>CM046878.1:577151344-578351344 GCA_025667525.1 Glebionis coronaria
ATTCAAAAACATACATGATGATTTCGAGTTAAAGAAGTAACCTTTTTTATTGCAACATGCAAAAGAAGAAAAATAACACATGAACTCAAACACAGAAACACAGATCTCTTCCAAAGGAAAAAGAAGAAAGAAAAAAAGAGAGAAATACACGAAAACACGACGTGAAAACGCAGCCCACGATACATCGCGTTTTGACGTCGCCTTTTCTCTCACCATCGGCGCGAAGGGTGAAAACACTTGCCTTGGTACGGCATATGGCCTTTTCGGGTGGTTCCGTGGGAAAAACGTCTGCCACAATGCACCGTTACCGAGGTCTCTAAGATATTAAAAAAAGTCAAGAATTATATATCAATTTTCCGTCACAAGGTAACGCTGAGTTTATTTTTTTGGCTAATATAATAAACTCTAATGTCCACATGTGACTGAAAACATGATACCATTCTCAACACAACTTTTTGTCTTTGAAAGTAGTATATAATCAAAGAAATTTTCGACTCTTTCACCTATGTGGGATATATAAGGGTGAACTAAATTTTATAAATGTAGGAAAAGTATGAACACAGTTGTTAAGTGATGACGCACCTGGATTCGGAGGTCCTCTATGAGGTACACATTTTATTCCATAATAGGGAATCTTGGCTGGAGTGGTGGAATGTGAATGAACACAATAGTGAAAGTGAAATGTTAGCTTCTATTGGCATTTTCACAAGGTTGTTATCAATCAAACAAATACATCTTATCCATAAGGAAATTATAAGTTTTACAAGGCATTCTTACTTGATTTGTCTATTAACACAATGAGTTTTGGTTGGTTTTGTGGTATGACATGTGATGGTGAAACATCTATCCATATGGTAATTCGGTTATTTTACTTTTATTCGTTTGTATATACAAAATTAGCAAACGAGCTATACATCAATACATGTGGTAAGACATAGTTGTCCAAGTAACACAACTTGTTTTTGTTGCTGGTAAATTCTTTAAGTGTAAAGTCTCTATTGAGCACATACAAGTTTCGTCCTTTACATTCTTACCATTGTACTAGAAAATCTATGTGACTAATTAGAAACGAGGCAACTATAGTACAACGTTGGTGACTTGAGCCCTCCCCGTTCCTTATATTTATAATCTTGAGTATATATCATATCTAAGAGCTTAAGCGACCAAGCTCGTATTTCCCCTATAGAGACCTTACATGGAGGGGTGCCCTTGAAATCATTTTTTTAAACTAGAATTTATAAATTATCTTTAAAAAGACTGGAAAGAGATTGTTGAGAATCGAACTATGCACCTTTGAGGTAGGTGATACTTCATTTACCCATCAATCACCTCGCAGCATTGGAAATTCCTCTCCATTTATCATAAACTTTCTTACATGCCCAACATTGGAAAGATCGGTTTGTCTTGAAGAGTCTACCTTACATTACAACTTGATCGATTGTTCGTAACATGCCACTGCATGATTAATATGGCATCGTATTATTTCGTATGTACGGCAGTGGTTAAGTTTAATTAGGTGGACAAGTGAAACATTCCTATCTTAAATAATCTATATAGTTACGATTTTGTTTTATTATAGATAGATAGATTAGTAAATAATTAGTCATATAAACATACGGGCGATCTTTATAAATAAAAATTCTAGCTCACCTATATGAATTTATGGGACAACGTGTGGCCCCTTTGTGGAACAAGTTTATATCCCTAGATTTTGGCTAAGGTTTCATTTATCATTCACTACACACACATATCTGTGTGTGCGCAGCTCTCTCATCTCTCTCTCACTAAACTATGAAGGTTGACCTGGGAGTTTGATTATTTTCGTCTTGTATAGCTGTGTGTTTGATTGATCTTTGTATGTGAGGGAGAACGGATCAACCTAGTTGGGACGTTCTCATCTTTTCTATTGTAATCGTACGATTAGCATCCGTTTCGGGACTAATCTTTATCTGTTTTGTTTTTTTACTTTGATTTATAATATTATGTTTTAATAGCCAATATTAATATTTGGGTGTAAGATCTCTCTTGTTCTTTGATATTATGTTTTAATAGCCAATATTAATATTTGGGAAAAAGACGGATATAGACAAAATCTCCCCTCCCAATTCACTTTTTGGTCACTTGGAAAGAATATGACAGATTTAGTTATACACAAATGTACAAGTGCTCAACTCCACTACATCCTTACGTGTGTCAAATGTTAAGTGATCAACTGACGCGCTCAACCAATCAAGTGATCAACTGACAATACAAAATTGAGCATGGTCGGTTAACAATTTGATGTTGGACACTTGTCATAAATTGAGTGGTGATAACCAAATCTGTTAAATTATTTCCAAGTGACATATGATTGATTATAAAATGCTCAAATTGACCATATACAGTCTTTTTCCCTTAATATTTCGGATCAAGTTATATCCTTCTGCAAATTACGCTTCAATAGTTTGGATTAGATGAGCGGATTCTAACTCCGTCACATGAACCTTTTGAGTACATAATACAACGCTTACTAACACGTCACGATACCAAATAATAAGACCTTTATTCCTGCTGCATATGTTTATACATGATTAGATGAGCGGATTAAACGCTAACTAATTCATATACTGTGGGCTTAGCCGAATTATACAATAGAAGCCCATAACTTTCACTCAAGATGTAAGTTGCGGTAACATGAAGAAGCTAATGTGAGTTTTAGATAATCTTAATAAGTATTAATCAACTATCAAATTTTACTAGTTATAATCTTGCGTGTTTATTGGGCAAGGTTATTTGGAGTATATTGCTTATCTGGTGTATGGAATATGTTTAACACGACTTTGTTGTAAGCATTGGCTAATTTGTCAATAACATGTCATTATCATTCACTTAACCTAGTAGATGATAGTCGGCCCAAGCTCAATCTGTGGGTTTAGGGATTAAAGTTTTTTTTTTTTTTTTTTTTTTTTGCTTGCTTAGAACGATTTTCTAAAAAAACGATGTTGTAATGAGGTTAACGTTTTCAATTTTCATGCAGGCCTAAAGTTTAAGTAGCCAATTTTGGGTTAATTCCATATAAGTCGATTTACAGCGGTTCACTTCATTTTTCATTCTTTCTCTAAAGGTGATGATTTATGGCTTCCTGTCATATAGTATATTTTAATAGCATTGGTGACAAGTTAAATCACCCATGCACGGGTGTACCTCCTTTGATACTTGAGGCCCCAAAACTGACTTTTATTTAGCTTGCAAAATTCACTTCATACTCTCGTCTACGATACACTTATTAAAGCGAATCCAAATACGAGATTACCAAGCAAAAAGGAAAAAACAAAGCTCCAAAACACTTTCAAATTCCAAACTACTATTATAAGCTTGAAGTCAGAACTTATGCATGTGTTATAAAATTGTTTGGCAAAATAGCAAGAAACGAAAGTTATTAATAAAAAATAACATAAAGTAAATCAAAATAATCCAACTAATCATTATAAGTATCCAACCCCTAATAGAGTGCAACCAACCAACATTTGAATAAATTATGATCGAAGTATAAGTTGTGACGCGACGATTTTATGTGAGATAATTTGATAGAAGCAATAAAAATAGGCCTTTTTTTTCAAAGATTTTAAGTTAAATAGATGTAAAAAGATATTAAACATAAAGCATGAGATACTCTTGTGGTAAACGAAGTGTAACATAATCATAAGGTATAAGGTTCGATTCTCACGTAGTAGTTTCAGGCTTTTTATTCTTTCTTCTAAATCATGTTTTATCGACTCTTCTTTCTTATATCTCGTAAACATTGTTTTATGTCTTATATTAAAATTTTATAATTTAAGTTCATTTGAATATCAAATTTTATTTTGGATACCAAGAACTAATCTCCATTTTAATCTAATGGATAAGATTAAAACAAAAACTTATTTTTCATCTTTTTTTCAAACAATAATATCTTTTAAACCGTTAATCGTTATGCGGAAAAAAATACCATTGCTACGGCAATTTAATTATCTTTCTACAGATATACTATATGATATTTCGTTGTGGAAAACTATCATATATGATACTAAATATCATATATGATAATAACACTAGTATCATATATGATATACTTTTCATATATGATATAAATCAATATTATATATGATTCTGTAATAATTTGTAACCTATCACTAATATCATATATGATAAAACACTATTATCATATATGATATTTTACGCAAATTTAATGCAATGTACTTTTCGAAATGTACCGTTTTGATACGTGTACTCTAAAAAAGTTGTACAATAGTAACGAACTTTAATAAGGTGTTCTGATTTGCACATTAAGGTGACGTGTCACGTTATCAGTGACACGTGTTAGCCTTTTCGGGGTGACACATCATCAAAATGTGCATAAGGGAACAGTTATGAAAGTTCGTTTCTATTGTATAACTTTTTAAGAGTACACGTACCAAATCGGTACATTTTGAAAAGTACATTGCTATTCTGACTAAATAAAAAAAAACGAATATTTTTTCTTCAAAAGTATATCATATTGCATATCTGTAGGAAGCTAATTAAATACTCGTCGCAATGGTATATTTTTTTCCGTCTAACATTTAACGGTTTAGAAGATATTCAAATTTTAAAAATAAATGAAATAATTAAATACTTTTAATCTTATACATTAGATATGATGAGCATGAATGGTGAGAATGAGTCCCTTAGTATTAATGATAAATATGGTATCCAAAATAATTTTACTCAAATTTTATGTGTTTTAAAATAAGTAAATACTTGTTTACTTAAGCTTTATTTATTCTACTTAAATTGCAGATCTGCAAGAAAACTTTATAAATCCCATTACAATATCCTTGCAAATTTCATTTCTTGAGATATTTCACAAACGATTCAAAAACATATGGTTTCATCTGCGAGGGGTGTGTTTTGTGAAACTAGCAGTAGCAGTTAGAAGTAGCAATTAGCAGTAACGGTTAGCAGTAAGAATTAGCAAGAGCAGTTAGCAGTAGCAGTTAGCAATAGCAGTTAATTTAAAAAAGTGTTTGGTACATTAACAGTAACTGTAATTTGAATGTCTAAAAAGACATAAATAGACATACATATATAAATAGAAAACTTTTTTAGATTTAATGTGTTATATTAATGAGGGTATTTATGTAATTTACTATGTTTATGCTCTTTAACTAATTAAGCTCTTCTAAAAATGCTCATTGAAAGAGCATATGAGAAATTAGCATTTTCATGATAAATGCTAATGCTAATGGTTTTAACCAAACAAGAATTTTTATCAATAATGCTAAACGCTAATGCTAATAGTCAAAAATGCTATTAGAAAAGTTGTTACCAGACACAGCCTAGTAGAAGTAACTGTTTTAAATGCCACAACCTAAAGATTTGCCTTCGATCCTTGTTTTCTTTAAAGGCAAATATTATTAACTACCAAATGAACAACGATACAAAGGCAGACCTCTAAAACAAGAAAATATAGAGGTTGCAAATTATAGAAATTACAAATAGACCCTCAAAGCAAAAAAATTAGGCTACCCACAACGCAAATGGGTCACGACCTAGTTTTTTTTAGATTTCTCTCTCCTTCGATCTAGTGCGACCTATTTGCCACAAAAAGGTAACCTAGTGCGACCTAGTTAAAGATTTTTTTTCTTAAACACAATAAATTTCATAAAAAAACATTACATTTATTTTTAAAAAAACATTACATTTATTTTAAGAAAAAACATTACACGTATTTAAAAAAAAACATTTAAAATAAACAGTACAATAATCCTAATAATTTAAATTATAGCGTTCCTTGATCTTATCCTTCATTTCTTGCAAGGCTTATTGTTTGGCTTCCGGCAAGTTGGGGTTGATTTCGGCGTTATAAAACAACAAGTATTTATCGCGTTTCTTTGATTCAGCAAGATCGATTGCCCGACGTTGTAATTCGGTCTTTTCTTTTTTCAAATTCAGCTCCTGTTGCTTGATGATAAAGTACTCATATTGTTGCTGCTTCTTTTTTCCCCACCTGATGTCTTTCATCTTTTCCCATTTGGTGGTCACAGCATCAACAAATGAAGACTTCCCTGTTGATGAAGATGTTGATGACTTCTTTTTAGCTTTATCACGACCTATTGGCCGGTATTCTTGAGTCTCTTCCACCTCATCTTTAGAATCATAGAGCACATCCATGTAACTAGCGTGTCCAGAACCAGAAGTGGTTTCAGAAGTATTGGATTTCCTGTTACTTTTTTATCTGCGTAAACCTTGGCATCTCAATCTGTATTCAACTCGGGTGATCTTTGAGCACATTCTACGCCTCCTGAGATTGAAAGTCTTTTTTGTAAGTCCTAAATTCATGAGCCGTTAACTATCTTCTGACTTGATGTTGTGAGTTAGGAATAGCCGCTTATTCTAATGATAGTACTATTGGGCTGACGACCCTATCTGAGACCAGGGCATTACGCTGAGTAACCTCTGGGAAGGATAATTTTACGAGAATAAAAATTGGTATTTTAGCAATTGATACCCTAGTAGGGGCACTGGAATTCTTATAGTCATGCTGGCATTTGGCGTGGGTGACTAAGTTAAGGGGTCGGTGTCATGAGCTTAATACAATTCATTAGCTATTGCTATAAGATGGAATGCCTGATTAATAGATTGTATGGCCACAATGCTATTAAACAATTGTGAATCATTTTTACGATGTGTTCAACTATGTTTTGTTAAACCTATAGACTTACTCAACATTTGTGTTTCTGATTTTAAGCATGTATTTCAGGTACTTGAATTTGTTGAGTTACGAAGCTTGCTGGAGAAGGATTGCGAGATTGCTTTTGTTGTGATTTGGTCTAAAACAGATTTCTTTCCCGTTTGTCATAAATTTATAGTATATGGTCCAGTACTTTGGTAAAAGGTTTGTCGTTTTGTAAAGATCCTTGGGGAACCTGAACGCTACTCTGATATTTTTAAACTGATTTTATTTGGGATTGAAGGTTTTAGACATTGATTTAAATTATTTCCTTATTTATTCCTAAATATATTGTTTTAGGGTCATATAAAGAGTATTGTAAACGAAGTTTGTGAATAACACTCAATTGTGTATTTCCTCTGCGCAATGTAAATTGGGGGTGTTATAATGTCCGAATTAAAATTGCACCGTCACGTGATAACCGTATTAGATCATTCACACTATTATCAAAGAAGCTTCAACAAACAAAACCGTATAACGAACACATAATTGCTAATTAGAAATGCTCGAGTCAACATCCACGTCCCACATTGGTTGAAGATGTGAAATACTTCTTGTTTTCCTCTCACTTGGTCGTTAACGAAATAGATTATTAATCAAGAAAGATTCAAACTTTGTTCTTCGGTGCCTGGAAAACAAATATAAAAGGCTTGACATTTTTTGCATTTGTCTTGCCACTACTCCAAGCTGTATATATTTAAGGATTGTCCAAATCTTAGGATACCATATATTCTAGAAAACCCCCTCCCCGTTGGTGTGCATTCCAACCTCTAAACGTATCACCGACCCACATGAACTTACCTAACCCGTACCACACAATGACGTATTGATTGTTCCGTGAGAATACATGATACAAGAACGATTCAAGGCATGACCCTCCATGTAATGTCTCTATTGATATCTTATATCACAAAGGAAGCTATATTTATCATACAAATGTGAGAGTAAACCTATATTATTATAGTAGGATCTGTGAATCCGATTGTGTCGTTACTTAATAAGCCTAATTAAACTTTAAAATTAAATATTAGCGTAGCTTCAAAATAGAAAAGTTCTACCATGAAGAGATTAAATTTGGTATTATTCATTTATTAAAAACCATGTCAAAAAAAATCCCACATAGGTTACAATACTTAAATCTTCCTTACTGATATAGTGTCGGGGGATCAAGACCTTACATGTCAAGACTGCTACTATGTTTTCAGATATATGGGTTCATGAAGTTTATTCGTAAAGCCAAAAAGGTAAAACCTCATGAAACTCTATGTCCAAAAAATTAATACCCGTCCTTAAATTTTTTTATCCATCATTTAGAAAACGTAAATGCTAAAAGAATCCACAACAAACCCGAAAGCTGTGAATTACGAAACATAGAACCTTAACGTTAATTGATCGTAAGTTGCAACACCAACAATACTTTGGTGCATGACAAATGAAGAAGAACAAAAATACTACAAAGATACCACCACCTAAGTATTAACAAATATGCACACGGTATACCTTTTAACAATTTCTCTATTGATCACGAATTAAGCTTTACAGTCAAATAAACTATATCATCATCCTCGATCTCAATTGAGTAATAAACTTATATTCAACCGCAAAATAATTCAGTTGTAACGAAAAGAAAGAAAGCACACTAATATAACATCACACAGATAAGGGTTATGGATTTTGCATGATATGTAGAAGTTCTAGTATAATCACTAGCACAATACAACAACCAATATTGGGTCGTAATTTCGATTCAATATCTAATACAAAGTGTATGGGTAACGTAAGTTAGGTGGATCGGTGCAACGTTTCTACTGAACTGAAAAATCTCTAAGTTATTTAGAATTCTTGAACAACAAATATAGGGCCGCGAAAAAAGGTGTCGCCCTCTAAGTTATTTAGGATTCTTGAACCAAATGATCTATAAATTTGCGTTAGTTAAAATACTAAGTGTTATACAACCTCGTGTATAAATAACATTTTGTCTTATGAGTCGAGTACATGCCCAGCCTTAGTAAAGCGTGTGGTTCCGACAAGCCAACGATTTTACTTTTTTTTATCTTCCTCTTTATTAAAAACTGAAATTTGAATGTTGTACAAAGTATTTTTGTTGGTTAATTCAACAGCCAATCATCATGTGAAAACGGAAAAAAGAAGCTAAACCAAGTCTTAACATCAAGGTAAATAAAAGAACAACTTTCATCCGTGAAACAATTCTTTTTTTCATTACAGACCGGAAAGTGAAATGTAAGTCCATCCATTATTCTTATTTACTACTCGTAATTGATACGTACATGATTACAAATATTCAGTTCGTGTTTATCATTTTTTTTTATTCGACATTTGTTGGCCTGTTATCGTTATGTTTAACGAAGACATTCTTTAAACAACCTTATTGTACATACATGTACATCATTCCTTCCAAGTGAGGTAACTTCATGACCAAAAGTAGGGTTGCAATTTTGTCAAGTTTTTATCAAGCAACTCGAGCTTGAGTTCGAGCTTAGATCTATCAGCCAAGTTTTTATCAAGCTCAAGCCCAAAAAATAGTTCGAAACCTATATCAAGCTTAAGCTCAAGATTTTAATAGCTTGGTTGGAGTTCTTATCAAACTTTTTAAAACTTTAATATAACTATGTTTTCATGTTGAATTTATATAAGCATCTAAGAGTTAATTTGAGTATTAACCTAATTATAAGGGCTTATTTCATAAATAAATAAATAACATATTTTAGGAAGAATTTTAACTCTAATTAAATTTTTGTACTCATAATTTGATATTTTTGAATTTATCATGAATTATTTCATATATTATTTGGATGTAAACATAAAGATTCTATTACTATAAAATACATCATCTCAATAATTATAAGAAGATATATTTTGTTGAAATATTGTGTATGTTCGAACACTAATTGCTAGTATTTTGGCTTATTTTTTATTCTAATGTTGGATTTTTGTATAAAGTATGCTTTTATTAATGTTGTTAATTTTAAATGAATCAAATTTAATTTCCATTTATATATTATGTTTGTTATACTTTATATCTATGTTTATTGATATGTGTGACTATAAAAAAATCATTTTATACATATTCGAATTTTTTAAGCCAAGCTCAAGCATATAATTTTTTCATCAAGTCAAGCTCAAGCATCAATAGTTAAAGCTTGACACGCTAACAAGTCAAGCTCAAGTCTATAATTTTTTATCCAACAAAGCTCAAGCTCTATCAAACTCGAGTTCGACTCGATTACACCCCTAACCAAAAGCACTATCCTAACTAAATCACGAAAGCCCGAAAGAAAACGCTTGAGAAACAACCCATGAGATACTCGATTATATTATATTTTAATATAAAATAAGTAAGCCATTTGAGTTGTTTGGATAGGGTGGATCGGGAGAAACATTTCAGGCTCATTCTTGTTGTGATGATAAACCGATATGAGTTTGGGACGGAATTCCTTCATTCTTGTGGGGAGTGAAGTTATTCGGCCATTCAGTATTTTTTCCATTCGAGCCTCCAATTTTGATGACTTTCTAAACAAGGCTCTTTTGCATGTTGAAAGCGTTATCCAATTCATTACTTAGAAACTTTTCGATTAAATGACGTTTCTCTCTGGAAATATCACGATATTTCTCACATGTTGTGCGCAGTTTTGTTTTACCTTCGTACACGGTATCGAAATCATCGGCTAACGTCGTAAGCGCATCCTAACGACATTGTTGCTCAATTATTTATTTTTGAATCATAACTTTAATCTCGTCAATGGTGTTTGGGAAAAGGCATGCTATTTTAATTTTAGAAATTGTGTGTGAAAATACTGAATGTCGTGTATGAAAATTTTGTGGGTGAAAATTGCTATTTTTAAAGAGGAAAAAATGATTTGAATAAAAAATAAAAATAATAAAAAAAACAAATTGAACTAGGTCGCCTTTTTGATACAAATAGGTCGCACTAGGTTGTCACAGAAAAAAAATTGACGTGACAGAAAAAATCAAAGTCGCACAAGATGGTTAAGTTAAACAGATGTATTCATTTATATCGTTTTTAACTTATAAATGTACGCAACTAAAATGTCTCACGTTCTTTTATTTTATCTGCGTATTTAATCTGATGTAATTTAAAATAAGTAAACAAATGTCTACTTAAACTTTAAACTTTAGCCCTATGAAAGAAAATCTAAAACATAGAAAATACATTTTAATATTTAAATATAAAAGTTTTTATATTAAAGTGCGTGTCATCATCTCTAAACAACAATTTTGAAAAAAAATGTTATTCTTCTAGTTATTAATCTTACCATTATGTTGTAATAGTTTTAGCGAATCCAAAAGGATGTAAATCAGGGTCATTTTGGTTTATAATTTATAGTGGTTTCATTCAACACAATATAACATACTTACTAGTTAGAGGTCTAGGTTCGGTGGGTTTCACGTGGGCGAAAACACGACACGAAAACGTAACAACCGCACCATAGCGTGCATTTTCGCCCCTCAAACCGTACTATGCATTTTATACTCCTTAAACTTACTCATGTCTCTCTATCTTTTTCCATTTTCACTTAATGTACGTTGTTTTTAAGTAATAAATGTACATAACTAAAATGTCTCACCTTCTTATATTTCTATCTGCTCGTTTATATCCTTTTTTTTTTGGTAACCGTGATTTCCGACTCATTGGCCGACTAATCCACGGGGTTTGAGTCCACCGCCACACAGACTCAAACCAGATAAATCCCTCCCTATTCAGGAGGTTGGCGTGGCGTTTATATCCTTCTGGATTCACTAAAACCTCC
This sequence comes from Glebionis coronaria, assembly GCA_025667525.1. Classification (NCBI taxonomy): domain Eukaryota; kingdom Viridiplantae; phylum Streptophyta; class Magnoliopsida; order Asterales; family Asteraceae; genus Glebionis; species Glebionis coronaria. The sequence continues at coordinate 577,162,865 of CM046878.1, forward strand.
TTATTGTAAAATACTGAATATGTTTATTGATTAAATAACCATTACAAACACATCATATTTATTTATAGGGAAAATTATCAAAAAGGCCCGTTGCCCATTATTCTCTTCCCAAAAAACACCTAAAGTTTCCTCTTTCTAGAAATGGTCTATTTTTAGGGGGCAATAGGGCAACTGGGTGCAGAATGCGCTACGGGTCCTCTGTTGCCCTATATCTTGGGGCAATATGTCAGAATTGCCCTATTTCTTTGGACACTTGTCAAAATCTGAATGATTGTTGCCCTATATTCTTGTTGCCCTGGACCGTATCAGGAAAAACATATTTCATAGACTCAATCACGAATTGCTCAAAATTAAAGGACTATTTTGATAATTATCCCTTATTTAATAGAACATGGCTTAGACAATAAGCTAATATAAACCTAAACCCTAATGGGCTCAAAGCCCATAGGCTAATAATGACTCGTCTAATACTCCTGTGCAGTTTGAACAGGAGCAAGTCGGATGGATAAACTGGAATGAATGTTGAAAGTCGCATCTTCTTTTCTTCACCTTTTTTTGTTTGATTGAGCGGAAGCATTGTATTTGATTGCTTAGTTGGTTATTGCTTGCGGCATCCTCCTTTTGCGTGACGATTGCTTTTTTTCGTCATGGCTTGCTTTGACTTTAAAAGGGAGCGGCAATTTGATGATCAACTTTTATTGTTAACAACAATTATCTTTGACAATAAAAACAAATAGATGGTGAACAAAAAAAACTATATATAGTTGGTTGATGGCAACTTAACATTTTTACGGCTAGGGTTTAGGGCTTATGAATAACATACGAAATTAAAATACAAAAAAAAACAATAAACAGGAAAATAAGGAGGATCCCTCCGGATCACCGACATGTAGGCCGATGACTGGAGGATAGCAATTTTTTTTTGTGAATCTATGCTAAAAATTAGGGTTTATGCATAGATGACAAAAGAAAAAAAAACTAATTGAAAAACAAACATAAAGAGAAAGTAAAGGAATCCCTCCGGATCATCATCATGTAACCGATAACCGAAGGGTAGCAAAATTTAATGATGGATCTTACGTGATACCATGGAAAATACTGAAAGTGTTTATTGATTGAATGACCATTACAAACATATCATATTTATTTATAATAAAACTAGTTATAATGCCCGTGCACGCACGGGACTTGGACATAAAAGGTTAATTAAGTTATAATATTGTTATTGTGATTTTATGTAATATTATATATGTTTTTTAAAAACATCTAGTGTTTATATGTTTGATTATATTGTTGTTTTACTGTGCATCATGTAAATTAATATAAATTCATCTTAATTTTTATTTTTCGAATTTCATTCTCTTTTTACTTTCGATATTTTATTCTACATAACTACGTCTTAACTATTTATCAAGAAACTATTTACATCAACCTTACACGTACACGATTTATAACATAATACTCCATATTATGTTATAAAACAACATTAAATTTTTACTGTAATACTTAAATAGTTACGATGGGCATGGACCCACGAGTTTTACATGATTCTCCATTCTATGATAATATTAATTGATATTTTGTATAAATATTTATTGTCCAAAAGATTTGACTTTGTTAACTGAAATAAACTATCATTTTCAAGACATTATGTGTTTAGTAACATAACGACCTTGAAAAATATATATTGTTATATTATGTAGAATCACGTCTATTTATTTTCATCTCACATCGCTGTCTGAGGTCGTGCGTTCATTTTGATATTTATATTCATGTTAAAAATAATTTACGTAGATTGTAATGCTGTTTTTATTAAATGTAAAATAGAAAAAGACAATAATATGTGTTATTATTTGAATATTTATAATCATGTGATTTGTTAATTTTTTGTTATAAAATATAGAAGGTATAAAGTTTAAGGGAGTATTTTGTTTATTTTATAAAGTTATTAAAAAATATGGAGAATTATAAGTTTATATTTAAATCCATATAATTTTATTAAAATTCAACCACTAAAGTATTATTTATCCCCTCCTCCTTTTTTAAGTTTTTATTTTCACAAATTTGACACACATATCTTTGTGTGTTTTTATCAAATTCCTCCACCAAAATTTTTTATTTTAACTATATTGAATTCAATTTTGACTTTTTTCCACCAATCACATTCCTCAATTTTGCTTATGTGTCAAAATCAAGTCATTTGATTGGTCTAATTGTTTTTTTCTACAACCTCCACTTTTCATTAAAAATCTCAAATATTCTAATTCTTTTATTATATAAAAGACATGGCTTAGACAATAAGCTAACGTAAACCTAAACTTAATGGGCTCAAAACCCATAGGCTAATAATGACTCGTCTAATACTTATTGCAAGTATAAGTTAAATAGAAATACAACTAACTCGTAGTGTTCGTAGTTCAATTCCTTTCACACTCTAGCTCGTGCTTTTTTATCGACTAAAACTCATGTTTTTCTATCTTTTTCGTTTTCATTTCTGAGAGAACTTTATTTGAGTTGTGTTTAACTAAACAGACGTATGAAACTAAAAAATCTCCCGGTGTTATATTTTTTTCTACCTATTTACTTAGATTTATTTTATAATAAATAATTAATTGTTAAATAAATTTTAGATTTATCAAAACACTTTTAATATATAAAACAATAGTGTTGGAATGTTACAATTTTGTATTAAAGTGTGTGTATTATCAGCTGTAAACAACAATAAAGAAAAGAAAAGCCATTTTATGTTGACAGTTTAGCGAATAAAAAAGGATGCTTGACAAACTATTCAAAAACATACATGATGATTTCGAGTTAAAGAAGTAACCTTTTTTATTGCAACATGCAAAAGAAGAAAAATAACACATGAACTCAAACACAGAAACACAGATCTCTTCCAAAGGAAAAAGAAGAAAGAAAAAAAGAGAGAAATACACGAAAACACGACGTGAAAACGCAGCCCACGATACATCGCGTTTTGACGTCGCCTTTTCTCTCACCATCGGCGCGAAGGGTGAAAACACTTGCCTTGGTACGGCATATGGCCTTTTCGGGTGGTTCCGTGGGAAAAACGTCTGCCACAATGCACCGTTACCGAGGTCTCTAAGATATTAAAAAAAGTCAAGAATTATATATCAATTTTCCGTCACAAGGTAACGCTGAGTTTATTTTTTTGGCTAATATAATAAACTCTAATGTCCACATGTGACTGAAAACATGATACCATTCTCAACACAACTTTTTGTCTTTGAAAGTAGTATATAATCAAAGAAATTTTCGACTCTTTCACCTATGTGGGATATATAAGGGTGAACTAAATTTTATAAATGTAGGAAAAGTATGAACACAGTTGTTAAGTGATGACGCACCTGGATTCGGAGGTCCTCTATGAGGTACACATTTTATTCCATAATAGGGAATCTTGGCTGGAGTGGTGGAATGTGAATGAACACAATAGTGAAAGTGAAATGTTAGCTTCTATTGGCATTTTCACAAGGTTGTTATCAATCAAACAAATACATCTTATCCATAAGGAAATTATAAGTTTTACAAGGCATTCTTACTTGATTTGTCTATTAACACAATGAGTTTTGGTTGGTTTTGTGGTATGACATGTGATGGTGAAACATCTATCCATATGGTAATTCGGTTATTTTACTTTTATTCGTTTGTATATACAAAATTAGCAAACGAGCTATACATCAATACATGTGGTAAGACATAGTTGTCCAAGTAACACAACTTGTTTTTGTTGCTGGTAAATTCTTTAAGTGTAAAGTCTCTATTGAGCACATACAAGTTTCGTCCTTTACATTCTTACCATTGTACTAGAAAATCTATGTGACTAATTAGAAACGAGGCAACTATAGTACAACGTTGGTGACTTGAGCCCTCCCCGTTCCTTATATTTATAATCTTGAGTATATATCATATATAAGAGCTTAGGTGCGTTTGGTTCGGTGTAATCCATTGTAATTGGATGTAATTGTAATCAAGATTACATTACATAGGTTGTTTGTTTCACAAATGAAGTGAGTTGTAATTCGAATTACATTACGTAGAGTGTTTGCTTTGTATTATAATTGTAATTCAAATATTACAATCACATTCAATGAAACAATTGAGATTACATAGGAAGTTGGCTGGAAAGTTTTGAATTGTCGTAATTCAGTATTTTTATATTGTATTTTTATATCAAAATATGATTATTTATAAATAATAATAGTAATAAATAATAATAATAATAATAATAATAATATTTCTATTAACATTATATAAATTAAAAAATAATAATAATTAATTTTAATATTAGTATTAATAGTTATATTATTTACTAATAATAATATTAATAATAATATTATATTATTATTATTTTTTATTTATTTTATTTTTTATTACTTTTATTTTTTATTACTTTTATTTATTATTCTTATTTTTATTTTTTATATTAATACTTTTTATTTTTTATTTTAATAATACAAATAAAAATATTTATAAAAATAATTTTTTATTATTATAATTTTTTTTATTAAAATAAAAATCTTTCTTTATTTTTTAGTTAAAATAAAAAAAATTAAAACAAAATTATTTTTTATAAAAATATTAATATAAAAATAAAAATATTTTTTATTACTTTTATTACTATTATTTTTTAATCTTTATTTTTTATATTAATAATAAAAAATATAAATACTTTTTATTATATTATTTTTTAATTATAATAATTTTTATTATTACTCATTTATAATTTATTATAATATTATATTTTAACTCTTACTTTTTTATATCTTTTTATTTAATAAAAAATATGAATTATATTACATTGCAAGTCAACCAAACATATCAACAAATTTAATCAATTACAATTACAACACATTACAATTACAACAAATTACAAACTTTTTAAATTATAATTACATCAAATTACAAACCTTCGTAAGATTATAATTCCTTCAAAAATATTATGTGAACCAAACGGCCCCTAAGCAACCAAGCTCGTATTTCCCCTATAGAGACCTCATGGAGGGGTGCCCTTGAAATCATTTTTGTAAACTCAAAATTGAAGATAATTTATACTTGATCAAAAAGGTATATTAAAATGTGAGAATTTATACTAAATTTTCAAGCTAGTGATCGACTGAAGTTTTTATTATTCAAATCTATAGATAAACTTAATTGATCATGAAGTTGAAAGCCTAATACATTGTTCAACATGTATATGTTAGATGATAAGTATAATGCTCATACACTAGAGTATATAAATAAGAGAGATTTTACATCGATCTTTTACCTAAGTGATATATAATCTTGGAATGGCTTTTATCAAAATGTGACGTAAAACCAGAATAATCGCAATAGACGCTTTAACTCGTGCTGGAACGAGACAATATGGGCACGATTTACTCCTAAGGTATACTTGTTTTAGTCTTATTGCGTTCATATATGTTTCCGAGATTATAAGTTACCAAATTGTAACATTGATATCGTTTTTTTTATGTATGACTGCTGATTTCTGCTAACAGATATATGTAAATTACTTTTTATTAGGGAAGTTAACAAGGCATTAGGCTTTGCTGACCCTTGCAAGTCTCATCCGTATGAGATATTCTTCAACGGTGGTCACCTATCTGAAGCTGAGCATGATCAAAAGCTTAAAAGCCTCGAAAGCTTTGAAGATGAAGTAGGGATTGTTACTGGAAATTGGGGTTGTGGTATATTCGGGGGAGACCCTGAACTTAAGACTATGTTACAATGGCTTGCGGTAAATCAAACTATCACATATGTCCATTTTTGCTACTTTCATTTTCAAATTTCTCTTTCTAATCTAGTACCATACATTGTATCCAGGCGTTAAGACCTTTTGTGGTGTATTGCACATTTCGGTTGAAGGCCTTACAGTCACTAGACCAGGTAATTCCTATATGTAACGTTATAAAGTGCCTGGCACGTAATTGCAGTATAAGAATTATGTTTCTTTCTATTACATGGTCTGCATAATCGGTTGGCAAAATGGGTCATGTTGGGTTGTCTGACCAGAAACACTTTATATCTAAAGACTAAACTTGTTGCAACCTGTTACCCAGCGCGCCCATTTTGCTATCTTTGACCTTAGGCCGTTAGGCGCAACTCGCAAGATCTTAAAAGTTCACTCCCGATTTCTAGACTTGTACACTCTTTTCTTCCATAGCAGTAATAACAAAGGTTTTCTGGATCGTCGGCAGGTAACAAAGTTGATTACTTCCAATGGATGGAGTGTTGGTGACCTTTGGAATAAGATAGCAGAATACTCATCACAAAGATCAAAGAGAAAAACAAAAGGGGGCTTCTTCAAGTGGCTTCTTCCACGACTATCTTCTGATAACCCATGATATCCGATCCTTAGGGATCTTAAGTAAAATTTGACTGCCATGGTTGAAGTTATTGTTATAAACAATTTGTTTCATTTTCTGTAAGCCTTCTAAAACTTGAAATGTGATATTCAAACAATCTAATAAAATGGTTGGTGTGGTTTGTTTTCTATTCAGTAGTTTTATGAACTCAAATATCGCGCCTACCAGTCTTATTCTGCTACTAGCCTGAAATGTATGCACATAGACAGACATTATATTTGGAAACCAGATCCTAAGTCATTCTTATAAATACACAACCAAAAAATGAGAAGCAGATCGAGCCAAGCATATTTATTCTGGTTTCAAGGTAATTAATACTCGATCTCATAATAGTCTAGTTTACGTGCTTTATTTGCAGTTAACTTCTTGTGTAACCAACGTGACATTTACGTGTACCATCTAATCAAAATTAAGACCAAGATTTCCATATGGCCCCGCAAATCTGGTTATAAAAGCAATGTACTAATCCCGACTGGCGAAAACTTGTGGATCACTCCATACTGTACACAAATGTTGGACTAAACTACTCATCACGTCACCATCAATTAGATTGGCACTTTTACTCATCCCGTACACTCCCTGCTCTATATCTCTTTATATTAGTTTAAATATTAAAATTAGTGGTTTTAGCTCTATATATAATTATGGAAAATGCCCCTCCGGAAAATTGTTTAATAGCTAAAGTAATAGCTGATTACCATAGTGTGCATAAACAATCGGTCATCTCGATCCTGTGTAAAGCATGGAGAAACTTAACCTCAGTCGTGTTACCATAAACCCATGGAAATATAACTTTTTTAAGATCTTTTACGAGAACAAGGCTGATGTTTCGAAGGTATTGTGTGACTCTCCATGGGATTTTATGTAGCTTTAAAACCATGTGACTTTCACGAATTTGACTTTCTCTGTTGACTTTTATTGACTTCACTTTCTGCATATAACAGATGTGTTAGATATAGAACATAACCTGAATATACCTATTCACAACGGTTCAAAGTTGGCACCTGTATGTCGCAAACATATACCTACCATCAATGGTGGTTTTACAAGAGACGAAGCAATCAAAATTTTGTTTCACAAGTTGCTGAGTCCATCCTTTGAGGTCTTTTTTTTTTAACGACGCAATGCCAGTCTCCAAGTCTGCAGCAAAGAACATCTCATGCGCAACACTTACTTATTACAGAATTAATACCTCAAAAAATTCTACCTCGACTACTTCATAATTAGATGGAGAACTTGCTGAACGTTTGGTCGTCTACCTCATTATTCTGCTCCTTATAATCATAGCAACATTATTAATTAACTGTACCAAGTTGTTTGTTGACCAGCAGTAACTCTTCTCTTTTTTAAATATATGTACCATTTGATACAATATATGTACTTGTTTTTAATACTGACAAAATCCTACTGCGGCTTGATGTCGGCGAGTCATGTTGAAACTAGTATGTTCTAGCTATAGGTGAATAAGATTAAGGGAGAAATATCAATTGCTGCACTCAAGCTCAATTTTTAGTTATCTGGTAGTCTGTGGTCTAAGTTTGACTTTGTAGGTCAAACGATTTGTATTTTAACTTCTATCCAATTTCTAAGCGTGACATGTTAGGTAAACCTTTGTAGAGGTAAAACGAAGTCTCAGAAAAAATAAGATTGATTAATATCGAGTTGACCAGGCTAAGTCAGTAGTTCAACACCTATGCGATCGTGGAGACCCCAATAGCAAGCTATTTCATTGGGTCTTCCGCCCATAAAAACTAGATTAATATCAAGTCTCTCACATATTGAGCATAAACTTTGAACTAGGAATTGGAGGGGTGCGCCAAGCCTAGGCAGTAGTGCAACACCTAGGGGACACGTGAAGAACCCCAGTAGCTAGCAAGCTACTATGGTGGGTTATTTTCTTCCCCATAAAAAAATAAGATTAATATCGAGTGAGCCAATGGCTCACATATCATATATTAAACTGATAAGAACAGATACTACACTTGATCTTAGCCAAAAGGCAGAGAAAGGTATGCTTATTTCAATGAAAGCCCTTTCTTTTTATAGTCAACTACCACTCATCTTTTTACTTCACCTAGCCGATGTGGGATACAAAGGGTGTTTCAGAAACTTATTAATTGTCCCTGCACTTTTTTTTCACACATATTGTTTATGAATTGAAAGAAACCAAATTAGTATCCTTAGGACCATGTACTTATGAATGGTAAAATAAATCAGAATCGCAATTAATCGCAATTAATCTGCTCATGACCCAAGTCACAATTAAGTTCTGAACATTTCACAACCATATGGTGATCGTAAGCGCGTCAATATAGTATCTGCAAACTGTTTGGGGTCGGATAAATTTGTGCATCGCGCATTTTCGGCTGATGTCCTCTAGTTTGTTTACAAACACATAGTCATCCAACCTTCAGAACCGTATTGCTTCGACTCTTAGCCTCTTACTATCATCTACCTACTTCACTAGACGTTTGCAGATATACATATTCCAATAAGCCTGAAAACGTTGGATTATAGTTGTGATCTAGAAGTACACTGTTTGGTTCATATCTCTATGAATTAAAGATCACACTGAGTATAATAAACAGTGTAAACGCTATTGTCATTATTTGGCCATTGACCTCTCTTTCTTTAGTTAGAGCTGGACTAGTACACTTTATACGGGGTGGCGTACCACAACACAGTAATCTTTCACATAGATTTTGATGCTCAATGCCAGGTAAGTTTGTGTTCTGCTACTTTTCACATTCAGTACAGACGACATACAGCCAAGCAGCACACATTTGCTTCTGAACCAACCTCTCAGCATAATCAGACACTTTATTCTGCCTAGACGACAGATCGGGTTCTGTTGACTGAGAACACTCATTTATAAACAAAATAGCATCCAAAAAACTATCTTTAGCAAAACCCAACATATCATAAGCCTGTGCTCTCCTCCATAGACTTTTAGCATGTCGATTGGCAGGATAATGAAGACAAAACGCACGAGTAGTATCAGTTATTGCACCCAGTGGTTGTTGCAGCAAAAGATACCATTAGGCACTGAAAAAAAGTCATGGGCCTATTCATAACATGTTAGTCATTTTTCTTCGAAATTTAACCAAAGTTGAAGTATGGAGTACTGTTTCTTTTAAATTTAAACAGAAATGACTACTAAAAGATCCATCATGGTTGATACGATAGCAGATCAAGTATCTAACTACATGATCCACATGGAATGCTTTATTCGGTTTATACGAATATTACTGATTATTATTATTCATGTAGCTTATACCTACAAAAGAAGCATAAGAAATAACACAAGAACTAAACATGATAAACTGGTCGAACTTACGGAAGGGGGTTCCTCCATCCACGCCCGTCTTGATCACATGTAGAAAATTATACAAACTTGAAGTCACGATTAATTTTCAATGACAAAAGATGACTCACAAACTAGATTTAACTACTTTCTCTAAAATGTCGATTATGGAATACAGTGGAGACTTGATTTTACATTTATTCAAATTTGGAGCAATTCAAGTCGAACAGGTTAACTTATAGTTAAAAGGCAATTGAAAAAGTGGGTATGAAATTTTAATGTTGCTACGATAATCAAATAGTGAGAAGAGTTTGGGATCAACCAAGTCTTGGCCTGATAGGCCAACCAAGCTCATTTTATTTGTCCCAAAGGTAGTGTCACGTCTACAACATTTGGAGATTTCACATAGCAAAAACATTATCAACCATTGGATTTAGGCCTATTCACAAAAACAGAAAATAAAAGAGGAAAAACTCAGAACCACGACAGTCGTAGCTTGAAATTATCCAGCAAAAACAGAATACCCAAAACAACACGTCAAAACATTGAACTCAAAATTGGAGGGGTGCGGCAAGGCGACACGTGAAGAACCCTAGCAGCAAACTACTATGGTGGGTTCTTCCCCCATAAAAAATAAGGTTAATATCAAGTGAGCCGATGGCTCACATATCAGATATTAAACTGATAAGAACAGATACTACACTTGATCTTAGCCAAAAGGCCGAGAAAGGTATGCTTGCTACATTCACATGTCTTTGTTTTTATACTCAACTCCTACATGTATGTTTACTTCACTGGCCGATGTGGGATAAAGACTAGCTTTTGTGTAACTTATCTGCTTCTCTTGAATTTTCTGCGTTCTTTGAACTTGTGACTTCAATTCAATGACGTTGGGACAGTATTTGTAATTTGTTTCTCGTTTCTCTTATCTAGAATAGTAACTAATGGGACAGTTGAATGTTTCGGATCTCTTAACAATTGTTGTGCTGATCCTGCCAAGACCTATGATTCCTACTTTTTTGCCACTAAACTGCAAGTATATAGCAAACAAGATATGAAGACATTATAGTCCCAACAAAAAATTTCATTAAAACTAATTATAGAACTAATGGTAATCATTGGAACTTTTTCACAGTTTCAGGTAATTCAGCTTTTTGGCCAACTTTCCTAGCAAGTTGTTTGTAGGTACTGTTAAATTCAGGATGTTAACGGTTGATAATTAGTGTAACCAATACATTTTGTAGAAAGACCGACAAATCGGGGCATATTATTTGTTTCAGATGGAACATACAAGCCACCCTTTTGTAACTAGCCAATCGATATTTTACGTACCCAACATCAACCAAGGTAACCGGTTTCTTTTTGCCAGATTTTCTATTCTTATCAAAGTTGTCTAAATCTTCACACGCAACAATATGACCTATCATTGTTAATGTCTAGCGATAAATTAGTAAATGTTTAAAATCGGTTCATTTGATTAAATATGTTGGTATTGTATAGCTTTTACTCTATTTATTAAGATATGAAGACATTATAGTCCCAACAAAAAATTTCATTAAAACTAATTATAGAACTAATGGTAATCATTGGAACTTTTTCACAGTTTCAGGTAATTCAGCTTTTTGGCCAACTTTCCTAGCAAGTTGTTTGTAGGTACTGTTAAATTCAGGATGTTAACGGTTGATAATTAGTGTAACCAATACATTTTGTAGAAAGACCGACAAATCGGGGCATATTATTTGTTTCAGATGGAACATACAAGCCACCCTTTTGTAACTAGCCAATCGATATTTTACGTACCCAACATCAACCAAGGTAACCGGTTTCTTTTTGCCAGATTTTCTATTCTTATCAAAGTTGTCTAAATCTTCACACGCAACAATATGACCTATCATTGTTAATGTCTAGCGATAAATTAGTAAATGTTTAAAATCGGTTCATTTGATTAAATATGTTGGTATTGTATAGCTTTTACTCTATTTATTAAGATATGAAGACATTATAGTCCCAACAAAAAATTTCATTAAAACTAATTATAGAACTAATGGTAATCATTGGAACTTTTTCACAGTTTCAGGTAATTCAGCTTTTTGGCCAACTTTCCTAACAAGTTGTTTGTAGGTACTGTTAAATTCAGGATGTTAACGGTTGATAATTAGTGTAACCAATACATTTTGTAGAAAGACCGACAAATCGGGGCGTATTATTTGTTTCAGATGGAACATACAAGCCACCCTTTTGTAACTAGCCAATCGATATTTTACGTACCCAACATCAACCAAGGTAACCGGTTTCTTTTTGCCAGATTTTCCATTCTTATCAAAGTTGTCTAAATCTTCACACGCAACAATATGACCTATCATTGTTAATGTCTAGCGATAAATTAGTAAGTGTTTAAAATCGGTACATTTGATTAAATATGTTGTTGGTATTGTATAGCTTTTACTCTATTTATTAAGATATATACTTGGTATAAAATGCGTATTTTAATTAATGGTAGATATGTGAGTTTTAATGGGTAATATTGCGGTTGAAACGTGAGCTGTCTAAATAAGATGAACGTAAATTTGAGTGAAATATACCCTGTGGTTACAAACAAATACTGTACTAAAAAGAAACCGTACGTACACTATCCACCACAACTATATGGTGCCACGTGTCTAGTGTGCCCATCTCATCTTAACCTTCTTGCTGTATAGCAGCACATGCTTTTGTGGTCAGTGATTTTGTAATCTTTATAAGAATATGCTCTTTTCAAAACTCCATTGGTGCTACTATACGTCGAGTGACCCCATAGCATTTTGTCAAAAATATCTAGCAATAATACGTAAGCTCATATCGTAACCGATTAACCTTTTAAACTCAATTATCGTTACCGTTACATCAATGTATATGAAATTGTGATTCTCCTCTATTATTAATAGAAGATCGCTAATCCAAACATATATATATAACGAACTTGTTATATGGATTAACTTATTCAAATTATCGGCAAAGTACTTAAAATTCGTCCATTATGTTCAGATCGAGTATATGTTGATCATGTCGAATTAAGTAGAACTTAGTAAGATATTTTTCAGAAGCAAGTGAGCTGAAGAAATAAATAAACTCAACAATACAGCTTAGAAAAAATCGATATTCACCTTTATAACAATCACTTACTCCTTACCAAGCTTAGATAAGATAAGGAAGTGAACATCTTGCAAAGTGCAAGCAGCCTTAAACTTCAAAGAAAATAAACAATACTTTCATTACCCAATGACCGAAACCAAGAAGTATATCACAACAAATGAACTCAAAACGCACAACAAACCAGGTGACCTATGGATATGCATTCAAGGCAAAGTTTACGATGTTTCCGAATGGATTAAAACTCATCCGGGTGGTGATTTACCCTTGTCGAGTCTCTAGCCGGTCAAGATGTAACCGATGCTTATGTTGCAATGCATCCAGCAACTGCATGGAGACATCTTGATAAGTTCTTTAATGGGTATTATCTTAAAGATTACACTGTTTCTGATGTTTCAAAAGATTATAGAAAGCTTTACTCCGAGTTTACGAAAATGGGTTTGTTTGAAAAGAAAGGACATGGTGTTATGATATCGATGTTGTTTATAACAATGCTGTTTAGTGTGTGTGTTTATGGTGTTTTGTGTAGTGAGAGTTGTTTGGTTCATTTGGTTTGTGGAGGGTTAATGGGGTTTCTTTGGATTCAAAGTGGTTGGCTTGGTCATGATTCTGGTCATTATCAGATTATGATTGACCGGAAAATGAATCGTTTTGCTCAAATCTTAACAGGGAATTGTCTCGCGGGTATTAGTATTGGTTGGTGGAACAGAAACCATACTGCTCATCATATTGCGGTTAATAGTCTTGATTATGATCCTGATCTTCAACATATGCCGGTTTTTGTGGTATCTTCGAAATTCTTTGGTTCAATCACGTCGAAATATTATGACAGAAAATTAATATTTGATAATGTTAGTCGCTTTCTTGTTAGTTACCAACATTTTACTTATTATCCTGTCATGTGCGTAGCTAGACTGAATCTATTTGCACAATCTTTCGTGTTGCTTTTGTCAAATAAATCAGTACCTAATAGAGGAGAAGAGCTTCTAGGACTTTTAGTGTTTTGGATATGGTACCCTTTGCTTGTTTCGTGCTTACCCAACTGGGGAGAACGTGTGATGTTTGTGCTAGCAAGCTTTTCGGTCACCGGGATTCAACATGTTCAATTTACTTTAAACCATTTTTCGTCAAGTGTTTATGTTGGGGAACCTACTGGGAATGATTGGTTCGAGAAGCAAACGAATGGGACACTAAACATCACTTGTTCTCAAGTTATGGATTGGTTTCATGGTGGATTGCAATTTCAAATTGAGCATCATTTATTTCCAAGATTGCCTAGATGCCACCTCAGGAAAATCTCCCCATTTGTGAAGGATTTATGTAAGAAACATGGTTTGCATTATGATAGTGCTTCTTTCTACAAGGCTAATGAGATGACCCTGGCAACCTTGCGCACTGCGGCTTTTCAAGCTCGTGACTTGACCAAGCCTGTCCCTAAGAATTTGGTTTGGGAAACTGTAAACACTCATGGCTAAGTCGACGAGGTCAAGATAAAAGAGGGTGTTCGGTTTGGTTATTATTTATGCATATGTAACATATGTAATATATTTGTTCTTATGATATTTTGTTTTTATTCTTTGGTTGTCCAGGGCAGATTGTTGTTTCTAGTTCATTTTTAAGTATGTAATATGGGCACAGAGTTAACATCTATATTGTATTGTATCTGTTGCACCTCAATCAACGAATAAGACAAAATATTCGGATTGTGTCGCATGTGATACAACCAATTTAAATTCTCAAATTTTTTAGAACCTAGACCAAAGCTAATCATAAAACCATTGGTTCCGTCTTTGTAGTTTATTAAAACGTGTTTTAAATTTATAAATGCTTCGTAAAACCGTTTTTGTTATTTATAAAGGCTTTGTAAAACCAGTGGTCCCGTCTTTTTAATTTATAAAAAACGTTTATGTAATTTGTAAAAACGTTTTTGTAATTAAAATTATATTATAAATTATATTATAAATTATATTATATTATAAATATAATAAAAAATGGGAATATTTTCGTAATATTCCCATTGATAGTGTTAAAAATGGGAATATTTTGTTAAATAGTGACCATTGATAGTGTCTGCCGATGTGAATAGTGTAGTTGCTTGCTGAAATCAAACATAACATGTGTAAAAGAATTAGATAACACCCAAAAGACAATGATAAATTCATTCTTTTACTTGTTTCTAAACACGAAGCAAAACATAATAACACCTTAATGCCCTTCAAAAGCTAGGCCTTTAAATTGGATACCAATGGAAAAAACAAACCTATGCTATAATAGCATAACAAAATAGGACAAACATCATATGACTTTGACAACTTCTCTTAGATTAAAAATAACCCGAGATAACTTACATAGTCAGTAACAATATACTGTACTAGTTAAACTGAGAAATCGTGGTCCACAAGAACTTCACACTCAATGGATATTTTATACCCACGAGTCGAACTATGAACAATGATTGGAACTCTGCCACAACCACTGTTGCATGAGACTTAAACAGAGAAATCGTGGTCTAAAAACATCATAGAAAACCAACAATGCCATCTCTAAGCTTTCGAACTCCAAATCTATTAGAAACAATAGATCCACATGATAATTCAAAATATAAATAATAGATCAACATTATGAGCAGCAGAAAACGGAATAAATATGAAAAAAAATATGTGAAAGGAGGAAAAAATAAAATTGACGGCGGCTTAACAACTAAACCTAAAATGAAATGAGAATGTGGTGCAAGATGGGGCTGCTAGGTTTGATTTATATACACGTTCAAGTGTTGCTAGGGTATACGTAAAATAAAGTTTTGGATTTTGTTTGGGCATTAGTTTCAACACTGGACTACTGTGTTTTTTGGGCTGACTTTGGCCTGTTATTCTGGGTGGGACCAAAATTACTCAAAGTGTATTACGTAGTACATATTATAAATGCATAAAGTTTATTTTTGCTCAAAATAATAACATGTACATATAATGTTGTTAGACAAATAATACTAGTGACAACTTATTTTACTTCTTTGCGTGAGTCATCTACATATTTCTATGAATTTGTCCAAAATGAGGGTTAAATTAAGTTGTTATATGTGGAAAAAGATTTCTCGTTTGTAACAACAAACACGAACCTCTCTGATCCTAGTACTTATGGACTACTACATTATTGAGAAGTCAAGTGATACCGATTAATTTAGCTCGTTACTATCCATTTTCAAATTATGATGTTTTGGATAGCGTAAACTGAAACTTGTGTGCATATAAACCATCAACTACTAGAGTCTAGACTCTAGATACCTAATTCAAAAGAATAACCACTAAAATGATACAAAAACCGTAAGTGTTAATTTCGTACAGAGCCATATTTTAATTGATTTGTCCTGCAATGATCATGTTTTTGAGACTTTTCCTAAATATCCGTGATACTCGGGAAAAGTATTCCCAGATTTTGTGGTTGACACGTGGCGTCCGTGGATTGGTTATAAAAAAAACATTAAAATCATTTCTGTTTCACGAGCATGTGACACGGGTTCACCAGTCAATGTCTTAAACCTCTTATCAACCACAACATTACTATTATTATTCTTATCCATCTCATTATTACCAACATTCTTATTTTTATCATTTTTACCACCATTTTTACTCCCAATAAAACCCTCGTCTTCACCATTCTTCACATATTTACCATTCTCATTAGTACTATTCACATCAAAATTCAAACTCTGCGTTGAATACACCCCTTTGTTAAACCCATTCAGCCCAAAATCAATTTGACCATGATGAATCTGAGTTTGACTTTGACCAATCTTCTAGTCAAAATTGAACCCATTAAAGTTGCTATTTTGGGAAAGCGGGGTTTGTGTTTGGGTGTTGGTGTTGGTGATGACGTCACCTCCGACACGGATGTCGAAGTTCCGGCGATCTTTTTCAGGGCGTTTGTAAGAAGTGCTCCAAATCGAGTCGTTTAGCGATAGATTTGAAAGCTTGTTGCTTTGGACACGTAGTTGGTCGCTAAATTGCCAAAAAGATGATGAGTTATTATTTTCCATATTTCTTTATAAAAAGTGATAAAAAGATTTTTTTTATACCCAGGTGATAAAAACTGAAATTATTAATACTCAAATAATGAAAACTGAAATTTTTTGATATCCAGATGAAAAAAACTGAAATTTTTTTGATACCCAGATGAGAAAAAAACTGAATTTGTTTTTAATGGCCAGATGAAGAAAAGTGAAAATTATGGGTACCGAGATGAAGAAAACTGATGATTTAGTGGAGAAGAAGGTGAAATTAGGGAGATGAGAAGGTGGGTGTGAAGAATATATAAAAGCGAAAAGACATTACTGACACTAACGAAATTATGAGATTCGCATGTGAGTGGTGGACCCGTTTGACATGAGAATCAGAAATCAAGAGTATGATTTTAATGATTTTTTTTCGAGAACCAATCCACGGACGCCACGTGTCAACCATAAAATCTGGGAATACTTTTCCCGAGTATCATGGCTATTTAGGAAAAGTCTAAAAAACATGGCCACTGCAGGACAATTATACTAAGATACGGCCCTGTACGAAATTTTCGCAAACCGTAACTTAGCTAAGCGAGTGAAGCCAAAGTATTGAAGAAATGAATGTAAACATAAGATAATTTTCGAGACAAGATAGACAAACTTGAACAGGGAACTTTTTCATGGGTCGTTATTAAAGTTTTAAGAATACGAGAGTTAACGGGTTTCTTTTTCAGTACGGGTTTATTTAATCAGAATATTTTGTGACTGAAACTCAAAATGCATATAATTTGAATAAATCTAATAATTTTGACTTTAACATAATATAACCGGTTTTAGTAATTTTAATCCGTATAGGTACATATATACACACGCACTGTAAAAATAATAGAGTTACATAAAGAGACTGGATGTGAGATACAATCGATCCACCGAGAATGACAACGTTTACTTGTATGACAAATTCATGAGTGAAATAAAGATTTCATCTCAGGCCACTGTAGCTTGAAACAAACTTGATTACAACTAAGGTGGCTCTCGATCAATGCCCTCACATGAGTCACAAGCTCACATAACTGAGCTCAGCAAACATTTTGCTCTAGAGGGTCTATGTAAATAAGTGATTATTTTCTTTCCCGGGCGATGTGGGATGTAACCAAAAGCTTTTGATTTGTTTTCCGTTATCTTTGCCAAATAATGGGTTTTCTTGTTGAACGATAACTGAAACAACCTGATTTTCAGGGTGCTAAATGGTGGCCGAAACCTTCAAATTAGAACTAGACAGGTCATAATGCATACTGAGACGCATCTCATTTCCATAACTCAAGCAAGAAGTATATAGACGGCTTATCTGAATAGACTATAGCACCTACCTACAAGACTAAGGTTCTCAAAGTTGGTTTCATCTCAGACTCGTCGTTATTACTTATTGTCATGTTGTGATTTAAACATCGATGCAAAAATTTTACATGCCTTTTAAGGAAATCAGAAAGCATAATTGATTTTAAGTATAGTCGTCGTGTTTGTTTAGTGATTAGTACTTTCGCAGCATTGATTCTTACTGTCTTACGTGTCTTGCAGCCGGTATTCATATTACATGGACTTTAGCCGTGCAAAAGGGATAATATGAAATATGACATGTACAAATGTATGTTCTAGCGACAGGAGGACTGTAGTACTCTACCGGCAGGCATTGGATGGATGGATTATATTAGGGGATACCAACTTTTGAGTATTTGGATATAGCTAGACTTCTTCTTAGGCTTATAACCTATTTGTCTAGAAAATTAACACGATATTCACAAGAATTCCATGACTGAAAGTTTTTGGACTTAAAATCGATAGTCGTGTGATAGGATCGAACTCGAGATCACGGGATTGCACAAATTACGTAAAGGGTTAATTTATTTATTAAATATATTTATTATATTTATTAAATCAAACCGCAGCTTAAACTAACGATCGTTAAATAAATAAAAGTTAAGTATTAAAATGACCGTTATAGAATATTATAGAAGCTAAAAGAAAGTGTCGGAAAAGTTTCGGAAACCCTCTTGTGGGCTTCTGTATATCCAGCCAAAGAGAGAGACAAAGGGAAGGGAAAATATTTTGTTGCCATAAATTTGTTTAAACCTTGGAGGAGAAGTTTTACAAGGTCTATATAAACAAACCAAGGCTTCATAATTTTTTCACTCCTCTCCCTTTCTCTTGCTCTCTAACCGCCGGCCAAACGCCCTTAATTTAGGGTTCTTCTTTGTTTTTCATTAAGCTATTGTAGATCTAGTCCTAGCCCCTCTCTATGGTTGTTGGGTAGATCCTCCAAAGACTTGGAAGCTCAGTTTGTTCGTGCTAGACTCACGATTAACTCGCCGCATTACGTGTGTACAAGATCGTGGTGTAGTCTTGCTTTAGACTATATCCTGGTGGTGTTCGTGATCTATCTCTACCGGTGACCGTTCTGTCGACTTGTAGATCTTGCTAGGATAAAGGTATGTAACCCTAATCTTGGTTAATTATAATTGTGTTAAATTAATGATCTTGTTAATTTGCTTCTGTTGTATGTGCTTTGATCCATATTAGGGTTTTTAATAATTGTTATGATAAATATAAACCTTCAGCGGCATCGAGAGCCGTTTTAACATGATTATACTTATCAAGATCTAAAGTTATTTTTAACTAATATTGATTTGTGTTACAAAAATTACATGTTGTTTTTTAGGTTTTATAAAAATTAGGGTTTTTTTGTTTTTTTATTGTTTTAAAATCGAATCTGGCCGAATTTTTTATAAAAAAAAATAAATTTTTGTAAACCCTAAAAATTACATGGTAATTAACTTTAGATGTTTTGCATGAATTAATTGTTATGTCATGTGTGGTTACGATCCGTAGTTTTTTAATTGTTAAGAGAATGTGGGAGATCCGTAATAAATATGCATGTTTTTACGGATCATATAATTTTGATTGCTATTTGCTTTATTTGATGTTCTTTGAATAAATTGTTATGCATGTGGCTATTTGATTTAGTTTTTTTGTACTACTTGTTTTCATGCGTTTTTATATTGTATGTTGTAAACAAGGGTAGTTTTTTTTTAAGAAAATAATATGGACTAAATATTATCAAAATTAATGAATTGTTTTGAGATCTAAATTACATATGATTTGCGTTGATTAGAATTGTAATAGCAACTTAACGGCCTACTCAATTTTGACAAACTATAAAGTGGGTATAACGCACCACTGGTCAAGTACCCGGCTAAGGAAGGATGTATTATGCTTCAGCGCTGACCAAATTCCCGGCTCGCCTGTGCGTCAAAACTGGAATTACCTACGGTTGTTATTTGTTTAATTCTTTAAGGTTGATTTAACTGCATTAATTCACATCTGAAACACAATGAATAAGGTTATTGCTTTGTGCTTTAGCTAAGTTCTAGAAAAAGTACGGTGTGAATTTAGCTGTGTGTAAAATCTTTAATTGGTTTAACCAATACCTCAACTTGCAAATATATGATGAAATTTTAGTCTCACCAAAAAGTTTACTAAACGTTTTATTAAACTTGTGTTATGGAGATGTATGCATGCTTCTTCATACATGATTTTGACACCAAAATCTATACCCTAAAAATTTAAGTCATATGCCATCTAATTGACGAACACTTGAAGTTACAATTGTCGTCATATAAGATATTGGACGATGTTGTAATGGAGAGAAAACTTCATGACTGAATAAGATTGCACATGAAGGTTTTACGTTCTTTAGATTAGTCGACTTAATTAAGTTACTCAGTAAGAACTGGAAACTTAAGGCGTAAAGTAGGGATGAAACATGTTTACAATGCAAATGATTTTGGCAATGTAAATCCCTAATGTATCTAGAAATTGTAAATTTGTTTGTCAATTATTGTTCGACAAGTTAATGTGTTGAATACATTTGTCACTTGCAGATCAACTGATGTGATAAATCTATGTCACTATGGATTCTAGTTTTTTTCAAGGAAAATACTATGGTTTTATTACCAGGGTAATTTTATTTTCTTGAATTGTATTATCAAAAATACTAATGTTTGAACTTATTTCTGTAGAAATGGCTCAACCCGAAAACAATCTGACAATAAGCTCGGTGTTCAAAGCTTTCTTTGAACGGCCTAAACTTACTGACCCTAATTTCAATGACTGGTATCGCTCACTAAGAATTGTTTTGAGAGCAGCCGGTACTATTGATATCTTGACTACTCCTTTTCTGGAGGATCTTGCTAAAGGAGCATCTGATGCGGAAAGGCTTCAACACGCTGCTAACGTTAAGAAGCACAATAAGGTGGCTGCTGTAATGTTAGGGAGAATGGCTTCATCACTTCAAAGGAAGTATGAGCTATTTTCACCTCAAGGAATGCTTGATGAACTCAAGGCTGTGTATGAAACGCCGCAAGCTATAGAGATCTATGATTTGGTTTATGCTCTACATAGTTGCAAGCAAGCTCCTGAAAGTCCGTAAGTGCCTATTATATGGAAATGAGGGGTTATATGGAACAACTCATCGCACTAGGACAACCCTATGATCATAATATGGCTATCAACTTGATCAATAGGTCCCTTAATAAGGACTTCAATGATTTCGTTCGTAACTATAATATGCATTGCACGGGGAAGACGGTTAATGATCTGCATGCAATGCTCATTGACTTTGAAAAGGGGTTGAAAGATAAGGCATCCACTGCTACTCCTCAAGTACTTTATGTGCAAAAGAGTAGAGTGACTAAACCAAAACCACAAGTGAATAAGAAGCGGAAAGGCAAAGTCAAGGTTGATAAAAGCAAACAAGTTGCGACTCCATCAAAACCAAGGCAGAACTTTGTCAAGAAAGGTCAAACTCAGAAAGATGAGACTTGTCACCACTGCAAGATGACTGGACACTGGAAGAGAAATTTCTCTCTCTATCTCCATGAAATGCAAGAACATAAGAAGAAGGCTGAGCTAGCTGCTGCAGCATCTTCAGGTAACTTATTTATGATAGAGTTATTTAATCATACATACAAATCAAACTCCTGGGTATATGATACGGGATGTGGTATTAACATATGTAATACCCTGCAGGGATTTGAGTTGAAGAGGAAGCTTTCCTATGGGGAACAGTTTCTGCAAGTGGGCAATGGCGCACAAGCAGCGGTTGAAGCTATAAGAATATTTAAATTAGTTTTACCTTTGGGTTTAGTACTGTTTTTAAATAACTTTCATCATGCACCTTCAATTGTTAGGGGTGTCATTTCCTTTTCTTGTATGTTCGATCTTGGATTTAATCACACAATTGATAATAATAGAATTTCTGTTTTCAAAGATGGTTTATTCTATTTTGATGCAATTTCTGTGAATGTTGTTTTTAAAATTAACATGCATAATAATAATTCCAAGAGGAAAAATAATTCTGTTTATAGCATGAATAAGAAGAGAAAGTTAGACAAGAACTCTTCTTATCTTTGGCATTGTAGACTTGCCCATATTGGGAAGACTCACATACAAAAGCTTCAACGTGATGGTCTTTTGGAAAATATCAATGATGAATCATTTGATAAATACGAATCTTGTATCTCTGGAAAGATGACCAAGAAACCTTTTAATAGCAATACTGAAAGGGCTACTGAACTACTTGGTTTAATACACACTGATGTGTGTTGACCACTTAGACATGTGTCAAGAAAATGTGCTAGCTACTTCTTAACGTTTACGGATGATTATAGCCTTTATGGTTATGTTTATTTACTTAAACATAAACATGAGGTGTTTGAAACATTCAAAATGTTTAAAGCAGAAGTAGAGTTACAACTAGGAAAGAAGATTAAAGCTCTTCGTTGTGATCGAGGTGGTGAATATTTAAGTCAAGAGTTTAAGATTATTTAAGTGAGAATGGAATTGTTAAGAAACTTACTTCTCCGTATACTCCACAACAAAATGGTATATCTGAAAGGAGGAATCGTACATTATTGGATATGGTGCGATCTATGTTTAATCTTACAACTTTACCATTATCCTTTTGGGATTATGCTCTTGAATCTGATGTTCGTATTCTGAATATGGTTTCCACAAAGAAGGTTGATAAGACACCATATGAACTATGGCATGGCAAGAAGCCATATTTGTTTTATTTGAACATCTGGGGTTGTGAGGCGTATGTGAAACGTGACTCTGGAGATAAACTCCAACAACGCTCAGTAAAATGTATGCTTGTAGGTTACCCTAAGGAAACTATGGGTTACTACTTTTATTATCCGGCTGAGAACAAAGTAGTAGTGGCTCGGTATGGAGACTTCCTTGAAAGTGATCTTGTAAATCAAGAATTCAGTGGGAGAGATTATGATCTTGAAGAAATTCAAGAAGATACATTGCCTTCTGAAAATACTAGCGAAGAAATTCCTGTAGAACCAGAAAGTCTGAGAGTTCCACCGGAATTAATTCCTCCACGTAGGTCTAAAAGAACCATACGTGCGCCAAACAAACTATGTCTTTACATAGAGGATGATGAGGAGGAAGTAGGGGATCTTGGTGAACCTGCTAACTATCGATCCGTAATGTCTGATCCAGAAAAGTCAAAATGGATAGTTGTGATGAATGAGGAAATGAAATCCATGGAAATCAACGATGTTTGGATTCTTGTGGACGCGCCTAAAAATTCTAAAGTAGTGAAAAATAGGTGGATCTACAAGAAGAAAACTGACATGGATGGTGGAATACAATCCTATAAAGCATGTTTAGTAGCTAAAGGTTTTACTCAAACTTTTGGCGTAGACTACGAGGAGACATTTTCTCTTGTAGCATACTTACGAGCTATTAGGATTCTTATAGCTATAGCAGCATACTATGACTATGAGATATGGAAAATGGATGTTAAAACTGCCTTCTTGAATGGTCGCTTAGATGAAGACATCTATAAGCAAAAACCGGAAGGGTACGTTGATCCTAAATATCCAAAGCGCGTGTGCAAACTTCAAAGATCTATTTATGGTTTGAAGCAAGCATCACGTCAATGGAATAAGAAATTTGATGAAGAAATCAAAAAGTTCGGATTTATTCAAATTCGTGATGAGCCATGTGTATATCGCAAAGCTAGTGGGAGTAATTAGTGTTCCTAAGTTTATATGTCAATGACATATTAATCATGGGAAGTAACATTCCAAGACTTAAGGAAGTTAACGATTATCTTGGTAAATGTTTTTCTATGAAGGATTTGGGAGATGCTATATTCTGGGAATTAAAATCTATCGAGATAGGAGTAGACGGTTAATTGGTCTTAGTCAAGATGCTTATATTGATAAGATATTGAAGAAGTATAACATGCATAACTCCAAGAAAGGTTTTCAACCGACGGAGGTTAAGCATGAGTTAAGTCATGAGAAAGATGCATCAACACCCGAAGAGGTGGCTTACATGCGAAAGGTGCCTTATGATTCGGCTGTAGGATCTATTATGTATGCTGTAAGATGCACAAGGCCTGATGTGGCGTTTGCTCAAAACTTGGTCAGTAGATACCAACAGAATCCAGGAAAGTTCCACTAGACTGCTGTTAAGCATATTCTAAAGTATTTAAGAAGTACGAAAGATATGTTTTTGGTATTCGGGGGTAAACCAGACACAAAATTGAATGTACAGGGTTCTGTGATGCATCCTGGCAATGTGATAAAGACGATACGAAGTCTCAGACGGGTTACGTGTTTGTCATCAATGGAGGAGCAGCTGACTGGAAGAGCAGTAAGCAGAAAACCATTGCTATGCATGCGACTCAATCCGAGTACATGGCCGCTTCAGAAGCTGCAATGGAAGCTGTTTGGATTGGGAAGTTTATTGGAGATCTTGGAGTGATGCCTTCAATTAAAGAACCTATTGATATATATTGCGACAATTCTGCTGCAATAATTGATATGAGCTTAAACTCATATCCTTTTATCAACAAATAACCCTAAAACATGAAGCAAAATACCAATTTATTTGGCAAAAACAGTGTTATGTGGTATGTTTGTGTTTGTGTACACTTGTGTAGGAAAAAGGATACATTTCCAAGCAAACAAAGAAAAGTCAAGCTCAAATGGATGAAAAAGACAAAGAAGGATCAAAAGTGACAAGACTTTGAAGTATAAGGACCTATCTTGACAAGTTGTCAAAGTTGAAGGACTAAAGTGCAAATATTGTAAAAAGTCAAGATTCAAGTCAAACTTGGTCAACTCTCAAGTCAACTCAGTCAAAGGACCATTTTGTTCAAGAATGAAAGTTGAAGGACCAAATATGTCAAAAGAATGAAGATCCTAGCTTGAAAATACAATCTGCCAAGTTGAAGGACCAATTCTGCCAACTTTTGAAAGATATGCAAAGTTTGATCCATGTGACAACATTCCAACCAATGAGAAGAGAGGAAATAAGTCACACGGATTGAATAATAAATATCCACTCAGCCGCCTTGCATTTATTATCCAATCCCAACAGTTTAATCCGTGTGATCAAAATTTAGCCAATCAATGGATGACACGTGGCGTCTTCTTCATCAAATAATTTTGCCAGGATCGTATTTGAGTTACAAGCAATTTCATGGAAAGATTTCAACACCAATCTTGATCTCTTTGAAGAGACGAACACAATGGTGCCATTCAATTAACATATCATCCACTCAATCAAGAAACCCCAAATCCTTGTTCATACCTGAAAATACCATTTTTGCAGAATTTTACACGTGGCAAGCTGGGATTGGTTCTGACACGTCACCAACCCCAACAAACTCTTCCTTCATGTCTATAAATAGTTGGATAGGACTTCATTTGTACATGTAGCTTAAATTTGTAAAAAAAACACATAGTTCTTTACTTTCTTTCCCTTTCCTCCATTTTTACCCTAGCTACTCAAGAGTCTGACAAACTCTTGAGTTAGTTAGTTAGTTACTAGCTTCCAACAACTTTGTAACCGTTTTTCATTGAATAAAATTTGAATTCAAGCTTTCCCGCCAAAACTGTTCTTCCTATTTCTGTCCATTCCTTGCTGCTATTGGATACTATTGTTGCTGTTAAAGTGTTTGTTATGATCATTCATTGATCATAACTGACATTGGAGAAGTTTGCTAGCTGTTTGATCAGAATTCAGTTCATTCCATAGTTCCAATGAAGATTTCAAGCTTTTTGATGATTCCTGTTGATTTGTTAGCTGATCTTGTTGATTGATAGTTTCCTAGTGATAAGGTGGTGGTTATCACTAGGGTAAGAGAGCTCAGCGCTCCTCTTCTTCTCAAAGGATAACTCCAATAGGTTTTAAAGTTCTTGTTTCAATTCCTCTCAATAAGTCAAATGCATGATTTCTTTTCCTAGTGTAATTTGATGGCTGCCTGATAAAAGTTGTTTGAAGTTGTTGATTAATTGATCTTTGAGTGTTAGTAGCTTAATCCTGCTTACTTTTGCTTTGATTTGGGTCAAGTTCTAGTTTACTGCATCATTTCAGTCATATTTGGCCTTGCACCCTAATTGAAGTTCTTGTTGTGTTAATTGATTGCATTTAGCTCTTATACCTTTAATTTTGGTCATTGAGTTTAGACTGCTAAAGCATTTGATTCAGCTTAAATCAGTACTTAAAAAGCCTTTGTAAAAGTTTGAAAAACCAGTTAAAGGAGTGTTTGGGTTTAGCTTAAAAAGATTTTTCAAGTATTGAGTTCTTGTGTTTTAGAGTCCATTTGTAGTCAATTGGTGATACTAAAGTGTTTTCAGTCATTTTCAAGTCAAAAATATAGTCAAAAAGGCAAACAGCATGAAAAATGTTTGGGTGGATTTCATTCAGTTTTGGTTCTTAGAACTTGTGATTTTGATTTGATTAGAACTCATTCAATACTTGATGGATTTGTATCAAATTTGTTTCCATTTGTAGCTTATATCATATAGTTCCATATTCCAAGAGGATTTTCTACAGTATTCAATAAGCAGTCAGATATAAGCAAAAATCAGATAAGCAAACTTAAGTGAAGTTTCTGTAACTTGTAAACTGAAATTTTGTATCTCCTTATTCTCTTCATAAACTTGGCAATTTTTCTTCACAAATCCTCTTAAGTCATTGAGTTACATTATTTTTGAGAAAATCAGCTTTTTGAAAATAAGCTGGTCAACGCTTGGTCAACATAAGCCCATTTTTAGCTTAATTTAGATTCTGAGCTTAATTCTTGATGAAAAAGTTTCTAGTTTGATTTCCCGTTCATTAATTCAGTTGCTTAATCAGTTTCATTAAAAAAATCAAGTTGTGACTGATTAGATTTGCTATAGCTTATTTTGTGCTTATTGATAAGTACTCATTTGCTTATTTCTCAACTTTAGCCAGTTTCCTTTGACACACGTAGCTTATTTGAGATTTTAAGAGTTTTGCAATTTGTCTCATCAAATTTGGTTGAGTAATAAGCTCAAACGAGCTTATTTTTGGTCTAAACCCGTTTTGTCTAAAAAAGTTCTTGAAATTGCTCTTTGGTCCTTTTAGTTTTAAACAGTGTGTATAACTGGCTGAACTTCCATGATTTTAGGGTTTGCACTTTGTTAATCCTTGTAGTTTTAAAAGTTGTTAAAATCAGTTAGATAGTTGTTAGTTTGTTACATTTTTGGCTAGTTGGTTATAGTTTTGCATAATTGATCCTTGTAGTTATCTGTTTACACTTTTAGTCCCTAGAATTGTTAGAGTTTACATTTCCAGCATTTATCTTTCATAGATTTTACAATTTCAGTCCTTTAAGTTTCATATTTTGCATTTTGAATTTTTACTTGAATAAAAACGTGGTATTTGCAATATGTTTTACATATAAGTAGGTAATAATTTTTCCGTTTTGCAAGGTTTTGATTGAATTAGCAAATAGAATATCCAAGCAAGCTTAACAACCAAGAACAATTAAAAACCCGATATTGGTTGGACTTTCCATTAGCAAGAACTGAGAAAAAACGAACTGCATTATACACAATTTCAAATGGCGCCGCTGCCGGTTCTTTGACTACACGAGAGACTATCGATTGACGGTTTTCATTGGCTTTTGGGATCCGTTCACTTTGTGAACGTTATTTTTACGTATCATAAATCAAAAACAAATAAAAAATCAAAAATATAAAAATATATAAAAACTAAAAAATTAACAAAACAATTCTTTTCCTAAAGAATTGACCAAAAAAATAAAAAATCCAAAAAGCAATCTTTTTCCTAAGAGATTGCACCCAAAAATATATATTATTGGATTCTCTCGGTTTTTATGTACATATAGTATTTTCTCTTAAAAAACTCATAAATACAAAAATATTTTCCATATATTATTATAAGTAAATACGTATACGTATAAGAACAACCAATCTACATATTCTCCATAAGTATTGCCGAGGCAATACACCGTGTTGAGGGGCGTTCCGGTCCTTGATACGTGTATCGATCAAACAAAATAAAGCAAGAATAGATAAATACTCTCAATAAGCAACAATTCGAAGAATACGAACATTTAAGTGAATAGAAAGGCGATGTGCTATAAAATGCCATCTAAGGGTCAATAGGTACTTAAGTGCTTCGCGCCACCTAACCCCCCGTTCACTTGTAAGTATTCTAAGAAGGAAGGCTTCATTGAGGGTCTTGCACCCAAGTAGTACATACATATATTGTTATTTTCTTGTGGATATTTAATATTGAAACTCGAAGAGGATAATCCATTTCTCTTCAAAGTCACACGAGAGCTTCTCTCTCATTCCTCGTATTGAGTTGCATGCTCACTCGCGGGCGTGCACAAATACCGATTGGTGTACAACCTCTTCCTCCGAAAAGGAAGAAAAAGAGAAAGAGTAAGACCACCATCGTCCACCAAGCCGATCACGAGAATCGTGCTTTGACTACACCACAAGAAGCCATGGCTATTGATAATCGCACTTTGTATGAACGTATGCAATCCAACATTCATGGATATTCTAGTGCCATTAAGATTCCCGACTTTCCCGCTAACACATTTGAGCTACATACATCTATGATCAATATGGTTGCACAATCACCTTTCTTTGGTAAACAAAATGAGGATCCTCATGCTCACCTTAAGAGATTCCTTTCACTTTGCAATACCATTAAGCATAATGGGGTTCCACATGAGGTGATTAGGTTGATGTTAGTGTCATTTTCCTTAGAGGGAATTGCTAAGCATTGGTTAGACACCCAACCACCCGATAGTATCATCACATGGGATGGTTTCACCACTAAGTTTTTGAACAAGTTCTTTCCTCCACATAAGACTATGGCTTTGAGGACTTTAATTATGTGCTTTCAACAAAAACCTAGTCAATCCTTTAGTGATGCTTGGGAAGAGTATAGTGAGTTGTTGAGGCGATGCCCTAATCATGGATTGGATCAAGTTCACCAAATCAGCCTCTTTTATGATGGCCTTAAATCTCACCACCAAGATTCACTCAATGCTTCCGCGGGAGGGAGTATTCTTCTTAAGACCTATCAAGAGGATTTGGACATCATTGAGACTAAGGCAATGGTTCAAACAAACAATCCATTTGAAGAAAAGGTTCATGTTATCCAAAACAATTCTCAAATCCCTTGTGACAACCAACTCCTCAAGTTTCAAGAAGAGATTTTTCAAAGGATGGATAGAGATAGTGAGAAGAATTTGCAAGTACAACTAGAGATGCTTCAAGCTTTTAAGAAACTTTCATTGAACAATTCTTCAAATAATGTGAATGCCATCACCATTTCTTGTGTTACTTGTGGAGGTCCCCATTCTTATGAACAATGTGATAAGGTGCAAGGGTATCAAGGGGAATGCTATGCTTACCAAGAAGAACATCGTGAACACTTCAAGCCTAATATCAATCCAAATAACCTTTCTTACAAATCCCAAAACTACCTTTCTCCACCCGGCTTCCCACCCCAACCACCCACCCAAATTCCACAAAATACTCCTCAAATTTTACCAAGGAATCAAGGGCAAAGACCACCATACCAAGGAAATACCTACAAGGCACCCAATCAATTTCAACCTCAAGCAAATACCTTTTATCCACCAAATCAAGGATTTAACTCCCAACCTTTACCTTTCCAACCTCAAGGTTTTCAAGGTTATGTGCCACAAGAGTTTAACACAATGGATCTCTTACAAAAAATGAATCAAGAGAATGAAAGGAAGTTCCAAGCTATGGAGAAGAAAATGAATGACCAATTCAATAAGGTTTTAGTGGTATTAAATCAAAGACCACAAGGGGCTTTACCTTCCAACACACAAACAAACCCACGGGCCAATGTCAATGCTATTACAACAAGGAGTGGAACAACAACAAAGGATCCTTCACCTCCTAAACCTACTATTGTTCAACCTACTTGTGCTCCTACTTGTGACAAGCCTTCTACTTCTACTCCACCTCCTTAAAATGCTCCTATTCACTCAAACACACCTTCTCAACCACCTCATACTTCTCCTTTACCTTCCACACTTCCCAATGAAGAAGCTAACAAAGACAAATCTTCCACCACAACACCTATTCCACCTACACCAAAGCCTACTCTTCCATATCCTTCAAGGTTGAAAAAGGACAAGTTAAAGAACAAGGATGACATCCAAGTCTCCAATTTCTTAAGGATGTTCAAGCAACTCAACATCAATATATCCTTTGCGGAAGCTCTTGCTTATATGCCAAAGTTTGCTAAGATGTTCAAGGATTTGCTCTCAAACAAAGAAAAATTGGTTGATTTGCCCAACACATCCCTTAATGAAAATTGTTCCGCGGTGTTACTTAAAACCTTACCAACAAAACTTGGAGATTCGGGGCGCTTCTTGATACCTTGTAATTTTCCCGGTGTTGAAAATTGCATGGCTTTGGCGGATTTAGGGGCGAGCATAAACCTCATGCCTTTATCGGTTTGGAAACAACTATCTCTTCCCGAGCTCACTCCCACTAGGATGACTCTTGAACTAGCCAACCGAACCATAGCTCACCCCGTAGGTATAGCGGAAGATGTGTTTGTAGGTGTGGATAAGTTTACCTTTCCAGCCGACTTTGTAGTGGTCGATTATGACATGGATCCTAGAGTGCCTTTGATTGTTGGTAGACCGTTTTTGAGAACGGGTCGTACCTTGATAGATGTGGCGGAAGGAGAATTAATTATGAGAGTAGAAGATGAGAGAGTGGTGTTTAAGTTAGGGAAAGTTTGTGATAGAAAAGAGGTTAAGGAGTCTAGACCTTGTGAGACTATTAACATTGTGGATGTGCTAGATGAAGTGTGTAATGAACACTTTCATGATGCTTGTAAGAGTGCTAGTGATGAGATACCCCATGTTGAAACCGTGGCCTCAATTGCTCCCTCTTTAACACCTTTGGAGAGAGTGATTTCCTCTTGGAGGAATTTGAGTCCAACTTTCTTGGTGATGATGATTCTCCCATTAATTGGGAAGAAGATATTCTTACAATCCAAAAGTTGCTCAATGAGGACCCTATTCCTTCTCCTATTCCACAAGAGATTACCATTGAGGAACCTTCCATAGTAAAACCTTCCATAGAGAGTCCACCTCCCATAGAACTTAAGGACCTTCCATCCCACTTAGAATATGCTTACTTAGAAGGAAAAGACCAATTACCGGTGATTATTGCTAAAGAGTTGAAAGAGGATGAGAAAGAGCAACTTATTGAAGTTCTTAAGAAACATAAGAAAGCTTTAGCATGGAAAATATCCGACATAAGGGGAATTGATCCACATTTTTGTACTCACAAAATCCTTATGGAGGATGACTATAAACCCGCCATTCAAAACCAAAGGAGAGTTAACCCAAAAATCCATGAGGTTATTAAGAAGGAAGTGATTAAACTTTTAGATGCGGGTATGATTTATCCTATTTCCGACTCTCCATGGGTTAGCCCGGTTCATTGTGTTCCAAAGAAGGGTGGAATCACCGTGGTGCCTAATGAGAACAATGAGCTTATTCCCACGAGACTTGTGACCGGTTGGAGAGTTTGCATTGATTATAGAAAACTCAATGAGGCAACTAGGAAAGACCATTTCCCGCTTCCCTTTATGGATCAAATGCTTGAACGCTTAGCGGGAAATGAGTACTATTGTTTTCTTGATGGCTTTTCGGGTTATTTCCAAATACCCATTGACCCTAAGGATCAAGAAAAGACCACATTTACTTGTCCCTACGGTACATTTGCTTACAAGAGGATGCCTTTTGGCCTATGTAATGCACCGGGGACGTTTCAAAGGTGCATGATGGCGATTTTCCATGACATGATAGAGCAAACCATGGAGGTTTTTATGGATGACTTTTCCGTATTTGGAAACTCCTTTAGCTCATGTCTCACCAATCTTGAGAGAATGCTTAAGCATTGTGAGGAAACACGTTTGGTGCTTAATTGGGAGAAATGTCACTTTATGGTGAAAGAGGGGATTGTTTTAGGACACAAGATATCCAATAAGGGATTAGAAGTTGATCGAGCTAAAATTGATGTGATTGCTAAGCTTCCCCCACCCACCTCGGTTAAAGGTGTGAGGAGTTTCTTAGGTCATGCGGGATTTTATAGGCGCTTTATACAAGATTTTTCTAAGATAGCTAGACCGATGACTCACCTTTTGGAGAAAGAGGCTCCTTTCATTTTTGACCAAGCTTGTTTAGACTCTTTTGAGACTCTTAAGGAAAAATTGACTAAGGCTCCCGTTTTGGTTTCTCCAAATTGGGAATTACCTTTTGAGCTTATGTGTGACGCTAGTGATTATGCGGTGGGGGCCGTCTTAGGACAAAGAGTTAATAAGCATTTTCAACCTATACACTATGCGAGTAAAACCATGACCGGTGCACAACTTCATTACACTACCACGGAAAAAGAGTTGCTTGCTATAGTATATGCTTTTGAGAAGTTTAGACCATATCTTGTGCTTTCCAAAACCATAGTGTATACGGATCATTCCGCTCTCAAGTATCTTATGACAAAACAAGATGCTAAGCCTAGGCTTTTGAGATGGGTTTTGTTGCTTCAAGAGTTTAAGATAGAGATTCGTGATAAGAAAGGGGCCGAGAATTTAGCGGCGGATCATTTGAGTAGACTTGAGCATCCTTTTCAAGAAGATTTCCCACACCAAGAAATTAATGAATCCTTTCCATTAGAGGAGCTCATGTCTATCTCTTCCCAAGAGGATGCCACACCTTGGTTTGCGGATATAGCAAACTATCTTGTGGGCAATGTGCTTATTGAGGGTCTTACTTATCAACAAAAGAAAAAGTTTCTTAAGGAAGTTAAGTATTACTTTTGGGATGATCCATATCTCTTTAGGCAATGTGCGGACCAAATCATTAGACGGTGTGTAGATGGGCCCGAGGCATTTAAGATCTTAGAGGCGTGTCATAAAGGACCTACGGGTGGACATTTTGGGCCTAACTACACCGCCAAGAAAGTCTTTGATTCGGGTTACTATTGACCTTCCATTTACAAAGATGCCCAAGAAATGGTGAAATTTTGTGATGTTTGTCAAAGACAAGGAAAAATTACACAACGTGATGAGATGCCACAAAATTTTATCCAAGAGTGTGAGATATTTGATGTATGGGGAATTGATTTCATGGGACCTTTTCCATCCTCTAAGGGAAACAAGTATATACTTGTGGCGGTGGATTATGTGTCTAAATGGGTGGAGGCTAAAGCCTTACCTACCAATGATGCTAGAGTGGTTGTAAAGTTTTTGAAACAATTGTTTGCTAGATTTGGTGTACCTCGGGCCATCATAAGTGATCGTGGTACGCACTTTTGTAATGATCAATTCACGAGAGTTATGAAGAAATATGGAGTGAATCATAGACTTTCTACCGCGTATCACCCTCAAACAAATGGTCAAACCGAGGTCACAAATCGTGGTTTAAAGAGGATTTTAGAGAGAACGGTGGGAGAGCATCGAGCTTCTTGGTCGGATAAGCTTGATGATGCTTTGTGGGCGTTTAGGACGGCTTTTAAAACACCAATTGGTTGTACTCCTTATAGGCTTGTCTATGGAAAAGCGTGCCACCTCCCATTTGAGTTAGAACATAAGGCATCTTGGGCTCTCAAGTGGGCTAACTTTGATTTAAACCAAGCCGGTTCACATAGGAAAGATCAACTCAATGAGATGGATGAATTGAGAGCCAATGCCTATGAGAATTCTTTGCTTTACAAGGAAAAGACTAAGAAATTGCATGATGCTAAGATCAAGAATCGTGAGTTCAAAGTTGGAGAGCCGGTTCTCCTCTTTAACTCAAGATTGAAGCTTTTTGCGGGCAAGCTTAAGTCGAGATGGTCCGGTCCATTCACTATTGCTCAAGTGTTTCCATATGGAACTCTTAAGTTGTCCCAACCCGATGGTCCAAATTTTAAAGTGAATGGTCACCGTGTTAAACATTACTTTGGGGAGGACATTTCCGTTGAAATGGTCCAAGAGGTCCCCATTTTCCCCATGAATTAATTCATTGAGGGACGAGTCGAGCTAGAGACTCATTAACTCAAGCATCGTATAACTAGGTTTAGAGTGTTGTAGGTTGGAATTAAAGGTATAGACTTGGAGATAAGTGTAGGGGAGACCTTCTTTTGTCTTCATGATTGTTTGTAGGGTTGCTCACTCATCTCATGCTTTGGAGCTTATGGAGGAGGCCCTTGTATCCGGTTCACTTCGTTACTTTAGTGATTTTTCATTGACACCTTGTGCTTAAACATGATTTCACTAATAGTTGTCCTTTCCTTCACTTGGGTTAAGCAAAGTCTATTCATTGTCATAAGTGTAGGGGAAGTTTTTATACTTCCATGCTCTTAAACATTGAGGACAATGTTTAGCTTAAGTGTAGGGGGGTCTTCTATCGAAGTGACCTTACCTAGAACTTGTCATTGTCTTGCATGATAACATGGAAAAATTGAATTTTCAACATTTTTCAAATTTTTGATCTACTTTGGCCAACAAAAATATGCATTCATAATTTTTGCATCAATCATTTTTGCATAACACATTTGCATTGTATATATTTCTTCTTTTATTTTTCATCAAAATTATATAAAAAAAGGAAAAATATAATAAAACATGGTTTTAACGAGTTTAGACTTCTTTGACATATTAGGCCCGCCATGGATATTTTGACTCAACCTGAGTTTGCTTATTTTAGCACTCTCTAGCTAGTATCCTTAACCATGTAGTCCTTCATTGGTCTATTAGGCTAAGCATCCACCAATTTCATTATTTGAGATTTTAAATTTGTGAAGAATGGGAAATGATAGAATTGAAGCAAGTGTAAAAGGGCTAGATAGACTTCATGGCAATTACTTGTGGCTAAACCTTTCTCTTCTTTATCTCTACTTTCTTCGCATGTATATAATTGTTAATAAATAATCAAGTACGGTTTTAATTGTTATGTAATCTCTTATGCATTTTTGGCTAATCATTTGTGGATAATATGAGTACGTCTTAAGATTCTAAGTTAGCACGTTTTATGTGTACTAGACTTATGTCATGCTCCATATTTAGCGGGTGTTTTTCTTTTTCTTCTTTTCAAATTTCTTTGTGAGGAATAAAGAAAAATAAGAGCGGCTTATGAAAAAAAATGAGTGGCTAGAAAAAAAAAGAAAAGAAAAAGAAAAAGAAAAGAAAAAAAAATAATGCAAGACTCCCAAGAGGGGCAGTGTGGTGTTAATTATAGTGACTATTGAGTTCCAATATTACCTTGACGGGTTGCGGGGATTCAATAGATTGCTCCAATCCAATATTACCTTGACGGGTTGCGGGGTTGAAGATCCAATGTCTCAAAAAGATGGCGGATGTAAATTATTGCGTGAGTTTTATTTTTCTTTCTTTAGCGAGTGTGTAGTTACTTATGAAAGCATGACATGAGGATTTTACACATAAGGCGAATGACTTATTATTCTTGAAACGGACTTTTATTAATTGTGAGCGGTTTTTCAAGTAATGGATGAGAGGATTACTTAGGATTAAAACCGTGCTTCCTTATTTTTGGATTTTACATTTCTTATACTTCACGCTTTAAATAAATGACAAATTTGCTCACAAGCAATTTGCTCAATTAATAACCGGTTCCACATTTAATTGTCATGAATAAGTTGATGCACTTTTTACTTGTGAATACAATGATCCCATTTTTAAGCTTGGTATGGGGAAAGTGAAACTTGAGGGTGATAAATGTCCATGGTACCCAAGCCCTAATCTAAGCCATTGAATTCTTTATGAGTTATTTCCATCAAAACCATTTCAAGAAAAATCAAAAAGATATAGATATAATTGTATTTTGTTCATTGCATTATTAAAAGTCAAAATCATGCATCATTTAGTTTAGAGTAGTGTAGATGCATCTCATATGGCCAAGGTGGATTGATTATTAGGGAAATATAAATTTGAGCTTTAAAATATAATATTGCATGAGGACATGACAATGTTCAAGTGTAGGGGAATTTGATATGAGCTTAAACTCATATCCTTTTATCAACAAATAACCCTAAAACATGAAGCAAAATACCAATTTATTTGGCAAAAACAGTGTTATGTGGTATGTTTGTGTTTGTGTACACTTGTGTAGGAAAAAGGATACATTTCCAAGCAAACAAATAAAAGTCAAGCTCAAATGGATGAAAAAGACAAAGAAGGATCAAAAGTGACAAGACTTTGAAGTATAAGGACCTATCTTGACAAGTTGTCAAAGTTGAAGGACTAAAGTGCAAATATTGTAAAAAGTCAAGATTCAAGTCAAACTTGGTCAACTCTCAAGTCAACTCAGTCAAAGGACCATTTTGTTCAAGAATGAAAGTTGAAGGACCAAATATGTCAAAAGAATGAAGATCCTAGCTTGAAAATACAATCTGCCAAGTTGAAGGACCAATTCTGCCAACTTTTGAAAGATATGCAAAGTTTGATCCGTGTGACAACATTCCAGCCAATGAGAAGAGAGGAAATAAGTCAAACGGATTGAATAATAAATATCCACTCGGCCGCCTTGCATTTATTATCCAATCCCAACAGTTTAATCCGTGTGATCAAAATTTAGCCAATCAATGGATGACACGTGGCGTCTTCTTCATCAAATAATTTTGCCAGGATCGTATTTGAGCTACAAGCAATTTCATGGAAAGATTTCAACACCAATCTTGATCGCTTTGAAAAGACGAACACAATGGTGCCATTCAATTAACATATCATCCACTCAATCAAGAAACCCCAAATCCTTGTTCATACCTGAAAATACCATTTTTGCAGAATTTTACATGTGGCAAGCTGGGATTGGTTCTGACACGTCACCAACCCCAACAAACTCTTCCTTCATGTCTATAAATAGTTGGATAGGACTTCATTTGTACATGTAGCTTAAATTTGTAAAAAAAACACATAGTTCTTTACTTTCTTTCCCTTTCCTCCATTTTTACCCTAGCTACTCAAGAGTCTGACAAACTCTTGAGTTAGTTAGTTAGTTACTAGCTTCCAACAACTTTGTAACCGTTTTTCATTGAATAAAATTTGAATTCAAGCTTTCCCGCCAAAACTGTTCTTCCTATTTCTGTCCATTCCTTGCTGCTATTGGATACTATTGTTGCTGTTAAAGTGTTTGTTATGATCATTCATTGATCATAACTGACATTGGAGAAGTTTGCTAGCTGTTTGATCAGAATTCAGTTCATTCCATAGTTCCAATGAAGATTTCAAGCTTTTTGATGATTCCTGTTGATTTGTTAGCTGATCTTGTTGATTGATAGTTTCCTAGTGATAAGGTGGTGGTTATCACTAGGGTAAGAGAGCTCAGCGTTCCTCTTCTTCTCAAAGGATAACTCCAATAGGTTTTAAAGTTCTTGTTTCAATTCCTCTCAATAAGTCAAATGCATGATTTCTTTTCCTAGTGTAATTTGATGGCTGCCTGATAAAAGTTGTTTGAAGTTGTTGATTAATTGATCTTTGAGTGTTAGTAGCTTAATCCTGCTTACTTTTGCTTTGATTTGGGTCAAGTTCTAGTTTACTGCATCATTTCAGTCATATTTGGCCTTGCACCCTAATTGAAGTTCTTGTTGTGTTAATTGATTGCATTTAGCTCTTATACCTTTAATTTTGGTCATTGAGTTTAGACTGCTAAAGCATTTGATTCAGCTTAAATCAGTACTTAAAAAGCCTTTGTAAAAGTTTGAAAAACCAGTTAAAGGAGTGTTTGGGTTTAGCTTAAAAAGATTTTTCAAGTATTGAGTTCTTGTGTTTTAGAGTCCATTTGTAGTCAATTGGTGATACTAAAGTGTTTTCAGTCATTTTCAAGTCAAAAATATAGTCAAAAAGGCAAACGACATGAAAAATGTTTGGGTGGATTTCATTCAGTTTTGGTTCTTAGAACTTGTGATTTTGATTTGATTAGAACTCATTCAATACTTGATGGATTTGTATCAAATTTGTTTCCATTTGTAGCTTATATCATATAGTTTCATATTCCAAGAGGATTTTCTATAGTATTCAATAAGCAGTCAGATATAAGCAAAAATCAGATAAGCAAACTTAAGTGAAGTTTATGTAACTTGTAAACTGAAATTTTGTATCTCCTTATTCTCTTCATAAACTTGGCAATTTTTCTTCACAAATCCTCTTAAGTCATTGAGTTACATGATTTTTGAGAAAATCAGCTTTTGGAAAATAAGCTGGTCAACGCTTGGTCAACATAAGCCCATTTTTAGCTTAATTCAGATTCTGAGCTTAATTCTTGATGAAAAAGTTTCTAGTTTGATTTCCCGTTCATTAATTCAGTTGCTTAATCAGTTTCATTAAAAAAATCAAGTTGTGACTGATTAGATTTTGCTATAGCTTATTTTGTGCTTATTGATAAGTACTCATTTGCTTATTTCTCAACTTTAGCCAGTTTCCTTTGACACACGTAGCTTATCTGAGATTTTAAGAGTTTTGCAATTTGTCTCATCAAATTTGGTTGAGTAATAAGCTCAAACGAGCTTATTTTTGGTCTAAACCCGTTTTGTCTAAAAAAGTTCTTGAAATTGCTCTTTGGTCCTTTTAGTTTTAAACAATGTGTATAACTGGCTGAACTTCCATGATTTTAGGGTTTGCACTTTGTTAATCCTTGTAGTTTTAAAAGTTGTTAAAATCAGTTAGATAGTTGTTAGTTTGTTACATTTTTGGCTAGTTGGTTATAGTTTTGCATAATTGATCCTTGTAGTTATCTGTTTACACTTTTAGTCCCTAGAATTGTTAGAGTTTACATTTCCAGCATTTATCTTTCATAGATTTTACAATTTCAGTCCTTTAAGTTTCATATTTTGCATTTTGAATTTTTACTTGAATAAAAACGTGGTATTTGCAATATGTTTTACATCTAAGTAGGTAATAATTTTTCCGTTTTACAAGGTTTTGATTGAATTAGCAAATAGAATATCCAAGCAAGCTTAACAACCAAGAACAATTAAAAACCCGATATTGGTTGGACTTTCCATTAGCAAGAACTGAGAAAAAACGAACTGCATTATACACAATTTCAATAATATTCGCCAATGACCCTGGAGTTATGAAAGGCGTCAGACACTTTAAACGTAGGTATCACTACATTCGAGAATAAGTG
Source organism: Glebionis coronaria (assembly GCA_025667525.1). Classification (NCBI taxonomy): domain Eukaryota; kingdom Viridiplantae; phylum Streptophyta; class Magnoliopsida; order Asterales; family Asteraceae; genus Glebionis; species Glebionis coronaria. The sequence continues at coordinate 577,202,239 of CM046878.1, forward strand.
GAAGCTCGAGAAATAAAATTAATAAAACTTCACACAGGTGATAACGTAGCTGATCCTTTTACTAAGGCTTTATCTAGGCCAAAGGTAGTTAAGCATGCCAAGGCTATTGGGCTGCAACTAGCTAGCGAATTCATGCAATAAATCTGTTGATTAATATTTGGATAAAGGATGTAAGACATTATTGAATTGATGAAATAAAGATTGGATTTCGTTTATTTTTCTGTTATTTGATTTTGTATCCTATTTTACAAGTTTTAATCCATGAGCATTATGATGTTTCTAAATGTCCGTTGTCGATTAATAATATGGGAGTATTATTAAACTAAGACAATTCAAAATAGTGACAGAGTATACTTGAAAGTATATTGGTCAATTTTGGATGATATTTGATGGATCAAATATTGGACTTATCCCAACTATATGATTTTACTTTATGGATCTTTGTCATTAAGTAAATCATAAATAGTTATCCTTAGACCTGAGATACCAGAAAACTGCATTGAATGTAGTGCTTTTCTGTGAGGTAACCTAACGCTAAACGTAACTGGTAGTTATAAGGGTTATTTTCAAAAGTGTTACAAAGTTCATGTGTTTTGCTTTTAGTCAAAATGGGATTTGTTTCCTTCAATTTATTTTGAAGTATAAATACAGTTGGGCCCCTCGGGGGAGTAGTAAGATGTTTGTGTGGCCACACCCAAATGTGTTTTGGTAATCTTGCCATATTCGTAAACGAGAAACAGAATAGTTAATGAAAGGAATAACTGAGATCTATATCCTTATTAACAATGTATTTAAAATGAAAGGATAATAATAATGAGTATATATCATTAAAAGGTTCTTGTCCAGGAAACCTTACTCGAGTTGTACTAGTGACATTGTTAGTGTAACTAGGCGCTAATCAATGTGATCACGATATTCGAATTTTGTCCAAGTGGAGCTGAAAGTTTATGGACTTAAAATCGATAATCGTTTGATAGGATCGAACACGAGATCACGGGATTGCACACATTACGTAAAGGGTTAATTTATTTATTAAATATATTTATTATATTTATTAAATCAAACCGTAGCTTAAACTAACGATCGTTAAATAAATAAAAGTTAAGTATTAAAACGACCGTTATAGAATATTATAGAAGCTAAAAGAAGGTGTCGGAAAAATTCCGGAAACCCCCTTGTGGGTTTGTGTATATCCGGCCAAAGAGAGAGACAAAAGGGAAGGGAAAAGATTTTGTTGCCTTAAATTTGTTTAAACCTTGGAGGAGAAGTTTTCCAAGGTCTATATAAACAAACCAAGGCTTCATAATTTTTCCACTCCTCTCCCTTTCTCTTGCTCTCTAACCGCCGGCCAAACACCCTCAATTTAGGGTTGTTCTTTGTTTTTCATTAAGCTATTGTAGATCTAGTCCTAGCCCCTCTCTAGGGTTGTTGGGTAGATCCTCTATAGACTTGGAAGCTCGGTTTGTTCGTGCTAGACTCACGATTAACTCACCGCATTACGTGTGTACAAGATCGTGGTGTAGTCTTGCTTTAGACTATATCCTGGTGGTGTTCGTGATCTATCTCTACCGGTGACCGTTTCGTCGACTTGTAGATCTTGCTAGGATAAAGGTATGTAACCCTAATCTTGGTTAATTATAATTATGTTAAATTAATAATCTTGTTAATTTGCTTCCGCTGTATGTGCTTTGATCCGTTTTTAATAATTGTTATGATAAATATAAACCTTCAATGACTAAGTTCAACTATGTTTTTTTTATTGTTTTAAGTAAAAGATTATTATCTTAACTTTCATATTGGTGAATGGTGATGCCTTATCATTGATGTTTACCATATGGACCACAACACTAGGTATAGCCTGTTTTGTGTCTCAAAGAAGATCCCATGTTAAAACCGAATGATGTGCATGTATCCGAAAGCTCTAGCAGTCCAGGTGTCGCTTATGTAGTTCTTGTGCAGCCTTCGGACAATCTGAATTGTGAACTTCCACCATCTTCATTGGATCTTTGAGTACTGTTTGAAACAAAGTTAATGTCTGAAATATCGGGTGATAACTCGAGTCTAAGCTTGCACGAAGATTCATGTGGGTAAACATAAATGGTTCTTCGGTTTACACACAGTTTCACTCCCACATCATGCAACTGGCTGTATAAAAAGGGAAGCATGCAAGTCGATGGGTCAATGTGCGATCAAAAGGCTAGGCCCATGGCCTATATAATGCCCCAAATAACCATGTGCAAAAATTATAAGACCAGAATTTAAAGTCCAAATTATAACTTACATGCGACTGATCCTTTAAAGTCCAAATTTAAAGTCCTTAATTATGGGCTGAGAATTGTAAAAAAGGTTTTGGACTTTTTTGACAATTTTCCCTAACATTAATTACTTCTTCTGTAACCAAATATTTTAGTTTGGTTAAGCTTTAAACTTTAAACGTAGTAATTATTTTAACAATACACGTCATTGTTTACACGTACTTGTGTTTTATCTTCTCTAAAATGCACTTATACTTGATATATGAATATAACAATGAAGTGGCATGTATTTTGATGGTTAAACATCCTTTCCCTCAAATGAAAGGTCTGGTGTTCGAGTCATCTAGTCCCTTGCCACTTTCTGTTTATCTATTACTACTAGTCTTAATTGTTTTTCTTTTTCTTAAACATCAAAATTCACTACTACAAAAGTTGTCTTTTAGACCGGTTCAAAATGACTTTTAGACCGGTGACCTGAGGGGTCTGAAATGGGGGAGGTCCAAAAGGATATCCAATATAAAGACCGGTGGATGGACCGGTCTAAAAGAGGTTTTATTTAGACAGGTGCTACAACCGGTCCAAAATACTTGTTTTTATGGAGGTCTAAAGCCAGATTTGCCAAAAAAAATTAATTTAGACCGGTGCACGAACCGGTCCAAAAGACTTGTTTTAAAAGGGTCTAAAATCCATATATGCAAAATATCCCATTAAAGAAATTGGAACAAGCATTTTAGAATATAAGCAGTTAATAAGCAGATCTTGTATCTCAATACCTTAATAACCAAAATCCAGAATGCTATTAATTTAAGTAGAAATCCATACATCGTTTAGACTAAACAACAAATCAAACACCCTCTAAATTAACAAAACAAGTAGCTGATAGTGTATATAGTAATCACTTATCCATGTTCTGAAAACAAGCAGTTTTTCCGTCATTAAATAGGACACATCGTATGCCACTGTTGCACGCTTCGAGCGATATCTTTTTCAACAAGTTGGGAGTCAAGAAATCCATGGCATCAACCACTGCTGCAAGTGTCCATCCACGCACCGAGTCATGATTATGTATTGCTGGGTGTGCTGCCCAGTTTTTCATTACAAGACCCTTATCAGTTGTAGAGGCCAAAAATTCTTCAGGAAGAACAGCGTCTAGAAAAAATTCTTTACTACCTGAACGCTGCAACTCGTTTACATCATCTGCTGGCAGCTCTTGTACCGCCCATAAAACATACTTTTGATGAACCCTAAATATGCCCGTAGTAAGTATATAATTATAGTCAAAGAAGTTAGCTAAGTCATTGTCCATGTATAGCTACCAACAACAATGAAAAATGGCTTGTTTACCAGTAAATGCGATCCATATTTGTTTGCTTCTTTTTTTTTGAATCCAGGATATACCTCGTTCGCTGTTTTGAGCATACAACAAACAAAACCTAATGGTCGCTAGTAACCATAAACACTTTAACACATTAGCGAAGACAATGTACATCATCATGTAAAGTTTTAGTAAATAGTATATCGTACTCTTAAGCATAAGGTGCTTATAAAACCGTAGTCAGAGACGCGTAATGCGCGTGTTAAGCAATCTTTAGCGGCCAAACCCCGTTGAAGACATAAGCTCCGTTCAATCGAATAAGAGTTCAAAAACCCACATCGGTTGTCGCTTGTATTTCTTCAGTACCTTTGTTACTTTTTTCGTTTGTTTATAATCTTTCACTCCATTCCGACCCCCATGTTCATGTCCTAGCAGCACAATCAAAAGGTCCGCTCCCCTTTCCTTCGCAGTTAGTCCTTCAACCATCTTCTTATCTACATCTACCTGTAGATGCCAATTTAAGAGCAGGGTATTCATAAAATTGGTATGAATGACTTCATTGCTTCTTTCAATTATTAGAGCTAAAATAATTCCTTGTTGTTGGTGAAATCGCCTCCATTTATATCGTTTAATGTAGTTTTGTTAACTAACTTATTACTGTGATCCCTTTCTTCTATAACTAATTAGAATCAACAAAACTTCAACCTACTGGCCTAATTGTCTTTTTTGGTGTCTTCATTGGTCATTAGCAAACATAAACAAAAGTTGGACCTTAATCCCTAATTCCATCATTCACACATGAAATGTCAACAACCAACATTTGCCTCTAAATAATCATTGACGCATACAAATCTCACAAATTTACCACTAATATTATAAGTTTACCACAAATTTGTGTATATTTTAAACTAGTGCTTAATCCAACAAAAATATACCCAAATCTCACAAATTTACCACCAAAAATATCAACTACAACATATACAAAAATAATGATAATATTAAGATTAGTTACCAGTGAGGGGTTGGTTTTGGCCGCTGTTTTGAAGGACGGGAAGCATACGAGCCGCGGTGGTAGGTAACTATGGTAGTCGGGTTTTCGCAACCTATTAAATGGTGGTGATGTGGACTGTGGAGTTGCGCCAATGGTGAGGTAGTGGTTAGGTTTTGATGGAATTTAGATCTGAACACCAAAATGAAAATTTTGAAGACCAAAGTGAAATAAGTCCCACCTAAAAGTTTATAGACAGGTGTACTTAATTCAACCGGTTTAAATATGTTTTGACATTTAGACCGGTGGATGGGTAAGTAAATAAGGTCTAAAAAGTTATTGTTTGAACCGGGTTATATGATTTACACCGGTTTATATGTATTTTCTTCATTTGGACAGGTGAAAATTAGATTAACCGGTTTTAAAGATTTTTAGGTGGGTTAAATTATCATTTAGACGTGTGTTTTTCAAGAGAGGTCTTTATATTAAGGTTTAAAAGACGTATTTTGTAGTAGTGATTATAACACTTGTATTTTATTTTGATGTTATAATAAAAATAAAATGGTCCGATTAGGTTCAACTAAGAAAATTTTATTTATTCTCTTCTTTTTTTAAATTTTTAATTTTACAATTTGACACATATACAGTAAAAACTATATAAAATAATACATGTGGGACTAACAAAATTTATTAATTAAAAGAGTTATTAATTAATCGATAGTATTGATTTATGTATTAATTAATATTTTATTAATTTATAGTAGAATACTTAGTTTACAAACACCTTTCAAATGAACGACCCAATTTGAAAGAAATCTTCAATCTCTCACCTTATTATACTTCTTGTGTTCAATGTATCACTTTATGGATATTAAAAATATTTTCAATATAAATATAAGATCAAAATAGGTTAACACAAACAAATCATACACACAACATGGTTTCCCATCTTAAAGGTGCGAAAAAAACAATAATGACAGACGAGATTCGAAGAGCATTATGCAAGCACAACAAGGATAATCCAAGTCTCACTCAAAAGAAATTGCAAGAATGGGTTCATAGTAACTATTGTTTGCAGGTGAGTCAAGCGACAATATCGAATACAGTTAAGCGGTCTTTAGAGTATTTCTCACTTGCTCCCGAAAGAGACGATGTTAAGCGACACAAACCGACAAAATTTCCTGACCTAGAAAAATCTCTCTATGAACTGCTTTCGTCATTGTAAACTTCGATCAACAGATAACATGACTTTTAAGAACTCAGATGAAGGTGGTGAAAGCACTCAAGAACTCTAGAATTTGATCAAAGAGTTGGGTTATCGCAATGCAATGGATGTCAAAGATGTTCTGACTCACCCAGAAGAAAATGTAGTTGCACAGTTGTTGACTGATGAATAAATTATTGAAAGCGTTATTGGAATTAATAAAGTTGATATCGATAAGGAAGATGATGAAAGTTCTACAATGGAGCCCCCTTCGCGAAACAATGCTATTAAAGCGGCAATCACATTAAAAAATTTCTTGTTGAGCTATGGGAAAACAACACCAGAAGTTCTTACCATGCTAAGGAAAATTAGAGACGGGGTTTAAGGGGAAATTGATTTCAACAAAAAACAAAAGACATTTGAGTTATTTTTCAAGAAACCTTCATAAATCGTTCATGTAATATGCTATATATAAGGAATTATTAATTTATATTTTACATGAGGTCTAAAGAAATTAACAAAAATGTATTATCTTATAATTTTAGCGAATTATTAATTTGGCACCCTATCCCCGAGTCGGGACCAGCGAAAAATATTATCTGAGAGAGTTTATTAAATAATCGAGTATTAATTTATCGAGTTTCTACTGTAATTTAATGATTTTTTTTATCTCTATCTAGTTCCAAAATTTTCAACATTAACTAAATTGTATTCAATTTTGACTTTTTTCTACAATCACGTCGTTTGATTTTGCCTACGTGTTAAAGTCAAGCGACTTGATTGGTCCAAAACGTTGGATCAAAGACTAGACCGCTGGTCCAGCCCGGTTTGATCTTTGGTGTTGTCCATTCCTATTAGGCATAATTGATGGGGTTTTATAAGGTCGATCCGGACCGGATCAGACCAAAAACTGAATTAAATGAAAACCATGAGCCAAAAATCGAACCAAAATACGTTTGATCCGATTATCTTGTCCGATCCAATCGATGATCGAAAATACCGACCATATCAATGATTAATAACAGGAGATTTGGTTGCAGCTGGTCAAATTCGAATTCTTCATGTTCCTTCACGTTATCAGTATGCAGACATTTTCACCAAAGGGTTGCCTTCTAGCTTTATTTGAGGAGTTTCGCACCAGTTTGAGCGTTCGATGTCTTCCTGCTCCAACTGCGAAGAGTGTTAGCATGTATAGTTAGTGAAGCATCAGCTGTCTTATTTAGATAAACATCTTTAACTGTACTTTAATAGGTTTAGCTGTTATCTAGTTGGCTTGGGCTAAAGCCCGTATGATTAACCACTCAAGGGTGACCTATTGGCAAAAAGATTTGTGGCTATCACTCCAAAGTGTGTGAGGTCTCAAGTTCAATTCCCACTAGGTGCAAACAACCTTGAAGTGGCCATGCCAACCTCCCGAAAAGGGAGGGCTTTACCTGGTTTGAGTTTGTGTGGCAGTGGGCTCAAATCCCGTGGATTAGTCGACCAATGAGTCGGAAATCACGGTTACCAAAAAAATAAATAAATAAAACCCATATAATTGTTATCTATATATGATGTACATCTTTGTGAAAGAATGCAAGAAACATATTACCCTCTTATAGATCTAACTAACATTATATGGTACAAAGACACGATACATTTTGTGGATAAAACTCAGTTTGGTTTTTTATGTTCGGTTAGATTTCGGTTATTTTCCCCATCTCACACCGTTAAGTTTGTCAAATTTAGAGCATCTACATTGCATCAAGCTTTCCAATAGCTTGATGCATTTATTACACAAAGGTTTCAATTAATTTTGTTGTAAAAGTCATGTTTGTAAACTTGTTCTTCAATGCAAAAAGCTATTCTAAAAGTATTAAGTCATTGAAAATAAGAGATTTGCTGGTGAATGTTTGTATGTAGAATGAATAAACAATTATGTCAAGTCTTTTCTTCAAACACTTGGTATATACCAAGTCTTTGATACTTTAAGTCATTCTATGCAATGCAAAAAGTCATATTAGTGACTTAGTGGAATAGTGCCAAGTCTTTTAAAAAACTTTAGAAAAAAGAATCCCATTACAGATGCTCTTAGGACGAGACATTTTTATATTTGGACCTGAAGAAAGAAAGTATTTTGGGCTCATAGTCACCAAGGACTCTTATATCTTATTGGATATCTATCTTGATCTTAAATAAAATAAAAAGCAGGTATCCTTTTACGTTACCAATATCTGCTTTTATGTTGTATTTATTCATGTGATATAATAAAGGGAAAATTCTTGAAATGAAGTTGTACCTATTTTTTCAAAATGTATTAACCAAATGAAAATTTTCCAAAATGACCTATGCAACTTATGCAACTTATGCGACTTATACGACTTTTCTGGAAATTGAAAGAAAAAAAAAATTCCCAAAATTTTGCCATTTTTGGAAAAGTCGCATAAGTTTCATAAGTTAAATAAGACATTTTGGAAATTCTCATTTGATTTGTGCATTTTGGGAAAGTGGGTGCAACTTTGGGGCATTTCAAGAATTTTCCCTATAACAAATACATGCATGCATGATGTTGGTTTATATCTAAGTAGTATTATTTGACATGTTTTTTTGTTACCTACGGTTAGAGAAGATATCTAAATTTTATGATTTCAAAAGTTGATTACTGAGCAAAAAAAAGGAATGATAAACTACATTTGGGCTATATTAATGTACATGCATGTTATAAAGCTTATAGAGGGTGTAATGAAAGACTATTTCGTTATTGTGTTTGCAAAATGCAAATAATCACAATCCTCTAGTAGTTTAACAGTTAAAAGAAAGTTAGTTGACAAAATGTAAAAGGAAGTCAAGATATCAGTGAGTACCCCATCCAGTGTATAATCCAAAATTTCAATGAACATTTTCATACGTCATATTGAAATTCTAGCATATTGACGAATGCTCATGTTTTATCGTTTAATCACGGATGCAACATAACAAATGTGATCAATGATAAGTTCATATCCAGAACCATCCATCACAAGATTAAATAGTGCAACATATAAACACAAGTATTTTGATGATCACTTGTCGGCATGCATTCGGTGCAGAGTCGTATGAGAGGTCATATTGTCTTAAACTATGAATGTATTTGGTGCGGATATTGTATTTGGCTTCTTCCTAAGATATGATGATGGATGTTTTGTTTGATTCCTACATAGGATAAAAACAAGCATATTTGCTTACTTTATATACACGGTTTTACTTGATTAACCTAAATTGAGATATGCATTATACTGTATCCTCTGTTTCAACACTCGACTAAAATAAATTATTCGGGTGTTGTTTCAAGTGATACAACAAATTCAACTTCTCAATTTTTCATCTCTACTAATAAGCTGATAATCAGTTTGTTAAATTAGTCTTAAATTTCCCTCTATTTTTTTAACGAAAGTTTTGGTTCAGCTGTATCTTGCGTGCTATCTAGTTTCCTATTAAGAGGCTTCATGACATTGTGTTGTGATTCGAATCCGACTGCTAATTCACTACAACAAAACTGAGTTTAGGGTCGCCTTTTTTCTAGGGTCGACTTAGTCGTCCCTAGATTAAGGGGGGACCCACCTGTTTTACAAGAAAACCATGGTCAAAATGGCTGTGGGGACAAAGTGGGGACCACAAAACCTAGGGACGACTAAGTCGTCCCTAGGTGAAAAAATAAATATTTTATCTCTTTTAATTGTTTAAAATTATTTAAAATTAATATAAATATTTTTTTTAAAAAAAAGTTTAAAATGAAAGTGAGACCCACTTAACCTAGGGACGACTAAGTCGTCCCTAGGTTAAGTAAATTTATTTTCCCAGTTTTTTTATCTTTTTTATTTATTTAAATTTATTTAAAATTAATATAAATATTTTTTTTAAAAAAAGTTTAAAACAAAGGTGGGGTCCTTGTAACCTAGGGACGACTAAGTCGTCCCTAGGTGAAGGAAAATTTATTATTTCCGTTTTTTGGCACTTTTGTTTATTTAAAATTATTTAAAATTAATTTAATTATTTTATTTAAAAAAAACTTTATTATTGTTAAAAATAACTTTATACATATTTAAAAAAAAACTTTATATATATTTAAAAAAAACTTTATATATTTAGAAAAAAAATTATACATATTTAAAAATAAATTTATACATATTTAAAAAAAAACTTTATACATATTTAGAAAAACAATTATACATATTTAAAAATAACTTTATACATATTTAAAAAAAAACTTTATACATATTTAAAAAAAACTTTATACATATTTTAAAAACTGTATATTTATTTAAAAAAAACTTATACGTATTTAAAAAAAACTTTAGATATATATTTAACACTTAAACACGCGCTTAATTAAAAATATATATTACAACGATAATAGATTCATAAATAAGAAAAAAACACATCACAAACTAGTTAAAACTAAACGTACAGATTAACACATAATAATAAAATACAAATTAACACATTAAAATAACAAATAGATTACTACTCAAAGCTAAGATTTTCCATATCATTTAAAAGCTCATGAAGTATTGCAGCCGATTGACATGCGTGGTCTTCAGGATGCCTTTCCATTTCTAGTCTTGTCTCTAGCATCTTTATCTTTAGATCTTTGATCTTGCAATTAGAGCACTCAGTTGGTGCAGATTGAGAAGGACCTGTAGAAGAACTTGGATGTGAACCTTGAGGTGTTGAAGATCCAGGGGAAGATCTTATACGAAGTTCGAGATCAAAATCATCCTTCCATTTAAAATATTTACATCCATAATCATCTGTTTTTGGCTGTTACAAAGTAAACAAATAACATGACATGTCATTTTAATAATCACACGTATTACATAACTAAAACATTTGATTGTTTACCTTCGAAAGAGGACATGCATAGTAAAGTTTACCAAAGCTATGAGGTTGATGTGACTGTCTCAACACAATATATCCCTTTCTACATGTACACTTATAAGCTTCAAGCGGATCCATATTATGCAAAATCGGGTGGTGGTGGTGGTGAGTTTGGTATGAGAGGATAAGAGTTTGTGAGGATAAGAGTTTGTGAGGATAAGAGCTACCATAAATAAAGATAAAAATTTAGGGTCGACACATTTAGGGACGACTTAGTCGACCCTAACTTTCCCGCCAACATTTTCCCGCCAGCATTTCCCGCCAACATTTCCCGCCAATATTTGATCACTTGGACTCGTCGGTTGAACCTATAACGTATAACCGTAACATATGGACTCATCGGTTGAACCTATAACGTATAACCGTAACATATGGACTCGTCGGTTGAACCTATAACGTATAACCGTAACATATGGACTCGTCGGTTGAACCTATAACGTATAACCCTAACATATGGACTCGTCGATTGAACCTATAACGTATAACCGTAACATATGGACTCGTCGGTTGAACCTATAACGTATAACCGTAACATATGGACTCGTCGGTTGAACCTATAACGTATAACCCTAACATATGGACTCATCGGTTGAACCTATAACGTATAACCCTAACATATGGACTCATCGGTTGAACCTATAACGTATAACCGTAACATATGGACTCGTCGGTTGAACCTATAACGTATAACCGTAACATATGGACTCGTCGGTTGAACCTATAACGTATAACCCTAACATATGGACTCATCGGTTGAACCTATAACGTATAACCGTAACATATGGACTCGTCGATTGAACCTATAACGTATAACCCTAACATATGGACTCGTCGGTTGAACCTATAACGTATAACCGTAACATATGGACTCCTCGGTTGAACCTATAACGTATAACCCTAACATATGGACTCGTCGGTTGAACCTATAACGTATAACCCTAACATATGGACTCGTCGGTTGAACCTATAACGTATAACCGTAACATATGGACTCCTCGGTTGAACCTATAACGTATAACCCTAGCATATGGACTCATCGGTTGAACCTATAACGTATAACCCTAGCATATGGACTCATCGGTTGAACCTATAACGTATAACCCTAACATATGGACTCGTCGGTTGAACCTATAACGTATAACCCTAGCATATGGACTCCTCGGTTGAACCTATAACGTATAACCCTAACATATGGACTCGTCGGTTGAACCTATAACGTATAACCCTAACATATGGACTCGTCGGTTGAACCTATAACGTATAACCCTAACATATGGACTCGTCGGTTGAACCTATAACGTATAACCCTAGCATATGGACTCGTCGGTTGAACCTATAACGTATAACCGTAACATATGGACTCGTCGGTTGAACCTATAACGTATAACCCTAACATATGGACTCATCGGTTGAACCTATAACGTATAACTCTAACATATGGACTCGTCGGTTGAACCTATAACATATAGCCCTAACATATGGACTCGTCGGTTGAACCTATAACGTATAACCCTAACATATGGACTCGTCGGTTGAACCTATAACGTATAACCCTAACATATGTACTCGTCGGTTGAACCTATAACGTATAACCGTAACATATGGACTCGTCGGTTGAACCTATAACGTATAACCGTAACATATGGACTCGTCGGTTGAACCTATAACGTATAACCCTAACATATGGACTCATCGGTTGAACCTATAACGTATAACCCTAACATATGGACTCATCGGTTGAACCTATAACGTATAACCGTAACATATGGACTCGTCGGTTGAACCTATAACGTATAACCGTAACATATGGACTCGTCGGTTGAACCTATAACGTATAACCCTAACATATGGACTCATCGGTTGAACCTATAACGTATAACCGTAACATATGGACTCATCGGTTGAACCTATAACGTATAACCCTAACATATGGACTCGTCGGTTGAACCTATAACGTATAACCGTAACATATGGACTCCTCGGTTGAACCTATAACGTATAACCCTAACATATGGACTCGTCGGTTGAACCTATAACGTATAACCCTAACATATGGACTCGTCGGTTGAACCTATAACGTATAACCCTAACATATGGACTCGTCGGTTGAACCTATAACGTATAACCCTAGCATATGGACTCGTCGGTTGAACCTATAACGTATAACCGTAACATATAGACTCGTCGGTTGAACCTATAACGTATAACCCTAACATATGGACTCATCGGTTGAACCTATAACGTATAACCCTAACATATGGACTCGTCGGTTGAACCTATAACGTATAACCCTAACATATGGACTCGTCGGTTGAACCTATAACGTATAACCCTAACATATGGACTCGTCGGTTGAACCTATAACGTATAACCCTAACATATGGACTCGTCGGTTGAACCTATAACGTATAACCCTAACATATGGACTCGTCGGTTGAACCTATAACGTATAACCCTAGCATATGGACTCGTCGATTGAACCTATAACGTATAACCGTAACATATGGACTCGTCGGTTGAACCTATAACGTATAACCCTAACATATGGACTCATCGGTTGAACCTATAACGTATAACCCTAACATATGGACTCGTCGGTTGAACCTATAACGTATAACCCTAACATATGGACTCGTCGGTTGAACCTATAACGTATAACCCTAACATATGGACTCGTCGGTTGAACCTATAACGTATAACCCTAACATATGGACTCGTCGGTTGAACCTATAACGTATAACCCTAACATATGGACTCGTCGGTTGAACCTATAACGTATAACCGTAACATATGGACTCCTCGGTTGAACCTATAACGTATAACCCTAGCATATGGACTCATCGGTTGAACCTATAACGTATAACCCTAACATATGGACTCGTCGGTTGAACCTATAACGTATAACCCTAACATATGGACTCGTCGGTTGAACCTATAACGTATAACCCTAACATATGGACTCGTCGGTTGAACCTATAACGTATAACCCTAACATATGGACTCGTCGGTTGAACCTATAACGTATAACCCTAACATATGGACTCGTCGGTTGAACCTATAACGTATAACCCTAACATATGGACTCGTCGGTTGAACCTATAACGTATAACCCTAACATATGGACTCGTCGGTTGAACCTATAACGTATAACCGTAACATATGGACTCCTCGGTTGAACCTATAACGTATAACCCTAACATATGGACTCGTCGGTTGAACCTATAACGTATAACCGTAACATATGGACTCATCGGTTGAACCTATACCGTATAACCGTAACATATGGACTCATCGGTTGAACCTATAACGTATAACCGTAACATATGGACTCGTCGGTTGAACCTATAACGTATAACCCTAACATATGGACTCGTCGGTTGAACCTATAACGTATAACCGTAACATATGGACTCGTCGGTTGAACCTATAACGTATAACCGTAACATATGGACTCGTCGGTTGAACCTATAACGTATAACCCTAACATATGGACTCATCGGTTGAACCTATAACGTATAACCCTAACATATGGACTCATCGGTTGAACCTATAACGTATAACCGTAACATATGGACTCGTCGGTTGAACCTATAACGTATAACCGTAACATATGGACTCGTCGGTTGAACCTATAACGTATAACCCTAACATATGGACTCATCGGTTGAACCTATAACGTATAACCGTAACATATGGACTCGTCGGTTGAACCTATAACGTATAACCCTAACATATGGACTCGTCGGTTGAACCTATAACGTATAACCGTAACATATGGACTCCTCGGTTGAACCTATAACGTATAACCCTAACATATGGACTCGTCGGTTGAACCTATAACGTATAACCCTAACATATGGACTCGTCGGTTGAACCTATAACGTATAACCGTAACATATGGACTCCTCGGTTGAACCTATAACGTATAACCCTAGCATATGGACTCATCGGTTGAACCTATAACGTATAACCCTAACATATGGACTCGTCGGTTGAACCTATAACGTATAACCCTAGCATATGGACTCCTCGGTTGAACCTATAACGTATAACCCTAACATATGGACTCGTCGGTTGAACCTATAACGTATAACCCTAGCATATGGACTCGTCGGTTGAACCTATGACGTATAACCGTAACATATGGACTCGTCGGTTGAACCTATAACGTATAACCCTAACATATGGACTCATCGGTTGAACCTATAACGTATAACTCTAACATATGGACTCGTCGGTTGAACCTATAACATATAGCCCTAACATATGGACTCGTCGGTTGAACCTATAACGTATAACCCTAACATATGGACTCGTCGGTTGAACCTATAACGTATAACCCTAACATATGTACTCGTCGGTTGAACCTATAACGTATAACCCTAACATATGGACTCGTCGGTTGAACCTATAACGTATAACCGTAACATATGGACTCGTCGGTTGAACCTATAACGTATAACCGTAACATATGGACTCGTCGGTTGAACCTATAACGTATAACCCTAACATATGGACTCATCGGTTGAACCTATAACGTATAACCCTAACATATGGACTCATCGGTTGAACCTATAACGTATAACCGTAACATATGGACTCGTCGGTTGAACCTATAACGTATAACCGTAACATATGGACTCGTCGGTTGAACCTATAACGTATAACCCTAACATATGGACTCATCGGTTGAACCTATAACGTATAACCGTAACATATGGACTCATCGGTTGAACCTATAACGTATAACCCTAACATATGGACTCGTCGGTTGAACCTATAACGTATAACCGTAACATATGGACTCCTCGGTTGAACCTATAACGTATAACCCTAACATATGGACTCGTCGGTTGAACCTATAACGTATAACCCTAACATATGGACTCGTCGGTTGAACCTATAACGTATAACCCTAACATATGGACTCGTCGGTTGAACCTATAACGTATAACCCTAGCATATGGACTCGTCGGTTGAACCTATAACGTATAACCGTAACATATAGACTCGTCGGTTGAACCTATAACGTATAACCCTAACATATGGACTCATCGGTTGAACCTATAACGTATAACCCTAACATATGGACTCGTCGGTTGAACCTATAACGTATAACCCTAACATATGGACTCGTCGGTTGAACCTATAACGTATAACCCTAACATATGGACTCGTCGGTTGAACCTATAACGTATAACCCTAACATATGGACTCGTCGGTTGAACCTATAACGTATAACCCTAACATATGGACTCGTCGGTTGAACCTATAACGTATAACCCTAGCATATGGACTCGTCGATTGAACCTATAACGTATAACCGTAACATATGGACTCGTCGGTTGAACCTATAACGTATAACCCTAACATATGGACTCATCGGTTGAACCTATAACGTATAACCCTAACATATGGACTCGTCGGTTGAACCTATAACGTATAACCCTAACATATAGACTCGTCGGTTGAACCTATAACGTATAACCCTAACATATGGACTCGTCGGTTGAACCTATAACGTATAACCCTAACATATGGACTCGTCGGTTGAACCTATAACGTATAACCCTAACATATGGACTCGTCGGTTGAACCTATAACGTATAACCGTAACATATGGACTCCTCGGTTGAACCTATAACGTATAACCCTAGCATATGGACTCATCGGTTGAACCTATAACATATAACCCTAACATATGGACTCGTCGGTTGAACCTATAACGTATAACCCTAACATATGGACTCGTCGGTTGAACCTATAACGTATAACCCTAACATATGGACTCATCGGTTGAACCTATAACGTATAACCCTAACATATGGACTCGTCGGTTGAACCTATAACGTATAACCCTAGCATATGGACTCGTCGGTTGAACCTATAACGTATAACCGTAACATATAGACTCGTCGGTTGAACCTATAACGTATAACCCTAACATATGGACTCATCGGTTGAACCTATAACGTATAACCCTAACATATGGACTCGTCGGTTGAACCTATAACGTATAACCCTAACATATGGACTCGTCGGTTGAACCTATAACGTATAACCCTAACATATGGACTCGTCGGTTGAACCTATAACGTATAACCCTAACATATGGACTCGTCGGTTGAACCTATAACGTATAACCCTAACATATGGACTCGTCGGTTGAACCTATAACGTATAACCCTAGCATATGGACTCGTCGATTGAACCTATAACGTATAACCGTAACATATGGACTCGTCGGTTGAACCTATAACGTATAACCCTAACATATGGACTCATCGGTTGAACCTATAACGTATAACCCTAACATATGGACTCGTCGGTTGAACCTATAACGTATAACCCTAACATATAGACTCGTCGGTTGAACCTATAACGTATAACCCTAACATATGGACTCGTCGGTTGAACCTATAACGTATAACCCTAACATATGGACTCGTCGGTTGAACCTATAACGTATAACCCTAACATATGGACTCGTCGGTTGAACCTATAACGTATAACCGTAACATATGGACTCCTCGGTTGAACCTATAACGTATAACCCTAGCATATGGACTCATCGGTTGAACCTATAACGTATAACCCTAACATATGGACTCGTCGGTTGAACCTATAACGTATAACCCTAACATATGGACTCGTCGGTTGAACCTATAACGTATAACCCTAACATATGGACTCGTCGGTTGAACCTATAACGTATAACCCTAACATATGGACTCGTCGGTTGAACCTATAACGTATAACCCTAACATATGGACTCGTCGGTTGAACCTATAACGTATAACCCTAACATATGGACTCGTCGGTTGAACCTATAACGTATAACCCTAACATATGGACTCGTCGGTTGAACCTATAACATATAACCGTAACATATGGACTCCTCGGTTGAACCTATAACGTATAACCCTAACATATGGACTCGTCGGTTGAACCTATAACGTATAACCGTAACATATGGACTCATCGGTTGAACCTATAACGTATAACCGTAACATATGGACTCGTCGGTTGAACCTATAACGTATAACCGTAACATATGGACTCGTCGGTTGAACCTATAACGTATAACCCTAACATATGGACTCGTCGGTTGAACCTATAACGTATAACCGTAACATATGGACTCGTCGGTTGAACCTATAACGTATAACCGTAACATATGGACTCGTCGGTTGAACCTATAACGTATAACCCTAACATATGGACTCATCGGTTGAACCTATAACGTATAACCCTAACATATGGACTCATCGGTTGAACCTATAACGTATAACCGTAACATATGGACTCGTCGGTTGAACCTATAACGTATAACCGTAACATATGGACTCGTCGGTTGAACCTATAACGTATAACCCTAACATATGGACTCATCGGTTGAACCTATATCGTATAACCGTAACATATGGACTCGTCGGTTGAACCTATAACGTATAACCCTAACATATGGACTCGTCGGTTGAACCTATAACGTATAACCGTAACATATGGACTCCTCGGTTGAACCTATAACGTATAACCCTAACATATGGACTCGTCGGTTGAACCTATAACGTATAACCCTAACATATGGACTCGTCGGTTGAACCTATAACGTATAACCGTAACATATGGACTCCTCGGTTGAACCTATAACGTATAACCCTAGCATATGGACTCATCGGTTGAACCTATAACGTATAACCCTAGCATATGGACTCATCGGTTGAACCTATAACGTATAACCCTAACATATGGACTCGTCGGTTGAACCTATAACGTATAACCCTAGCATATGGACTCCTCGGTTGAACCTATAACGTATAACCCTAACATATGGACTCGTCGGTTGAACCTATAACGTATAACCCTAACATATGGACTCGTCGGTTGAACCTATAACGTATAACCCTAACATATGGACTCGTCGGTTGAACCTATAACGTATAACCCTAGCATATGGACTCGTCGGTTGAACCTATAACGTATAACCGTAACATATGGACTCGTCGGTTGAACCTATAACGTGTAACCCTAACATATGGACTCATCGGTTGAACCTATAACGTATAACTCTAACATATGGACTCGTCGGTTGAACCTATAACATATAGCCCTAACATATGGACTCGTCGGTTGAACCTATAACGTATAACCCTAACATATGGACTCGTCGGTTGAACCTATAACGTATAACCCTAACATATGGACTCGTCGGTTGAACCTATAACGTATAACCCTAACATATGGACTCGTCGGTTGAACCTATAACGTATAACCGTAACATATGGACTCGTCGGTTGAACCTATAACGTATAACCGTAACATATGGACTCGTCGGTTGAACCTATAACGTATAACCCTAACATATGGACTCATCGGTTGAACCTATAACGTATAACCCTAACATATGGACTCATCGGTTGAACCTATAACGTATAACCGTAACATATGGACTCGTCGGTTGAACCTATAACGTATAACCGTAACATATGGACTCGTCGGTTGAACCTATAACGTATAACCCTAACATATGGACTCATCGGTTGAACCTATAACGTATAACCGTAACATATGGACTCATCGGTTGAACCTATAACGTATAACCCTAACATATGGACTCGTCGGTTGAACCTATAACGTATAACCGTAACATATGGACTCCTCGGTTGAACCTATAACGTATAACCCTAATATATGGACTCGTCGGTTGAACCTATAACGTATAACCCTAACATATGGACTCGTCGGTTGAACCTATAACGTATAACCCTAACATATGGACTCGTCGGTTGAACCTATAACGTATAACCCTAGCATATGGACTCGTCGGTTGAACCTATAACGTATAACCGTAACATATAGACTCGTCGGTTGAACCTATAACGTATAACCCTAACATATGGACTCATCGGTTGAACCTATAACGTATAACCCTAACATATGGACTCGTCGGTTGAACCTATAACGTATAACCCTAACATATGGACTCGTCGGTTGAACCTATAACGTATAACCCTAACATATGGACTCGTCGGTTGAACCTATAACGTATAACCCTAACATATGGACTCGTCGGTTGAACCTATAACGTATAACCCTAACATATGGACTCGTCGGTTGAACCTATAACGTATAACCCTAGCATATGGACTCGTCGATTGAACCTATAACGTATAACTGTAACATATGGACTCGTCGGTTGAACCTATAACGTATAACCCTAACATATGGACTCATCGGTTGAACCTATAACGTATAACCCTAACATATGGACTCGTCGGTTGAACCTATAACGTATAACCCTAACATATGGACTCGTCGGTTGAACCTATAACGTATAACCCTAACATATGGACTCGTCGGTTGAACCTATAACGTATAACCCTAACATATGGACTCGTCGGTTGAACCTATAACGTATAACCCTAACATATGGACTCGTCGGTTGAACCTATAACGTATAACCGTAACATATGGACTCCTCGGTTGAACCTATAACGTATAACCCTAGCATATGGACTCATCGGTTGAACCTATAACGTATAACCCTAACATATGGACTCGTCGGTTGAACCTATAACGTATAACCCTAACATATGGACTCGTCGGTTGAACCTATAACGTATAACCCTAACATATGGACTCGTCGGTTGAACCTATAACGTATAACCCTAACATATGGACTCGTCGGTTGAACCTATAACGTATAACCCTAACATATGGACTCGTCGGTTGAACCTATAACGTATAACCCTAACATATGGACTCGTCGGTTGAACCTATAACGTATAACCCTAACATATGGACTCGTCAGTTGAACCTATAACGTATAACCGTAACATATGGACTCCTCGGTTGAACCTATAACGTATAACCCTAACATATGGACTCGTCGGTTGAACCTATAACGTATAACCCTAACATATGGACTCGTCGGTTGAACCTATAACGTATAACCGTAACATATGGACTCGTCGGTTGAACCTATAACGTATAACCGTAACATATGGACTCCTCGGTTATTAATTATTACAAACTAAGTATAACGTATATTTTAATATTAATTATAATAATTTATTTTGATTTTTATTATTAATTTATATTATTAATTTTATTACATAGAAGGTAAAATGTATATTAAATGTATGAAAAAACCCTAGGGACGACTTAGTCGTCCCTAAATATTAAAGAAAGTCGTCCCTAAAAAAGCCCTCCAACACTTAGCAAATTTTTTGGGAAAAGTTGAAATTTTCGGTGAAATTTTAAAAAACCCGCTTTGGGTTTAAGTTTTCCCGGTATACACCTAGGGACGACTTAGTCGTCCCTAGGTTTCAAAAGTCGTCCCTAAGTATTATTTATAAACGAAAAAAAAAAAGTATTTATTATTATTCTAGGGACGACTAAGTCGTCCTAAGGTTACAAAGACCAAGTCGTCCCTAGGCTTCATTTACAGTAACTCACCTTATCCTCTCTATCTCATTCTTCATTATTGCTAAAAAAAAAAAACCGGGACGACGACCACCATTCTTCTTCACCACCATCAATTCAACCGACGACCACCACCATCAACTCACCTTATCCCATTCACCACCCCCATCCGTCTCATTCCCACCCACCATCAATCCGACCACTCCCACTCCCATCCGTCTCATTCCCACCACCACTCCATCCGAGCACCACTTCATCTTCATCTCCACCACCACCACTTCACCTCCACCGCCACCGCTTCACCCAACAATCCAAACATCCACCGCACCACTTCACCTCCACCGCCACCGCTTCACCTCCACCGCCACCACTTCACCTCTATCCGCTTCACCTCCACCGCCACCATTCATGAATTTATATATATTTCCCAGTTAAGGTATTTGATTTTGAATTATATATATTTTTAATTTTGATTAATTTTTGTAGTTTAATTTTTGTAGATTAATTGATTAATTTTTAGTTTAATTGTTAAAAGGTGTTTATTTTTTCTAGTTTAACCACCGGACCACCACCAGTCAACCACCGGACCACCACCAGTCACGGCAGCAGTCACAACAGCATCAACCACCCACCACCACATTTTGTTTAATTTTGTTTTTTAAATAAATATAAAGGTAAATGATTTTTTTTAATCTATTAATTTTGTTTAAATTTGTTTATGTTTAATTATTATTAATGTTTATGTTTTATTTCCTAGCACTGTCGTCACCACCACCACCACTGCCGTCGCAGCAGTAGCCACCAACACCGACAGCCGTAGCCACCACCACCGGCAGCAGTAGCCACCACCACCACCAAAGGTTATTTTGGCTTATGATTTCGGATTATATTTAAGCTTAATTGATTTAGGCTTAGTTGATTTCGGCTTAATATATATATATAATTGATTTCGGCTTAATTGATTTAGCATTAGTTGATTTCCGTTGTATATAGTGCTTAATATATATATAGATGATTTCGGCTTAATTGATTTAGGCTTAATAGAATTCGGGTTATATATGGCTTAATATTTATATAGGGATTTCGGGTTAATATTTAGGCTTAATATGAAATAGGCATGAGTTTAATTTTTTTTTATATGTTTCTCGTAGCCGAGACCCGAGTCACAGTCGAAGGGAACCGAGTCACAGCCAAGAACTGAGACCCGTGTCACAGCCGAAAAAAGGTAATGTTTTTTTTTTAAATTGTTGTGGTGTTGTTTGTTTCAAATTAGAAATTTTTTTGGAAACCAACTAATTTAGGTTTTCTTTATTTTATGTTTGTGTTTGGTTAGCACCAGGACAGTCGGGACAACTTCCTCATCCGGACCTCTTTTTCTATCTTTATATCTTTGCTTATTCCAGTCGTGACCGAGGTGTGTAATTAATATTATGCATATGTTTATTATATTATATATATATGATATATGATTGTTAGTCTTTGTAGTAAATAATTTTAGGAATATTTTAGGATTTTATCGATTAATTTCGGAAAATTCCCGTCCGAAGTTAATCAACCTATAGAAAACCCGTCCGAAATTAATTTATTAGGAATTAATTTCGGAAAGTCCCCTGTTTGGGACTGCTTTTTGATGTTTCGTCTCATTTAGGATATGAATGCGTATAACTGGTTTATTATTTGAGATGATTTCGACAGTGTTTCTCCTTTACTCCTACGAATATGTCTTTAAACACATATTTGGGGAGTAGAGGGGAAATGCTGCCGAAATTTACTCAAATAGTAAACCGGTTATACGCATTCATATATGGGACGAAACATTCAAAAGGTGGGTTAGGATTGCCTTCCATAGTTGCACTAGGAAGAAAAAAAAGAGTTCATATTCATTTTGTTAGTATGACATTTTACGTATAAAAAAAATAATTTATCTGAGTATTTTTATTTGCAACGCAGTTATGACAATTGATAAGAGTTGGACCACTGTAAACAATCGTAATTCCAATGAGTTTTTAGATGGTCTTTTTGGATTCATCCAGGATTGTGAGAAATTTTTGCACCCCATCTCACAAAAGCTCCGTTGCCCATGTAGTCATTGTTGTAACCGTGAAAAGTTGGTTACCCTCGGCCAACTTGAGGCACACATATCCAAATTCGGGTTTGACAAACATTACACCACTTGGATATATCACGGTGAACCAATTCTTCCGTTACCTCCACTATTACCACATTCACCTGATCGAATTCACATGGATGCGTTCTTCGAAGATATTTCTGCAAATAATATTCCAAATCCACCATCTGAAACTCCACCCTCTCAAACTCCACCAAATCAAACAACCGGTCCTCAACCAACCCAAACATCGGGTCCTAGTAACGAGTTTGAAGAGTTACTCGCTAGGTCTGCCCAAAAGTTGTACCCGGGTTGTGATATGACCACATTGGAATTTACATCAGAGATTTCGCACATCAAGGTTTTACACAAAATAACTGATGCCGGGTTTAACAAAATTCTAGCTCTTCTCCAAAAGGCATGTTCCCCTAGTAAAGGATACAATTTCCCGTCTTCATACTATGAAATAAAAAAGACATACAAAAAGATCGAGTTAGGATACGAATCGATCCATGCTTGTATAAATGATTGTTTTTTATATTGGGGATCACCGGAAAACAAGGAGAGGCAAACTTGTCCAATCTGTAACGCGAGCAGATGGAAAAACCCAAAGAAGAAAAAGGGGACGCAATTAGTTGCCAACAAGGTGGTGCGTTACTTTCCGATAACACCTAGACTACAACGTATGTTCAACACAAAAGACATAGCAAAGTGGATGACTTGGCATGCGACCGGACAGTCTAAGGAAGACGGTAAAATGAATCACCCCTGTGACGGCAAAGCATGGAAATATTTTGACATGATGAAACATGAGTTCTCTTGTGACCCTAGAAATGTTCGATTAGGGTTGGCTGCTGATGGTTTTAATCCTTATGGCATGATGAGCCAAACTTACAGCATGTGGCCGGTTATATTGACAACATACAACACACCACCGTGGATGTGTTTGAAAGAAACTTCTTTAATGTTGACGATGTTAATTCCCGGCCCTAAATCAGCTGCAAAGGACATTGATGTTTACTTGCAGCCTCTAATTAAAGAACTCAAAGATTTATGGGAGGGAGTCTGGACGAAAGACGCTGCTACGGGTACTCATTTCAAAATGAAAGCGGCGGTTTTATGGACCATCAATGATTTTCCAGCTCGAGGTAGTTTGTCTGGGTGGACTGGGCAAGGGTACCTCGCATGCCCTACTTGTAATGTTGACACTCCATCGATGCGTATCAACAGCAAAATCGTTTATGTTGGTTACAGAAGATGGTTAAGAACAAATCATCCAGATCGGAAAAAATCCAAGGAATTCTACGGTTTTCCCGAAAATAAGCCTAAACCAAGAAAGTTTTCAGAACTTGATATTCAATTGCAGATTAGTAAAGTCTTTAAACGTAAACCGGGGAAACATAAACTAATTCTCAAAGAGAACCGCCCCAAAAATCGAGATGTTGAATTGAACTGGAGTAAGCGTTCTATCTTTTGGGATCTTGAGTATTGGCCCTTTCTTCTACTAAAACACTGTTACGATGTCATGCACATCGAAAAGAATTTCCTTGAGGCTTTACTGAATACCCTGTTACAGAACGACAAATCCAAAGACACGCCAAAGGCAAGGCTAGACTTAGAAAAAATGGGAGTTCGAAAGGAGTTGTGGTTAGTTAAAAAAGATAACGGGAAGTTCGATAAGCCTCATCCAAAGTTCTCTTTCACTCCAGAAAAAAGAAAACTTTTTTGTAAATTCATTAAAGGAGTCAGACTACCTGATGGCTTTGGATCCAACTTCAAGAAAAAAGTGACCGCTGATGATGACAATATAACGAACTTGAAATCTCATGACTGTCATATAATGATGCATCGGTTACTTCCTTATGGAGTGCAACAATACTTGCCCAAAGACGTTGCAAAACCTATAATCGACATTTGCTTATTCTTTAAGCAGCTTTGTGCTCGAAGTTTGACTGTGCAGGACATGAAAGAAGCTAAAAACAAATTGATCATTATGATGGTTAATTTAGAGCAAATCTTTCCTCCTGCTTTTTTCGACATAATGACTCATTTGGTTATACATCTACCCGATGAGGCTATTCTAGGTTCCGTTACTCGCGGCAGGTGGATGTATCGATTTGAAAGATACATGAAAAAGCTAAAGAATTATGTACGAAATAAATCAAAGCCTGAAGGTTCTATTGCTGAGGGTTATGTTGCAGAAGAGGCATTAACTTTTTGTTCGCGTTACCTTAAGGATGTCGAGACGAGATTTAACCGCCTTGGCAGAAATGAAGACGATTTGCCTGGACAACCAGATAAATTTGAGGTGTTCCGGACCGTATGCACACCGACGGGTGGAATCAAACCAACTCGTATGACTAATGACGACATGCAGGCAGTTACGTGGTTTATACTTAACAACAGTCCTGAAGTCGAAGCCGACATCTCAGCTTACAGCGAGTATGTTTCTTCCTATTTTTTATAATTTTGAAAATTATTCTTTCTCGATGACTTCTGCTAATATCATGAACCTTTGCAGAGAGGTGCCTGATAATGTGGAAACGAGTTTTCCTGCGTGGTTTAATAACATGGTAAATACATTAGATATATTACCTTGGAGTTATTCCTCATCTAATAAACCTTTTTGTATCTCATTTTTGTAGACTCGTGAAAAAAAAGTGAGTGTGGGCTGTAGTGATGAGTTATTCTCTTTGGCATGTGGACCTATTAATTCATGTACATACCCCTCTTGCATAGTGAACGGTGTGAAGTTTGTGGTACGTGAACGCGATATACTTCGTACCACTCAATGCAGCGGAGTTTCAACACCCGGGGTTGATGGAGAGATGTATTATGGTCAACTCGAAGAAATTCTGGAGCTCACTTATATCGGCAACCGCAAGGTTTTGTTGTTTCGATGTAAATGGTTTGACACAATTAACCCTACCAATTGCACCAAACGCAACAGACGTTCTTACACTGAGCAAGGCATA
The DNA here is from genome assembly GCA_025667525.1 of Glebionis coronaria. NCBI lineage: Eukaryota > Viridiplantae > Streptophyta > Magnoliopsida > Asterales > Asteraceae > Glebionis > Glebionis coronaria. Next base: position 577,228,407 of record CM046878.1, read on the forward strand.
CATCATATTTTGACCGATAGGCTATTTCACCAAAATAACCCATACATTTTCCCGACACAAGCAACACAAGTATTCTACCTTGAAGACCTTGCTAGACGACCGCTTCATTGGAAGGTCGTCGAACAGGTTTATCATCGAGATGTGGTAGAGTCCGATGAAGATGTTATACATGGTAGCAGTTCATCAGATGTTACACTGTCTGTTGCTTTGCCTAATTTGGGTATTACGGATTTGAGTGTAAATACTCAACCAACGGAAGTGGACGCCCCACCGGTTGATGATGATATTATTAATATTGAAGATGATGAAGTAGTTGCACACGTCATTGGTGATGTTGATGATGATGATTTAGTGTCGGATGATGATGAAGTGAACCATAATAATGATGTTCAAGAAGTTTTATCTAGCGATGATTCTGAAGATGATGACAATTGATATTAAGTTGTATTTTGAATGAAACAGTTGTTATATGCTTTAATGTGTAATTTTTTATTTGTAAACGATTGTTATATGCTTAAGTTGTTGTTTGAATGAAACAATTGTTATACGTTTAAATGATGATGAGTTGTTTTTATTTGTTTAAATGTGTAATTTTGTATTTTAATGAAAACGTTTTTATATGTTAAAATGTGTATATTGATATGAATTTGTGTATTAGTATTAATTGGTTAATTAAATTGTGTAATTTTGTTTTTTAATGAAAATGTTTTTATATGTTAAAATGTGTATATTGATAAAATGTGTATACTGATATGAACTTGTTATTTTACAGATGGCATGTGTAGCTCCTAGGTCACACGGTGGGGATGCTGGTGGTAGTCCACCCAGACGGCCCACACGTCCTGTACCGGCCGAGTGTCAGCGTAAGAAATCATTATATTTTTTTATAACACTGATATTTATAATTTATGTCACTTGAATTTTTACGAGTAAATAACATATCTTTTGTAGGTTCAAATCAACGCTTTGTGACCAACCTAGGAAAATTAAGGACGGCGTACAGAAATAATAACGAAAAACCTTTGACAATTGGCTTTGAATTTAAAGATCTGAAAACCTTCCATTTTCTGGGCGATTATGCATCATTGTTGACTCATCTTATGGGGGAATTAATCCGGTCACTTCCCCTGAACTGCGAATGGGACGAAATTCCAGAGTCTGATAAAGCTCATATTTATCCTACAATTGAGGTGAAAATTGTTTATTTTACTTATATTGTTATTGTTATCGACATTTAGATATGTGTGTTATGTTTAATTTGTTTGTTTATTTAAATTCATATGTTTTTATGCAGACATATTTCGACCTCGAGCCATGGTACAATGATCGTACTCAGGTGGTGTGTGGCACTGGTGTGTATGAGGTGTGTACTCGGGTTAGGCTTGCGTTGGAATATCATCTGAGGTTGCTGTATAGAAAATACAAGAACAGGATCAAGAAACATTTTTATTCGAAATATGAGACGCCCGCACTGGCACAAGAACATGTACCGCCTGAGAGTGTGTGGGACAGTAGAACCGAAGGTGATTGGGCTGAATTGGTTCAGTGGTGGTCAGACCCAAAGAGGGTGGCAAGAAGTGAGGTTAATACTGTTAATCGTTCCAAAAACACGGTACCGACCACTCAAGGCAAAAAACCATTCGCCCGAGGAAGGAATGAATACGTAAGACTCTTTATAATTTTTGTGATTTATTTAAAAGCGTTTATATTGTTTATTTATTATAGCTCGTTACTAATTTATTTGAGATTTTACAGAAAGTCAAGGAAGGGGTTTACGAGGACCTGGTTGAAACATGGAGGAAGGGGCACTCAAGTGGTGGCACGTTTAAAAGTAAAGAAAACGAGGAAAGATATGTAAATAATATATAACTCTTTACATGCCTTAGTAACTAATTTCATTTGTTTTAAATCGTTTTTTTTCCCAGCAAAAGATGAAAGCCCTCAGTGACCAAGTGAGAGCCGGTATAGTCCCGCACATGTCTGATAAAGAAATAGTGGCTCAAATCATGCCAAGTCAAAATAAGCAAAATGTGTCGGGACAAGGCAGAAAGTTACCGGGTGGTGCCAATAACACAACTCGTAGGTTATATATCCTCAATAAAACAAAATGTAAATCAATTGTTCATATTTATGTCTTGTTGTATATAATGAAACATTGTTGTTGTAACTTATCGCAGGCGGGGTGCTCCACGTCGACCAGATGTTCCCTCTCGTAGTGAATTTCAAGAATTGATAGAACGAAATGAGCGACAGATGGAGCTGCTGAGGAAAGAGAATCAGGCGGCGCAGCAACGGGCTTACTTGGCAGCGTTAAAGGCAGATGCGGCGCAACAATATAGTCAGACGTCGTACCAGCATATGGCGCAATATCAGAGTCAATTGGGTGAGTTTTTCCAGAACTACAACTCAAATACTGATCACCCAATTAGACCTCCTACTTTTGTACCCCCGCCCCGACCCTTTGTTATGCCCACCCTAGCTCCTGATTGGGCTCATCTAGTCCAACCCCCTATCCTTGGGCACAACCAGTGCAACCTCCTTCCATCGACCCATACCGACCATCTTTGCCCGACAATCTCCAACCACTCCAACCTCCCTATACCGGCACTTATCCTATTGCTCCCGTCACCAACAATAACACATTTAACTGTTGTTATCGTCCCACCACACACTCGGCTTATGAGATCGGCTCTACTTCACAATCCATACCCGGAGGTTCTCGTGTAATCACAAATCTCCATGAGCACGATTACCGGTCCGTTGACGAGTTGGGTCGAGATAGGAATGTACAAAACAGTGGTGACGACTTATCAGGCGATGACGAGGTGAATGACGAGGGGAGTGACGAGGGGGGTGACGAGGAGGGTGACGATAGGGAATGTGACTTTTCACCTAACGAGGATGCGGAGTAGAGGTTGTGGTAGTATTTTTCTTATTATGCATGTTTAATAAAGTTTGAGACTTGTAGCGTTTGAAACATTTGATTTAGGATTGAATAACTGTATTTGATGAATATTGTATCGTGACGTTGGATAATTTATCGTAATATGGTATTGTAACGTTTATTGATTTGTTATTATTCTGTATTTGTCGAATTCTGCCATTTTGAATTGTGGATTTTGTCCGGAAAAAGTTCCGGAAAAAATCTGGAAACTGCAAAATAGCCCAGTTTTTTTTAGCCCCCAGGTACACCTAGGGACGACTTAGTCGTCCCTAGGATATTAAATATCATCCAGGTTATCATCCTAGGGACGACTTAGTCGTCCCTAGGTTTAAAAATGCCCAGGTGTCAATACCTGGGGACGACTTAGTCGTCCCTAGGTATTGAATACCTGGGCATTTTTAAACCTAGGGACGACTAAGTCGTCCCTAGGATAATAAATATATTTTTTTTTATTTTCTAAAAATGTTTTTTTTAATATTTATAAAAAAGATTTTATTAAAAATAATAAAAAAAAGAATTTTTAAGAAAAATTTTGAAAAAGATTTTTTTTATTTATAACCTAGGGACGACTTTGTCGACCCTAGGTTACAAAGAGGGTCGTCCCTAGGTTAGTCAATTTTTTCAACGTAGTGGGTTGCGGGACCCACTAAGTCGTCCCTAGGATACAAAGAGGAGTTCGTCCCTAGGATCCTAGAGACGAATTTTTAGGCACAACCTCCTAGGGTCGACTTAGTCGTCCCTAGGAGTTTAGGGTCGATTAGTGGCGTCCCTAGGGACGAATTAGTCGTCCCTAGGGTAGAAAATTGTTGTAGTGATTATGGGAAAATCACATAGCGAATTGCAGGAGTCGAACACCTCACCTCCCACACATGAAGAGTATAACCGGATGCATCCATCCAACTAATATTGTTCGTTTTTCTTCTTTTAAATAGTAGCTTTTTTATAAGAATGGTGAATGTTAGTGGTTAGTGGATCGAGTTGTGCAATATCCAAGCGGTAGAATGATTTTTTCGAACCCTCGCCTAGTTATATTAGACTTTTTATCCGCCTCGTGTGAGAGGAAAAACTTTTGGCAGGTGTTGAACTCAAGACCTCTTTAGGACCTTAAAAAAACTATTTAGTAGAATCTTGGTGGTCAAACTAGCTAAGCCAGTTGGTTTTTTTGAATAGCTTTACAAGAACACTATCGGCACCGTAACAAGAAAATTTAACACATTACGCCTTAGGTTACATCGATGTAAGAAACCTAAACTAATAAAAATGATAGGTGTATTCGTGTTTGTCTTAGGGGCGGAACCATTTTAAAGTTGTGCCTCTCATGACTCGCCATATAAAATCAAATTGTGTAAAATCAAATAGTAACATTTAGTGTTCCTAATTTTATATGTCAATGACATATTAATCATGGGAAGTAACATTCCAAGACTTAAGGAAGTTAACGATTATCTTGGTAAATGTTTTTCTATGAAGGATTTGGGAGATGCTATATTCTGAGAATTAAAATCTATCGAGATAGGAGTAGACGGTTAATTGGTCTTAGTCAAGATGCTTATATTGATAAGATATTGAAGAAGTATAACATGCATAACTCCAAGAAAGGTTTTCAACCGACGGAGGTTAAGCATGAGTTAAGTCATGAGAAAGATGCATCAACACCCGAAGAGGTGGCTTACATGCGAAAGGTGCCTTATGCTTCGGCTGTAGGATCTATTATGTATGCTGTAAGATGCACAAGGCCTGATGTGGCATTTGCTCAAAACTTGGTCAGTAGATACCAACAGAATCCAGGAAAGTTCCACTAGACTGCTGTTAAGCATATTATAAACTATTTGAGAAGTACGAAAGATATGTTTTTGGTATTCGTGGGTAAACCAGACACAAAATTGAATGTACAGGGTTCTGTGATGCGTCCTGGCAATGTGATAAAGACGATACGAAGTCTCAGACGGGTTACGTGTTTGTCATCAATGGAGGAGCAGCTGACTGGAAGAGCAGTAAGCAGAAAACCATTGCTATGCATGCGACTCAATCCGAGTACATGGCCGCTTCAGAAGCTGCAATGGAAGCTGTTTGGATTAGGAAGTTTATTGGAGATCTTGGAGTGATGCCTTCAATTAAAGAACCTATTGATATATATTGCGACAATTCTGCTGTAATAATATTCACCAATGACCCTGGAGTTATGAAAGGCGTCAGACACTTTAAACGTAGGTATCACTACATTCGAGAATAAGTGGAAGCTCGAGAAATAAAATTAATAAAACTTCACACAGGTGATAACGTAGCTGATCCTTTTACTAAGGCTTTATCTAGGCCAAAGGTAGTTAAGCATGCCGAGGCTATTGGGCTGCAACTAGCTAGCGAATTCATGCAATAAATCTGTTGATTAGTATTTGGATAAAGGATGTAAGACATTATTGAATTGATGAAATAAAGATTGGATTTCGTTTATTTTTCTGTTATTTGATTTTGTATCCTATTTTACAAGTTTTAATCCATGAGCATTATGATGTTTCTAAATGTCCGTTGTCGATTAATAATATGGGAGTATTATTAAACTAAGACAATTCAAAATAGTGACAGAGTATACTTGAAAGTATATTGGTCAATTTTGGATGATATTTGATGGATCAAATATTGGACTTATCCCAACTATATAATTTTACTTTATGGATCTTTGTCATTAAGTAAATCATAAATAGTTATCCTTAGACCTAAGATACCAGAAAACTACATTGAATGTAGTGCTTTTCTGTGAGGTAACCTAACGCTAAACGTAACTGGTAGTTATCAGGGTTATTTCCAAAAGTGTTACAAAGTTCATGTGTTTTGCTTTTAGTCAAAATGGGATTTGTTTCCTTCAATTTATTTTGAAGTATAAATACAGTTGGGCCCCTCGGAGGAGTAGTAAGATGTTTGTGTGGCCACACCCAAATGTGTTTTGGTAATCTTGCCATATTCGTAAACGAGAAACAGAATAGTTAATGAAAGGAATGACTGAGATCCATATCCTTATTAACAATGTATTTGAAATGAAAGGATAATAATAATGAGTATATATCATTAAAAGGTTCTTGTCCAGGAAACCTTACTCGAGTTGTACTAGTGACATTGTTAGTGTAACTAGACGCTAATCAATGTGATCACGATATTCGAATTTTGTCCAAGTGGAGCTGAAAGTTTATGGACTTAAAATCGATAATCGTTTGATAGGATCGAACTTGAGATCACGGGATTGCACACATTACGTAAAGGGTTAATTTATTTATTAAATATATTTATTATATTTATTAAATCAAACCGTAGCTTAAACTAACGATCGTTAAATAAATAAAAGTTAAGTATTAAAACGACCGTTATAGAATATTATAGAAGCTAAAAGAAGGTGTCGGAAAAATTCCGGAAACCCCCTTGTGGGCTTGTGTATATCCGGCCAAAGAGAGAGACAAAAGGGAAGGGAAAAGATTTTGTTGCCTTAAATTTGCTTAAACCTTGGAGGAGAAGTTTTCCAAGGTCTATATAAACAAACCAAGGCTTCATAATTTTTCCACTCCTCTCCCTTTCTCTTGCTCTCTAACCGCCGGCCAAACACCCTCAATTTAGGGTTGTTCTTTGTTTTTCATTAAGCTATTGTAGATCTAGTCCTAGCCACTCTCTAGGGTTGTTGGGTAGATCCTCTATAGACTTGGAAGCTCGGTTTGTTCGTGCTAGACTCACGATTAACTCGCCGCATTACGTGTGTACAAGATCGTGGTGTAGTCTTGCTTTAGACTATATCCTGGTGGTGTTCTTATCGAAGGGTTAACGTCCCAACAAAAGAAAAAATTCTTCAAGGACGTCAAAACGTACTATTGGGACGACCCTTATCTTTTCAAGCAATGTGCGGACTTAATCATTCGTAGATGTGTTGATGGGCCGGCGGCTTTTCAAATCCTTGAAGCTTGCCATAAAGGACCTACCGGTGGTCACTTTGGTCCTAATTACACCGCTAAGAAAGTGTTCGACTCCGGATTCTATTGGCCCTCCATTTATCATGATGCACATGAAATGGTTAAACATTGTGATGCGTGTCAAAGGCAAGGCAAGATCACACATAAAGATGAGATGCCTCAAAATTTCATCCAAGAATGTGAAATCTTTGACGTATGGGGCATCGACTTTATGGGGCCGTTTCCATCATCGAAGGGTAACAAGTACATCCTCGTAGCCGTTGACTACGTCTCAAAATGGGTTGAAGCAAAAGCTTTACCTACTAATGATGCGAGGGTGGTTGTTAACTTCTTGAAACAATTGTTTGCTCGATTCGGTGTGCCTCGTGCTATTATTAGTGATCGCGGGACTCATTTTTGCAATGATCAATTTGCACGAGTCATGGCTAAGTATGGTGTCAATCACCGACTTTCCACCGCGTATCATCCTCAAACTAATGGACAAGCCGAGGTTTCTAACCGTGGTCTTAAGAGAATCTTAGAGCGAACCGTGGGAGAGCATCGTGCTTCATGGGCCGATAAATTAGATGATGCTTTGTGGGCTTTCCGTACCGCTTATAAGACACCTATAGGTTGTACCCCTTATCGCCTTGTGTACGGAAAGGCATGCCACCTCCCCATTGAGTTGGAGCATAAGGCTTATTGGGCCTTGAAATGGGCTAATTTTGACATAAACAAAGCCGGTGATCATAGGAAAATCAAACTCAATGAACTCAATGAACTTAGGAATGAGGCTTATGAGAATTCATTAATCTATAAGGAGAAACCTAAGCTCATTCATGATTCCAAGATTAAAAACCGAGAGTTCCATGTTGGTGATCAAGTTTTATTATTTAACTCTCGGTTGAAAATCTTTTCGGGTAAACTTAAGAGCCGTTGGTCCGGTCCATTCACCGTGGCCCAAGTCTTCCCTTATGGCACCATTGAGTTATCCCAACCAAATGGGCCCAAATTTAAGGTGAATGGCCAACGGGTTAAGTTGTACTATGGAGAGGACATCTCTCACGAGATGATTCCATCCCTCTCCACATTTCCCTTGAATTAATTCGGGAAATCGAGTCGAGCTAGAGACTCGTGATAAATAAATCAAGCATCGTATAACTAGGTTAGATTTTTACCTTTACCATTCTTTCCACCCTTTTTCACCTTCATCCATTTTCCACCAATAAGTGTAGGGGGGAGCCAAGTAGGTTGTTTGTATGTGGTGATTGTGTGCAGGGACATATGCTTTGATGATCCACTTTTGGTACTTTTGATGAGACCCGTGATCCCGTGTTCCCATGTACCCGGTTCTATCAAAACTATTGTGATTCATACTTGTATATAAATAAAGCAAATAAATGCAATCACTTTAGTTGTCCCTTCCTTAGCTCGATTTTAAACAAAGTACTCAATGTCCTAAGTGTAGGGGTGTTTATTCAGCCACATGCTTAAACATTGAGGACAATGTTTATATCAAGTGTAGGGGGGATTTCTATCGAATTTTAGTGGCCTTTTCCATGAATTTGACCCCATTTTACCGGAAAATTTTAAAAAATTTTCAACGTTTTTCAAATTTTTGATCTATTTTGGCCTAGTAGTATTTTTATTCTTTCCTTTTATTATCGCATCATAATAATTTCCAATTCAAAAATAAAGTCAAAAAAAATAATAAATAAATAAAATGGTTTTAATAAGTTTAGATGTCTTTGATATATTAGGCCCGTCGTGAATATTTTGACTCAACCCGAGTTTACTTATCTAAGTTTACTCTAGCTAGTATCCTTAACCATATGGACCTTAATTGGTTTATTAGGCTAAGAATCCACGAGTCTCATTCTTTGAGATTTTAAATTGTGGAGAACGAGAGATGATAGAGTTAATTATAAGTTCGGTATTCTTTCATTAACTTATGTGAGTTAGTTATGAGCTTTTTCTCCCATCACTTGTTAATTAATATATTTGCAATAAATAAGGTTGTACGATTTAAAAGGTTACTTAGCTTCTAGCACAAGATCGTTTAAAAGTTGCTCGGTATTAATTAGAGTTCATAGCCAAGGCATAACTTATTGAAACGGGACGCGAAGATTGGCTTATCCAAAAAGGCCCTAACAAGGCATGAGGATACCCGAGTCCAAAAAGGCCCTAACAAGGCATGAGGATTCACTTTTTGCTAAAGATCCTAAGATGATGTGAAGATCATTAATCCAAATCAATATGAAGGATCAAGACACGACGAGAAGCAATTACTCCCCTAAAGATCATGGAGAAGTCTATCCAAAAAGACCCTAACAAGGTATGAGGATAAATAGATCCAAGTCCGAAAAGGAGGCGGATCGTTGTATATCAAAATCCTAAATAAAGAAGAGGATAAATGAAGAAGTCGTGGTCAACGTTTGAAGCATCTTTCACTCCTTATGAAGATGTATACCAAAATGAAGAGAAGACCATAATTTCAAGATCGTCTCTCAAGATTTGAAGTTTGAAGTACAAGCCAAATATCGGTCCGAGAAAGGTCTCAAATCGTGAAACGAGTTATGCCAAGATATGAACTTTTTGAGGTTTCGAGAAGCAGTTTTAAAAGATTTTGTCCTTTAGCTAACTATTGATTAAATCGTCCCACTTTGTTTTCGGCCTTAATAAATTATCGAAATAAGTAAAAAATGCATCCTCGTGATCATTCAAGACAAAATTAAAATATAAGAGATACACCGTAGGAATAAGGGGGTCTAAGTGATTAACTAAACCACATGAGTAAGTGTTAGTAGTGCTAACTTGTAATAACAATGATCTCGTTTTTATGCTTGGTATGGGGAACGTGAAACTTGAGGGTGATTTATATTCATGACACCAAAGCCCTAATTCAAGTCTTAGATTTCTTTACGAGTTTCTTCCATCTAATAATTTCCAAGTTAATAAAATAATCATTTAACTTTTGTTTCCTTTTAAGTTTTTATCTTTCCGTAGTAGTAGTAATTTTAATAAAGGCCAAGATGGGTTGATCATGAGAAAAATGTAAACTCTTTGCTTTAAAACTATGCATTGCATGGGGTCATTGCAATGATCAAGTGTAGGGGATTTAATAAGTGTGTAAACACTTATCCTTTTGCCACTAAAATCAAGGAAAAACAAGACCTAATCATGTGTTTTGCATCTTAAATGTCGGAATTACGCGTGGTTTTGTGTTTTGTGTAATAAATAGGTACAAATGATCTAAAGAAGAGAAAACACGGGATTTCACGGTTAAAAGTCGAAGAAAGGTCCAAGAAAGAGACAAAGACGAAGTCAAAAACCAAAAGTGTGCCAAGATCACGAAAATCGACACGAGAATGAAGAAAAAGATTTTAGAAGCCAAAAATCAAGCTTAACTTTAGCGGATTTAATCATTTGTCGAGTTTACGAGCAAAGTGGGACCCACATTTGGAAAATGGGCTCAAAAACCCATTTGTGATTCAAGTTATTATTAATTGAAAGTCAAAAAGCCCAAAAAGGACCCAATGTGAATAAAGGAAAACGGATGGAAGTGTGATAAAAGCCCAAAGTTGAATAAATGAATTTGTGATCTCATTTTGGACCCGAGCCCATCACAACCAATGAAGGACGGTGGAACAAAAGTTAACTTTTCACTTTTGAGGTCAAAGGTCAATCGATACAAACGAAGTCACAACTTATTCTTACTACACACCCACCCACTCGTTTATTATTCACCCACTCACACAATTTCCCACACATTAAATAAAATTCGATACACCCTATGCACTCCATCTTCCCCATTTATCTCTCTCACCCCAAAACCTGCGAAAAATTACTATTTCACCAAAACCCTAGATGGGTAAAAAACCAAATAAACATGGGGGTTTTGATCCCACGTGTTTATCACGTGTGGGAGAATTAATTCCCCCAATTTTAAGGAAGAGAAAGGATGGACGGGAGAGCTACGTGGCTTTATTTGATTGGTGTTAACACCTCATCTCCCAAATCCCACCAATCAGAAACAACAAAACTAGCACAAGAAGAGCCATGCTGGCAATCCATGATACCAAAATCAATCTCATCCGCAAGATTAGAAGAAAGAGAGAGAGAATGAAGATTAGCGGCCAAGATCGCAAGCCGTGGTCACCAAGGATGCCTAGAAGGTTCGGGGGATCCCTATAAACCCCCCCCCCCCCCCTCCATCATGTAATCTTTATGCTTTTCTTTATTTTTATTTTCAGAAAATTAGTTGATAGGTTTTCAATATTGTAATTTCTTTTTCCAGTCATTGTAATTTGATTTTCAATTAATGAAAAATTTAAGTTCGTTTTAATTTTCGTTCCAATTTAAATTTAAGTACTGTTCGGTTCTATTTTTATTAGTTTATAAATTGTTACTGTTCTTTAATATTTCTATCAGTTTATTATTATTATTAAAAAAAATAAAAAAAAAATAAAGAAAAGAGATACAAATTTTCCCCACTGGAAGGTTTCAAAGAGGTACTGTTCGGTTCAAAGAATTTGGTTCAAAGGTCTTTGTTAATTTCTGCTCATCCGATTGGTTTGAAAATGTTGATGTTGTTGACGGGTTAAGGTGACATTCGTTTCGGTTTAAGCTCGCTCAGCGCGACGCTTCTTCTCAAAGGGTTCTACAATAGGTTCTATTTCCTTGTTATTTAATTTTATTATTTAGTTTAATTTTATGTTTGAATCTGCTTAGTATTTAGATTAATCTGCTTGTAGTCGCGGTTGTGTTTGGGATCTGCTTATTTGATATTAGGTTTCCTTATTTAGTTTTTTTTAGGTAGTTTGGATCTGTTAGAATATTGCTTATTGTTTAGTTGTGTACTCTGCTTAATTGATTCCTGCTTATTTTGAAATTCAGCTTATTTCTGCTTATTCACTTAAACTGCTTATTTAGTTTTCTGCTTATAGGTTTCGACTGTTGGATTTAATCTGAGTTTGGTTCGATTTGTTTAAGTTGGCTAGTTGCTTATTTAGATAGCTTAATTTTGTTTAGTTGCTTATTTAGAGTATTGATAGCTTTTAGCTTATTTTAGGTTTTTCTAATCTTAGCTATTGTTTTAGAACTGTATTGTTTTTCAGTTTTTTTAAATTTGTGCTTATTTGATTTATTAGCTCATCACTGCTTACTTGGCTTATTTGACTGCTTATTGTTTTTATTTTGCTGATATAACCTCAGACCCAATTGGTCTGAGGCTTGCTTTGTCCAAAAATCAAAAGTCCAAAAAGTTTTTTAAAAAAATAATTTGCAACAATTCGTCCACACAGGGACTCGAACCTGTGACCTCTCGCATAATTGCCCAGCGACCCAACCAGTAGACTAGACATCTTTTTGTGTTTTATCCCCTATATTTCATTTATATAGCATAAAAATAGGGAGGCAGTTTTCAATTTATTAGTTTAAATCATTTAGTTTTATTTACTTTATTCAAAAAAAGTTTATTTAAATTTTATTTTAATCTGTTTTTATAAAATAATAAAAAGATAAAAATAAATATATTTTAATTTTTGAAATTAGTTTAAATTTTATTAGATTTAAATTTAGTTTAATTAAAGTTTTTAGTTTATTTAAAATTTAGATAAAAGTTTTAATTAAGTTTTGTTTTAATTTAGTTTTCTTTTATGTCATTAAATTTAGTTTAAAATTTCTTTAGATTTAAATTAAAAAGTTTTTAGGTTAAAATTAATTTAGAATTAAAGTTTCATTTTTAAAATAGTCTTTTTACATTAGACGTAGTTTTATATTTTCAAATAGTTTAAATTAGTTTCAAAGAATTTTTAGTTTTATTTAAATTTTAAATTACTTTTTTTTTATTAAATAGGTTCTAGTTTAAAATTCCAAAGTTTCGTTACCAAAAACAAGTTAAGTTGAAACGTAAAACCGGAAATCAAATTCGAGTCGAATCGAGGAAAAACGAACATTAAAAAGGATTAAAAATCCTAATATCAATAAGCATAGCTTGGCTCGGCTGGACTCAATTAAAACTTTGATAAATGTCATGCTTCATTTAAATTCTATACTTTAACGATGTCTCGCCTCGTTATCTTATACTAATCCAAAATATTTACATGGTACAAAGATAATTATATTAGTGAAAAATGTTTGTTGGGTGTGGGTGGCGTAATGGCTAAGAAACATGTCTCCCAAAAGGTTGATCTCATGTTAGAGTCATCGCGCTTCTCATGCCTTTTTTTTTAATTCCTTTCTGTTTATCCCTTTTAGTTCTACTAATAATATTATCATTTTGATTATCGTCAATTAAGTCACATGCATTCAAATTATGCACTCAACCCTAGTAACATAAAAATTGTGCATAAACTCTTTATATTTAGGGGTGAAACGTATTGAGCTGCTCGTGAAAAATTCGAGATCCGATCGATAAAAAGCTCGAACGAGTCGAGTCTAAACGATCTCGAGCCCGAGCTTGAGCCAAAGTTGGAGCTATTAAACGAGCTCGAGCTTTATGTATAAAGTACGTTTGACCTCGCGAGCTTTAACGAGCCTAATGTTTTATATACGAGTTTCTTAACAAGTTTAATAACAAACTTATTAACGAGTCTATTACGAGTCAAGCTCGAGCCAAGTTTTGTTTTTATGTTGCCAAATCGTATAAACGAGCCGAGCTCGAGCCGAACCCGAGCTTGTTTACCATACCACAAGCCGAGCTCGAGCCTATATAATAAGGCTTGAAATGAGCCGAGCTCGAGCTCGAGCTTTGTATAACTTAAACGAGCCGAGCTCGAGCTCGGCTCGACTCGTTTCCACCCTATTTATATTCATAATTAACACAATTACTATCACGTATATTTTAACTTACGGCTCAAGCATTATTTGTGGGCTTAAGGTTGCTTACGATTTCATTAATGTAAAAATAATTGACGACTTCTATTATCGTCAAACATGATATCAGAACTCACACCTAAGTCAATAGACGAGCTTTGACGTATTTATCTTCAAAAATATCCGAGACTAGCCTTGGAAACGCCTGCATACATCATAGTCAAAACAGAACTTATATGGGAAATTAATGGATCCATGAATTTGAGATGTACAAAAATGTACTATCCAAAACATAAATGTCATATATTATGGAACAACGAACAACAGCCATATTTATATTGAAAATTTTCAAGTGTAGTAAAAAAAACAATGTGTATGATTGGAAATGAATGCTAGTGGCACACTTAAGCAATTAAAAAGACAAAAAGAAAATTTAAAACTCGTTTGATTTGTAAAGTAGAACTGGTGGTGTCAAATAGTTGAGTCACGTTGCCTGTAAAGTGTAATTCGTGTGTTCGAGTCCTTTGGTAACCACAGTCTTTCTTTCTTTTTTCCCCTACTTTTCTAAATTTTATGAGGATTATTATTTCATATATTTAGTTAAATTGCATGAAATTATTATCTATATGGTTGATGATGAACAACCAACAAGTTGCGCTGTTAATTTTTTTTAACACGATATATTTTATATAAAAATTTATTTGGATAAATTATGTTTCACCTTTCATCTATATTTAATGAATAAAACTAAACCCAACATTTTTACAAACTTATTTTTATCATTTTTTTGGTACATTAAAATTTTTTAAATCGTTAATTTTTAAGCGAGAAAAAAATTTACCACTTTTTATTCGTAAAAAAGACGCAAAAATCATAACTCGGCAAAATTTCATTAACTGGATTGATCAAGGTCGCTTAGAACCGATGGAATTAATCAGGCGTCGAAAATATAAAACTCAATTAATTTGATCCGTTCAACCAGTTTAGGCTGTGTTTGGCAAGGAGCGGTGGTGAAGCTTTTTGGAGCGGTGAGCGGTGAAGAAGAGCATTTTGATTTTTAATGCTTGTTTGGCAAAAGGAGCGGTGAGCATTATGATTTTTTTTTGTCGTTTGGCAAAGGAGCGGTGAGCGGTACTATTTTTTAGGAATGCTAGTTTTTCAATGCTCCCTTTAAGGAGCGGTGACAAATGAGCGGTGAACAAATGAGCGGTGAGCTATTACAGCTTCTACTCACAGCTACTGCTCACTGCTCCTGCTCACTGCTACTGCTCACAGCTAGTGCTCATTTTAACAAACACAGCTCGATTGAATAAAAACGTAATTTCTCTAAATAGAACTTAGTGACCGAATCAGTAATAAGCCAACATAAAGCATAGGAAGTTAAGTAAATCATGATTATAATATTTAAAACTTCTTTTCAGAATGAGGATGTTCATCAAACTGTGTCACCAACTCACCATGCGAAAAAATTGACCCCTTTGAGTATGTCTTTTAACAACCGTTCACAATGCATGTGAAGGGCGAAGTATAAATGATGTTCGATGCAGTTTGTCATCTACACAAATATAAAGTCATCTGTAATGAAAAAAAAAAATTAATGATCAACTAATACCGATTTGATCCGTTGTAGCCGGTACTAAATAGTGTTTTGACCCGTTACACGCCGTCTCATACCCAATATTTGGTAGGGCTTAACTTGACGTAACATATTGTTATGTTTGGGTTAAGCTTTCACGAGGCAAGCTCGAGAAACTTTGAAATCTGCTCGAAAATCCTGAATTACTTATGACAATGTGTGTTTTCTAAACTAATAAAGTTTGAAATAAAAGATAAAGGTCAAATTCTGTTCGAGCACGGCTCGATAAACATTTCGAGCTCACTATATGGGCTTGATCTTGTGACTCGTTAGAGCTCGGCTAAAACGAGCGCAACTTACTTGACAAAAGGCTCGACTCGTTTGTAATCTTGTGCCACGTATCGTACTATATATTTACATATATTCTTGTAGCCTTGTAATATCACCCTACATATACAGAAGCTTTTGTACCTTATAAAACAAAATATATGTATATTACAATGAGATGCCGTTTAGTTCGGGAATATTTAAGGATATTTAAAATTTTTACATTTTAATATCCTCCAAATATTATGTTTGGTATAACCAAAGAAGGAATTTAAAATTCCTTGAATTCCCAAAATGAGGGATATTAGAATTCCTCCAAAAAGTGAGGAATTTTAATTTACTTGAAAATTATTTTTAATAAACTTTTTTTTGTCGTTATTATTTCGGTTTTTATGTTTAA
Source organism: Glebionis coronaria (assembly GCA_025667525.1). Taxonomy (NCBI): domain Eukaryota; kingdom Viridiplantae; phylum Streptophyta; class Magnoliopsida; order Asterales; family Asteraceae; genus Glebionis; species Glebionis coronaria. The sequence goes on from CM046878.1 coordinate 577,244,399, forward strand.
ATAAAAAATTATAAAATTTTAAAAATTTATATAAAATTTATATAAATTTAAGTAAATATTTATATAGAATTTTTTATGAAATATAGATATAATTTTTATAAAATTTATTGAAATTTCTTAAAAAATTTAAATACTTTTTTTATAAAATTAATGATTTTTTTTATAAAACTTATATAAAATTTATATAAATTTTTTATAAGATTTTGATAAAATTTATATAAAATTTTTTAAAAATTTTATTAAATTTTTATAAAACTTAATGAATTCTTTTATAATATTTACGTAATTTTTTTATAAATTTTTTTATAATATATAAACTTTTTATAAGGTTTATATATATATATATATATATTTTTATAAAATTTATATAAACTTTTTATAAATTTTGTATAAGAATTTAAAAAGTTTATATAATGCTTTTATAAAATTTATATAAATTCTTAGTAATATTTATAAATATATTTTTACAAATTTTAAATAAAATTATCATATATTTTTTATAAAATTTATATAATTTTTTTAAAATATATATAAAATGTGAAAATTCGAATTTTAATCTTTTAAATAGAAAATATATATAAAAAATATTTATTCGTTAATTGGTTCAACCTAAAATCAAGATTTCAAAAAATTATAAATTCTGCCAACCAAACAGGCTTAGGCATTTTAAATTCTAGAATTTTAAATTCTGAGGATTTTAATATACTAGAATTTAAAATTTCAGAATTTTAATATCTTGAACCAAACGCCCCTGAGTATGTTGGGGTCTTGATGGCTAAACCACCATCCTCATAAATGGTAGGTCTCGTGTTCGAGTTTTTAAGCCCCCAACACATGTTCTTAACTTGTTCATCAAGTAAATGGTTGTGAGCCCAGTTTCACACAAGACAATTTAAATTGCATAATAGAACACTACTACATATGATGTTATTTGGTACGCATTTTAGATGCGGTTACAAAGAAACTCTAACAAAAAATATTATTAGGTGCGGTTTGAAAAGAAAACGCAACAAATAACACTTATTTAATACGGGATTTAGTTTTTGAGGTTCGTTGGTACGGTTTTTTAAAAAACCGCACCTAATAATACTCTTTTGGTACGGTTACTTTCTAAACCGCATCATATGAGCTATTTTTGGTACGGTTTCTTTATAAACCGCACCAAATAAGATTTTCAAACTATACCTACCTCCCCAACAGAAACCTGCTTCATCTCCACCCACAAAACAAACCGTGTGTGTGCTCCCCAATCCCAAACTCATCCATATCAATTTACTCAAAAAAACAAATCCAACCACATCACATTAAATACTCCATCAACAATTTCTTAAACCTCATAAAAGGTAATAAATATACTTTTTATTTACTTCTACTCATCATAATTTTTATATTACCTAATATATTTCTAATATTTATACAGGTATAATCTTTCTTCATCATGTATCCAACCTAGAGATTTCATATCATTTAGAAAAGTTTGGATCATAAGGTGAGTTTATAATACTTTTGTTGTTTGTAAAAATGTTTATATATTTTTTTATTATTAGCTCTAAATACTTATGTGTATGTAGTTAAAACTTAAAAGTGTTTATTTGTGTATATATATCATGTGCATCTAGAAATTATAAGTAGATCCTAATATAAAAATAGTAAATATCCGTCTGGAAATAATCTAATAAAGATTATTTTCTGATTGTCCCCGTTAGGGACTGCCTTTTGAATATTTTATCTCATTTAGGATGCGTATAAATTCTAGCGGGTTGACTATTTAATAAAAAAATCGGTAAATATTTCTCTTTACTCCTTCGAGTTTTCATTTTACACGTATACTTGGGGAGTTAAGGAGAAATGCTGCCGATTTTTTTATTATATAGTCAACTCGCTAGAACTTATACGCACATGAGATAAAACATTCAAAAGGTGGGTACGGTTGAGTCATGGAGCCCTGGGTACGGTTGAGTCATGGAGCTCAAGTCGTGCGCAAAAAGTTCTGCCACGTCAGCTTTTTCTTCCATAACACCAAAACTCCTCATAAACCCACAATCCCCCTCCCTGGTTAACACCAACATTCTCGGTTTATCGTGACCCCACCATTTTTTATTTTATTTTTTAAGTTTAACTATTTATTTTAAACTAAAATACATTTCATTCATAATAAAATATAAATACAGATTTTTTTTTAAAAATACACGAAAAAAAACATGGAATATATGTTATAACGCAAAAAAAAACATTTCAACCATAAGTTTTTTTTCCGCGGCTTCTCGTTCACGTGAGATGTATGTTCTAACGCGAGCACCGGAATTAACCCTTGTTTGTTGGTCTTCATCATCTAACATCTCGATTTCTTCCCAATATTCAAGATATCGGGCATAATCTTCGATGTCATCTTGATCGTAGCTTTCGTAAATAGCGGACAAACCGGAACCTCCGACATTCATATTGATAAAATAGTGTGTGAATTGTTGAAAATGGTATGTATTTGTGTGAATTGTAGTGAAAATATGTGATAAAATGGGGTATTTAACCCATCCAAACGGCCAAAAATAAGCAAAAAATAAAGAGCCGTTACATAACGGCTAGTTTTTTCCAATTTTCAAATTTTTTTTTAAAAAAAAACCCATTGCGCGAGCCACGGTGTGGTTGGCTGCGCCATGGTGTCGCGTCGTGGACGATAACGTCGGTTGGCCATAGCCAGCCTAAAACCCATAACGCTGGGCACATTATGGTTGGTGGCGCCATCGCTTCGCGCCATGGTGGCCAGCCAGCCCACCAATAGTCGTACCCAGCACTCTAATAACTTAAGAAGTGGTACGAAGTTAAATTCAATAATAACTTATGAAGCGGTACGATATTATAAAAGCAAACAAATGATGAAGCGTTAAGCTTTTTTTTGTGAGGTTTAGATCACAATTGCGTGTTTTATATAATTTTTAACAATTAAAGATTTATTTTTTTTTACATTTTATGTTTTTGTCTATATTATTTTGAATTACTGAATTTATTGGTATGATTTTCATTATTGAAAACATTTTTGTATGTGTTTGAATTCTTATGATATGTCTCATATTAAAGACTAAAAAAAGTGAACTTTCTAAATACAATGTTTTTCTTTAGATTATAATTGATGGTATAAATGTAATTTCATAAAGATTCTGCTTGGACTAATTCTGAAATGCTTCTTCAGATAACATTTGAGATTAGAGCGTTTAGACGATATTGAAACGCTAGTTGCTCTTTTTTCAAACAAGCTTTTCAAGTCGCTTACCGCTCCAAAACGTTTCAAGCTGCTTGTTATGGCTCCAAAACGTTTCAAACTGCTTGTTATGTAACACAACCTGTGTATACCAAGTGTTCGTCAAAATGCCGGTTTGGCTTATGTATTTGTTACAAAGTTGGGTAGAGACCAATTGTTTGACGAACATTGGAACTAATATTTTTGTTGAAAATTTTGTGGATTATTCGTGTAACACAAGTGTCTGACCATATATGTGACTGAGTTGTGTGTTTCTAGACCAAGTATTCGACTATTATATACACATACAATGTGGCGTAATATAACAACACGAGGTTCAAATTTTGAAATAGTTAGTGATTTGTATGAAGTGCGAGTGATATTGCTTGGGATTGAATTAGTTACTGATTTACATATAGTAAAGCATGTGTTTTGTATGCAACGAGTATGCCAACAGGATTTAGAATTTGAAAATACGCTTGACGGTAGCAAAGATCATAGGCTGAATATTTCTAATCTTTGATACTCTAAGGTACTAACTCTCATGTCTTTCTCTTGTTTACTCCATTTTATACCCTTTTGAACAAATTTACTCATTTTTACCCATGACCTAATCTTCCCTGTTTGCCTATGTTGTCTTTCATGCATTTATATGTTCTACGCCTTGATGATGAAAATAAACTATTGATTAGTTAGTTCTTGTGATTCTTAACTTTCATTTGATTCTACGATTTTAAGCATTGTTGTTTTTAATATCAGTCATGTTCTGCTTTCACAACCATAATCAACTGTTGAAACACCTGCGTATATCACTCTGAGAAGTCTTACTTAAAAAAATGTGTAGCAAGGTAAGCACATTTTTTAAAAAAATGAGATTAATGAGAAGGTAAGCAAATTGCAAAATCAACAGTGCCACTTACAAGTTTTTGGTGCATATTGTTGTTACTTCTTAAAAAAACTAAACTTTGTACGTTAGTCAAGCAGTACACAATATGTACGAACACCCCCCTCCCCCCCCCCCCCCCCCCCCCTCAAACATCCCAAGGTTATCGTACATTTGATTCAATAATTTTAAAGATAATTACATTTCACAACGGTTAGCAAAGGGGAAACTTTTCTTACATTTCACAACGGTTAGCAAAGGGAAACTTTTCATAGATTATGTATACTTATGGTTTGTGAGGATCAAACATTTCAGTTACTCTACAGATAAATTGAAACGTTAAAATCATTCGTAATTTTAATATATCTGTAAATATAACATATATTCTTAACTTTTATGCAGAATCTTTTTTTACTTAAATAACGATTTTTCAAATTTTTATTTATAACGAGGCATCCGGAACCCGTGCGTTGGACTAAGGGGCGTGGGTTGCTCTTCTTGGGGGCATGATATATGCTGCTATTAAACAAATTATAAAAAGTATTTGTAATATTTTAACTTATTATTTTACTAATAAATATTTATGTTAACTTTGTATTTTGTAAGGGTTTAAGTTGTTAATATGGTATAATGCAGGGAGTTTTTTAAAAATGGATAAGTATAGTGAGAAAATAAAAGTATAAAGAAGAAAATAAAAATTAGGAAAGTTGATGGTGCCAAAATCAAACACGCATTTTCACACACTCTCTTCTGCTTCTTTTAGACGACTCCAAAAGGTTACAGTTATTAATTTGCAACAGTAAAGGGCAATCAAGATTAACGAAAGCGAGCGCTCGCATTAATTAGGTACTGTTTAAACCTTGAATTTGTGTAATTTTGTTCTATATAATGATGAGTTGCAGTAGTGTATTACAATCAATCTTAAGTTAATCTTAACTTTTCTATTCATCTTAAACTTCTCTTCTTATCAATGGAAAACCCAAGTTCATCTAATTTGATTTTGAAAGAAATCAAGGACATTTGTGGTGATACTTAAACTGGGAAAATCATGGGTTTTTATATTAATCAAATGGTTGTGAATGAGGAAAGCTTTGCTACTGTGTTGAGGGCAAGCTGAGAATGTGAAGAATAATTTGGTTAGGATTGGTTTAATGTTTGTTGAGTTTGAAAACAAAGATGAAGAGCTTGAAGTTGATTTATAAAGTTTAGGTTATTTGAGGGAGTTGCGTGATACTGAAACTGCAAAGCTTGCTAATTTGAATGGAATGTTGGCTAGGGTTAGGACTCGTTTGAATGAACTCCAGTTTCAAGCACAGTTGATGGACCTTTCTGATTAAGCCTTTTTCTTTAGTGTTTCTTTTGGGGATGTTAAAATAATGATGATGTAGTAATCTTTTATGTTTAGTGAATGTTTGAATCTTTTGGGTATGAACTTGTAATCCTGGAATGATATTATGTAATGATTATGAAATGGAATATGAAATCGTGTTTCTATTTATGTTTTATAAATTGTGTTTTTGTGATTTTAATTTTTGCATTATCATTATTGAATGTATTTTGTGATTTTTATTGTTTTTCCAAACAACCTATATATTATTAATGGAAACAAACACTCCTAATTTGATTTTTTGTTAAAAAAATGTAACTGTCGTTTCTATTTAATTGAAACAACCTCTATCATTTCATTTCTTCTTTATTAATTTTCTTAACTCTAATGTTTTAAAAATGACCATCTATCATTTTATTGCATCTTTATCAATTCTGTTATTCCTAATATTTTGAAAATACAATTTTCTATTTTCTTTGCAGGTTTTTTTTATTGAATCATTGAAGAAGTCTAAATAAGGTTTGTTTTCTTTTTAGGTTTAATTGAATTCTGTTTTTTCATTTTTCTAGTTAGGGTTGGATTTGATTTATCTAATAGCAACATGTAATTAAAAGAAATGGACAAATATATGACTATGATTTTATTCAAAATGAAGATAAATTTAATTGAAATGTTACTGGATACATTCTGTTATCAATAAGGAAACTGTTAAAATTAATTGTTAAAAGCTTCCTTGAAAACGATGTTTCGTGTTCGATTTTTGAGCTCAGGGTCTTCATCTTCAGTCATCAAAATCATTAGTCCTTTTGGTGAAGTTACTCTAGATAGAGCTACGTAGAGTTGACCATGGCTAAAAATAGGACGGGGTAAATAAACACCAACATAGTTGAGTGACTGCCCTTGACTTTTGTTTATACTCATCGCATAGCAAGGCTTGACAGGAAATTTCCTTCGTTTCATGATAAATGGCCATTGTGTTTGCGTAGATGTGAGAGTTATTCTTGGGATAAGAACATTTTCTCCCACGTTTGATCCCGTAAGAATCTGGGCGCGAATGACAAATTGACCCAAATCAGTTATGATCAGTCGTGTTCCATTACATAATCCCATGCTTGGATTTACATTACGCAAAAGCATAATTAGCAATTCTTTTTTGAAATTTAATTCATGAGGTGGCATGCCTGGGAATTTTAAAGAGTTTAGAAACTCGATAGGGTAATGTTGGTGTTGATCTAAGGTGTCTGTAGATCCCTTACACACTTCATCAGCACTAGTGTAAGTAACACTCTCACTTGGCAGCTTTTTAAAACATATAGTTGTTTATCTCGTAAGCATCATCATTTCGAGGCGTTAGAATTGAACGTTCTCTTAGATAGCGTTCATCACTTCTCCTAGCTTCACAATCAGGATAAGATTGATTGACAATCTATTCCAAAGGATAATTGCAAGCTTGGAGAATGAATTCCTCTGGAATTTCTATCCACGTTCCTTCTTCTTTCGCTTCTTTTTTTTTGTTGGCAAAATCCCATCACCTACATCTAAAACCCATTTATTGAACTGTTGTTTGCTTCTATCTATCTCACCCGATGAGGTATATTCATTTACTCGCATACTACATGTAAGAATAAACACTTTGAAAGAATTCCATAAAAATGACTGGTTTATGCATGATTGCACTACTTCAGGCCTTTTTGCTTTGGGTATAACGGGTAAAATTTGCCTAAAATCGCCTCCTAATAAAATTGTTATTCCTCCAAACATTTTATTTCTTTTTCCTTCATTTTGAAACCCCAATATATCCTTCAGTGTCTTGTCTAATGCCTCAAAATGCATACTTTTGAGTCATAGGCGCTTCATCCCAAATAATTAACTCCATAGACTGCATTAATTCTGCCAAATGCGTGTTTTGTTTGATACCACATGTGCTATTTTCCATTAATTCAAGTCGTATCACGAACCTGCTGTGAGCTGTTCTCCCGCCTGGTAGGAGCAGTGAAGCAATCCATGAGTCAATTTAAAAGCTCATATTACTTTTGAGTTTCTAACAGAAAAACACGATGTTTATTATTTAAGTAGTATAAAGTATTTTATTAAAAGAGTAGGAGTTAGATACCTGAAGAAGAAACAACAAGGACAATTTTACGTTCTGATCGTAACCTTGATATGAGTGTCCTGTATAAAAAAGTCATTCCTGTTCCTCCAGTTCCATACACAAAGTAAAATTGTCCCTTCTCTCTACTTATAGAATCAATAACGTCTTCGTAGATGGCCCTTTGCTCTGGATTTAATTAAGCATGAAGCTTATCATGCTCTACTTTGCTTTCTTTCATATTAAAATTCATTACTTCTCTAATCAATCTATTATCCATAGTTGTTAGCAAACTGTATTCGGACGCGGCATATCCTGGAAATCTGCTAATGATCGGCCATTTCGATTAAGCAGGGGTTCAATCTCCATTAAACAGTAATTCTTAATTTGTTCTTCTGAGAGCTGAAGATCAGGATATCTGTGAAGATTTCGTTTGATAAACAAAATATCTTCTGACAATGTTTCCCAATTCTCCTCCCAAAACTTGACAGGTCTTCTCACATCACAAAAAAGTAATATTGTAACAAATAAATCTCGTAGCTGTGGTGCTAATGCCCATAATCGAGCCTCTTGTATAGCGTGTGTCCACTCCTTATCATCATTGAGAAGGTCATATGCAAAACACACTTCTTTTAACGTTGAATATAATGTCTTGTGAACTGTCATCATTTTTTAAACGTTTTAGGACCTCTGACAACATTCAATAACATTCTGAGATAGTAACGTTCTCCTGATGCTGGGTTTGATTAATAGATTCTGCCTGTGAATTTTTTTGCTTTCGAGGTTTCCAAATTCTCTCTCGTTCATGCCACACATAGTGTTCTGGAATTTCAGCATACGTCGGCTTTCGAGCAACCTTTTCTCGTTTGTTTAATTCAAACCATTCTGTGAACACGGTTGTTTTAATTTCCTCTCGTTGAAGTAGTGGTGGTAAATTATGAGATTCACGCAATGTTATTGTGTTTTGCTCTAGTAGATGAAAATTTAGTCTCATTACAGATGGGTAAGAATAGTGAATATCAAAAGAGAATAGCTGCCATACAGCTTCACATGGAGCTAAATATCGACAACTCAAATAATTTTTTATTTCATCAACTACCATTACCTGATCTGGTTCCCCCTCACCATTGCGTTGAACGTTCTCTTGAACAACAATTGTAGCTCGATCCGGTCCTTTGTTTAAGTATTTGAATAAATACTTAATTGCTTTTGACCGGTTACACCATTCAACATTGATGTGGGCCTAATATTTGAGTAGAAGATATCGATTGTGAGGCACCACATTTTTGTTTGTGTATGTGACTTTCCCTTTAACAATAGTAACTTTTGAATCCCTTCGACGGTAAACTCAGTAACCATCATCATCAAGTATTGTTTCTACATTAAATTTCTTTAGGTATCGTTTTGAACTCTTTCCCTCAATGTTGCATGCCATACCTTTACCACACGGGCCATGTAGCATAAAATCTGTGACAACTTTGTATCCATCTGGATCCTGTTTTGGGCATGGCATTTCAGCTGATATGATATCATCAAGTTGACTTGCCATTTTGCATTTACATTCTTCTGCAAGCCATAGCAGTATATGTGCGTGCGGGAGTCCTCTCTTTTGAAACTCAATGACCTAAACAACTGCAATATATTAGCAAAATTTAGTGATTATCGCAAAAGTATCATATTGATTGAAAATTAGAAGTAATATATTACCTGCACGTGTTTTGCCAAAAATTTCTTTTTTGTCAGATCATCTAACATTTCCGTGAGTCTCATTTTAAAAACTCGAGTTCCAATTTCCGGACGATCTTGTGCTTTTTGGCCAGGAATGTCAGCCAACATTTCCGCAATCTGTAGCCATTTAGGACTTGATGTAAAAGTTATAAATAAATCAGGATTGCCATATGTTCGGCATAAGGCCATCGCATCTTGATAATTTTGCATCATATATCTTGGGCCTCCCGAGAAACTTGAGGGCAAAACTATTCTTCTTCCAAGTCCGGCTGCATTCGTGTCTCCTCTTGTAACGGCATCATTCAGATTGTGATAGAGATCAACTCGCAGGGTATCTTGATTATTTCTCGACCATTTGAGTCTTTGTTCCTCAACAACAGTGAAAGCATCAACCAAGTATTGTTTAAAAAGGCGCCCGCCTTTGAGCAAAGTATTGCCTTGGTTAACACGCTGTTGAATAATGTATGCATAGTATTCTTTCATTGTCACAAACCCTCTGTTTGTTTTCCGTGCACCCTTGTTGTTATAGTAATGAATCTTCTCGTGAAAACCATCTTCACCGTAAGGAAATAATAACGGATATTGTAGTGCCATGTAGGATGGATGTAACTCTGAGATTCTTTTGGGGCCTTCACGTTTACTATTGATAACAAGATCCCTAATATGCTCATGATCCCCAAAATCATTTGTGATCAACGCTTCTACTTCAGAAACAGTTGGGGCGTTGTATTGCTTTGTAGATTTTCGGTCAGTAAGAAGGTGTAATTCAAAATTGACAGATTGATGAGAATGGCACCAATCCCGTGTCATTCAGAATGCTTTTGCAATAGGACTAAATATGTCCAACATGGATATCAAGTCTGCTATAATTGTTGCATTCACTTCATATCCTGTCTCGTTGTTTAGAAAAGCAGACATCCGGTTCTTAGCTTCATTTTGTGTATCATAAAAATAAAGTTGTGCATATCTTGGCTGGTGGCCTTCTTGCGGAAGTAGAGAACCAATACGATTATAATTTTGCCCATTTATCCTAAATGTATACAACCCCCTTCCATTATTTATTGCATGATCTATTCTAGCTCCAAATGATGTAAAGCAGAACATGCCGTTATAAATCCTAATTTGTTCTCTAAATTTTGATGTAGCAGAATTAGTAAAGTTAAGGAGGTAGTCTAAAGGTGGTGGTGTTGCTTTGAATTTTGGTAAGAGTATTTTTCCCTCTTGACGACATAAAGAAAATGTTGGATTGACAGCTCTATGACTTTTATTATTTCTTTCTTCATACCACATTCTTGCATGGCAGTTCCGACATTGATAAGATGGAGGTCCAAGGTTACTGTAGGATACGGGAGCTCCTGGTTGATGTTATGTTGAAGGTTAGACTGTTATTTTAATTATAAATGGATATTTTATTTGAACTTCTAATATACATAAAAATTACCTTTAGATGTTAACCCAACTTTTTTTGGTACCCTTCTAGGTGATCGATGATGGGAGGTTCCTGGAAACAACGTGTATGGAATATATAATTGAATAAAGGTAATATTTTTATAATTGTTTTTTGAAAGGAAAATATATAGCTAAATAAATTACCTGCTATTGTTAATCATTTATTGCCTGTAGAAGGGGTTCCTATATGCCTCTGTCTTACATTAGGATTGGTTGCAAGTTGTAGTGTTCTTGCTTACATTTATGCATTATAGTACATGTAAATCATTAGAGTATTGAATAGATAAATGAATTGCTTCCTTTACCTCCTTCTTGAATATGATTGTTTGTTAGTGTCAGACCACAGTAATTCTGCACGGTTCCATCATGCATGACAATTATTTTCGATTGAATTGTAATGAAATTATTAAGCATGTTCGATAAAGATGGAATATAGCTAGTGTTAGGTTGTCTTCGTGTTTGATTAGCATATACTGAATTTATGTAGATTAAAAAACTAAATATATGAAATGAATAAATTTAAACATACCTTTATTCATAGTGATTTCAGAATTGTAAAATGATTTACATGAGCATGATGTTTGAGTTTTAAAAACTGCATTTTGTAATTCAATCTATTCAATACTCGACCTTTGGAATTATTTAACTGAATTATCATATTTATTGTGAAAATAAAAGATTTGTTTATAAGATTATTAATTAAACAAACTTAATTTAAAGCTTTATTTACATAATTGTTGCCAGATGCTGTTTTTTTGTAGTTATAAGAATATAAACAGATGCAAATAATAAAAGAAACAAAACAAACATGATTGAAACAAACATCTTTTATTCAAATTAGAAAATGGGTAACATAGCAGCTTAATACTGATAGCCTTTTCTTATTTAATTCAGTTTTGCTTATAGTCTATGAAGTTGTTGGGTCTTCTATGTTGAGCTTCCGACGCTTGTGAAGAACTGAGTCGTTGATAAACGACTCATATGTGTCTTTATTTTTCATGCTTGAAGGCAATGTGATTCTTCTTCTAACTGGTGAAAATTTTCATCATGATTGTTAATAGTTTTTGTAACTCCTGCTAAGGTTTGATCCTTGATCTCTTTGCTGTGTAAATTAGGTGTTTGTGTTGACATGCTTAGATAATATGCTAAGGTAGGAATGACAACTTGTATATATAGTAATTCAATGATAGTAGAGTTACAATACTTAAATTAATGTTGAGAATATGAAACTGTAGATTTAACATGTTGAGAATATGGAACTGTAGATTTAAGTACATCTTAATGAATATTAATTTTATTGAATGATAAAGTAATTAAGAAGATACATAAATAAGATAATGGTAAATCATTACATGAACATGAGGATAATCCAAAATCAAACTCATAAATAAATAGTTGAGAGCATCTACTTCAAGTGATAGATCATTTTTCATGATTTTGTTCTATTCCCTAAAAGCTCATCTCTTACAAATTTCTTTCATTGTTTCATCCTTGAAATAAAGATCATCTACTTCATCTCGGAGGTATAGATCATTTTTCATGAAAGAATAACAGACTTAAATAAATTAGTTAATTATAAAAATAGAATCAAAATATGAAAAATTATTTTAAAGATTAACCTTCTTGAGTTTTTGCTTATGCAATAAAATTCCTCGAGTTATATTGCACGACAAATAAAATGGTAATAATAATAGAATTGATTGTCCCAGAATATAAAGATGATAGACGCTCCCATATATTGATAACTAAGCATAGAAATAGGCTACTATTGACAACATGGCTTTAGATAGCTCGTAATCAAACTCATAAATAAATAGTTGATAGCATCTACTTCAAGTGATAGATCATTTTTCATAGAATCAAAATATGAAAAAGGATTTTGGAGATTAAACTTCTTGAGTTTTTGTTGATGCAATAAAATTCCTCGAGTTATATTGCACGATAAAAAATATTATGATCATACAAAAATCAAACAAAAAACAAAAATAGTTCCAAAAAACAAACTATATCCCAAATTCTTAAAAACAAATAAAACCCAAATGTATTTTCTGTTTTATTTCCCTAAAGCTCATCCTTAAGAAGCTTCTTCCATTGTTTCATTCTTGTAACAAATAAGAGTATCTATTCAGACTTGGAGCATAGACCATTTTCCTGAAAGAATAATAGAGAAAATTAAATTAGTAAAATACAAAGTTAGTGTCAAAATATGCGAAAGGATTTTTGAGATAAACCTTCGCCTTTGATTTGATAGTTGAACAGAGTTGGCAAGAGAGTCGGCATTATCACATTCTCATTTTCATCACAAATGGATGTGACTTCATCATCTGTATCATCGAGTTGAATGATGTAACAATAGAAAGAAGCATAACATGTGGATAATAATTCTTGTACCTGATATTGTAATTATTGTAAAATTCCTTTATATGTAACCTTTTAGCTTTTTTTCTCTAATTTTTTGGTAGGTGTGGATACGGATAGTTGGTTTGCCAATCTCTTCAACGTTGAAGACTTAACATTCTTAGAAGGAGAAAGAGCATTAGAGGGAGCATCATCAGTAGCCGAAGTTTTAGTATTATCCATCACCTCATCAGGAATAATCTTCCAACATGTAAAACTTTCATAATTCCCATGTTCAAAGTAAGAGTGAGTTTTAAGCTCCAAATTATGGATGCCACCATTGATATTCAATAAAGATCTGGGCAATTTCTGATCACCATTACCCTCTGTATACAAAAGTAAGTATTATACTATACTTCAATGAATTATAAATTAAACAATATCATGATACCTCATTCTGAAAGTCACATATTGATTCAGCGGTACACTTGACCAATTGATTAGCAACCTCATCAAAAAATACAATCACTGTAGCCGATGTCTTGTCAGATACATCTAATTCAAGTCGGTACCTACAAATGATTGATGCATAGTCAATTTTAATTAACAACTTCTTTAAGTCGCAAGATAATTCATTCTTAAACTAATACTTACCTTAGAACTAGACACTCTACAGCTTTGCAACACGCCTCACACCAAAATCCTCCATCCTTGCGAGTTATACCCTTCTTGCAAGTGTCACTGCCGTAGGAAGGGAAGTTCCACCCTTTCCTTGTCCTAATATTATCAATCCTGACCCGGCAATGGAAGATTGCAGTCTGTAATGAAAGCAAGAGAATTTTATTATTAATTATGATCTAAATATAAATAAAAATTAATAGGAAGAAATATACATCATTTCTCTTGTTGCGCGCCCATATCAATAGATTCTTTAAAGTTCCATTTCTAGGATTGGAGGGATCAACATACATAAGTTCCTGGCCTAACCCTTCTTCATCATCACTGCAACACAAATATAAAATTATAGCATATTATTAGGCAATATGCGATACATAAAATAAATATTCCATGCTTAATTACCGAATTTGAGTTTTCAGATCTTTCAAAACAGGAATTTGAAGATCATCTAACAAAAGCGTGGATGAGCTGCTTGATAGTTGTAGCTTATCTAAAAGGTAAATAAAAATATCTAAGCACGTTTGCAACAATTTGAAAATGCGTAATATATTAGGAAAAATAAATACTTGCTTAATATTGTATATTTTAGCACTAACTGAAGTCACGAAAATTGGAAACAGGCCAGAATGTTTCGTCTTCTTCTCTATCAGAGTATCACCAAGGTTTCCCCAGAGTGTCACACGTATCTGTAAGTTCCTGTTTCAATAAAAGCAATTTTGATTATAGTCTGAATAACATGAAAAATAGTTAGAAATAGAGACGGTTATGCTAACCTTCCATCAGAAATGTAAAAGTCAAGATTTTTTGATCATGTCTTAAAATGGTTAGTTCTGCCAACATTTGTGACATATCCAGCAACATCTGCAATTAACAAACTAATACATGAATAAAAGCAGAATAAAAATTATAATTAAAAAACATATGAAAAAATATTACCCATCAAGTATTTCCCATCTATAGGCTCCAAGTTGTAGAATTCTTCTAACTGAAGAGGATGCCTCACAAAGCCAACGGGCTTAACAGAAGACCTTCTTATCAATGTTGAACCATCAAATTCAAGCATATTGAATATACGGTAACTATCCTTATTCTTCTTTACGACAAAATCTTTTATTGAATAAACAACCCCTTCTTTTAACTTAAGGAAATTGTGAGCTATGGTTGATTTAGCGCTGCAATGCATTGCACGACCCTACAATCACAATTGGTAAGATTTCATATCATCTAGACATTATATATACTCTACAACATATAAGAATGCATTAATATACCTTTGCATCAGAAACAACAAAATCAGTGCTTAAATAATGATTCATAGTTGTAGTCACATCCCACATTCTACACAGCATCACTATATTGTGCCTGTAACATCAATAGAAAGATCATCCAATAACAACTCCTTAGTAGGTTGAGCACCATTACTGGACTCACCAACAGCTTTGCTTACGCCACCATCTGTCAACACATGTTTTCAGTTCAGCATTGGGCTGTTTAGCATCCATGGACATTCCCTCAATGGCCTTTTTCGACATAATGGAATAGCTATCAAAAGATCAAAGAAACTGAAGATATATTATTTTTTTGGCCGTTTTTGTATCTATTTTAACTAATAAAACAAAATAATTTACAAGCTCTTTAAGCTTGAAAAATTAAAAAACCTCCTTTAATTAACCCACATGTACAAGCCTCTTAAGCTAGAGCATTAAAATAGCCATAAAAACATTTCCTAACTTAACTTACTTTATACATAAACTAGATGGGCTGTAGACTAGAATTTTAAGCCCATACAATTCGATTCAAAAATGGGTAAGCAAAATAGTCGGTTCTACAATCAATATGTGATCAATGGGTAGAAACAACTAACATAATATAATTTACGTTTCTAAACTTATTTTGTAAATTAATTTTGTTAAGCATAACCTATTTTTGTAACATAATGAGTAAAAAAAACAAGTTTGATATAGACGCATTTTTTTTAAGTCTGATGCAATTTTTTCTTTTTTTTGTTAACTCACTTTAATGTTAAAAAGGGTTGTAACACATTTTTTTTAATACTTATTATGAAGCACTATAATTTTTTTTAGGTTCAAAAATAAAAGATATGATTCAATATTTTTAGGAACATAATGAGTTAACAACCTTAATTTGACCCACATCTTGAAACTATTTCCTTAATGAAAATTTTCTAAACACCAAACGCTCTTATCCTTAATTTGACCCACAAGCGTACAACGCAATTATGCATGAAGAATTCTCAAAACAAAACAAAAAACACGGTGCTTTAATATATTTGAATCAGTTATCATATTTAAGGTAACTAATAAGTGTTTTTCAAAAATAATCAAAACTCATTAATACCACCACTCAATTTACAATGCGTTTCAAATCATGTTATAAATTTCACAGGTTCAATTGCAAACATACAAAACTTCTCTCATTCGATACAAAACACCTCGAAAACACATATTCATAAATCTAGATTCAAAACCTGTGTTTTCCATTGCCACATTAAAAAAATAGATCTATACTATATAAATATATATGGATTGAAAATATCATTATTGTTCAATTTTACATTGTTCTTTCGTATTTGAACTAATTTATTCTTATTAAATCTCCGGACTACTATGTGTCGGCTTAGTTTGGAGATAACTTGTGAGTGACTTTTGAAGTTGTTATTCTTCACAAGTGAGCATGTATTATCTTACTGTGTCACAGCTTATTTTGAAGTTGCTATTCTCATAATGATATTTTACATTTTATTGCAGATCAGTTTGAACAAACAGGGCCGGTGATAATGAAAAAGAATACAAAGCTAATGATACTTGAACTAAAAAGAGATAGAGTGATGATTCGTTTGAAATTACATAGAAGTTTTAGTGACATGGTATGATATTTGTGAAACTTTTATTAAGCAAAATTGTTAATTTTCAACTACTCCTCAATGATAGCTTTGATTATTCTTTCGTTTCTGATTAATTATCCCCGAATTTTATAATTTTGTAGGTCACTGTTATACATGTTCTTTGCATTAGAGACAACATTAATAGGCTCAAATGTAAAAGCCAGGTATGAGTCCTTCTCTAATCTTCATTTCATTAATGTTTTCAATTACCACTATTTAGAAATAAAGTTGTTAAACCTATCTTTGAGTAAATGTTTAGGGGTGTTTGGATTAGCTTATTACCATATAAAAGGTTATTGTAGTGTTTGAGGTTCAATACTATCTTTAGTATTTGTAGTATGTTATGCTGGAACTTTTTAAATGAGAATCAGATGCTCTTTGGGTTGAAATTTCAACATACCATTGTAAATGAAAAGTTTTAAGTGGACTTATCTACTCATATAATTAGTTATTGGCAAATTATCTTATGCATGCCTAAAAGTTAGTGAACATTATCTGCTATGTGTGAAAACATATCAGCAGTGGATAACTTGGTCAGATGGATATGGACCACTAACAAAGTCATGGAACTTTGGTGTGTATTGTTGGGACCATTACTCTTGAAGAGTTAAACCATCGTACATATCTAAAATTTTACCCTGATAATATATATGTCCATGTGTGATTTAACATCTTTTGCTAACGAGTGACTTTGTGACTACAGGCGCACATTGAAGTGGATGAAACCTTATGTTAGGAATGTGCCTAAGAATCCTTTCCGCTGGAATCAAAGGTTTGAATGCCATCCCTCTCATATTTTTCAGCGGTATAATATAATAGCATCGCGTGATCAACTCTAATAATTTTTGGTACATTTGGTATTTGTAAATGAGGGTATATGTCTCTTCTTCAAGATTTTTTTTAGCTCATGACTCACATTGATAAGAGACACAATGAGACATAAATAAATATGAAAACAGATGAGCAGACTACGACTAATCCTTTATGACACATAAATGGAATCTCCTTTGATAATACTGAATCTAAACTTCGGGACGCCATAATTAATTACAAAAGTAAGGTATAGTAAATACCCATTTAGCCTTCTTATATCATCGTATTACCTCTAATTAAATTATCTTCAGTAATGGCATTCACGACATTCTTTCCAAATCTTCTCACGTTCGCTGCCATTTCTATTGTCGTTAATTATATATTCTCAATGGTTTATGTGTTGTTGATTACTAATGTTACAGGGAAAAAAAATGTGTTGTTGATTACTAATTTTTCAGGGCAAAAAATGTACATGTAACCTTTGTATCAAGAATTCCGCCATATGACTAAGTAGGACACGTTTATGACAGTCATAGTATTTTTAAACGATTGCCTTGTGTGTTTATATGTACACGAATGAATATCAATAACACACACACACTAAATGTGTATATACAGTTCGTTTGAGTCCTAATAAGCGGCAAAAGTAAGCGATACCCGAACCCTTGAAATTTGCCAGCTCTTTCCCTTAAACCTGTCCATGTTATTCTAAATAGGTATATGAAATTCTAAATATTCGTAGCTATTTTACTGAGTTGGTCCGGCTTGCAAGCTCATTAGTATGTTATGCACATAGGTATCTATGAAGTTAATAGAAAAAGGTTTTTTTTAAATCGTTGTTTGTGAAAATGATAAATTCAGAATGCTAGAAATTTGATTGTTAAAGTACGAAGGCTCTGTGTCTAACTTTTTTTTCTGCAAACATTTCTTTTGGTTTAAAGTACGAAACAGTTCTCGAAATTTGAATGTGCAAGTATTAGTGTAGTGAATCAACAGCCTCTAGAAATGCTCAAAATGGGAATGTTGGATCAAATATTTTAGGGGCTCTTGATAACAGCTAATTACTTTGTTTGGTGACTTTAGTTATACTAATTTTGTTATTGTATATCATTGCCTCAAATGTTTTCTGTGATTTTGTTCAGCACTTTGAAATGCTTAATAGTCCGAGAGCAACTAAGGAGATGGATAAGTCGTGGCTATCTTCTCACACTCAACGTTCCAATAAAAATGCAGAAGGCTATCGTATTTGCCAAGTTGCCTAATTCAGACCAAGTCAAGGTTTTCAAAGAAAAGGAAACATTTCACGTAACATGCGTTTAAGTCTTATAAATGATAATCATTTAAATTTATTCAAATACTTTTTACATTTTCAAATGTTTTTATTGTATATTAAATTCAAATCATTATTGATCCCAATCTTTTTTTTATATTTACATTTTGATTTAACTGTATTCACGGAATGCAACATTAGTAATTGACTTGCTATTTAAGACACGGAGGTTTATCGAATAATTCACGTATTTTCAGATTATTTGTCTTATATACTTTATAAAAGTTTTTTCAAACCACCACATAATTTCAACTTTGAATCATTCCTTTAAATGATCCTTCAATACAAGACTACTCCTATCATGTATCATTTGAACCATACAGCTTGAAATGAGTTTTTCTTATTTTTGATTAGGTGTTTTATATGATTGCCATCTATCTATTTTAATTTCAAAGCATTTTTGGTTTTTTCTTTAGTGGTTTGTATATGTCATGTTCTGTTTGTAATCATGAACACTAATATGTTGATATTTCTAACGTGAAAAGGAAAAAAAATTCCCAAGATAATCATTTTTTTTGGAGGTAAAGATGGTAACGTATCAAAAACTACAACTAACATAGTTTAGAAAAAAATTCTACACGGTTTATGAACAATGGCCATTTGGTACGATCAACATACATTATTAATTTCTTAATCATAATTTTAATTACAGTATAACTATTGATTACAATTTTTGTTTGCTTGCATTCTTATTCCGTAGTTATGTTTCACGCAAGTCATTTGCTATTGACTTGCTAAACGCTCACATGCGTCATTTGTTATTTAACACCATGCAAGTTGAAGACCAAAATGCATTGAAATTTATTATTATAATCTTTACAAGTTTAAATGTTTATTGAATAATTTATGTACACTAGATATAATTATTTATTTCATGTATTAACAAAACATATTATGATTGTTAAACAATTAAACGTTTGTTCGAGTCATTCACGATTTATTGTCTTACTTCTTTCATTATTAACGGAACCTTTTTACCCTTTTTTATTTCTTGCATTTGTTTGTTACTTTTTTATAAAAATCACTTAATAAGTTATACCCGACGTTAGACGGGTCTTTAAGCTAGTTCAATTTATACAATTGATAAACGATGTAACTCCAACAACTCTTCATATGATGCTGGAGTAATGATTTGACTAATGATTTGATAACTGCAAATCGTTTGTATCTCTTCATATGATGCTGGAGTAATGACTTCAGAAATAGCAAACCGTTTGTATAATTTAGGTTTCGTTTGAGGGTTTTTGAAGCATAAAACAGTAAAGCAAAATAGCATCATTACTGCTCATTTAATGAAAGGAGTGAATCTTTAGATATATGGATGAGCACGGTACCGATACCGTACCGAACCGGTACCGAATTGATGGTACCGAATTTTTCCCGAGCATAAAATAATGGTACCGGTACCGTACCGAACGGGATTCGGATATCGGGAAATCGGGATTTTCCCGTTTTTTCGGGAATTTCCCGATACCGGTCCCGTACCGAATTAGTGGTACCGAATTTTTTTTCACCTTATTTCGTGGTACCGGTACCGTACCGAACGGGATTCGGGTATCGGGAATCGGTACGGTTCCGGTACGGTTCCGGGATTCGGATCCAAATGCTCATCCCTATTTAGATATAATAGGTTATGTAAAGTTTTGAACTTTTTTGAGCGTATAGGTGTGTACATTTTGATATAAGCCACTCCAAGATTAAATCTCACATAGGTAAAAGATGTAAAAATTTTCTTCTCTTCATATTTTAGTGTATACATGTTGAGAAATGATATTAGGCTTTCAAGTTCATAATCAATTGAGTTCATCTATATATTTGAATAGTAAAAACTTTATCTGATCCTAACTTGAAAATCTAGTATAAATCCCCCCATCTTTTAATATACTTTTTCGATTAAGAATAAGTAATGAGATTCTCTTCAATTTTGAGTTGACATGTTACAAAAATGATTCAAGAGGCACCCCTCCATTTATGTAAGGTCTCTATCGAGGAAAGATTAAGATCTTACATTATGTATAGAAAAATGCTAGATCCACATAATTTATACAAACAAACTCCCACACATTAGCTATGTTATATAGTCACCAACGACACTAAATTTAAAATCATGACATAATTCGATCATGATTCCTTTTTTTTAATCTCTAAACGTTTCACAACTCGTACCATACATGTGCCATATTAATCAAAATCCCAAAAAGAAATATGTTTCAAAATTCAATATATAGTTTTAGTTTTTCAATATAGGGCCTAAAACCTTTTGAAGAAAGTTTTTGTTCATGCTTCAATTATTGGGTCGCCGGTTGTTAGTTTTATACAATAGTGCTTCATAGATGATATCCGAATTCAATTGCAACTGTCACTTATTTACTGTATGTGAACTTCGGCATTTGTTAATAGAGTAGTTCAAATACAAGCGCTCTACAATTAATATATAACTTAACCAACATAGACTGTTAATATTATTTGATTAAAGGCAATTCAACCTTATTGCCATGTTCCCGCATGAGTTAAAGAAAGGTAATCTTCCTTGGATATACAGTACATTGTACGCGGACCATAGATGTTGAGAACAATGTTATGTTTTCAAGTACGGATCTGTAGCAAAAGATTGTACAACAAAATAATCAACCTTTGTTTCACACAGCTACGCGAAATTTAAAAAGATGGTACTCTATGCCTTTTTGTTCACAAAGATTGTCCATACATGTTTATCCAATAGCCGTTGTTGTTAGTAAGTCGTTTAAGCTCTTATCATTCTAGAGTTCATCATGCAAAAAATATGGTATTACATTGCTGATATGAGCTATCATTATTGCCTACATTTCTAGTTAAGATATCGAGAGACTCTCATGGGGATCGTCCATGTGATTATCTATAATAGTTAACGTTCCACCAAATTTCATACTATCTGATTTTCATTCGAGTTTCTTATTAGCCTAGTGTGAACTAATTAGGCAACAAGCTTCTAAAATTTCCCAACAGATAAGATGTATCATGAGTCAAGTGTAGGCATTTGGTATGTACATCTATTATGCATTTGATACAATCATTTTAAAATTACCTACATTCCACATATGTTATATACTCATGCATATTCTATGAGGATCAAACATATGAAGATGGTAGTAGGTTTCAGGTGTATGCTTATTGTCTTATTGAACTTTAATTTATAGATAAATGTAAACGTTAAAAACTTTGGTAATTTTTATATCTGTAAATATAGTATGAATTCTTAAATTTATATTTTTTACTCACATAATGACTCTTTTAATCTTTTATATAAAACGATTTTGGCCACTTTAAAGTTCTAACTTTTTAAAACATGTAGGTGTGGACATTATCAGATAAAAGCCACTCCAAAGTTAAATCCCACATAGGTAAATAAAGTGAAATCTCTCGATGAATCAAGTTTATCTATAAATTTGAATAATTAGAACTTGAGTCAATCTTTAGCTTCAAAATTTAGTATAAAATCTCACTTTTTAATATACTTTCTCCATTAAGTAGTTGACGTAGCAAGAGTCGGAGGGGATTATATGAATATAAAACTAACACGAACCATATAAATCAGAGTACTATATTTTGAAAATCTCATATCATAGTGGGTGTTCATTTTACTCTCTAAACATTTCACAACTATAACACAACTTATCTAACTCGTACCGTAGGATGCCATATTGATTTTGAAGTGATATGTTACTAAAATGATTTAAGGCGCACAACCTCCATTTATGGTCTCTCTATTGAGAAAATTTGAGCTTGGTCGTTAAAGTTTGGTTCATCAACACCCCGTTGTACGTGTTCCTCATAAACTTCAGAGGCATTTTATTTAGAAGAAACACATAACGAGTTGCATAATGCCAAATTTTACTCGCTACAACCCAAAAAAGAGCGTTCTCATACGATTATCTCCATGGTTGGTTTAAAGCTTCTAACCTTTAATTTTAAGAAATCTCAAAGGACATAAGCTATTTTGCATGCATGGAGGCTTTTTCGAGTTCTACTGCGGTCATAGAGGAGTCACATAGTATTCGGTTCTGGCTAGTTGTTTTGTTCTCTCCTCGATTATCCTTTTGTCAACAGCTAGTTAATGAGTTGTAGTAGTGTTGGTTGGAAACACTTGAGACGTGTTAGTTGTAAAGTAAATATGATGTAATTGCCATGTTGCCTGAACTTCATTTAATTGAAAATATTTACCATGGTAAAATACTTTTACCCAAAATAAAATGAAAACTTTCTTGTTTATATTGTATAGAATATTTGTACGTTTTTCAGAGGCTTGTGTTGGTGAAGTTGATTTCTAATTAAAAAAACATAACTTCGTTCAATGCATGTCATTGTAATACCATGTGGCCTGTGGGTCTTTTGGATAACTTGGTGGCATATGTTTGCTAGTACCTTGTAATTCACTGAGTTTTTACATTGATAGATTCTATGGCAAAGTTGTCCTTTTGTCATATATTTTCAGATATAACATTCTCAAAACTATATAGTTTTATAAAGAGTTAAATCCTGAGCTAGCGGCAATCAACAAGGTTACTTCTTTTAGTCGATCGAAACCATCATGTATGTTTTTGAATAGTTTGATTCGCTAATTACTGTCAACATAAAATGGTTATATGTCAAGATTAACCTTTTCTTTTCTTTATTGTTAGACACAACTCAAATAAAGTTCTCTCATAAAAGAAAACGAAAAAGATAGAATAACATGATTTGGTCGATAAAAAAGCACAAGCTAGAGTTTGCAAGGAATTGAACTATTGCATCGATTGCTATTACATCATGGAATATATGGAAATCTAGAAATAAGTTTGTTTTTGAGCATACTTCCTTGTGTCCGAGTCAAGTGATTTCTGCCTCAAATGTATGCAAGGTGATTTTGTTTCTGTTTCTTCACCTTCTGTTTCTTCACCTACTCCAATGACTCCTTCCTCTCAAGAAAGTTCACCTAAGTGGGTCCCCCCAACTTCTAATGTGGTGAAGCTTAATTGTGATGGAGCGTTTAAGTCGAATAAAGGAGGTGTTGGGATTGTCGCCCGAGACTCGAACGGAGATATTCTTGCATGTATTAGAGAAAGATGGAATGCTTCATCCGTGTTAGCTATGGAGTTGCTAGCAATTCGAGCCGCATGTAACTTTGCCTTGGCATATGGTTGGGTTGGTGCGATTATTGAATCAGATTCATTAGAGGCTATAACTCTTTCTTCATCAGAATGTGTCCCTTCATGGGCCTTGGGTGCAATAGTAGATGATATAAGATTCTGGGCATCTCAACTTAATTTGATTTTCTCTTGGGTTCGTCGCATATGTAATCGCGTTGCTCACTATGTGGCGGATTTAGCTGAGAAATCTGATGTAAACTTTTACTGAGATGTAGACTTTCCTGATGAACTTACCTCTTTGATGAGGAGTGATTTGGAATAGAATATAATTTTGTTCCAAAAAAAAAAACATTACGAGTAAGTTGTATTTCATTTACGAGCACACTACCTCGTAAGTCCTAAGTTGTAACACATACTTACATCGATTTAACTTATACTTATACTTGCCATAACACAAAAACAAACAAATAATCGACTCTGAATCAACAAGATGTAAATAAAAGTCAAGAACTTATACTTACTTCAGGATATAGGCTTGACAATAAGTTTTACAACCAACTCATTGGCAACCATGAACCTGAAAGCATAATATAATTGTTGACATGTACATTGCTCAATCACTATAGTATATAGAGAAGAAAGAATTCCCTTCTTAAATCTATGTGGAAATGTGAGATGCTAGAGGCTCTTTAGTTATGGAAAATTTTTTAAAATTTTCTGTTTCTAGTTTTCTAGAAAAGAAAAGAATTTTCTTTTCTAGAAAATAGTTGAGAATTTTGAAAACATTTTAGATAATATTTTTTATTTTCTAAAAAAAATAAACAATGTTTAAACGAAACTATTTTCAACCACTTTTGTCATGATCAACTTTTTTTTCACGTTTTTGCTAGTTTTTTTTACGTTTTCGTCTGTTTTTTCCCGTCTTCGTTTTTCATATTTTCGTATATTGTTTTACGGTTTAATTAGTTTTTTTACGTTTTCATCAGTATTATTAAGTTTTAGTCTATAAATTTACGTTTTCGTCAGTATATTTACGTTTTCGCCAATAAATTTACGTTTTCGCCAGTAAATTTACGTTTTCTTCAGTAAATTTACGTTTTCGTCAGTAAATTTACGTTTTTGTCAGAAAATTTACGTTTTTGTCAGAAAATTTACGTTTTCGTCAAAAATTTACGTTTCCGTCAGTAAATTTACGTTTTCGTCAGTAATTTTGCATTCTCGTCTGTAAATTTAGGTTTTCGTCAGTAAATTTACGTTTTCGGCAAAAATTTACTTTTTTATCGGTAAATTTATGTTTTCGCCAGTAAATTTACCAGTAAATTTACGTTTCCGTCTATAAATTTAAGTTTTCGTCAGTAAATTTACGTTTTCGTCAAAAATTTACGTTTCCGTCAGTAAATTTAAGTTTTCGTCAGTAAATTTACGTTTTCGTCAAAAATTTACGTTTCCGTCAGTAAATTTACGTTTTCGTCAGTAAATTTACGTTTTCGTCAGTAATTTACATTCTCGTCTGTAAATTTACGTTTTCGTAAGTAAATTTACGTTTTCGTCAAAAATTTACTTTTTCGTCAGTAAATTTACGTTTTCGTTAGAAATTTTACGTTTTCGTCAGTAAATTTACGTTTTCGTCAGTAAGTATACTTTTTCGTCTGTAAATTTATGTTTTAGTCAATAAATTTACCTTTTGTCAGAAAAATTAAGTTTACGTTTTCGTCTGTAAATTTATGTTTTTGTCATAAAATTTTAAACTTAAATTTACTTAAAAAAACGTAAATTTATAGACGAAAACATAAATTTACTGACGAAAACGTATAATTTATATACTTACTTATTTGAACAGTAATGACAAGCTTATATAATTGTTGTATTGCGTGATGAATATATGTTGCAATCGTACAGTCACCACAATTAATCACACACTGAATAGCTAAATACTGTAATAAATAAAACGAAAAACAACATAATACACTTTAGTAAAAACCACTCAAAACCTAGATTATATTATCAAGTGAGCCATATTGACGAAGACTGAGTAAGAGACAGGTCGACTGAATCAGTCGACCCATCCAATACTAGTAGCCTTATAAGATCAAAGTTGGGAAGTACGAAAGTGTAACTAGAGATTGAAAAGTTAAGGAAATGTATTAACTTTTCAGATACTTAGAGAATCGGGATTTCTAGCTTTTAGCAATTTTGTTAACCTCGTATCTGAAAATTTAGTAGCAGTCTTAACATGCATGATCCTTATATAAACAAGGAAGATTTAAGTTCAGTAACTAATGTGGGATAATATGCATAATAGCAATGTGCCAATTCATGGATTTTTAGGATTCTCATGTCATGATTTATCTGTTGATTATAGAGCGTATGTATTGTAAAGTTACTTGGATTATTAATTCCAAAAGATCAATTACAGTTACTAAGTGATGATGCAATTGGGATCCTCATACAGCCGGTGTACTCTCATATTCTTGTTCTTTTTATTTTGTCGTACTACCCTGAAATACCGTTAGCCTTTGTTCTTTAATCTAAGAAAACCTTCGAACTGTTGCCAGGTCACTTGAAATTGAAATTGAGCATGCTGAAATAGTTACGGTTTTGTTATAGTTTAGAGATAGAATTAAAGATTAGTAAATATCTTCTTGAAGTATGAACAAAATCTTTGTATGTAAAAAGTTTGGAGTTGTCATTGTCTAATGAAAAACGACATCAAAATTAGAGAACTTATCCTAATTTTTCTGGAACAAATGTCGATGAAGTTTTTGTTTGTTGTAAAGTACGAGTGAATATACTGTGACTCTTGCATAGTCTAGCAAAAGACTTGAAGCCCCTCGTCTATGTGATGATGTATAAGTAGAGGTGGCAAATCTTGTCCATTTTGATAATATTGGCACTTTTTGTCCATTTTCAAAAAAGGATGGGGCACTTTTTGCCTATTCTTTATAATGAATGGGCTAAACGAGCGCATATGTAAGAAACTAAATAGGCTTAACGGGCGCACTTGTAAAATACAAATTAGTATACTCGACGACTATTTTTTATTAAATTTTTTATCCCGGCTTTCAAACAAATATTTTTATTTTTTATTTGTATGTTTTAATATGTTTTTTTCCTTTTTTACCTTGCGCCCGTTTAGCCCGCCCGTTTAGCCCGCCCGTTTCGTCCGTGCCCGTTTAGCCCGCGCCCGTTTAGCCCACGCCTGTTTAGCCCGTAGCCCGTTTAGCCCGTCGCCCGAGCCCGCCCGCCCGCCCATTTTACCACCTCTATGTATAAGCATAATTTTTATATTCAAGAGAACTGTTTTGAAAAACATCTCATATGTCTTGGTCACTTGGTCACTGAGCATGTGGATCATTTTATATGTATGAGTTGCAAAAGAAAGCAAGGTTGGCTCTTCTTAAGGTTAGATGATTTTTTTTTAGTTTAAGATTTTATATCTTTTTAAGGTTTTGACTTGTAAATGTGTTTTGGGTTGTATGACATAGAGGCGATGCCGATGGGGCATCTTTCCGACCTAACGAGGTAAATACTCGGATGGTGACGCGTGAAAAACATTTATTTTAGGTTTGTTTTTTACGCATTCAATTTAAGAATATCCCAACAAATATTTCATATTTAAACTTTGCCTGTGTGATGTTATATTTCTTGGAACACGCTCAAGTAAGGATTTAATTTTTGGGATAATTCTTGAAATGCCCCAAAGTGCAACTCCATTTCCCAAAATGCACCGACCAAATGAAAAATTCCCAAAATGTCTTATGCAACCTATGCAACCTATGCAACTTATGCGACTTACATAAAAATCTGAAAAGTGTACTTTTATTCCTTATGACGCATGTCAGAATGTGTCATAAAAAGTACATGTGTGTAAGGGCTTGTCTCCTATGTAACATTTTATGTTTTTTATGCGACTTGAATAAAAAAATATTTTTTTTTCAAAAAAACAACTTTTAATAAAATCTTTTTATTTACTTATTTTATAATATTTTTTATGCAACTTGTACAATTACTAGACAATGATATGACATTTGTGTAAGTCATTTTTTGTTAAAATTTATGAACACACTTTTTATACTTTTTATACAACTTTCATATATTAAAAAATAATAAAAGGTACCATGAATTTAAGTGTAAAAGTAAGTATATGTAAGTAATATTTTATACGACCTTTATTTAATTTTTATGCAACTTCTATTTATTAATAATATTAAAATGATCATTATTAGTATCATATGATTTTGGATAAACTTCTTCCATGATCTTATCTACCCTATCTCCACTCATTTTCTTAACTTTTATTCCTCTCCGAATATTACTAAGCAACCTGTGTTCACCACCAGTTAAAAAAATAATTCACTCCCCTTCAATCTACAATACTTCAATTCGAGACCCCAGATATAACAATTTAATCGTCACTACCAAATATCTAATCCCTTCTATAAAACTTAAATCAGTTCGAGACCCTAAATACAAAGCTTAAATCTGTTCGAGACATCGATCTTGATTGTACGAAATGGACCAAACATCAGTATGGAGGCATCAAACTAATCAGTGGTCCTTAGATCTGCATAACTGGGTGGTCAGTGGTGGACCATAAATAACAGATCAGATTTAGGGAGCAATGATGGTTAAAGATGACGTCGGAAGATCTTGTGGTGGTGAAGGTGATGTGTGGTGCAGTGACGTTGGTGGTGGCGATTGGTTGTGTGGACCGAGGTAGAAGAAAAAGAATTGAAATGTTTGGTGTGATCGTGATTAGTGGTGAGCACCGGTAAAATCAAATATTCCACACTCGAGTTGGGTTTTTGAATCTGATTTTTTGTGTTGTCCAAGTTGTGTATGAATCTGGGCAAAATTTTTCAGGGGTTTTGTGTATGTTTGTGAAGATTGTTTCTGCAGATTCAGTGATGGTTTTGTTTTTAGTTTTGGATTTGGAGGTTAGGATGGTATCCAACAGTTTCTATTGTTTTGTTTTGTTACAGCAAGCAAACCATCATGGAAGTGGGGGTATCGGTGGAGGCTTTGGAGTTGGTGAAAACCCTAATCTTCCACCAGCTCCGCCGCCTCCACAACCTGATGGTGGAGGAGGGGGTGTAGGTGGAGAAGGGTCGATTAGACCAGGATCTATGGTGGATCGAGCTAGGTTAGCTAAACTACCCTTGCCCGAGCCAGGTCTAAATTGCCCTCGATGTGACTCTACCAATACCAAATTTTGCTACTTCAACAACTATAGCCTTACACAACCTCGACACTTTTGCAAGACGTGTAGGCGGTATTGGACTCGAGGAGGGGCTTTGAGAAATGTTCCAGTTGGTGGAGGGTGCAGGAGAAACAAACGAAGCAGCAAAGGTAGAAGCTCAAAATCCCCAAGCCAACCGGGGCCCAATAAACGAAGCAGCAAAGGAGTAACTCAGATAATATGACAAGTACTCAAATTCCTCATCCAACTTCACTTCAATTACCCTTCATGAGTTCTCTTGGACAATATGGAGGTGTTGGTGGCAATCTTAGCTCAAGTATTGCTGGATTTCAGCCTCAAAGTGAAATTGGAAGTTTTCAAATCGGAAGTGGTAGCTCAAATGGAAACAACTTCAACAATATATTATCAATTGGTGGTGGTGAAAATTGGAGACTACCTTTCTTGCCTGGATTTGAAGTACCAAACAATACTAATAATCTATTTAACTATCAAAGCCAAGGAGTAACTGAAGCACAAGCGTCTTCTATGGCCGGAGGAGACATGAGATCAAAGAATTCTGGAATCAATAACCCTCAGATTGATCCTCCAGTGAAGGCAGAAGATAACCGGGGCATAAACTTATCAAGGCAATTTTTGGGTATGTTGGGGAATACTAATCAACAGGCGTGGGCTGGAAATTCATGGGCGGAATTCCCTAGTGTGAGCGCTTCTACTCCAACTACAAATTTCCTATAACCTTGGGCTTAGGGGGAATACATGTTATTAAAGTGATTTATATAACTTGGATTATCAAACCCTAGCTAATTCATAGATTGAATGTAATTTGATCGATTAATCAAGATTCCACGTCTCAGTGCTTGATTGCTGATGAGCTGCAGGAGAATCAATGGTATGTATACATTATGTTAAGTTTAATGTGATAGTACTATATGGTGTTAGTTAATTTTATTAATGTGTATGAGAGTTTTTGTGTACTTGAGAAGTGTTTCACGTGTGTAAGTGTGCGCGACTTTGTTGATTATTCATTACTAATGATGATATGATGATCAACTTACTTATATTTCCATGTACATTACTCTTCTGAACATCTTCTTTGAATTCAAATGTACCCTTCTACATTCATATTATGCTTTTAGTATCTATACACATCAATACTGGTAGTATTGCCTTAAGATTTTAGCCATCTACATATAATAATATCTATTGTAGCATTTTGACAAAATACAAATGATATTCAGTGTTTGAGTTGGGCTTATTCAATTTATATTTGTGATCTGAAAAAATGTGATTATAGTTGAGCATATTTAAACTCATACTATAAGATTCTTCACGAAAACTGTTAACCCCTACAAGACTTTTGTTGGTGAAGTGACTGTCTACGTCTTCTTGTTCCATATATACCATAACAAGAAACAAGAATACTTGCTTGGTATTTATATAGGTCACTAATTCCAACCAAATCTTGTTCCATATATACCATGACTGTTTTTTGACATTTTCGCTCAGTTCATTCAGTCCAAACCTCGATATAGTTTAATGTTCAAACTTTCATTAAGGCGAGAACATGCAATTTTTAATATTTTGGAAGATTCCAAATGTATGAAAAATGGCACGTACAGTTTAGCTCTTACAATGAAACTTCTGAACTAAAAAAGTAAAAGTGATACTTGTGTCATTTACAAATTTCATGACTTGTAAAGTCTACCCAAAAGGTCATTTTCACTATGAAGAATTGTGTGTCTCGGGAATATCATCCTCTGTCAAAAGTCATAACATAGAGATGCTAAATCATTCATAACATTGAGATGGCAAATTACTTGAATACCAGCTAGACATAACTTTGATTTTTGAAAAAAGTTAAACCCTTTATCAACAATTTACAAACATAGTTTATCACCTACATAAAAAACAAATTTACAAAGTTAAAGCATGAAACATTATAAAAAAATTAGGCTTATTTCGGACTTGAATGAAATAATGAAAGTGATTTATCTCGGTGCAAATTAGGCTTATTACGAACGAAAAATATAAAAGATAAAAACATCGAATATTTTCAAATTATATTAAAAATGCTTGTCATTTAATCTGTTTACATTATAAAAAACATAGCATTTTGAAAAAAAAGTGTGATATGCCGCTAGAACCTTACAACTTAAAAAACTATCATGCTAACAATATATCATGTAGTACATGAATCGGTGAATTTCTCATGTTAAACCAGTCAATATATGAAAACTTTAATCCTTTTAAATTTATGTAATGATAAAACAAAAATCTTGAATTAAATGGTAAAAAGTCACAAATTACTCAAAATAAAAATCATACTAAATTTTCCCGTGTACACATATAAATAGACAAACTTAAATATGCTAATCTACGAGTACTACTCAGAGTTTTAATGTTTGAAAAAAATTACTCCATATTAATGTACAAGACTCGTTCAAACTAGCTAGATACCTATTACTCTAGAATATATTATATTAAGTTTACTTTTTACATAGTACCATAAAACAAACACGTGATCACCAGGCCCACATAACCCATTCTCCGTCACAATTCATCTTCTCTCTTTCTTTATTCTCCATTTTTTCCGACGACATACGGTTAGAGACGATTTACACATTTAAAAGCTTTATATTTTTGTTAACCTTCGAGATTGTAGAGGGCATTTTGATTATTTGGCCGAGGCACTCGTCCAATATCAATATTTTTTCTATGCATTTTATGTATTTTATAGAGCTTGGTTGGGGGCAACGCCCCCCACTACTTTACATATGGCTCCGCCCCTGGCACCGACAACTTTCTTCCGGCAGGTGAGCGGCGACTGTAACAAAGGAACGCAAGAAAAGTTACGATAACTCAGATCTACTAATAAAATCAATTATCTATAAAAAAAACCTTAAAAACTTAACAAATAAAAATAGATCATTAAGAAAAATCTAAAAATGTTTAAAAACTTGAAAAACCTTTTCAGTTGTTGGAATAGTAAGTTTCTGTGGTAAGGAGGACGGGCAAGGGTGACCTCTTATCGTTAATACAACGACGGCAACGTCGGCGACCGGACGAAAATGACAGCTGTAAATTGTGTGGAAAAAAGCATGCCATTATAATATAAATTGTGTTTGAAAATAATGAAAGTTGTGTGTGAAAATATATAAACTTGTGTGATTGAAAATGTGATATTTATATACAAATATATAAAAGTTGCATAAAACGTAAATAAAGGTTGCATAATATGTTACTTACACATACTTACCTTTACACATTAATCTATGGTACTTTTTATTATTTTTTAATATATAATAGTTGCATAAAAAGTAAATAAAGGTTGTATAATATGTTACTTACAGATACCTACTTTTACACTTAAATTCATGATACCTTTTAATATATAAAATTTGCATAAAAAGTATAAAAGTGTGTTTATAGATTTTGGCAAAAAGTGTCTTACACAAAGGTCACATCATTGTCTACAAATAGTACAAGTTGCATAAAAATATAATATAAAATAAGTAAATAAAAAGATTTTATTAAAAGTTGTTTTTTTGAAAAAAAATATTTTTTTATTAAAGTTGCATAAAAGACATAAAGGTTGCACAGGAGACAAGACCTTACATACATATACTTTTTTATGACACATTCTGACATGTGTCATAAGGAATAAAAGTACACTTTTCAGCTTTTTAGCCAAGTTGTATAAGTTGCATAGGTTGCATAAAACATTTTGAGAATTTTTCATTTGGTAGGGACATTTTGAGAAATGAAGCTGCACTTTGGGGCATTTTAAGAATTTTCCCTTAATTTTTTCTTGCCAACGTCATGAAACTCTTAACGTATAGCTAGTTATACTAATGAATTTGTTAATTTTGTTTCCATAACAAACTCGTTTGATCTCTTACATGATGCAATTGAAGTTTATTATATTAGCAAAAAAATAAAAACATCGAGGCTTCATATGATCGAAAATTGATATAAAGTGGTATATATATTAAGAGCTTTGGTTCACAAATTCTTCACAAGTTCGGGTTCCACAATATAGCTTCCATATTGTAGGGTCATCGATCTCTACAAGTGTAGAAAAACATGATCAGAAGCACCTCAAACATCAAAAACTTTTATTAACAAAGATTTAAAGGAAAAAGTATTTTATTAACAAAGATTTAAAGGACAAAGTAAACAGAAAACCAAAAGCTACCAGAGTGATAAACACGTGTAACTCTATTATCTTATATGATAATAGTCTTACAATCAATACTAAAAGAAAACAAGATCAACAATGGAGAGAGAGCGCACTGTGTGTTTTTGATAAACATACAGTTTAACAAATGAGGCGATACAAACAAAGATATGACGCTCCTCTCTTTTATGTAACCTAAAAGGCTTTTAGAGCCGTTGTAGCAATGGGCCAGAGAAGTGGGCTTGGGCTGGTCCAGTCAACAAGAATAAGAGAAATGCAACTTTAGTCCTCCGCATCATACAAGCAATGCACCAACAGTCCAAGGATATAACTGAAAGAATAAAACCACACATAATAAGTCCTTGCAGTTTATTATGGGATAACAGATTAAGTCCTCATTTTAACAACCCCCTTAATCTGATAACCCATATAGGTTTATCATTCCAAGTTCCTTAACAAACTTTTGGTGCAATTCAATGTCCAACCCCTTGGTCAAGATATCTGCAATTTGATTTGCAGATTCTACTTTAACATTTTTAATCACACCACTCAAAAAAATTTCCCTCACAAAATGAAGGTCAATTTCAAGATGTTTAGTTCTTTCATGAAAAACAGGGTTGGCAGCTATTTTAATGGCTGAGTTACTGTCACAGTGAAGAGTGACTGGAAGTAGGTTCTCAACTTGTAAGTCTTTTAAGACTTTGAGAACCCAAATCACTTCACTGGTTACTGAGGCAAGAGCTCTATACTCTGCCTCAGTAGAAGATTTAGAGAGAGTGTTTCGCTTTTTGCTTTTCCAAGAAACCAAGTTTCCATTAATAAACACACAATACCCAGTCACAGACCTTCTAGTGACAACACATTTTGCCCAGTCAACATCAGAATAAGCATCAAGAATCATACCTGAGTTCCTTGTGAAATGAATACCCAAACCTGGAGAGCTTTTGAGGTATCTTAAACCCTTAAAAGCAATTTTGAGATGAGAGTTCAAGGGACAATGCATGAATTGACTCAAACAATGCACATCATAAGAAATGGTAGGCCTGGTGTTAGTCAGATAAATGAGCTTTCTCATAAGCTTTTGATAATCAACAATGTTATCAAGAAGAGGGTCCTCATTAGTGGGTTGATTAGTGATGACAAGTTTAGAAGGTAAAGGAGTTTTAGCAGGTTTACAAGCAAGCATACCATACTCAGATAACAAGTCCAACACATACTTTCTTTGGTTTAAACAAACACCATTCTTAGTGTCAACAACTTCAATTCCCAAAAAATACTTGAGTTTACCCAAGTCTTTAATCATAAACTTGGTTCTTAAAAAACTCTTAAACTTTTCAATTTCAGCAATATTATTCCCAGTTATAGTTATATCATCAACATACATAAGTAACACAAGAAATAAATTACCCTGAGATTTAGTGTATAAAGAATAATCAGACTTGCTTTGAATAAAGCCATTTTCACTAAGAACATATGTAAGTTTGGCATTCCACTGCCTAGGAGTTTGTTTAAGCCCATACAAAGTTTTTTTGAGCCTGCAAACCAAGTTATCACCCCCAGGAAGATATCCTTGGGGTGGTTTCATGTATACAGTTTCATCAAGATCACCATAAAGAAAGGCATTGTTGACATCAAGTTGGAAAATAGGCCAAGATTGTATAATAGCAAGGTTAATCAAGCACATAATAGTGACCATTTTAACAACAGGGGGCAAAGGTTTCATCATAATCAATTCCCTCCTTTTGCCCAAAACCTTGGACAACAACCCTAGCCTTATACCTCTCAACCTCACAACTAGACTTAAACTTTAATTT
Organism: Glebionis coronaria; assembly: GCA_025667525.1. Classification (NCBI taxonomy): domain Eukaryota; kingdom Viridiplantae; phylum Streptophyta; class Magnoliopsida; order Asterales; family Asteraceae; genus Glebionis; species Glebionis coronaria. The sequence continues at coordinate 577,279,469 of CM046878.1, forward strand.
CCAAATCCATTTACACCCTAAGGCTTTCCTACCTTTAGGGATTTCAACAATGTTCCAAGTGTAATTTTCAAGCAAAGCAGCAAGTTCAGTGTTCATAGCATCAAGCTAGTGATGATTCTGAGATGCTTCAAAAAAACTTTTTGGTTCACTCATTTTGTTAAGTTGAGTGACAAAGCAAATTTTTTTTATCAAGTTTGGAATATCCAACAAACTTTTCAAGTCCATACTTGACTTTAGATTAGAAAACAAAATCATTATAGTTTCTGGGAAAAACATAAGGTCTTGAGGACCTCCTCAAACCTTGACCACCCTGAACATTGTTTATAGAATCATCCCCAAGGTTTTCTTCCATGTTTTGAACATGAGGGGAAGGAATGGGATTAATTTCTAAATTTCCCTCAGAGTTTGCATTCACATCAAGTGTGGCAGCCTCTTCCCTATTCAAGCTGGCATCACTGGTATCATTGCCTGAGGCAATGTATCCAGTGTCACCTAGACTTGGAGGTGGGATACTAGCACTTGGTGACAGATTGTCACCATTATGCTTAGCTGCTCTCTCTTCATCATTGGGAAGTTCAGGGACATCAAGGTCAAAAAAATTCAATAGATTTAAGTCTTGAAAAACATTATCTTTATTAAAATTATTTTTATTGTAATTAAAAACAGTCTTTAAAAGGAAATATAGTTTCAAAAAACTTAACATCTCTAGAAACAAAAAACTAATGCCTATCAAGACTGTAAATCCTATATCCTTTCTGAGAACCAGAATAACCCATCATAACACACTTTTCAGATCTGCTGGAAAACTTATCTGAACTATTAAGAATAGTAGAAAAACACATACATCTAAACATTCTAATGTGAGAGAGCCTAGGACAAGTATTGTAAATCATTTCAAGAGGGGTTTTTCCATTTAGCACAAAAGAGGGCAATCTGTTAATAAGATAAGTAGCAGTTAGCACACATTCAGTCCAAAATTTAAGAGGAATGCCCCCCTGAAACATAAGGAATCTAGCAACATTCAAAAGATGTCTATGTTTCCTTTCTGCAATTCCGTTTTGTTGTGGTGTGTAAGCACAGGAAGTTTGGTGTATGATGCCATTATTTTCACAAAATACTTTGAAGTTTTGATTAACAAATTCAGTTCCATTATCACTTTTGAAAGTTTTAACATTACCTTTAAATTGATTTTTAATCAGATTATAAAAGTTTTGAATGTTAGAAACCACTTCATCTTTGGTTTTTATAAGAAACAACCAAACATGCCTAGTATAATCATCCACAACAGTCAAGAAGTATCTATGGCCAGAGTGACTAGTAACCCTATAAGGACCCCATAAGTCAAGATGAATAATATCACCAATTTTTTTGGTTTTATGATTACTTAAGGGAAAAGGAGTTCTGGTTTATTTAGCGCTTTGACAAACTTCACAAAAAAAGGTTTTCTCATCTTTATCAATTTTTAAAGATTGTTTAAGCACATTAAGGGCAGGGTTAGCAGGGTGTCTAAGTCTAGAATGCCAATCATAATGAGACAGAGAGCAGGTAACAAGTTTGTTTTGATTTATAAAATTAATACCTTCAGTATCTAAATAGTATAAACCACCACATTGTTTACCAATCCCCATCACCTTTTTCAGATTCAAATCCTGGTTAACAAAGAAGCACTTGGTTTAATCAAACACAACAAATATTCTATTATCTTTAGCAAGCTTATGCACAGATATCAAAGTAACACAATACTCAAGGATAACCAACACATCAACAAGAATCAGACCATTAGGAAGTTTAAGGTTAGCAATTTTAGTTATAATAGCCTCAATACCATTTGGGTGAGCAACTTTGATTTTAAGATGAGAGATATCAAACACATTATCAAGTTCCCTATCACTATCAGTCATGTGTTGGTTAGCCCCAGAGTTAATAACCTTCGCATTGTAAGTCATCCCAAGTTTAGAATTGGTGTTAGAACAATAAAACTTATCAAAGTTTTCATTAAGGACCTTACTAGAGTTAAAAACAGTACCTGCCATATTGGCTTGTACATTCTTTCAAATTCTACTGTTATCTTTAAAAAGGGAGAGAAGAGTAGCCATTTGTTCATTAGAAAAACCAGTAGCACTAGTAGAACCAACATAGTTATTAGCCACATTTTTTCCTTTGAAATTTTGATTTCCCTTTTTTTTATGAACAAAGTCACTGGGGTACCCAATAATCTTAAAACACCTATCAATGGTGTGACCATTGTACCCATAGTTTTCACAAATCAATTTAGCATTAGAGGTAAAGTTGGGTCTCACAACATTCTGATTATTAGGTCTAAACCCAGTATTACCATTGTTAGGTCTAAAGTTGCCTCGATTACCATTCTGATTAAAGTTGTTGGTTATGGGTCTCAATATATTAGCATTAGTTTTCTGATTTCTTTGAACATTGTTTCTGGTGGTCCCATTAGACAAAAAAGCAGTGGTCTGAGCCCTTTGAGAGTGCCCAGAACCACTACTAGAAGCCATTCTGTAAGATTCCTCAGCAGAGATGATGACATAAGCTCCCTTAACATCAGGGAGACTTTCCCTAGACAAAATAGAACTCCTAATACTCATATAAGAATCATCCAACCCCATTAAAAACTACATAAGTTTCAATAACTGATTTTGTTTTTTAAACTCACTAGAAGCAGTACAAACACAACCAGGTAATTCAATCATAACATCATATTGTTTCCAGAGAGCATTCAACTTATGATAATAATCAGACAAGTTACAACCATTTTGCTTCAAGGTATTAATCTTATGGTGCAAGTTAAACATGACAGAACCATCAACCTTATGATATGTTTCCTTTAGCTCTTTCAAAACATGTTTGGCCTTTTTTGAAAAAATTTGTCCAAGGAAAAGCTCCTCAGAGATAGAGTTAAGAATTCAACCTAACACAACAGCATTGACCCTGTCCCATTGCCTTGCTAAAACCTCATCAGTTACAGACCTTTTACAAGTACCATCAATGAAACCAATTTTATTTTTACCTTCCAAAGCAAGTAACATAGCATTAGCCCAAACTTGATAATTTTCAGTTCCCTTAAGTTTCACAGTGACAACAGTTAAAATAGTTGAGTCATTAGGGTGTAAGTGCAATGGATCACTCAGGTCAAGCTTACTAATAAGTGTAACTGGATCAGTTACACTTATAGCATCATCATCACCATGTTCAGACATGGTGAAGGGTCAAAAAAGGTCAAAAAATAAACTCACAATACTACAATAAAGTTCCTAGGAATCCAAACCACTCAAGGGTGGCAGGTCAAGGGCAAGCAGCAAGTGAGGATCCAAATAAAGGGTATGAATAAGAAAAACTACCAAACCCCCAAATAGCCAAGCAATAAAAATAAAAAACAGACAAAGCAGATAACAATTAAAGAGAGAGAAGCAGAGGTGTTACAGTGCTATAAACCAAAGCTCAATCGAACTGTCACTCTTAGATTCACTTAGTCTAAGAATTGACAGAACCTCCAAGTCACAAACCCCAAAAATTATTCAAGGAAAAAATTGGGGAAAGTGACCAAACCAGCGAACAAACCACCGAATCAACAAGGAAACAGAATGAATCACCACCAATCGAACAAGCCCCCAATCAAAACGAAACCATAATTTTTTTGACAAAAATAAGGGAAAATCACTTTAATCAAGAGACAAGACCACCAATCAACCCAAACGGCAATAATAATGAATAAGAGAGCAGATCTCAGAAACCCTAATTTTTTCTCAAAAAAATTAACGGTTCAAAACTTTGATTCAAGAAGTAATATTAATAGATCTAGCTATTTCAATAGCAGATCTTTTCAAAAAAAGTATAAATAACCAAAAACCCCGAATTTTAAACAAACCCTAAAATATTTTTCATCGAGTTTTAATAACCAGGCTCTGATACCATGTAGAAAAACATGATCAGAAGCACTTTAAACATCAAAAACTTTTATTAACAAAGATTTAAAGGACAGAGTAAACAGAAAACCAAAAGCTACAGTGATAAACACTTGTAGCTCTATTATCTTACATGATAATAGTCTTACAATCAATACTAAAAGAAAACAAGATCAAAACTAGGGTTTCTGAGATCAACAATGGAGAGAGAGAGAGCACTGTGTGTTTTGGATAAACACACAGTTTAACAAATGAGACGATACAAACAAAGATAACACGCTCCTCTCTTTTATGTAACCTAAAAGGCTTTTAGAGCCGTTGTAGCAATGGGCCAAAGAAGTGGGCTTGGGCTGGTCCAGTCAACAATAATAAGAGAAATGCAACTTCAGTCCTCCACATCATACAAGCAATGCACCAACAGTCCAAGGATATAACTGAAAGAATAAAACCACACATAATAAGTCCTTGCAGTTTATTATGGGATAACAGAATAAGTCCTCATTTTAACAAAAAGTGGTATATATATCAAGAGCTTTGGTTCACGAATTCTCTAGTTATCTAGGATCGATTTAACGCCTACAACCTGAACTTACATAACCCCTGATGTACCTGCAATGCCATATTACTTCTTCATGGATGAAGGTGTGGTCCTCTATAAGTTCTTTAGGATTCTTGAACCAAATGAACCTAAGATTTAATGTGCAAATGAAACGGTTGCATAGGCTCCAAAACTAAGGGGCCTTATAATCTAAGATTTATAGCTACGATTGTGTATATATTATATATATTCGAATGCCTCTCTGTAAATCCCATTAGTAAAATACAACTCATGTTACCACAATATATAAAACACTAATAAACGGACTAATTATAATAAAATTGTTACTAAAGAACACCTTTTATACACGCTCTCAAGTTCTTTTTTTCTGTTTCGATGGGGCCTCCTTTAGCTTTTCTCCCAAGGCCTCCAAATTGATTAGTTGGCTCTGGCACGAGGCGCAATTGATCAAGAGGGTGGTTGAGGGTATGAAGAGCCTTCTCGCTTTCAGTCAACATGGTATCACTTGTTAGAAATAAACGTATCACTTTGTTGCTGACTACTTGGCATCTTGTAATCGAAAACATGATATCATTCTCAAGAAAAATGGGTATATTGCAATGTAGTATATATAACCAATGAAGATTTCACTTCTTTCACCTATGTGGGATATATAAGGTTTCACTAATGATTAGAAATATCGCCAAAGTCTGAATACAGTTGTTAAGTCTAAAACGTGCTGGATTAGGAAGACCTCTACATTGTACAAATTTTTATCACGGATTTCTAATTAGTTTGCTCTCATATCTTTTGTTTGAAAAAGTAGCAATAATGCAACTCGTTTTGTGTTTCATGAATTTTATGCCATGAAGTTAATTAGAGATTTAAGGCTCAAGTCCTTCAGATTTAGTTTTCATATGTTAAATATACTTTCCATATCATATAAGTAAGAAATCTTTGTGTGAGTGATTAATATCCCTTCGCGAAACATATAAGTGAACGGGCATCAGTGTGTGAGGTATGGGGAACTTTTAGTAGGACGCGTACGTGTAGATAACACCATCCTTTGGTACAAAGGTTTCACTTGACTTCTTCTTTGTTAAAAATGAAGACAACCATGAGAGACTCGAATTACATGTGTTGTAACAAATTCGTCTCAGTTTTGAAGTCATGTGGATGTCCCTGGACATCTAGATCAGTTTGAATGGAACTGATGTAGGTAAATCGTACACGTTTTAGGAAAAACGCGTATGAGCGGCAAGTATTAAACTCGACGATTTAGGAAAACCGACAAGTCGAATAAGTGCGGGTTCGTTCTCGAAGGAGGTGTGTGGATTAAGTGTGCCAATTATGTAAAATCAAAGTTTGGATTAGTGACCTTTTTGGGTAAAGAGAGAAAAATTAAAGACGAGCTACGACTACGATTAAACTACGACGATTTGACGTAAAACGCGAACGTAAATACGTACAACGTGACAAAATTAAAAATTAAACCTAAAAACTAATTAAAATTTAAACTAAGTCTATAATAATATAAATAAGAATAAAAATCTAATAAATAAATTTTAAAACCTTTTATTAATTAAATATTTAATTTTAAATGCTAATTAAAGCCCTAAAATTAAATACAATTAAGAAAAAGCCCAAAATATTATTTTATTGAATTAATAAATCACTTATACTATTTAAAGACTAAAAAGTATTTTTCCTAAATTTTAAACACTATTTTTCTATTTTTAAAACACTAAAAACTATTTTTAAACTAAAATAATGATTAAAAATAATAAAGTAATGCTTAAAATAATTTGACAACTTTAAAAATCCTAAATTATAATGAACAGTAGAAAAATGAAAAAGTTTGAAAAAAGTAAAATTTTGCACTAAAAGACAAAACAGTTTATAATAAAACCCTAATTAAACTTAAATAAAATCTAAAAGTTACTAAAAAATGTGAACAGTAAAATCTTTTAAAACTAAAAGTCTTAAAATATTTTTCTAAATCTTGGAAAATTTTTGAAACTGAAAAATATTAAGTTTATACACTAAAAGACAAAAGTCAGTAATTAAAAAGTAATTTAAAATGCAATTTAATCTAAAAAATAGGAAATGAACAGTAAAATAAAAATAAACTAAACAGGAAATTCAGAAATTAAATAAGAAAATTTTTAAAAGTAAAATCAGGTTATAACTCTAAAATTTTTCCACTAAAGACAAAAAAAAAATAAATAACTGAAAGTGACACTTTGCTACTTTTGTCTTCTAGCCCAGCAGTACCAACTTAATAACTAGCAGTGGGAACTTTGTTCCCACTGACTTTACAAATTTCAGGTCTGGAGACTAAAGTGCTTAAAACTTGCTTGTTACTGAGAATTTATGGGAAACAAATGCACCCCCACACACAGTGGAGTGTGGGGAGTCAGATTAAACTCAAAAATCACCAAGTTCAAGGCAAGAAAAACACACAAATGCCCAAGAGCAGTTACTGTAATGACTGTATATAGGGTTTGGGTCCTTTGCTGATGTGTTTGGTGATTTGGTGAGTTTTGGCTCACCAAATCTTGCTCAATAAACCACCAAACACCAAAAAAAAACTACACACAATCCTAACTTACAGATTTCCTAACAACTAATCAAGATTTGAGATTGCAATTTTGCTAAAACAAAGCAGAAAAAGGTCCTACTGATTTTAGCTATTTCTACCCAAGGTTTATCAAGCAAACTTGTTAAAGCATACCAAACTAAAACCAATGACCAAAATAAAATACTACTGATATATCAAGTGTGTTTAGGCAGTTTCAAGTCAACAGCTTATCAAACTTTTGGCTTAAACCCTTATCCCAAACACCCCTTTAAAACAGATAACAAGATTTTCACAAAGCAGATGAACTCAAAACTTTTTAAAACTGATCCTAATCAATCCTAGCATGCATAAAATCAGAGAATAACTAAGAAATAGTAACAACTAAACACAACCAGCACTTCTTAACAACTTTCAAGATCATACCAAAAAAAGAGTGAGAGATAAGGGAGTTCACATAAACTTACTATTGGCTTGTTAAGACCAAAATGTGTCCTGGATGCCACCAGCTTGATCTATCAAGGTCTCTTGGTCATAGGATGAGCTGTTGGAAGTGTAGAGAGCTGATGATGAGGGACAACCAAGTCCACTCACCCAATATATCTTGAGCAAAGGGTACCTGCACAATGACAGCCAACAAACAGGAATATACAAACCCTTAAACTGATCAAAAAGCTATTTGTCAAATAGCTTTTGGAGGAGCTTATGGACAGTAAGTACAAAGAAAGTGATGAATCACTGATTTTGAAATTTTTAGAAAAATAGAGACAAGTACTTTTTTAAAACCAACTCAAAATGACAAATATGAAAACCTGAAAATCAGGTTTGGATGTCACCCAAACCTTATTAACAGTCCATAAATTTGGATCTCAAACAACCTTAATTTGCCAAAAAAGACTTTTAACCAAATTAACTTTTGATAATTTTAAAATAACAAAACTAAACTGAAACTGGACTCAATTTTGGGAGTTTTGGTTGAGTTGTCACGTCACGAAAACCCTTGAAAACTTGAGCCTTGGTCCAAACATTCTTAAGGGAACAGATTTTCTGAAATTCTTTTTAACATGAAAACTTCTTAAACATTAACCAATTTTAAAAACAGTTAAACGAATTACACTAAAACTTTAAAAGTAAATGGAACACAGTCACTTGTAGAAGTTTAAAAAGAACACTCTAAATATTTATTACTTTGAAAAAAACCTACAAGGTCTGGAACAAAGGGCAAATGCACATGTTGCATGCTCCTTTTATAATAATACTATGAATATTCTAGAACTAAGAAAGCAATGTGAAACCCCTAATCCTAGAATTCCAGAAAAGCCCCTTGAAAATTCAAACTTGAATATGGTCAAAGTGGTCTCTTGTAACTGTGTACTTGATGCCAGCTATCCTTGAATGATATGTGCCGTTTGTTTGGGTGTGGGGAGGAAGGATTCAATCAGAACCATAAGATTTGTCTACTATTGGGATTTGGGGAGAAAATGACGGGGGAGGGGATGGTCGGTTTGAGCACATGGGACAAGTGGGGTCATGTTTAGAGGTGAAAATGGGTTCTTGTTAAGGTGAATTATAAATCTGGAAAAGGTAGAAACTTAATTGTTATTAATTAAGTTTTAGGGTTTTGTGATGATGAAGGTGGAATAGTACGAGTTTTGATCGAAATGGGGTTTAGAAAAGCTGTTTAGGCGCCAGTATGATTTAACTTATCATATTTAAAAAATATAATTAGTTAATAAGTGAGTGGAGTGCTGACTGGGTGGGGGTGAGTGGGGTGGAGGTTATTGATTGGTGGAGTGGTGATGTGTCGAATGGGGATTGGAGGGGAGTAGTTTGTATGTCTTGGCAGGTTTAGTCCTCATATTCCCACATTTTTTTAAATTTAAGTCTGGCAGCAATATTACGCATATCCTTTGTTAATTGTTTGACCATGTTGTCAATTTTGGCACAAGTGGTTTACAACTTTGAATCAAGGACTCATAATGCAACTTTTGCATTCTTCAAGGGTTTTTCTTGCACATTATCATCATTTTAGGGACCCATAAGTAATTTTGAGTTTTTACAAGGGTTTAAAATGACAATTCTTCAAAAGTTGAGGGACCATTCTTGACATTCTTCAAAACTTCAAGGGTATTTTTGGAAATACATTTCTTGGGCCCGGTTTTATGTGCGGCTTCATTTCCCGTGTTCGTTTTTGCTTGATTCTTGTAATCTTTTGGTGAATTCACGATATCCGTACCTAAAATACACAATGAACAAACACAAGCATATATTTGGGTATTTTGATGATATTTTAAGCGTTTTAAGCCCGATTTCGACGATAAGACTATGTATAATTACAGTCTCATCACTCCCCCATACTAAACCTTTGCCGTGTCCTCACGCAATGCTAGAATTAAGTATCTTAGCACTTCCAAAATTCATTTTATGATGACATTTATTGAAGACATATACTTAAATAAACTACTACACGTGTTTTAGACATAATGTATTGTTTTCATCACGATTAAGTGACTTTTGAGATCATAGAACAAGAACACGTGAATGCTTCGTTGGAAATAATTTCGTCGTCCTTTATTTTCACCCAATTCCATGCTAAGCGTGTAACGAGATCATTGTTATTATAAGTTAGCAACACGATCACATCTCATGAGTGTTAATTACGAACCTAAACTCCCTTATTCCTACTTGGTATCTCTTATATTTTATTTTGTCTTAATGATCACGAGGATTCATCATTAACTTATGCGTGAATAGAGATTAAGTCTAAAAATAGAGTCTTAACAATGTAACCAAAATCATCGAATTAATAATTCACCCTAATAGACAACGATGTCAAAAAATTAAGTCAACAAGAAGGATCGATAAACACGGTTTTATAACGGTTTTGAACATGAGACTTATTACCAAGACTTTTATATGCCCCCTAACGGAAGGGCCTTATTATCATAGGTTTACCTCCATCTTTTATTCAACTCCGCCATGGAGCTTTTATTATGACTTCGGTCTTGCCTTGCCTTTTATTATCCGCCTCATCGGTGGTTTTATTAGCCAAAGACGTATATCCTCACGCTAAAGCGAATTTTGGATCTTTAAAGCTTCAAAGATTAAGGCTTGATTCACTTTCAATTTGGGCATAGATTTTTCGGCCTTGTGAACTTCAAGTTTTTGCTTAATTTAGGTGAGCACTTGAAATCTTATTATTAGGTGAAGCTTTCGATTATTCGGGTGCCAATACTTCAAAACCGTGACGCTGGCGATACCTTAATGTTTTCCCATTTTAATTACATAGAAGCTACTAAAACAAATTAGAAACCAACAATAGTGACTAAACCGCTAAATCAATATTTATTAACAATTTATTATACAAAAGCGTGGGGAGAATAAGTTAGTAATCACTACACATGAGATCGTGACGATTACGAGACTTATAAATAACTCTATCATTTCTCGTCCTCATTTAAGAGACTTAGCCTTAAAAGTTAAGGAATCGAAGCTAAGTGCTCAACACGCACCGTCGAGTAAAAAATTACTCTTATTCTCACCATCGGAAAACCTACATTCGTGTCTTAAACACTTATGAAAAATACGAAATTTTTTAAAATTTGGCCATTTTTAGCCTTATTTTGCAATAAAACGATAACAAAAAGATGAATATTGGATTGCGTGATGACGTAAGCAAGGTGAAGTACCTACTCACCCCCATACTAAAACTAAACATTGTCCTCAATTTTTCAAGTCTAGGGGTGAAAACACCCCCATACTAGAGACGAAGTCGAATGCTTAATCTCGAGCATGGAAAGGGTAAAACAAATAACCTAAAAGTTGTTTATGAATTATGCTAATAAGATAAACGTTATAACATAAAAGGATATCATCGGATATTGGAATCTCCAAAGGCAACGATCGAAGCTCGAGTGATCCGTAAAATGAACACGAGAGGCTTCAATGATGACGATGAGCCTAATAAATCACAATCACAAACAACCACGAAACAAAGGTAGGAAGAGCACAAGTCCCCTCGTTACGTTAAACTAAGAAAGCGATAATATTTACAAGGATAAGCATGAGAATCCCCCACAAGGCACCTTGTTTATGATAACCGAGTCAAAAGCTCGACTCGAATCCCCATAAATGTGATCATTTAGGGATAATCTTGGTATGGTCATTTTGGTGGGGCTTACATGATAAACAAGGCCCAAAAGTACATGGAGTACTTTAAAAACCCGATAAACGTATACCGGGGTCAAAGATAGCGTCCTCGTTTTCGGATGAAAGACGAAACAACGCTACTTCAACCGAAGCCAAAACCCCGATGGGGTAGAAGAAAATAGATAAGAAGTAGAAAGGTGGGACAATGGGTAAGTCAACATAATGAGCTACTCGAGGTAGACTCACACCAAGCAAATAGATATGATTTCCATTTATTGCATCGGTGGAAGACCGAGATTTCCATTTACAAGCAATTCCGGGATCGTAAATCTCGTCCTCGGTGGAGAAATGTGAGGGAACATAAGGGGATTCCCCCATACTAGATCCACACCAACCGTCGTCAAAAGGAGTGGACGAGGTCGTAGCACTCATAAAACACGGTGATGACGGAGTTAAACATGTAGAAAAATCTTTTAAACATTTTTAAAGTTTTTTCCTTTTTCATCGTTTAAAAACTCTTTATGAACACCCGATTTTATAATGTCGAAAATATTTGGCTTGTCAAATTCGAAACTAGTCGCGCTAAAAATCCTCACATTTAAGTCATTGGTGGGAGGGGGTGGCGGATTATATAAGTTCTCAAAACGTTTGTCAATAAAGAACACCGCCCCCTCGGGGTCTACAGACTCGTCATCCTCATGAACGTCGATCTCATCGATTTCTTCATCAAATATAGGCTTGTCAAACCAAGGTTTGTCATTCCCCTCCTTGAGTATCTTAGAAACTCTCTCGAAAAGATCACGATCAAGCACGAAACCATCATCCATTTGTGGGGATTGTTGATAAGTTAAATCCTCACGAATGTGGTAAACATAATTCTCATTTGAGGAGTGTTGATTAGGTAACTCCTCGAGAATTGGATTTTTGGTCACATGAGTTGGTTCTTCATCAAAAATAAGACGTTCCAACTCATTTAGTTCATCCTCGATTTTGGAAAGATCAACCTCACTCGTAGGTGGGAGTGGAGACAAAAGAGCTAGCTCTCGTTCAATGATTTCCTCAATCTCGGGATCAAACTCGTAATCATCGTACTTCACATGAGAAGAGGTATTTTTAGGAGAATCCTCAAAAATGGCATGTGGATTTCGAAGTATGTGATCAATCTCGGCAAAATCGCCATCGTCATTATCAAAGAAAGAGTCAATGTGAGCACTCACAACCATGGTCTTACAAGTCGAATGACTATGCATAGGTGACTTTTCTAAAACGAGAGGATCGATGTTGATAAAACCTTTAGCCTCAACGGGTGTTGGGCTAGGAAAAGGAGGCACTTCGATGGAGTTAGAAGTTGAAGACTCAAAGGTGTGGTCCTTCGAAGGTGGTGAAGACGAGTCCATTTTGGTCATTGTCGTGATGGCACTAACGTCGCCCTTCGGAATTGGTATTTCACTTGTTTCATCGAATACATCCCAAAGTGATTTTTCATCCATAAATTTACACATACCCTTTTGAATTAGGTACACGTATTCTTTATCATTAAAATCCTCATCTTTAAAACCGTTCTTCTTAATTTTTTCAAAACATGCATTAAGCCTCATTCTTTCCGCTAAAGTGAACATTTTGAAATCATTAGGTTTAGAATCATTAGGTTTTGAAACCTCGGTTTTTTCATTGTCATTAAACACTTGGGATTTACTCGTGAAAAATTCCATTTTGTCCTCCCCATATCTCATAGTAAGTCTTCCCTCGTGAACGTCGATTACGGTTCTAGCCGTCGATAAAAATGGTCTAACTAAAATAATGGGACATTTAGGGTCACACTCGTAATCGGATATGACAAAATCCGCGGGAAAAAAAACTTTCCAACTTTGACATAGACATCCTCGGCTATTCCAATTGGTATTAAAGGCGTACAATTTGCTAGCTCGTTAGTCATGTTTGTGGGGGTAAGATTAGGAAATCTCATCAATTTCCATAGAGAATGAGGCATAAGATTGATGCTAGAACCTAAATCGGCAAGGGCTAAACATCCCTCAATCTCGGAAAAATCACAAGGTAGTAGAAATTGGCCTGGATCCTCTTCCTTTCTCGGCATATGCCTTTTAGGTTTTTTAAGAAGGATCAATGCACAAGTTTCTTCAAGGGTTACTTTCGTAAGGTCGATAAAACTCTCTTTTTGAACCGTGGATGGAATTTGAGGTACACGAGGGTGTGCACTCTTTTCCCTGGTCGCCACGTTCACCCCATCGACTTTAGAACAATAAGACGTCTTAGAAGTCGAGGGTTGAGAAGAAGGAACAACTCGAAATCCTTCAAGGTTAGGGGTAATCACACGACCTTTCTCACGAGACGAGGTGGCTTTACATTGTTCCTTCGGGTTTGCTACGGTGTCACTAGGTAACGAACTCGATGACGCACGCGAGGCTTTGTTCATAATGGCCGAAAACATCTTTTTAATGTCAGTTTGCCCTTGCTCAATCTTCGTGTTTTGTAATTTCAAAGTATTTGTAAAGTCGTTTTTCAAAGTACCAATTTCTCCCTCTAATCGTCTCATATTAGCCTCATTCGTTTTCATGTATTTGAAAATCGTTTGACGAACTATTTTGATTTGAATTAAAGTTCCCTTGGTTTTGATTACTTCTTTGAAAATTGTTTTGATTACCACTTGAAAAATTGTTTCCTTGATTGTTGTTGTTTGAACAATTCGAGTTTTGATTATTGTCTCGATTTTGCCAATTTAAATTCTGACCTTGATTATAACCTTGATTTTGATTCGAAAATTTCCTTGTTGATTATTTCCTTGAAAATTGTTACGGTTTTGATTCGAAAAATTGTTGCCTTGGTTATAATTGCCTTGTTGTGATGGACCCGCGTTATTTTGATTTTGAAAATTGTTGTTTCCATTTAACGCACTCACATTCGACGTTTGGCCATCCGTAGCCGCACACTCGTAATAATTATGAGGTCCACCACAAAACGTACACGAAACCTCAACCGCTTTCACCGTAGCGGGAGCGTCTTTCTTTTGCATCTCAACGAGAAAAGACGTAAACACATTCGTCAACTTGTCGAATTTCGCATCAACCCTCTCAATGTCGTGATTAGAACTACTAACATTTGCGACATTGTCAACACTCGGTGCGTTGCGGAGTTGGTAAACCTTGGATCGGATTTCGATAATTATCAATGCATCTTTCGGAGTCTTACACAAAAAGTTGCCACCGGCGGCGGAATTCAACGAATCTTGTTCTTGAAAATTAAGACCGTTGTAAAACGTATCGATTTGGTGCAACTCGAAAAAACCATGGTGAGAACATTTCCTAAGCAATTCCTTAAAATGATCCCACGCGTCTCTAAAAGATTCATTCGGTTTTTGCTCAAATTTCGTAATTTCATTTTTGAAATACGTTGTCTTAGACGGTGGGAAAAATAATTAACGAACTTGGAGACGAGATCCTTCCACTTAGTTATCGAATTAGGTGGCTCTTTCTCGTACCAATCCTTGGCGGCACCATCGAGCGAGTATGGAAAAAGCATAAGCTTGACGACATCGATGTCGACGTTCTTAAACTTGCTCGTGGCCAAAAGACGATCAAAATTCCGAATATGGTCGTGAGGATTATCGGCTTCACGACCTCGAAACTTTGTAGCTTGGATTAACTAAAGCATTCCGCTCTTAATCTCAAAATTCTCCGCTTCGATAGCTGGAATTACGATCGCGTCTCCATAACCCTCGGTGGGCGCTTGGAGAAATTCCATCATCGAACAATTGTCGGCCATCTCCTCTACGGTTTCTTCAACAACGATATTAGGAACGTCGGTTTCTAAATCTCGTCTACGTCGTCGATTCCTTCGATTACGATTGCGTCGATTCTAAGCGTCGCTAGAATTAGAATAATCCTTCGATCGAGTGCGCATGCACTAAGCGTAGAATGGGGGGTAGCAAAGAAGATTCTTTTTGTGGTTTTTCGATTTTTCAATTTTTTTGGTTTTTGATTGTTTTTAAATTTTTTTTGGATTTTTGTGTATTACGTAGACACAAATCTACAAATCTCCCCTCGAATCGATTTTCTCGATTAAAGGAGCCTCAAAGAATGAAAACGATCACGTAGAGTGAACGCCTTCGATGACTTTAGAACGTTGGTGGAACACCAAAACGTTCAAGAGGGTTTAATCTTGAAAACAAGCAAATATATATGATACGTAGATAATACTTGGGCGGCAAACCCTCGATTAGCCTTCTTTCTCAAAACACGCACAAGCAAGCGGGGGAAACGAGGCGACGCTAAGCACTTAAGAGCCTTTTTCCCTTAGGTCGTGAAATACAACCGCCTTATACCCACCTTGTTAGGTCAAAAAGTTGATGTGGCAGAAACTCAAAAACGAAGAAAACATGAATGCATTTGTTAGGCGTTGACAAGTGTAATCCAAGCGTTGTCAAGAGCAAATCAGGCGTTGACAGAAGTCAACATTGACAAGCATTGTCAAGTGCGATTTAAGCATTGTCACATGCAATCCAAGCATTGACAGAAACATTGACAAGTGTTGTTGGAAGCTTCTATTTAGATAAGTATGCAGAATATATTCTGTATTAGTTTATTTGAATAGAAGATTTACATGTTTATTCATTCTTATCTCTTGTAAACCCTAATCCTTACACTATAAAAGGAACCAAGGGTATTAGGTTTATTTATAACTTTCATTCACAATGTAAACCTAAAACGTGTGTCGACTAGGTGCGAGATTCAATGTATACACACCTAATGATTGTTGATTATTAATATAATTAGCAATCCATTTGTTTTAATTCATGTGTCTTGTTCCCCAAACACCTTGTTTAATGGTTGTTGTTCTATTCCGCTGTGATTGTATGATCACATGAACAATGATCATTCCTAGTAGCTAAAAGATCGAGGAAACCAAGGTTTCCACAGTTGGTATCAGAGCCTCGTGGCTCGTGATGCTAGGACCAACAAGGTGTTCGTGTATTGTGAAGAAAAGAAAAATCCGTCTAGCGTTTTTCTGGACGTTTTTATGTGCGTAGCAGTATTCAGAAGGCCATAACTTTTTATTGAACCGTTAGATCGCGACGAATTTTTTTTAGTGTTTTAAACACATATATCTAGATATCCACCGAAGGGATTGTCGAGATCTATCCCCAAAAAAAAGTTATTAAGTGTCAAAGTCAGCAGGGGTCATATGCTGTTTTCTGTGAACAGTAATAGTAAAAACGTGATTTCTCCTTCGTTAACCGTTGGATCGTCGTGAAATTCGCGCTGTAGGTTCTTGACACTTGTGTCTAGGATCTCACTGGAGGGATCTTCGATCTGAGGTTTCATAAATAAGTTATTCGATGTTGAAGTTCGCTGCAGTTTATGGTTTTCACATAAAATCATGATTTAGGGTTTATAAAACCCTAGATCTATTAGCCGCTGATGTATGTTATTTAGACGCTGATAGATGTTGGTGTGACGCTGATAGATGTTGGTGTGACACTGATAAGGCATGGATGAGACGCTGATGGCCAGGCGCTGACAGGTACAAAGTTGGCGCTGACAGGAATAAAGTTGACGCTGACAGGAAGCGTTGACACTTGTTGTCCGATATATACATTTTCAAACTCTGACAAGTGTTGTCCGATATTGGACAACACACAGTGTTGATATCTTGGACAAAGGAAGATGTTGGACAACAAAAGGAATAGCTGCTGTTTGGAAAATTGATACGATTTTAGCACACAAAAAGAGGTATTTACACACGAAGGTACATGGGATCTCCCTTTTTTATACAGAATATCAAGTTGATATTAATGGCTCGGATATTTTTAAAAGGGTCAATGATTTTTCTAAGTTAGCACCAATTAGCGAAGTATTATTGGAGTAATGTTTATTATGTAATCGGGATAGCCTTGTGAAAGAGTTATTCGCTAACAGCTTTTACATATGAAGATATTGGTTCATTAAGACTTATCATGAAGAGGTGTTGGCTTAAGGGTAAGAATTCTTATGGTAAGTTTGATGATTGAAGAAGATTTTCGCGAGTTTGTGTTCTATCATATCTTAAAGACGTGCACTTCCAGTCATTGATCTGTAAGATAACTTGTTCGTGCTTTAAATGTTTTGTGATGAAGACTTGTCATAACACTTGAAGGAGTTACATTATCGTGCTCAGTGTCTCACAAAGGATGAGAATATTGACAAGGGATCAAGGTCTACTTATATTTAATCATCAGTATAAGTTCTTTATCACATGGATAGTACAAGACATGGAACACAAGGTTGGGTTATTCTACTTCTACATCAAGAATATTATATTTATTTTCCTTCAAGATCATTACATAGAGCCTAAATTTGGAGAATCTTCAAGATTGCATACATTGTTTACTTCCCTGTTGATGTGACAAAAAGGGGAAGACATACATGCTACAATTTAAGGGAAGCAATTTGAAGATGATGTACAACTTACAAGAGATACACAAAGAGTTTTGCCGACATCAACTAGGGGAAGATTGTTGGGTCAAAAAGTTGATGTGGCAGAAACTCAAAAACGAAGAAAACATGAAGGCATTTGTCAGGCGTTGACAAGTGTAATCCAAGCGTTGTCAAGAGCAAATCAGGCGTTGACAGAAGTCAACATTGACAAGCATTGTCAAGTGCAATCCAAGCATTGTCACATGCAATCCAAGCATTAACAGAAACATTGACAAGTGTTGTTGGAAGCTTCTATTTAGATAAGTATGCAGAATATATTCTGTATTAGTTTATTTGAATAGAAGATTTACATGTTTATTCATTCTTATCTCTTGTAAACCCTAATCCTTACACTATAAAAGGAACCAAGGGTATTAGGATTATTTATAACTTTCATTCACAATGTAAACTAAAGCGTGTGTCGACTAGGTATGGGATTCAATGTATACATACCTAGTGATTGTTGATTATTAATATAATTAGCAATCCGTTTGTTTTAGTTCATGTGTCTTGTTCCTCAAACACCTTGTTTAATGGTTGTTGTTCTATTCCGCTGTGATTGTATGATCACATGAACAATGATCATTCCTAGTAGCTAAAATATCGAGGAAACCAAGGTTTCCACACACCTTATAGTTTGTGTTAATCAAAATTAAGCCTCGCGAAAGTATTTATCTACTTTGCCTTTAAACTTTTGCTTTAGATTCGAATACAATGATCGAGTGATGAAATCCCGAATCAAGGTTGCGTTTTCACGCTTTTGGAGTACTTGTGTATTTATTGTTCTACGTAAGTACAATACAGTAATATATTCACAAGAAAAACGAAAACGATAATGGGATATCTACAATATAGTAAAGATTGTTGTGTGTTTAGTTTAGGAAAACTAAACACGATTTATTTGGATACTATAATATAATAAGGAAAAATAACAAAAATGAGTATGTACGTTATTTACGCTTTCCAAAAATGAAAAGCAAAAACGCACTACTCACACAAACAGGATACTAATAATGGCACTCAAAAACACCTCCCCGGCAGCGGCGCCAAAAAATGAGGTAGGTAAATCGTACACGTTTTAGGAAAAACGCGTATGCGCGGCAAGTATTAAACTCGAAGATTTAGGAAAACCGACAAGTCGAATAAGTGCGGGTTCGTTCTCGAAGGAGGTGTGTGTTGGGAATAAATATATGTATACTTGTTACCCCTGCTAGTTGGTTATTCGTCCCCCTGCTAGAGTAAGCTCCCCCTGCCAAATAACAAAGGCAGGGGGATTAGTTCCCCTGCTGAAGTCAAAGGCCCTGCCGATAGAGATAAACTTGGAAAAGATTTTTACGCGTTTCTGTTACTACTCCTTAATACTTTCCAAGTTTTTTAGTAGTGATCTTGTACGTGAGTCCTTGTGCCTATAAAAGGACTCACTAGGTTATCATGCATTGTGTGTCTTTCTCTGTTATCGTTCATTTCATACTTTAAGGTTATTGCCACTATTGGGTATTCATATATCTTTTGATAAATTAAAGTTCAACGTTTGCTTTAATCATTTTTTCTTGTGCTAAACACTATATTCCGCATCTTGTTTAGTTGCTTTGCCTTGCAAAGTTTCTCTAGTGTTAGATTGAATTTATTCTTTCTATCACAACCCTTAAACAAGCTATTAAGGTTTAAGATATGAGTTTGGGATTAACAAGTGGTATTAGAGCTTGTTGAGAAACTTTGTCTAAACCAAGAATAAAACCCTCATACCAACCATGTCTTCAGACTCTTCCTCAAACAGCAACAACCACAATAACCTCAAATTACCCATGTTGGATCCTGAAAACTTTGAACTATGGGAATTTAGAATCCAACAATACCTCAAAATGGAACACTATGTTCTCTGGGAGATCATAGATTTTGGTGATCAATTCAACAAAATGGTGGCGGTTGAAGAGGGCAAGGAAGAAGAGAAAGGTGAAAGTTCTAAAGGTAAGGACAAGAAGAAATCTGCTGCTCTTTGTGATAAGGAAATACTGGCCAGAAGGCATGATGTCAGAGCTCACGGCTCATTTCTGTTGGCTCTACCTGATAGACATCAACTAAGATTCAGAAAGTACAAAACAACTAAGGAACTATGGGAAGCCATAGGCACAACTTTTGGAGAGAATGAAGCTACAAAGAAGAAGAAGAATCAAATGCTTGATGATTTTGCTTCTTTCAAAGCAATTGGTGATGAATCAATTGGCGCTATTTACAATAGGCTTCAAGATATGGTGGCCCAGTTGGATTTCTTTGATATTGAGGTGACAAGAGAGCAGGTGAATACCAGGTTCCTTAACAGCCTCTAGAAGGAATGGTTTGTCTACAAGGCAATTTGGCAGAATAAGGACGACTTGGATAACAAGAACATTGATGACATATACAATAACTTGAAAGTTTTTGAACCTGTTGTCAATGAGATGAAGTCAAAAGGAACGATTCCCACCAACTCAAGTGGATCTACTGATTCCCCTGCTAACATGGCATTCATATCTCAAAGCAGTGGAATCTCCAAAAGCAGTGGAATCGAAGTAGGCCCTGCTACTTATTCCCCTGCTACCAGGTCTGTATCATCTTATGATGAAGAAAGTCCTGCAACATTCAGTATTGACACTGCTTGTGCTTTTATAGCATCCTAAGGGCCACAAGGATCTACTGTGTTGTACGAAGACCTAAGTCAAATTAGTAAGCAAGGACTGGAGGAGATGGATATCAAGTGGAACATGGCTCTGCTTAGCATGAGAGCCAACAGGTTTTACAAGAAGTATGGGAAGAAGATCTCAATCAATCCCTCTGATGTGGCTGGGTTTGACAAAAAAAAGGTTGAATGCTACAACTGTGGCAAGAAGGGTCATTTTGCTAGGGAATGCAGAGGACCTAAGACTGGAAACAGCTATAGGAAGGAAACCAGAGATGATGATTCTGGTGCTAAAGCCATGGTAGCCATGCAGGGGATAGATGGAGCAGGTGGATGGGATTGGAGTGCCATGACAGAGAATGTGGAAAGAAATCAAGCATTAGTTGCTGAGGAAAAAGAGGAAGATTTTGATCTTATGGCCATGTCAAGTTCCAGCTCAGACAATGAGGTATACAATGATTCATATTGCACTAAAGCTTGTAGGAAAAATACTGAGTCATTGAATGATCAATCAGAAAGATAAAAGCTGACTATATCAATTGTGACAATGACCTTGATAATTATAGACGTGCTTTAGAACAGTTAGAGTCCACCATAAGAGAGTTTAAACACAGAGAAAGTGATTATAGAGATCACATTGTGATTCTAGAGAGAGATGCTAAGGAGAATAATAACTCCATTAAGGAGTTGACTGCTGAACTTGAAGTTTTTAAATCTAACAAAAAGATAGATGATGAAACTATTGAAAATTTTGAAAAAGCTTCAAAAGATTTAACTAAAGCAGTTGAAATTGGTCAATCTCCTAGGGACAAAACAGGGTTTGGGATTAAAAATGAGCATGCTACCATACCACCACCTCCTGCCAATATTCATGCACCTTTTCCTAGAAAAGACTTGTCCTGGACTGGTCTCTCTTGTTTTCAAAAACAGGATGATATTGAGTTTGACTTGAGTGCTTACATACCTAATAGTCTTGAAACCGAAGAGCCACTAGTGAAAACTAGTATTATTAGGGACTTTGAAAAGGAACAGATTTCTTTAAAAGAATGGAAAATTGATAACCCTGTTCTATTTTCAAAAGAGGACTTTTTGGTAGTGATTCTAGTTCTAAGAGTAGTTCACCCAAATATAAAACTAGATCACAGTCCCCTAAGTCCACCATTAAATATGCTGGTATGTACAGGCCTGTCAGAGGTAATCAAAGAAATTGGAATGACCAAAAGTCTCACCAATTAAGAGAAGACTTTGTGATAAATACAAAGCCATGCTTCATATGTGGCAGTTTTGATCACACTTATCAAGAATGTTAGGCACCAATGGAAGTTGTGGCTACAAATCCTTTAAAGGATATGCAACCTAAAGCCATTCTTCTAAATGCAGGGGCAAAATCCTTCACCCCTACCAAGTATGTTTCCCTGCCTTGAGGAATAGGGTTACTAACAAATATGTTGTTCCTGCTCTAAGAAAGGTGAATGATGTTCATACCAAGGCCAGCACTTCCATGACCAACCTAACACCTCATAATGCATATAGATCTGGCCCTAGACCTTACCAACAAATAAATAGAGGCCAAAACAAAAGATGGGTTCCCTCTGCTAAGCATAGGGATTCCCCTGCTAAATCTGGGGTATCCCCTGCTAGCAAAGTTTTGCCTTCTAGGAACATGGGTAGATGGGGGAAAGCTGTAAAAGCCTCAGCTCGTTGGGTTTGGGTACCCAAAAGGGGTGCTCAGTCTAATGGTGTATCTCTAGTTTTTGATAAGCTATCCTACATTGATACACGAGGTAGATCCAAGTCTGTAATGGCTTGGGTCCCTAAGAAAAACTAATTTGTTTATCTTTTTGCAGGTGACAAAGAAGACAAGGGATGATAGAGCATATTGGGATAGTAGATGCTCAAGAAGCATGACTGGACAAAAATCTTATATGTCTAGCTTTGTGCCCCTGCATGACAATGATGGTGTTTCTTTTGGAGATGGGCATGGAACAATATCAGGAAAAGGAACTATTGTCACCAATGGGATGACCTTTGATAATGTCTACTTGGTGAAAGAACTCAAGTACAATCTATTCAATGTGTCACAGATGACTGATAACAAGAATTTTGTCTTGTTTACTGACACTGAATGCCTGGTGTTAGGAAAGGAGTTTTTCTTACCACCAGACACTCCTATTGTACTCAGAACACCAAGACAAAAGAACATGTACACAATTGATCTCAAAGACATCTATCTTCAAGACAATGAAACCTGTTTCATTGCCAAAGCCTCAGTTGATGAGTGTAAGAAATGGCATAGAAGACTTGGTCATCTTAATTTCAAGAACATGAACAAACTGGTGAAATATAATATGGTTCATGGTCTTCCTTCCAAGTCCTTTGTCAGTGATCATACTTGTGTTGCCTGTCTCAAAGGGAAGCAAAATAGAGCATCTTGCAAATCAAAAACAAGTATGTCCACTACCAAGCCATTGGAACTACTGCATATGGATCTTTTTGGTCCTACTTCCGTGGCAAGCATAAAGAAGAAATGGTACTGCCTAGTGATTACTGATGATTTTTTAAGGTTCACATGGACATTCTTTCTGTTTGAGAAGAGTGACACAGCTGATGCACTTATTGGGTTCATCAATCAGATTGAACTATCAAAAAGCATGAAGGTAGTGACCATGAGATCAAATAATGGTGGTGAGTTCAGAAATCAGAAACTGGACTCTTTTTGCACAAACAAAGGAATCAAGAGGGAATTCAGCATTGCAAGAACACCTCAACAGAATGGAGTTGCAGAAAGAAGGATTAGGACACTCATTCAAGTAGCAAGAACTATGTTGTCTGATTCTAAACTTCCAGTTATCTTTTGGGCTGAGGCTGTATCCACTGCTTGTTATGTCCAAAACATGGCCTTGGTGGTTAAGGCACACAACAAGACCCCTTATCAGCTGTTCAATGGAATACCTCCTTTAATTGACTTCTTTAGACCATTTGGATGTCATGTGATCATCTTGAACACTATTGACAATCTAGGCAAGTTCAGTGAAAAGGGAGATAATGGATATTTTGTGGGTTATTCATTAAACAGCAAGGGATATAGGGTCTTCAACAAGAAGACAAGCAAAATCACAGAAAATATTCATGTGGATTTTCTTGAAGACAAGCCTAAAGATGTTCAAACAGGTCCTGATTGGTTCTTTGATATAGAGGTTCTTTCAAAATCTATGAATTATGTACTTGTTGCATTGTAGAATACTAACATTTCAGGTACACAAGAATTAACTGGTGTAGAGAAGTCACCATTGAGGTACATGAATGTACCCTCACTATTTCCTATTCAAGCTGCTTCAAACACTGGTGAAGAAGATGATCCTTCTCTAGGAAAAGAACAGACAACCTCTTCCCCTGCTATGTCACTTTTTGAAAGCAGCGGAATGGCTGAAAGTAGTGGAATCCAGGATTCCCCTGCTAGATCAATTGCTTCCCCTGCTACAAAGGATCCTGCTGCTAATGATATTAATGATGAAGAAAGAGAATCCCCACTCATTTCCTCATCTACACCCATATTTGATGGTCCTCTTATAACAGTGGAAGCAGAATAATTAAGAGTAGAGGTCCAAGTTACTCAGAGCTACATTCAGCTCATCAGCATCCATCCCTGGGTGATGTTGTATCTTTTGGAAGTTATTTTGAGGACTTCTTTCCCAATCAAAATAGCCCCATCAATTCTGATTTGGAAGAAGATGAAACAAAAGTAATCATGCAACCTACCTACAGAATCAATAAGGATCACCCTATCTCTCAAATCATTGGTGATCCTGAAGCTCCTAGACATACAAGGTATACAACAAAGGAGCACAACTTCATTGCTAACATCACCATGAAGTTTAATCATGACAACATGCAGTGTTGTCTGTTTACTGCATTTTTGTCACAAGAAGAGCCAAAGAAGATTTTCCAGGCTTTAAATGATCCAAGTTAGGTTGAAGCCATGCAAGAGGAGCTCTTACAGTTTGACATTCAATAGGTTTGGATTCTAGTAGATTGTCCAAAATGGGCAAGGCCCATTGGGACAAAGTGGGTACTCAGGAACAAAAAGGATGAAAGGGGTATAGTTGTCAGGAACAAAGCAAGACTAGTGGCACAAGGATATACACATGAAGAAGGCATTGGCTATGAGGAAGTATTTGCTCCAGTCGCCAGGATTGAAGCCATTAGATTATTCCTTGCTTATGCTTCATTTATGGACTTCACTGTTTTCCAAATGGATGTAAAAAGTGCCTTCTTGTATGGCACCATTGATGAAGAAGTCTATTTTATGCAACCTCCAGGGTTTGAAGACCCAGAACATCCAGACAAGGTATACAAGGTGAAAAAGGCTATGTATGGACTTCACCAAGCTCCCAGGGCCTGGTATGGGACTCTTTCTAAATATCTCTTGGATAATGGCTTTAGCAGGGGAAAGATTGATCAGACCCTGTTCATTAAGAAACAAAAAGGTGACCTTCTGCTAGTACAAGTCTACGTTGATGACATCATCTTTGGACCCACAAACTCTATGCTTAGCAAAGAGTTTGCAAAGTTGATGCAGTATAAATTTCAAATGAGTGCCATGGGAGAGCTAAACTTCTTTTTGGGGTTACAAGTTCAGCAGAGGAAAGATGGGATATTTATCTCACAAGACAAATATGTGGCTGAGATTGTGAAGAAGTTTGGCATGTCTGAAGGAAAGAAGGTGTCCACACCAATGGACAAAGATCATCCATGGGGCAAAGATGGTCCTGGAAAGCTTATAGATGTCAGGAATTACAGGTCTATGATTGGGTCTCTCATGTACCTCACAACATCAAGACCTGACATCATGTTTGCAGTCTGCTTATGTGCAAGATACCAGGTGGCACCAACAGAGTGTCATTTATTTATTGTAAAAAGAATTTTTAGGTATCTAAAGTGCCATCTAACCTTAGGACTTTGGTATCCCAAAGAGTCACCACTTGAGTTGATATCTTACTCAGATAGTGACTATGCTGGTGACAACAATGATAGGAAGTCTACAACAGGTGGATGCCAATTTTTGGGAAGCAGACTTATATCTTGGCAATGTAAGAAGCAGACTATTATGGCCACATCAACAACTGAAGCTGAGTATGTAGCAGCTGCTGCATGCTGTGGTCAAGTACTTTGGGTTCAAATCAACTGCTTGATTATGGGTATAACTTTCTTAAAACCAAGATATTTATTGACAACAACATCACCATTTGCATTATTAAGAACCCTGTTTTTCATAGCAAGACTAAACATATTAAAATAAGACATCATTTTATCAGAGATTGTTTTGAAAAAGGACTAATTGTCCCTGAGAAAATTGATATAGAACTTAATGTTTCTGATCTTTTAACAAAAGCTTTTGAAGTAGGGACGTTTCAGTACCTGGTTGCAGGTATTGGAATGGTTACTCCCTAAAAATTGATGTCTATTATGTCATGTATATTCAGGGTTGCTTTATTACTGTTGTTGTATAACTGTTAGTCAATTTTTCCATCATCTTCATTCCACTGCTTTTGAACAAAGATCCACCTGCTGAAGGGTTCCTTCCCCTGCTAAGAGAATTTTTCTCTTTCTACCAGGTTTGTTCTTTTTAAAAGTGGTTATATGTGGTTTTAGACTAACAATGTAGTGATACAAAAGGGTGCATACTACATTCATGGGTGAATCAGGTATATGCTCTATGTTTAAGGGGAGGTTAGGTCACACCTTTAGGACTCAGGGTATCCTTAGGATGCTCATATATGATCTTAGATCATATCCATTGGTGAGTAAGGGTTCAGGGTAATGAAGACTTGCTACAAAGCTTGTCAGAATTCTGAAACCTTGAGGCACTGTAATGTGTACTTGTACTTCTATATCAAAACAGCTTGTTGTTTAGATACAGATGTGTGGTACACATTGCCAAGACTAAACTAACCATAGGTAAGGGAAAAGGTAGGGCTGGTGACTGGGGTATGCTTATTTTCTTGGGTTAACCAGGTGCAGGGTGACTTATGTGTTAACTTTTTGTGCTTAGACCATTGTTGAATAGAGGACTCTTGAGTTTCTATGTATCTACCTTGTGTATACAAGGGTGTGCATTAGAGCAGAGCTAGTTAGCATTGGTCTCTCCATGATTAGCTTAATACCCCTAGGAAAGTTTCCCCCGCTTTCACATTTTGTTTCCCCTGCTTTAACAACATTCCCCTGTTTGACCGTTGACCGACAATATCGTTACCCTGTTCATAGCCGTTGGGCCTGCTTGCAAAAATTTTGGTTAGGGAATATTTTATTGTTTTTAAAACATATTTAAGGCGCTTTCTTCGCTAATTGGTAATCTTTACTTTATTATTTCAAATAAATTACTTTTTTATCAAGATTTATCTTTGATATTTTTTTGCAATTTGAAAATTTGGTCCAATCGCAGCTCTTTAATTCGCCTATAAAAACTTAATTCCCTTCGCAAGCAGGTCCATCTCTCTCCCTCGACTAAATCCCACCTAACTCTCACCATTATAAACCTTCAAAACGTTTTCAACCTTTATCATGTCTCTCAAAATTGCTGCTAATCATAATCAAATCGCTTTTTTACATGATGAACCAGCAGAGTTTATTGATGCTGTGGCCTTTCTAAAATCCTCGTATTTTAGAGTGGCCCTTCTCATCAACCCTAGGATTTACACCTCACACATTTAGCCGTTTTGGTCTAAATCCATGACCAAAACAATGAATGGAGAGGTTACAATTCAAAGCACTGTAGATGGTCATCCCAAGGTGATTTCACTTGCCTCCATCAGAGACAACCTCCTTCTTGATGATGAGGATAGGATAACCAACCCATCTGAGGATGACATCTTTGAGGGTCTTGTTAAATTAGGGTACACTCTTTCTAAAGACCAAAAATGTAAGTTTGCTAAAGGTCAGTTTGCCCCACATTGGAAATATTTGATTCATACAATTTTACAATGTTTGTCACCAAAAACCACTGCTTTCAATGAATTTGGTAGTGAGATGGCTTCTGCCCTGATTTGCTTAGCAATAGGGAGGAAGTATTGTTTTTCTCAAATGATTTTCAAATGAATGCTTAAAAATGTTTCAAGCAATTCAAAATTTTGTATGTACCCAAGGTTTATAGAACTTCTGTTGAATATGAGTGAACATGGTCCAATCACACACAAAAACTACTTTTCAGCAACCAAGCACACTACCAAACTATTCACCACACTTCTTGCACCATCCCCACAATTTTCTGGCAGGTCCATTCCACTCACTTCAATTATGATGAAACAAATCAGACAGGAAGAAGCCAAGACAAAAACAGCTAAACACAACCCTTCTGATTCCCCTGCCAAGAAACTACACCCTGCCAGTACTCTACCCCCTGCTGATCCACAACATGAAAGGCGATCTAAATCCGAGTTTGCCAGGTCTCCCTTGCCTGGTGAATCTTCACAAGTAGCAGAGAGGAGTGTCTCCAAGGTTTGGAGCAAACTGAGGGTTTGGCTGCCACTACTGTCTCATCCTCAAGGGGTAAGCAGGATAGTGACACCATCAGTAAGTCCTCTCCCTCACTCAATGATATCCAAAAAAAGGAGAAATTCCCTTCTAGGGTTGAGAGCAGCATGAAACCTTTGACCATTTTGGAATTGACGAAAATGTGCATGAGCTTGAAAAGGCAGAATGCACAACTTGACAAAATGTCAAAAAGCATGGTCTGGTTATCAATAACTTGGAAACCAGACTTGCCACACTTGAGGGGAGGATAAAGCCCAGACTTATCATATCCACAGATAAGGATGCTTCCAAAGGGGAGGAAGTTTCCAATACAGAAGAGTCTACTCAGTATTATTCATATCCTAGTGGTGTACAAGGAAAGATAGCAAGTGCTGAGAAAGGGATTGAGAAAGGAAGTGCTGATAAGGGAAGTGATAAGGGGAGTGCAACTAAAGAGATTGCTCAAAAATTGCTAACTATGGGTAATCAAGAAGAAGCCCCTGCTTCAAAAGTTTCCCCTGCTATTGTTGATCCCACTGCTGTAAGTCATTCCCCTGCTAAGCCTATTACTCAAACTTTTGTTAGAAAGAATAGAAAGCAACCAGCTCAGAAGGGAATTACAATCAAAGAAGCTGCATCTAAAGTTAAACCAGCACCAGCAGTGGATCCAAAAGACAAAGGAAAATGGATCATGGTTGAACAGCCCAAGAGAAAATACAAGCATAGAACTCTTGAACAGCAAAGGGCTCTAGAAGCACATGATGCACAAGTAGCTCTCAAGCTACAACAAGAGGAGATTGATATGAAGGATCAGAGAATGCAAAAGATGAGGCCTAAAGAAATGCTCAAGCAGGTTGAAATTATGCATAGGGAGTTGGATGCCAGGGTGCCTCATGTTGAAGAGTTTCTAGATCAATGGGAGAAGGAGTTAATAAATGCTCCCTTGGAAGACAGGTATGAGTTGACTTGCCTTGTTTACAAATATCAAACTGAATATCTGGAAAGGAGGGCAAATCAAATTCAGAGAGAGAAATATTTGATTTCTGAGAAAGGGAGACTTGAACACTACAAAGTTTTGCTCAAGAGACATAAGAAGTGGAAGGACAGGGATTTCACAGATATGAGTTTGGAGGCTATAAAAAGAGCAGTCAGACCAGTTTTAAGAGAATATGATGTGGAAGACTTTATGACTATGAACTCTCCTGAGGAATCTGAGTATCTTAGGAGACAAAGTGAAGTGTTACAAAAAGCTAGGGAATCCAGGAAAAGAAAGGCTGAAGGAACAACTTTGGAAACTACACAAGCAAGTGCATCATCCCAAGTAGGTGCATCATCACAAGCAGGGGTATTACATCAAGCAGGTGAAAGTTTTCCAGCAATTGAGGGGTCTGTACTTAATGTACAAATAGCAGCCAAAAGACTCAAGAGAATGGAGAAAGTTGGCATAGTTACTAAGGAGTCTCAACATCCTTCAAATGAAGAAATTGATAAACAACTAATTTTGCAGGAAAATGATGATATATCACCTAGTGAACTTGGAAAGAAGTTTGCTATAATAGAGTATGCTGTTTATGAACACAAAGGGAGGACTTGGTGGAAGCTTACAAGAGCTGACAATACAGCACAGACCTTTCTAAGTCTAGATGTCATGTTTCAAACCTTGGATAGTGAGGACTTAGAAGATCTGTGGAAGATTTTGAAAAAGACTTTTGCTGCAAAACCTCCTACCATGGATGGTGTGGAGAAGGATTGGGTGATCTGGGAGTGCATGCATAGGATGTATGAGCATGAGTTATTTGATCCTATATTTGATGCAGTGAATAAAGGAAGTTTGTTGTATTGGAAGCTGTTTACCAATTCTGGGGTCTATGAGATAGTAATGGAAGGAGTAAGTGTGTACTTGATGAATCATCGTTATTATCCCTTCACTCGGGAGACCTTGAAGAAATTAGCACAGGCTAACTTGATTTTAGATGCTAAAACGCCTGTTGCTTATGATCTGGTAAGGATGATGCATAGTCAGATTTGGCCAGAATGTTTGTAAGCACCCTCATCAACTAGGATTTATTCAGAAACTTGTCTTTAGGAGAAAGCACAAGTTTAGGGGAGGATTGTTGGGAATAAATCTATGTATACTTGTTACCCCTACTAGTTGGTTATTCTTCCCCTGCTAGAGTAAGCTCCCCCTGCCAAATAACAAAGGCAGGGGGATTGGTTCCCCTGCTGAACTCAAAGGCACTGCCGATAGAGATAAACTTGGAAAAGATTTTTACGCGTTTCTGTTACTACTCCTTAATACTTTCCAAGTTTGTTAGTAGTGATCTTGTACGTGAGTCCTTGTGCCTATAAAAGGACTCACTAGGTTATCATGCATTGTGTGTCTTTCTCTGTTATCTTTCATTTCATACTTTAAGGTTATTGTAACCCTAATACCACTATTGGGTATTCGTATATCTTTTGATATATTAAAGTTCAACGTTTGCTTTAATCATTTTGTTCTTGCGCTGAACACTATATTCCGCATGTTGTTTAGTTGCTTTGCCTTGCAAAGTTTCTCTAGTGTTAGATTGAATTTATTCTTTCTATCACAACCCTTAAACAAGCTATTAAGGTTTAAAATCTGAGTTTGGGATCAATAGTGTGTGGATTAAGTGTGCCAATTATGTAAAATCAAAGTTTGTATTAGTGACGTTTTTGGTAAAGAGAGAAAAATTAAAGACGAGCTACGACTACGATTAAACTACGACGATTTGACGTAAAACGTGACAAAATTAAAAATTAAACCTAAAAATTAATTCAAAGTTAAAACTAAGTCTAAAATAATATAAATAAGAATAAAAATTCAATAAATAAATTTTAAAACCTTTTATTAATTAAATATTCAATTTTAAATGCTAATTAAAGCCCTAAAATTAAATATAATTAAGAAAAAGCCCAAAATATTATTTTATTGAATTAATAAATCACTTATATTATTTAAAGACTAAAAGGTATTTTTCCTAAATTTTAAACACTATTTTCTATTTTTTAAAAACACTAAAAACTATTTATAAACTAAAATAACGATTAAAAATAATAAAGTAATGCTAAAAATAATTTGACAATTTAAAAATCCTAAATTATACTAAAGAACAGTAGAAAAATGAAAAAGTTTGAAAAAAGTAAAATTTTGCACTAAAAGACAAAACAGTTTATAATAAAACCCTAATTAAACTTAAATAAAATCTAAAAATTACTAAAAAATGTGAACAGTAAAATCTTTTTAAACTAAAAGTCTTAAAATATTTTTCTAAATCTAGGAAAATTTTTGAAACTGAAAAATATTAAGTTTTTACACTAAAAGACAAAAGTCAGTAATTAAAAAGTAATTTAAAATGTAATTTAATCTAAAAAATAGGAAATGAACAGTAAAATAAAAATAAATTAAACAGAAAATTCAGAAATTAAATAAGAAAAATTTTAAAACTAAAATCAGGTTATAACTCTAAAAATTTTCCACTAAAGACAAAAAAAGTAAATAACTGAAAGTGACACTTTGCTACTTTTGTCTTCTAGCCCAGCAGTACCAACTTAATAACTAGCAGTGGGAACTTTGTTCCCACTGACTTCACAAATTTCAGGTCTGGTGACTAAAGTGCTTAAACTTTGCTTGTTATTGAGAATTTATGGGAAACAAAGGCACCCCCACACTCAGTGGAGTGTGGAGACTCAGATTAAACTCAAAAATCACCAAGTTCAAGGCAAGAAAAACACATAAATGCCCAAGAGCAGTTACTGTAATGACTATATATAGGGTTTGGGTCCTTTGCTGATGTGTTTGGTGATTTGGTGGGTTTTGGCTCACCAAATCTTGCTCAATAAACCACCAAACACAAAAAAAAACTACACACAATCCTAACTTACAGATTTCCTAACAACTAATCAAGATTTGAGATTGCAATTTTGCTAAAACAAAGCAGAAAAAGGTCCTACTGATTTTAGCTATTTCTACCCCAGGTTTATCAAGCAAACTTGTTAAAGCATACCAAACTAAAACCAATGACCAAAATAAAATGCTACTGATATATCAAGTGTGTTTAGGCAGTTTCAAGTCAACAGCTTATCAAACTTTTGGCTTAAACCCTTATCCCAAACACCCCTTTAAAACAGATAACAAGATTTTCACAAAGCAGATGAACTCAATACTTTTTAAAACTGATCCTAATCAATCCTAGCATGTATAAAATCAGAGAATAACTAAGAAATAGTAACAACTAAACACAACCAGCACTTCTTAACAACTTTCAAGATCATACCAAAAAAATAGTGAGAGATAAGGGAGTTCATAGAAACTTACTATTGGCTTGTTAAGACCAAAATGTGTCCTGGATGCCACCAGCTTGATCTATCAAGGTCTCTTGGTCCTAGGATGAGCTGTTGGAAGTGTAGAGAGCTGATGATGAGGGACAACCAAGTCCACTAACCCAATATATCTTGAGCAAAGGGTACCTGCACAATGACAGCCAACAAACAGGAAGATACAAACCCTTAAACTGATCCAAAAGCTATTTGTCAAATAGCTTTTGGAGGAGCTTATGGACTGTAAGTACAAAGAAAGTGATGAATCACTGATTTTGAAATTTTTAGAAAAATGGAGACAAGTACTTTTTTTAAAACCAACTCAAAATGACAAATATGAAAACCTGAAAATCAGGTTTGGATGTCACCCAAACCTTATTAACAGTCCATAAATTTGGATCTCAAACAACCTTAATTTTCCAAAAAAAGACTTTTAACCAAATTAACCTTTGATAATTTTAAAAGTAACAAAATTAAACTGAAACTGGACTCAATTTTGGGAGTTTTGATTCAGTTGTCACGTCACCAAAACCCTTAAAAACTTGAGCCATGGTCCAAATATTCTTAAGGGAACAGATTTTCTGAAATTCTTTTTAACATGAAAACTTCTTAAACATTAACCAATTTTAAGAACAGTTAAACGAATTACACTAAAACTTTAAAAGTAAATGGAACATAGTCACTTGTAGAAGTTTAAAAAGAACACTCTAAATATTTATTACTTTGAAAAAAACTACAAGGTCTGGAACAAAGGGCAAATGCACATGTTGCATGCTCCTTTTATACTAATACTATGAATATTCTAGAACTAAGAAAGCAATGTGTGTGACACCCTAGAACCGAGGTCATTAACGTTACCCTAAATTACGCTAATTTTTGAAATTTTTAATAAATTTTAATTTCTATATATATAAGTATTTTGGTTAAAGCCGATGTTCGAGGTTATAATTTTTACGATTGACGATTCAAGAAGGACGATGACGACTACGATCCCGATGGATGCCCAAATTTCTATAATTATTGACGATTTATCGATAATGTAATTTTTCGAGAATTTTATTTACGGTTCGTGTTAAGTTGAGTCGGGAGAGTTTTATAGCCTTCCGAGTACATTTAAAGTATCCCAAAAATATTTTGGAGTGTTCGGGATGATTTCCGACTCCCGTAAAATTTTCAAAATTGACTAATGAGTCGATCCCGCAAAGTTTTAAGGACGTTTTTACTTGAGGCCAAAAGAAAGCCTTAATTGCACATTGGGTCCTTCCAAATTTACAAAAGGGGGAAAGAATGCACACACATCACAAAAACACTTAGAAAAAAAAATTGGTTCTCTCCCTCTCTTCTCCTTAAAGCCGACGGTCACCCCCAAACCCACCAAGAACACCATTAAAAATTTTTTCTACTTGATTTTCATTGAAACCAAGGTTAGACCACATCTAATCTTACCATTCCCCACCTTTCTATGTACTTAAATCCCACATGCATTCAAATTAATTTTCCAAAAATTTTCAAGAACATTCAAATTCGTTTTTGAGGCTAATTGTGTTGATGCATGTTAAATTCATGTATAATGGAAGTATAATCACCAATAAAACCCACCAAAATTAATTTGGTTGTGGTGATTTGGTCACCCAAACCCCACGGCACAAGGGGGTGTTTGGGGAGCCATGGTGGTTGATGATTTTGAGCATTGTTGTTATGTTTGGTATTGTGTTTATTGATGAATCAAATGGGTATAATTGTTTGCATGTTTGTTTTTAGATGTTAGGATTATGAGGTTGATTGATCAATAGGGGTTAGGACTGAAATTAGTGTTTGGTTGTGATTAGGGAAGCTTAGGATGATGCCTAGTGGTGATTAGTAGGTTTGGAATCGAGCTTAAGCATGATTTTGGTATGGTCAAATTTAGGCAGAAAGTTTGAGGCCTTTTTATAAAAATTATTTTTCCTACAGGTCTAGATAACTAAATGTAGTTATAGAGGGTCTTCTTATCTTTAATTTGGTATAAGGTAGAGCCCGTGACTCAAAACGAGCTAAAAGTTATGAGGTTTTAAAGATCGAGTACCGGGAGACGAGAACTTTCATAATCCGAATTTATGTATAGTTTTAGTCAAATCCCGAGGACCACAAGTATGAATTGGTAAATGGTCAAGGGTCAAATTTTGGTCACAAACCTGTGTAATTGAGTCTATAAGTGGACTTAGGAGTCAAAGAAGTCAAAGGTGCATTTCATATAGGCCAAAGAGGTCAAAATTGGTCGAAGTACAATTTCAGCCCGGAAAATGTAGTTTTGGAAAAAGCCTTGCGTAACGGGTCGTAGAAGTAAAAACTTTTATTGGGATTAAAAATGTGTTATCTACAGGTCTTATAGGATTTTTGAGAATTTTGTCAAATTTTATAAGAATGGTTAAATATGGTAAAACAGCCCGTACTTTCGGTAAGTACCGGCGAAAATGAGTAAAAATGGATAACGTAAGTAATAAGAACGAATGGTGTAAAAATGAGTGATGCTTGTTAATTTGTTTTGGCGTGAGTTATAATTGTCCTAAGTGACTAGTATCTATGTATTTTATACAGTACCGTAAGGTATTTAAAATGAGATTACTCATTACGCGTTATTTGTTGATAGGTGTTGATTTACCCGGGCATCCGTATCGTCGTCAGTGATCATCCCTCGAACTACCGACTACTTAATATATAAGGCGTGAATTTATAGCCTCGCTTATATTTATTTCAAACTGTTTTACCCGCGAGGGAAATGCATGCTAGTTTTAAAAGGAACGTATATCATGAATGATTGTTAGACCCGAATGTTGCCTTAGAAAT
The DNA here is from genome assembly GCA_025667525.1 of Glebionis coronaria. NCBI lineage: Eukaryota > Viridiplantae > Streptophyta > Magnoliopsida > Asterales > Asteraceae > Glebionis > Glebionis coronaria. The sequence goes on from CM046878.1 coordinate 577,314,453, forward strand.
TGTGTTGAGTACCAAGTTGCAAAAGACCCTAATTTCATGAACTATTAACTATTGTCCTGCCCTCGAGTAGGGGGAAATAGCCGCTTATACAATTTGTAGTACTACAGGGCTAACGACCCAATGCTAGCCGAGAAGCTGTACGTTGAGTAAGTTCTGCGGTAGATTATCTTGTATGAGAGATAAGGTATAATTGCAACTGATGCCTTTAGAAGGGGCACTGGTTTCATCTGAATCACGCCGGTAATTATTACGCGGGTGATTGAGTTAACGGATTAGTGTCATGAGCTTAAACACAATTGTCAGTATCCTGAATATAGATTGTTTGATCGACAAGTCTATGAATGATCACGAATGGTTTTTATTTTATATACGTTCAAATGAATTGTAAAACCTATGAATTCCACTCAACGTTTTCGTTGACCAAATTTTGGCATGTGTTTCAGGTAACCGCTGAAGTGTAGAATGGAGCATGCATGGGATGGATGTTGTGTGTATGGCTTGGAGTCTGCTTGTTTTTCCTCCCTTTTCTACTTAAACATTTTTAAATTCTAATGTTATGTTGTTGTGAAACTGAAATTCTTGGGTTGAGATTCATGGGGACCGAAAACGCTAAACTCTGTTGTACCAAGTGGGGTTGGAAAAACCGTGGACATGTATCATCTAACAATTTTTAATTTCAAGTTTTAAGTTGACGTCTTTTTAGCGTCGTTTGATATATCTTGTGTGCAATGAATACTGTGTAGCACCCAATGTTGTAGTTCCGCTGCGCATAGCATTTGTGGGGGTGTTACAGATTGGTAATCAGAGCCATGAGTTATAGAGAACTACGTCGTTTTTGAAAATCCTAAACTATAACTTTTGGTGTCGTAAGAAATGGTCCAAGCACACACAACTATCCTGCATGGCTCCGGTAAGATTTATTTTTGTATTCATGGCATTTGACGTATACTTTTGAGTGAAGTATATATGTGGGTAATTATTACGTAAGTATGGAATTACTATATGTAGACGTTGAATTATACGTGGAATATCCGACATCGTAATTTTTGTATTAATCATGCATGAGCATCATATTATTACATTTTTGGGAATATGTACCACCTTTGCATTGCATTTGCATGCATGTATTTATAAATATTGTATAATTACTTATGTACCCTCCGAAATTCGCTGTTATTGCAGGAATGGCCGAGGTACCGCCTAATGATAATGGAAACGATTACGTCGTAGGTCGCGAAGGGGGAAGTGTTGGAACATCAGCTGAAGGACAAGCTGAGACGAACGATGTACAAGTCCAGGACCCCGACCAAAGGAGAACTACTTGCCCCAGGCCTATGCGTACTTCCCATCTGGTTGGTGCACCAGGTATCCCCAGAAGAGCCGAAGGTGCAGTGAGCGCAAATTCTCTTCATCAAGGCATCTCAAGAATTTGCTGCCCCGGACCGAGAATTTATCATGACGTACGACGGGTTGTGAGAGGTTTGGATGAATCATTGTGCATGCGGTACGTAGTGGAATCAAGGGTGATCAGTAGATTCGACGAGAATGAAAGGGCAGACCAAAGACTGTTGGAAAGGACTGCAAGAATTGAGTATGATGGGAATGTAAACAAAAGTGACATCAACAGTCTAAGATCGATAGTTGCAAATTTAAGCGCTAGTCTTGACCGTGTTAGGGAAGATCAAGTGAGGTTGTCAAGGATGCAGAGTTGGGAGCATCGAGTGAGAGCATCATTGCCCCCGGATTGGAGATTCGTGGACGATTTGGAGATGGAGGCTAATGACTTCATGATTCAGCCGCCTACTAGAGGTGCTTGTATTACGGTGGGAAGTCAGGTAGCAATTGAGTGTGGGTCCACGTCAGGGACGAAAAAGGAGACGGAATGTGGGCCGGATGATAAAGGAAAGAGAAAAATGGATGATGTGGACGAGGACGATAGTGATGAGGAACCCGAGGAAGACGATGACGAACCGCCATCCAAGAGGCCGTGTGGATCACCACATGCCTAGTTACTTGTTTTGTATTTTTCTTTGATCATTGTAATAGAACTGTTTTAGACTTTTGTATGACGGCATTATGACGAGAAACTTGAGGACTTAAGTTTTGTGGTGAACGATTGTAGTGGCAATACTTGTCACAATTTTGGTTAATTATCAATACAATCCATGTTACCTTTCATGATCTGTGATATGTCTTAAATTTGATCTTTTGTGATGTGAATTGATGAATATTAGTAACTCTGTAGTGATGTGTCGTTGTAGGTATATTATGTCTCGGAAACTTGATGTGTATACTTACATTGTTTTTCTATTTTCACTGTCTTGCAGAAAGAGATATTCGATAACACCATGCCTCCAAAGTTAACCGCCGATCGTGTAAACACAATGATTCAGGAAGCTATAGCAAATGCGCTGGAAGCGGACCGAGCCGGGAGAAATCAGGACCAGGGAAGGAACGCGGGGAGACAGCAAGCCCCGAGAGTGTGTACCTATTCTAGTTTTATGAAATGCGTACCCACGCAGTTTCGGGGAACGGGTGGAGCTTTAGAACTTAGACGATGGTTGGAAAAGGTTGAAAGTACTTTCGAAATCAGCGGTTGTGCAGAAGCGGACAAGGTGAAGTTTGCGGCTGCTACGTTTCTTGATGATGCGTTAAGTTGGTGGAACACTCAAGTAGCCACGGTTGGATTGGCTGTAGCGAATGCAAGGACGTGGAATGCGACAAAAGCTCTGTTGACTAAGAAGTTTTGCCCGGAAGAGGAATTGGGGCAATTGGAGGATGAGTTGAGGCACTTGACCTTGAAGAACAATGATATCGCCGCTTACACCAGGAGGTTTAATGAATTAAGCCTTTTGTGTCCAGATGTTTTTGCCAATGATGCCAAGAAGATGAAGCAGTACATTAAGGGTTTATCTAGCAATATCAAAGGTGAGACAACTTCGTCAAAACCTGGGTCGTTTGATGAAGCGGTCCAGATGGCTCACGCATTGATGGACGTCAAGCTCCAGGACAAGCAGAACTCCATTGCTGAAGGCAACAAGAGGAAATGGGAAGCGGCACAAAGCAATCAATCCCAGGGCCAGAACCGAGGTGGAAATCGAAACAACCATGGTCAGAACCGCAATCAGCAGTTTAACCAACGAAGGAACGAAGGGATGAGGGCTGTGACGAACCCTAGAGGAGTAAAAGTGAATCCCCATTGTGGTAGGTGCAATTTGTACCATGTTGGGAATTGCCCGCCTGCATGCGGCAAGTGTGGAAAGGCAGGTCATAGGACATCTGGTTGCCGAACGGGAGGAGTAGCCACTAGGGCGAATGTTATCAGGATGAGGGGATGTTATGGATGTGGAGAGAGAGGCCATGTGCAAGTGAATTGCCCGAAGGCAGGAAACAAGCGGGGAGGTAACAACGCGGCTGCTGTGTATCAAGTGGGAACGGCTGATAAACCACAGGGTCCTAACGTGGTTACCGGTACGTTTTTGCTAGACGCTTGTTATGCTAGTATTTTGTTTGATTCTGGCTCCGACAAGAGTTTTGTAGATGTTAAATTTAGTCATCATATCGATAGAAAACCGGTGTTGTTAGCGACTAGTTATAACGTTGAGTTAGCCGATGGAAATATTGTTAGTACGAATTCTATACTGAAAGGGTGTACCTTGAAGTTAGGAAATTACGCTTTTAAAATCGACTTGATGCCTATAGAACTAGGATCCATTGACGTGATTGTGGGAATGGATTGGCTAATGGCGCACAGTGCTATGATCGTCTGTGGCGAGAGATTAGTTCAGATTCCGTTGAGGAATAAAGTTTTGACGGTGAAGGGAGACGAATGCACTTCTCGTTTGAAAGTGATTTCCTGTTTGAAAATGATGAAGTATGTAGAGAGCGGATGCGATGTGTTTTTGGCACAAGTTTCGAGTGATGGTGATTTAGAGGCGAGGATTGAAGAGGTACCTGTTATTTGCGAGTATCCGGAAGTTTTTCCAGACGAGTTGCCGGGTTTACCACCTACCCGTGAGGTCGAGTTTCGAATTGATTTGGTGCCGGGAGCTGCGCCGGTTGCGCGTGCACCTTATCGCTTAGCACCATCCGAGTTAAAGGAGTTATCGGATCAACTGAAGGAATTGATGGACAAGGGATTTATTAGGCCGAGCTCATCACCTTGGGGAGCGCCAGTGTTGTTTGTGAAGAAGAAAGATGGTTCGTTTCGGATGTGTATTGACTATAGGGAACTCAATAAGCTGACGGTTAAGAATCGGTACCCATTGCTGAGGATTGACGATTTGTTCGATCAATTGCAAGGTTCCAGTGTATACTCAAAGATCGACTTAAGATCAGGGTATCATCAACTGCGTGTAAGAGAGGAAGATATTTCTGTAACTGCCTTTCGTACGCGGTATGGACACTTTGAATTTCGAGTGATGCCGTTTGGGTTGACGAACGCGCCTGCTGTATTCATGGACCTCATGAATCGCGTGTGCAAGCCGTATCTAGATAAGTTTGTTATTGTTTTCATCGATGATATACTTATTTACTCTAAGAGTAAGGAGGAGCACGAGAAGCACCTGAGGAAGATTTTGGAGTTGTTAAAGAAGGAGAAGCTGTATGCGAAGTTCTCGAAGTGTGAGTTTTGGTTAGAATCAGTGCAGTTCTTAGGTCACGTGATTGATAGTAAGGGAGTTCGTGTGGATCCTGCCAAGGTCGAAGCGATCAGGGAATGGTCGGCACCGACAACGCCGACTGAAGTTCGACAATTCCTTGGTTTAGCTGGGTATTATCGAAGGTTCATTGAAGGATTTTCGTTGATTGCAAAACCATTGACAAGACTTACCGAAAAGAATAGGGTGTATTAATGGGGAAATGAGGAAGAACTTGCTTTCAAAACGCTCAAGGACAAGTTATGTTCCGCACCGATATTGTCATTGCCTGAAGGAACCGAAGACTTCGTAGTGTATTGTGATGCATCTCGTAAGGGTTATGGAGCGGTATTGATGCAACGTGAAAAGGTGATAGCTTACGCGTCGAGGCAACTGAGGAAGAATGAGGAGAACTACACGACGCACGATTTGGAATTAGGAGCTGTAGTTTTTGCATTAAAGTTGTGGAGACACTATTTGTATGGGACGAAGTGTGTTGTATTCACTGACCACAAGAGTTTGCAGCACATTTTAGATCAAAAGGAGTTGAATATGCGACAGAGACGATGGGTTGAACTACTGAGTGATTACGACTGCGAAATTCGCTACCACCCTGGCAAGGCGAATGTTGTAGCAGATGCACTGAGTAGGAAGGAACGGGAGAAACCTTTGAGGGTCAGAGCTTTGGTGATGACCGAGAGCGTTGACTTAACCGAAACTATACTGAAGGCTCAAGAGAGGGGACTAATGAAAGGGAATGTTGAAGCTGAGAACTTGGGACGAATGTTGAAACCTCTTTTCGTGATTAGGTCGGACGGACTGAGATATTTTGAAAATCGGATTTGGTTACCATTGTGTTCATCTGAGGAAGGAAAGCCTGGAGTTCGAGAATTGGTTATGAACGAGTCGCATAAGTCGAAGTATTCGATACATCCTGGATCGGACAAAATGTATCACGACCTGAAGAAAGTTTATTGGTGGCCGAATATGAAGGCGGATATTGCTCGTTACGTTAGTAAGTGTTTGACTTGCGCGAAGGTTCAAGCAGAACATAAGAAACCATCTGGATTGTTGGTACAACCAGAGATCCCAGAATGGAAATGGGAGAAAATCGCTATGGATTTTGTGACGGGTTTACCTAGAACAACTAGTGGATGTGATATGATATGGGTAATAGTGGATAGATTAACGAAATCTGCTCATTTCTTACCTATGAAGAAGACGGACAGCATGGAAAAGCTCGCCAGTGTGTACGTGAAAGAGATCGTCTGTAGACATGGAGTGCCGTTATCGATCATTTCGGATCGCGACAGTAGATTTACTTCGGAATTTTGGAAATCGCTTCAACGTGCGATGGGCACTGAATTGAGTTTAAGCACGGCTTATCACCCGGAAACTGACGGCCAGAGTGAACGAACTATTCAGACGATGGAGGACATGCTCCGAGCATGCGTGATTGATTTTGGAGGAAGTTGGGAACGCCACTTGCCTCTAGTGGAGTTTTCGTATAATAATAGTTATCATGCGAGTATCAAGGCAGCACCGTTCGAAGCATTGTATGGAAGGAAGTGTAGATCGCCTGTGTGTTGGAGTGAAGTAGGAGAAAGTCAATTGACTGGACCCGAAATGGTTTTAGAAACGACAGAGAAGATTGTGCAAATCAAGAACCGACTACTTGCTGCGAGAAGCCGACAGAAGAGTTATGCCGATAACAGAAGGAAACCGTTGGAGTTTGAAGTTGGAGATATGGTTATGCTCAAGGTATCGCCGTGGAAGGGTGTAATTCGTTTTGGGAAGAAAGGAAAGTTGAGTCCGAGGTATATTGGACCATTTAAGATCGTTGAACGAATTGGACCAGTAGCGTATAAATTAGAATTGCCGAGCGAACTTAGTGCTATTCACGACACGTTTCACGTATCGAACCTGAAGAAGAGTTTGGCGGATAAGGAATTGGTGATTCCTTTGGACGAGATTCGACTGGACGACAAAATGCATTTTGTGGAAGAACCTGTGGAAATTATGGACGGAGAGGTCAAGAGGCTGAAGCGTAGTAGAATTCCTATTGTGAAGGTCCGATGGAATTCTAAGCGTGGACCGGAATACACTTGGGAACGTGAGGACTTTTTCAAGGAAAGGTATCCTCATCTGTTCCAGTAGAACGAAATGTGAGTACAAGAAGAGGCGAGCGCCGGGACGTCGCTCTCTTTAAGGAGGGGTGGATGTGACACCCTAGAACCGAGGTCATTAACGTTACCCTAAATTACGCTAATTTTTGAAATTTTTAATAAATTTTAATTTCTATATATATAAGTATTTTGGTTAAAGCCGATGTTCGAGGTTATAATTTTTACGATTGACGATTCAAGAAGGACGATGACGATTACGATCCCGATGGATGCCCAAATTTCTATAATTATTGACGATTTATCGATAATGTAATTTTTCGAGAATTTTATTTACGGTTCGTGTTAAGTTGAGTCGGGAGAGTTTTATAGCCTTCCGGGTACATTTAAAGTATCCCAAAAATATTTTGGAGTGTTCGGGATGATTTCCGACTCCCGTAAAATTTTCAAAATTGACTAATGAGTCGATCCCGCAAAGTTTTAAGGACGTTTTTACTTGAGGCCAAAAGAAAGCCTTAATTGCACATTGGGTCCTTCCAAATTTACAAAAGGGGGAAAGAATGCACACACATCACAAAAACACTTAGAAAAAAAATTGGTTCTCTCCCTCTCTTCTCCTTAAAGCCGACGGTCACCCCCAAACCCACCAAGAACACCATTAAAAATTTTTTCTACTTGATTTTCATTGAAACCAAGGTTAGACCACATCTAATCTTACCATTCCCCACCTTTCTATGTACTTAAATCCCACATGCATTCAAATTAATTTTCCAAAAATTTTCAAGAACATTCAAATTCGTTTTTGAGGCTAATTGTGTTGATGCATGTTAAATTCATGTATAATGGAAGTATAATCACCAATAAAACCCACCAAAATTAATTTGGTTGTGGTGATTTGGTCACCCAAACCCCACGGCACAAGGGGGTGTTTGGGGAGCCATGGTGGTTGATGATTTTGAGCATTGTTGTTATGTTTGGTATTGTGTTTATTGATGAATCAAATGGGTATAATTGTTTGCATGTTTGTTTTTAGATGTTAGGATTATGAGGTTGATTGATCAATAGGGGTTAGGACTGAAATTAGTGTTTGGTTGTGATTAGGGAAGCTTAGGATGATGCCTAGTGGTGATTAGTAGGTTTGGAATCGAGCTTAAGCATGATTTTGGTATGGTCAAATTTAGGCAGAAAGTTTGAGGCCTTTTTATAAAAATTATTTTTCCTACAGGTCTAGATAACTAAATTTAGTTATAGAGGGTCTTCTTATCTTTAATTTGGTATAAGGTAGAGCCCGTGACTCAAAACGAGCTAAAAGTTATGAGGTTTTAAAGATCGAGTACCGGGAGACGAGAACTTTCATAATCCGAATTTATGTATAGTTTTAGTCAAATCCCGAGGACCACAAGTATGAATTGGTAAATGGTCAAGGGTCAAATTTTGGTCACAAACCTGTGTAATTGAGTCTATAAGTGGACTTAGGAGTCAAAGAAGTCAAAGGTGCATTTCATATAGGCCAAAGAGGTCAAAATTGGTCGAAGTACAATTTCAGCCCGGAAAATGTAGTTTTGGAAAAAGCGTTACGTAACGGGTCGTAGAAGTAAAAACTTTTATTGGGATTAAAAATGTGTTATCTACAGGTCTTATAGGATTTTTGAGAATTTTGTCAAATTTTATAAGAATGGTTAAATATGGTAAAACAGCCCGTACTTTCGGTAAGTACCGGCGAAAATGAGTAAAAATGGATAACGTAAGTAATAAGAACGAATGGTGTAAAAATGAGTGATGCTTGTTGATTTGTTTTGGCGTGAGTTATAATTGTCCTAAGTGACTAGTATCTATGTATTTTATACAGTACCGTAAGGTATTTAAAATGAGATTACTCATTACGCGTTATTTGTTGATAGGTGTTGATTTACCCGGGCATCCGTATCGTCGTCAGTGATCATCCCTCGAACTACCGACTACTTAATATATAAGGTGTGAATTTATAGCCTCGCTTATATTTATTTCAAACTGTTTTACCTGCGAGGGAAATGCATGCTAGTTTTAAAAGGAACGTATATCATGAATGATTGTTAGACCCGAATGTTGCCTTAGAAATTGTGTTGAGTACCAAGTTGCAAAAGACCCTAATTTCATGAACTATTAACTATTGTCCTACCCTCGAGTAGGGGGAAATAGCCGCTTATACAATTTGTAGTACTACGGGGCTAACGACCCAATGCTAGCCGAGAAGCTGTACGTTGAGTAAGTTCTGCGGTAGATTATCTTGTATGAGAGATAAGGTATAATTGCAACTGATGCCTTTAGAAGGGGCACTGGTTTCATCTGAATCACGCCAGTAATTATTACGCGGGTGATTGAGTTAACGGATTAGTGTCATGAGCTTAAACACAATTGTCAGTATCCTGAATATAGATTGTTTGATCGACAAGTCTATGAATGATCACGAATGGTTTTTATTTTATATACGTTCAAATGAATTGTAAAACCTATGAATTCCACTCAACGTTTTCGTTGACCAAATTTTGGCATGTGTTTCAGGTAACCGCTGAAGTGTAGAATGGAGCATGCATGGGATGGATGTTGTGTGTATGGCTTGGAGTCTGCTTGTTTTTCCTCCCTTTTCTACTTAAACATTTTTAAATTCTAATGTTATGTTGTTGTGAAACTGAAATTCTTGGGTTGAGATTCATGGGGACCGAAAACGCTAAACTCTGTTGTACCAAGTGGGGTTGGAAAAACCGTGGACATGTATCATCTAACAATTTTTAATTTCAAGTTTTAAGTTGACGTCTTTTTAGCGTCGTTTGATATATCTTGTGTGCAATGAATACTGTGTAGCACCCAATGTTGTAGTTCCGCTGCGCATAGCATTTGTGGGGGTGTTACAATGTGAAAACCCTAATCCTATAATTCCAGAAAAGCCCCTTGAAAATTCAAACTTGAATATGGTCAAAGTGGTCTCTTGTGACTGTGTACTTGATTCCAGCTATCCTTGAATGATATGTGCCGTTTGTTTGGGTGTGGGGAGGAAGGAATCAATCAGAACCATAAGATTTGTCTACTATTGGGATTTGGGGAGAATATGACGGGGCAGGGGATGGTCGGGTTGAGCACATGGGACAAGTGGGGTCATGTTTAGAGGTGAAAATGGGTTCTTATTAAGGTGAATTATAAATCTGGAAAAGGTAGAAACTTAATTGTTATTAATTAAGTTTTAGGGTTTTGTGATGATGAAGGTGGAATAGTACGAGTTTTGATCCAAATGGGGTTTAGAAAAGTTGTTTAGGCGCCAGTATGATTTAACTAATCATATTTAAAAAATATAATTAGTTAATAAGTGAGTGGAGTGCTGACTGGGTGGGGTGAGTGAGGTGGAGGTTATTGATTGGTGGAGTGGAGATGTGTCGAATGGGGATTGGAGGGGAGTAGTTTGTATGTCTTGGCAGGTTTAGTCTTCATATTCCCACATTTTCTTAAATTTAAGTCTGGCAGCAATATTACCCATATCCTTTGTTAATAGTTTGACCATGTTGTCAATTTTGGCACAAGTGGTTTACAACTTTGAATCAAGGACTCATAATGCAACTTTTGCATTCTTCAAGGCTTTTTCTTGCACTTATCATCATTTTAGGGACCCATAAGTAACTTTGAGTTTTTACAAGGGTTTAAAATGACAATTCTTCAAAAGTAGAGGGACCATTCTTGACATTCTTCAAAACTTCAAGGGTATTTTTGGAAATTCATTTCTTGGGCCCGGTTCTTTGTGCGGCTTCATTTCCCTTGTTCGTTTTTGCTTGATTCTTGTAATCTTTTGGTGAATTCACGATATCCGTACCTAAAATACACAATGAACAAACACAAGCATATATTTGGGTATTTTGATGATATTTTAAGCGTTTTAAGCCCGATTTGGACGATGAGACTATGTATAATTACAGTCTCATCAGGAACTGTTTGCATGATTGAGTTATTTAATAAGTAACTTTCAGTAAGGGCCTTATATTGAGTGTCATGGCCTAGCTAGTTCATTTCCATAAGATATCATTGCAAATAATCTTTGGCGTTGTACGGTAGGGACAATGGGAATTTCGGGTGCAGTGGTGGAATGTGATGGATGGTTTAGCTTATTTTAGGCATTATCGCAAGGTAGCAAACTTGCTGTGTTATCAAACAAGCAGTACAAGAAAAAGGTCTTTTAATGACACACAAAAAGGGTCAGAATGCCCAAAAAACTGTCAGTAAAAGACTTTTTTTCACCTACAGTTATAAAAAGTGTGAGCTAAAGTCCTGCTGGTAAAAGTATATAATGACACCTTTTACTGACACTTAATATTGTCAGGAGAAGTTGAAACTATTTCTGACACACAAAATCTGTCACTATAGGTGTTACTATGGCCTACTATAAAAATGCTATATAGATTTTATTCTAATTAACAACAAAAACTAATAATTAATAACAAAAAAAATCGAGATTCAAATATATTTATTATTTCAACAACATCTCGATATAGATCCAAGTATTTTCCAAACTACAAACAAGAAACGAACTTTATCAAGTGTAAAATGCAAGTATGATTATCACAAGTCTGGGATTTGCTAAACCACAAACCACGCATCTGTGAAGCTGCACTGAGATCTGAACTCTTCTCAACTAGACTATGCAACTTTTCGCCTCTTTCAAGGACACTATCAATAGTTTTATGATGCTGCACATATAGAATTACATAGCAATATAAATAATAGTACTCTTGACTTGCCAGAAATAATTATTTTTCTAAGACAAATATACGACAAAAAAAACTAAAACGATATGCTTACAAGGATAATTTTGGTTTCATCTAATTCTCACTGATTTTCCAACAGCTGATCTACCTCAGCGGGATCCTGAAAGACCAAAAATCAATTATGATGGTTAAAGCCGATGACAACTGAATCGTACCTGAAACTTAGTTAGAGCATCATTAAGATAAGGCCATGGTTGAGTACTATCTGCTTGTATGGACCTCCACGAATCACCAAAAGACTTTTGATACTCATCTATCACCTAATTAGCATTCACATTTACCTAATCAAATCAGGATCGTTCCATAGTTTTTTAACGACAGTGATAAAACCAAATCAATACAAGCTTACCTTGTTCAGTACAGAGAATGCACTTCTAACAAGATAATGATCATCGATGAATCCGACCACACATAGACCATTTCTGCTATATGAATGCACCTTGTACTCTATCATAAAACAAAAATGAGTCAGATCACACTCAATAAACACAAGTATATTGTTTGAAGATTAAACGATTAACCAATCTAAACACTATATATTGTTTGTAAGTATTATTGCAATTTTACATAATAAGCAAATCTATAAACTATATATCCTGATGTGCTTCTATACAAGCAGAATCATAAGTAAACAAAAAAAGCAATCCCAACCACTTCGTTAATATCTAAATAACTTACTAACTCAAGAACGATGAAAACCTGGCACAACATTTTCTCCGGGTTTTAAAGATCCTCCGCCCAAAAGCGTGTCTGTAATCTGCTAAAAACCTACGGCAAATGGCAAAGAAAATATATAATCACAAACGCGTTATTGCAACAAGAAGCGAAACAGAAGTAGGCATATAATCAGTAACAACATAATATTTACTGTTACTCGTAATTGTTCGAGCATGCATCAACATGAAATGAGGCAACATTTGATTTACAGGATGCACCACTTGCTGTGAGGAAGGATTCAAGTGACTGGAGAACATGGAATGTGTTATAATGGCGTTAAATTTTCCAAAGTAAAACGAAGAGTATCATAGTCATCAAGTTCAGTATATAACTCGTTAAAACTTTATACAATTGATAATTACTCAAACTAAATGACATAACACATTTATAGCATAGAAGGACCCATACATGACACATGTTAAAGTATGAGTGCTTCATTTTATTTGGAGCCATATAATGATCTATTTGAATCTACGCTAGCTAACTTGTAGTGAATATTTTCAACAAACAATTACACCATGTAATATAATATAATATCACGCTATTTACCAACAAAACATATAACAAAAATGTTAGCAAGTCAACCAAAGCTGGTGCAAACCCTTTTGACCTAATATTCGCGTATTTTGACATTATCGGTTTGCTCCTCACTTAAAGATCAACAATTTTGACCAATAACTCAACTCACAAGATTCTAAATAAAAGAGCCACAGATCGCACCTGGGCTGGATCATAGGAATGAGAGATTCAAGAAGTTTAAAGACATCTGATGGCTTCAAAAGAGAAACCGAGTTTGTAATAACCTTCAAACAAAAAAAAATAATCTAGTGAATACATGTTGTTTGGTGATCAATATGTTATTCGACGTTTTATGAGTACAAAGATCACCTTTTCATTTTGTTTGAATAAGCAATCAAATTAGGCTCAAAGTTTTTCTATATATATTTTATTATAAACAAATGAACATGAACCAGTTTTTCATAGTCGGAAAAAAAGAAAAAAAAACTTGTGCCCATTCTCTTACAATCGCGAACGCTTCATAATCTGTTCACTTAAGTCCGTTTTTGTATGTACAAATTCACTCAATTATACCATCAACGAATGGCCTAGAAGTAACGCACCAAACCTCCTCACAAGAGGTACAAGGTTCAAACCTCATACACATTTCAGGTGACCAAATAACAAGGTCGGAAACAGTCACGGGATAAAGCATATACTTTTACTTACACTTATTTTTGTGTGTCATTAAAAGGTGGGTCCACATTCTAAATACATCTTATCCATATAGAAATCAAAAGTTCTACAAGGCATGCTTACATTTGATCGGTTTTATGGTATAACTTGTGAGCAGTGAAACGTTTAAAGATAGAAATGAACACCTAAATTATGGTTAGTGTTGGTTCTTCATTAACAATGAACTAGTAAACCCTAATAGTAATTCTCAACGTTAACGATACTCAAAGATTGCGTTATATAACGAAGAGATATTTCACTTCTTTACCTATGTGGGATGAAAAGTCTTCTAACAAATCATTTTCTAACTAACAAAAGAAAACAAATAGTTACGATTTTGTTATAGTTTAGACTTTAGAGATAGAATTAAAGGTTAGTAAATATGTGGTTGAAGTATGAACAAAATCTTTGTACGTAAAAAGTTTGGAGCTGTCATTGTTTAATTATTTAACAGAAAAAGATATCATAAGTTAGAGAATTTACACAAATTTTTCTAGACCATATGTTGATGAAGTTTTATTAACTTCATGAACCATGAACTAGAAAGCCTAATAGTAATTCTTAACGTGAATGATACTCATACACTACGCTATATAACGAAGAGAGTTTTCACTTCCTTTACCTATGTGGGATGAAAAGTCGGAGCGACTTTCATCCAAAGATGGACACACCTACACGTCGACTATTGCATTTTATACGTATATTTACGTTTACACTAAAATCCTTAAACCCTTTGAGTGATATGATTTGATGACCAATAAACTACGGAAATCAAAACTAATAAACTCTAGCCAAATAAGCCATATACCTTATAACCTTAATAAGCTCACAAATAAGTTGTTAACCACAATAAACACACCCTTAAACTTACACTAGCGAACGATACCACATGTAAACCTCTTCATACACACGTATATATTAAGCTACCGATAAGCCAAACTCAATAAGCGCAAGAATAAGCTATATACTGTATTAATCCATAGAATAAAAAGAAAGGAGGAAAAATTAAGATAGGTTATTTTCCTAGTGAGAGAAAAACACACACTTGTTTCTCTCTTTAAAACAATAGAATGGCAAACACATACACAAATGAGAATTTGGAGGCCTTTCTTAGTCTGAGCCCTGAGACTCTCGTTTACTCATTTGTGTGTTTGGGTTTAATACCCCTGATCTGGACAATATAGGATTAGGAATTCTCGTAAATATATAAACTAGTTTATTAAAAAGTTCGTAATAATATAATGACCACCGGTTCAACAAATAGGCTAACATTTTGTATCATAAGGCGAGTGCTCTATACTTATATTTAACAAAGTGTAGCTCAAATCTAGCTCAAATTTAGAAATGTTTGTGTAAGGACTTGATATTGCGACATAGACAACATCAATTCCTTTTTGGTCTATATGAAATCTTTAATCGAAATCGCAACACTATATTAGTGTTGAATTATGACAATTGCAATATTGATGAAATCATCACTTTGGAGATTTTCGGTTATAAGGATAAACTTTGGAGTTTTTTACTTAAGAAAACTAGTAATAGTATATTAAAAAAGCTTAGAACCTACATTATTTCTTAGGCACCTACTCATTAAGATGTTTCTTGTTTTAGTAATAAACTTCATTAACAATTAGGTGCTTGAGAACATAACATTTTTCTTATCATGTATGATCCATACTCACTGTACTATATAAGCAAAGAATAATTCACTTCTTTAGACCATGTGGGAATTTGGGATATAAGGTTTCCTCTCATAGTTTTATTCTTTTCGTTTGGTTGTTGTAGATAATATTAGTTGCTCGTTTTTTGTTTCTTAAGTTACAAGCCATGAACTTAATCAACTGTCGTTGATAATGTAAAGAAAATCTTTTTGTGTTTAAATTGGTCGAAAAACTCAATACGTGGGTACTTGCGACACATTTTAGTATATTACACACGGATTCGATATGTGCGTGGTTAATTTACAGAATTCTTGTAGTGATGGGAATATGACAATACTCTTGACTCATATCTAATTATAATTTCACTTCTTTACCCTACGGAATTTTATCAAACAGATAATAAATTCATAATATACATATGCTAATCCATGCATTTCAGCCTTTTAGCGTTATTATTTGTTCATTATAAATCGTGTATTCATGCAAATTTGAAGCTGCTATAATAGTTACCAACAAAGTTTGTAAAACCTGCACCTCATCTATGCAAGAAAACAGTATGCATATTGAAGTGAAAAAAGTAATGTTTATTTCTTTTATTTCGGGGAAGACGTAAACAGACTTTTCTATTTAATGTGTTCTTCCCCTAGCAAAACTTGCACCATTTTCAATTTCGTCTGCATACATAAAAGAAAAACATAAACAAAATAGATGTTTCCTGAACTTGAAAAGATAGAAAATTTGGCTATAATTTGAAACATTAAGAAAGACAATTTAGATATACTTTAAATTTCTCACCATTTTTACTAAGTAATATGGTTTTCTATAAATAAGAAGATAAGAAACTGAAAAACTTAATAAAAAGATACTGACTTAATAAAAAGATACTGACCAGGGTATCTGTTGATAATCGAAGCATAGACCTACTAAGTAAGTAATACTTCATTTACCAGCTTATAACCTAGCCTTACGTGCATTTCTTCTCCCCTTGTCTATTTAACATAAACTCTCAAAAACAAACAAACCTTTCACATATGAGATTAGCGCATATAACATTCAATTGAATTAAGTATGGTGGGTTCTTTTATGTTGTTTAAGCTTATGATATTGGACCAGCGTCACTACTAATACGACTGCAATCTAAACACAAGTATATGTTGCTTTTGTCAAGATTTGATTATGTTCCAATGTTATATAAAAGTTCATTGTCGTGTTCTATTTTTGACCATGTTATTCATAAGGCACACTGTTATAGCTAAAAAGTGTATCCCGCAAATAGTTTTGTTTTGTTACTTATTTGTATTCTTTGTTTAAATAAAAAATTCTATATACCTAGAAAAGTAAATTGTATATCAACCTAAGAGGTAATTAAAACCGTAAAACACTTAGCATTGTGGCGGGTAAAAGATCCTTACATATTTACTCCAGGTTAGAAAGTGCCCAGGGTACGGAATAATTTTTTTGACGTTATCACGAAAACGCCAAGCACGGTACCCGGGATGGTGTTTCGTGTCTGGCAGTGTACTTGCCAGCCAAAATAGTCCGTGAGAACGCCACAAGATGGCGTCCAGCACTATTCCGAGTGTGGCATTTTTACATATTTTACTAGTGTGTTGTGTGTTAGAGTTAGACAACACATTGAAGTTATATTAAATATTTCTTTTAGACTGTGATGAAACTATTACATAAAACTCGTAGATATCGTTATGAATTTGTTAATTTTGTTTCAATAATGTGAACTAGTTTAATCTCTTGGAGTTGTTGGATATTGAGACATTTCCATAAAATTTTATAGCGTTTTGTATTTTACTTCAGTTTTCGGATGTGTTTAAAATTTTATTTTAGATTTTAATAAATAAAGCACGTAATCGTATATCACTAGACAGTTTTTTTGTT
The DNA here is from genome assembly GCA_025667525.1 of Glebionis coronaria. Taxonomy (NCBI): domain Eukaryota; kingdom Viridiplantae; phylum Streptophyta; class Magnoliopsida; order Asterales; family Asteraceae; genus Glebionis; species Glebionis coronaria. The sequence continues at coordinate 577,331,504 of CM046878.1, forward strand.
AGAAGTGGATTTTGATGGCTGGGTTCTTTGACGATCCGAATCTGAATTCATTAGAGAAATAAAATGTTTTCCAAAAGTGAAAAGAAATACAATGCTTAGACTTAAAAAAACATGGGAAGATCGTGATTGAGAATCGAAACATGCACCTCCTAGGTAAGTGAGACTTCATTTGCCAACTGACAACTTCCCGGTATACAAATTTCTCTCCTTTCTTATATTTAGCATATACTTTTTCAAACATATCTCATAGTGTATAATCAACATTCGTCATATTTCTATTTTTCTTAGAAACATGGTAGACTTTACTTCTTTTAACTATGTGGGAAGTAAATTAAAGTTAAAATGCTTCTGATCATTAGTCTACAGCATTTATATCTAATTTTATTATTGGTCGTTGTTCTTTGACACTAGTTTGCATAGTGTGAAACTTTAAATATAGTAATTGAATGACACTGCAATTCGCTTTGGAGATTGTTAACAATGTCAAATCAAACCAGTGACATGATCAGATGCACTCAACCAACCACCCCTTTAGTGCTTTATTAATGATTCAAAAAGTACAAGATAATTAGTCCCCAAACGGGTGCTAATCAAACGATTACAAAAAGAAAAAGGGTGAGATAGTCCCAACTAGGTTGATCTTATCTCCCTCACTTACATAGATCACTCAACACTCAATGATTAAACAAGACAATCTGCCTCTTATGAGACCTTATCCTAAACGGCTATGAAGAGAGCAAACAAACATACAAAAGACATAGGTGCATAAGTATGTTGTTGTTTTATTGCCAGATCTTCATCCTAAATGCCCCTTCATCAGAGAGAGAGCAAAATATATAGATCAGATCTTGTCCTCTTGTCCTAACGGTAACACAAATAGGCAGCCAAGTTACTCTTTAAGTCCCTCGAGGTATAAACCTGCTAGAACAACACCAAACTAACAAAGAGCTGTAAATAGTACTGAAAAGGTCCTTGTAGAATAGGAAATAGTAAAACCTTGGAAGCAGGGGCGGAGCTACATAGGTGTCGGGTGTGGCACGGGCTACACCCATTTTAATGTCACGAAGTGTAAAAAATCTTCAAAAATGCTGTTTTTATTGTTTGTGCAACCACCAAAATTTTTTGGACTACCTTAATTTCTTACCGTATAAATTTAATTAGCTTAAAAAATTTTTGTGCAACACCCGATTGAAAATTCTGGCTCCGCCCCTGCTTGGAAGTTTGAATAATTCCAACACCGTCCCTCAAACTGAACAAGGGTGTCAACCATGAATCACAACCATGCCAAAATCGGACGAAGTGACTAAAGTTGTAAATTTTTCGAACTAATTTTTATCAATGGTGATACTTGAGTAGTAAAAAAACAATGAAATATCAGTGATAAAATAATTTTATCGATGCTAATATTTCATTTTATCACCGGTGATATTTTATTGTTTTTAATTAATGAAATATCACCATCGATAAAAATAAGTTCGGAAAATTTACAATATTAGTCCTTCCGCCGATTTTTTTGCATTTTTTGTTATTATGGCAAAAATGATCCTTCCGTGTTTTTGTCAATATAATTTAATTTTAGGTAATGAATAAATAGGATAAGTCCCCCCCCCCCCATTACTTGCAAGTAAAAAAAAAGTTACAAAATAACTTATGCTTTATTCACATTTTTGCTTTCGTAAGAGTTAAAGAAAATCTTACTTAAATCGTGTAAACATTTATGGATAATAACAGTTGCACTAGAAAACATAAATATTATATATAAGGCTTCAAAAGACTTGGCCCAAAGAAAGTTATGATATACATGCACTAATTTAATACTAATAAACTACATGATTTGCTTATATATAATATACTATAAAAAAGGAAGTTATGATATAATATATGATTTGCTCATATATGATATAATATAAAAAGAGGCAGACAATGACAATATCCCAAACGAGGTGAGATCCTTATAGAATATGCATCAAAAAAAGAAGGAAGGAAACAATCTCAACCATCCATTCAAGTTCCATCTAATGGTTTATATTAATCTTTTTAAATTTAATTTAAAAACCCATTTTCATCCTATTTCTTAAAAATTAAATATCTCTCAAACCGTTAATCGTTACGAAAAACTAATTATACCATCGCGACGGGAATTAAGTTATCTTTCTATAGATAGGCACTTCTATACACTTTCGGCAAACTTTTTTTTTTCAAATTTACGCATAAAAAATTACATGTGATTCTCGAAAAATTACATGTAATTTTCGAAAATTACGTGTAATTTTTTTGGCGAGAATTTTTAACACTGTAAAGCGTTAACTTTTGTGTGAATTACATGTAATTATGTGTGAGTTACATGTAATTTTTGTAATAAAATAGTTTATTAGTGTTAAATGCAAATCACATGTAATTATGTGTGAATTACATGTGATTTTTGTAATAAAGTGATTAGTTAGTGTTGAATGAAAATTACATGTAATTTTGTGTGAATTACATGTAATTTTGCTCAAATCACATGTGATTTTATAAATAATTACATGTAATTTTACACAAATTACATGTGATTTTATACAAAATTACATGTAATTTTGCTTTAAATCACATGTGATTTTATAAATAATTACATGTAATTTTGCTTTAAATCACATGGGATTCATGTAGACTCACATAACTTTACATCTAACTTTCGTCCCATTTGACGCGTTAGTCTTTTTTTTTAAGTTACATGTTTTCATAGATATTTATTTTCAACTTTAATACCAATAATCTAGAAACCAAGTAAATCACATGCGATTCGTGATAAATCACATGTAATTCGTGGTAAATCACATGTGATTCGTGGTAAATAACATTTTATCTCCATTCCTCACATCATCCATCCTTCCGAAGTGGTCTTGTGATCCATGTATGCTATCTAAAGTGGTCTTGTGATCCGTGTATGCTATCTTGTGATCCATGTATGATAATTACATGTGAATTTGCTTGCATTACATGTAATTCGTGGTAAATTACATGTGATTCAAACAAAAGCACATGTGATTCATCTAAAGTGGGTTTGTTAGAAGAAGTTAAAGTTTTGAAATGTTTGAATCACATGTAAAGCAAACAAATTCACATGTAATTATCATCGAATTACATGTGATCCAATGCAAGCAAAATCACATGTAATTATTATCGAATTACATGTAATTCAAGCAGACAATTTAATATATTAACAAGATTACATGTGATTAAAAAAATCACATGTGATTCATCTAAAGTGAGTTTGTTAGAAAAAGTTAAGGTTTCGGAATGCTTGAATCACATGTAATGCAAGAAAAATCATATGTAATTATCACCGAATCACATGCAATTCAAGCAGAATTACATGTGATTCAAACAAAGTCACATGTAATTTAGAAGCCAATTTATTTTATATATTTTACATAAATGAAAACATAATACGTGATTAGAAAAATCACATGTGATTCATCTAATGTGGGTTTGTTAGAAAAAGTTACGGTTTCGGTATGCTTGAATCATATGTAATGCAAGCAAAATCACATGTAATTATCACCGAATCACATGTAATTCAGAAGCCAATTTGTTTTACATATATTTTTTTTGGGTAAAGGGGACTCCACCCCGGTAAAATGAACATATTTTATATTAATGGCAACAAACATTTTAATATATTAACAAAATTACATGTGATTCAAATATTTTAATGTAATTCACATAAATCACGTGTGGTTTTAAAATAATAACGAAAATATTTTTGTCATTTAATAGACGGTTATTTTCATATACTTTTAACGATTTTACAATGTTGAAATTCTCGTAAAAAAAATACACGTGATTTCACAAATCGCATGTGACGTTACAAATTCAAATGTGATTTTTAAAATAATTAATCAAACATGTGTTTTCGAGAATTACATGTAATTTTTCGAGAATTACATGTGATTTTTTTACGAAATTTTTTAAAAAAAGTTCGCCGAAAGTATATAGAAGTGCATATCTATGGAAAGATAATTTAATTCCCGTCGTGGCGGTATAATTATTTTTTCATAACGATTAACGGTTTGAGAGATATTTAATTTTTAAGAAATAAGATAAAAATGTGTTTTTTTAATTAAATTTAAAAAGATTAATATTGGATGGTGGAGATTGCTTCCTTTATTCTTTTTTGGATGCATGTTCCTTATAAAACTTTTCTCTATCCCAAACATATCCCATTTTTGCGATCATATACTTTTTTAATGTTTTTTTTAAGATCTTCGAAAAATATAATAAGATGATGCAACTAATCAATATTATTAAAAAATTAACAATATCTAGTCTGAACTTCAAAGAAAACAAAGAGAAGAAAAAGAAAAAAAAACCTTTATAATTCAAAACTAACGTGCTGATAACGTATTATAAATGTAAAGAACAATAACACAAAAATGAGAGTGCAAAGACAACTTATATTCAAATATATATATATCATGTAATGATTATTATGCCATTATATAGGGTTAATTACAAATTATAATATATACGTAAATAATAAAATAATTTATCTTTATATGAATATTACGTAACAGATGGATGCATTAAACATTTATATATTTGACTATTCAATTATCGCATTTTCTTCTTATCAATCTTTGAATCATACATTAAAATAATAGATATAATAGTTTAACAAATCCAATACAAAAACAATAATTCATTGGTCACATGAATTATGCACCATTAAAACAAATACACAAGATTGTATTAATTGAGAGACAAGCATGAATTAAGCACTCTTAATTATGTATTGGTCATATAACTATTTTTATATTTATGATTTATAATTATGAATGATTTTTGAAATAATTGAATGGTCAAGTACTCAAGTATATATAATTTATTGGTTATATATCACAACATTAATACAATTAGATGAGTCCCCGCGCATAATGGCAGAAATTTCTAACAGCAGATAATTAACAATATGCATAAATGTTTCATGTATCATTCAAAATAGGACGTGAAAAGAAAAACATGTAATTGCAAATGGTGATTGCATGCTATAAACTCTTAACATATGTTTGATAGTACATGCATGCAATATTGTTAAGGTTTTTATATCTTGTTTGATAGTACATGCATGCTATAAACTCTTAACTATCAAACAAGATATAAAAACCTTAGTGAAACGTTACATAATTATAAGATATCCTTTTAGATGACACAACATCAAATTGGCTATGCAAGAAATCTGAGTCTCGAAAATACATACCTCCATTGAAAGTTATTTGTCTTTGAGCTTTAATAATAGTCATCGTAAACTTCATTATAGTGCATCTTGGTTGTTTTATGTTGGAAACCAAGTGCATGTTCACATTAGTATATTTGCACCAACTTATGATAGGAAAAGAAAAACAAAATGACATTAGGCTACCCGCAACGTACCGGAATTTTGTAGGTCGCCAATAGGTCGCGACCGAATCGCAGCGTTGCGGTGATTCGGTCGAGGGTAAAACGACCTTAGGCACGATCTAGTTGAAAACTCGGTCTCCCCCCATGTGTTGTGTTTGTGTGTTTAATAAAAAAAACTTTTTTTTTCTAAATTTAACATGTTTTAATCGTGTTTTAATTATATAAATTTTATAAAAAATTTCCAAATTTTAATATATCGAGCTTTGTTTAATTCCTCACAACATATATTAATTTGACAATTTTTGGAATTAGTTTTAGCTAATGCATTATACCCTCTTTACTTCTAATGTTTCGTAATGTTTTTTAGTTTATGTAATGTTTTTGTTTTTTTAAGTGTAATGCGTGTTGTATTGAATAAAATGTTGTTTTTTTTTGAATAAAATGTTGTTTTTATTAAATATAAAATGTTATTTTATTAAATATAAAAATAAAAAAATTTGAATTAGGTCGCACTAGGTCGCCGGTTGTGGCAAATAGATCGCACTAGGTCGCCGGCCAAAAAAACTAGATCGCGACCTAGTAGCGTCGTGGGTAGCCTTAGTTTACAACACAATGTAGATTCTATATTACAGTGACACTTATCAATTTAAAACCATAAACCACAATATTATACTGCATCTTGCATGTTCGCATTAAAATCGGTACCACTGAATATCGGTACTACACAAAGACAGGAAATCCCGATTTTAGCACTCTTATATCAGTTTGGTATTTTGTTAGGAATTTGATGTTCACCTTGTAAGAAAAATGTTACTATTGTTAAACAAATAGACAACCTTATGAAATAATTAAACCCATGGTTGTTCACTTGTTCTTGTCAAACCAAAATTTCAAAGGCGTGCATCACGTTAATTATATATGATAATACGTAGTAGCTTAGATAATTAGATAATAATGTCTATAAATAGACTAAGTTTAGTTGCATCACAACATCATAAACAAGCTCTAGTTTAATTAGCGTTAACATCTAATTATAATCATGAAGAATATCAATGCAATAGTTATGTTCCTTGCTGTAATCACTTGCACCAGCGCAATTGTGATCAGTGCTTCATCGAATATTGATGGCGATCAAGAGATTGCCATGGTTGTGGAGGATCAACAGATTACTAAGGTAGTTATATTAATCTATATATATATTATTAGAGAACTTTCTTTAAAATTTGAATAATGTTCTTTTGCAGGTTGAAATTGGAAAATTCGTTTTGGAAGATGGCAAAGCATTGACATTTTCACGGAAATTATCCCCGATTAGGAATTGCGTTGGTCTTGGCGCCGATTGTGGAATCTTGGGGCCTTTCTGTTGTGACCAGTATTTTTGCCTACATATAAATGTCTCACTGCGTATCGGAAGATGTATTGAAAAGTAAGCACGTGGCTGCTATATATATATATATATATATATATATATATATATATATATATATATATATATATATATATATATATATATATATATATCCTATTGTTGTCTTGCTATAAATCTGTGTACGCGTGTGGTAATAAGGTATGCATGCATATACAGCGTGCAGTGTACCATCTACAATAATATGTAACATATCAAGGACACGAAAATGTCGTCGATATAGGTTTGAATTTGTGTGATTATTATTGTGCTTAATGTAAATGTGTAATGTACAACTGTTTTTATTTTGAACCCTGTATGCAGTAGTCTCATCACCAGCGACAACTAACGTTGAGGTATTTAGATTAACTGGGTACGTCCTTTCTTTAGGTGAAGGCTAAAATATATAATCAACCTTTTATATTAACCCCGTTTTATCAATGAAAGGCTAAGATTAAAATTATATATATCATGATTCAGAAACTATCATTTCATATGAAACATTAGATAATGAACAAAAAAAGTGTTTGTGTGTCAACTAAATCGGTCCCAACCACTTTTAGAAAACTACCTTTTTTACCCAAATTTGTAGCATTTATCATCGGTGTGTATTGTACTTCATGGCAGCCGATTACCAGTAAAGAAGGATAGCAAGGATGGAAAGTTCCATAACGAAATCTTTTTTCGGTAACATTTAACTCTGGAATGCAGTTTGCTTTTCCCCGGGAATCCATTCTCCACACATTTATAAAGTTCTCGCTTACTGATACCAAATGTTCATCAGTTCATGAGAAGCATCCCAGCATATAGAGTGCACGTTTAGTCCATGGCCCTGTGTATTGAACATGGATCTTCCCCAACCTATTTCTACATTTAGACCAGCATGACGTAACTATGTTGGAGTCCAGATTTCTTTAGACAAGGTCAAATATGCTGGATGGTAGTGTTCTAGTTCTAAGTTTCCTAGACCAAATGGTCTAAACTTTAAATTCATAAACAGGTATGGATGTTATCAAGTTTTAATTATGTAATAATATAAAAAATACTTGGATGTTCATGGCAGTCTTGCAAAAGAATGTAATGTCTCGTTACTTGTGAACCGACAATCGTTACACAAAATAAATTATACCACCACGACGAGTATTTAATTATTTTTCAATAGACGATATAATGCCAATCCATTGTTACAACCTTGATTTTGGTTACTAGCTAGAACCTAGAGACCTGGTCCTTGCTCCTTCACAATTTTCAAGAAAACCGGTAACATCACAACTTGCAGGAACACCAGTAAGGATTTGAAACTAAAGTTTGTAATAGAAATCTTAAAAAATCATTGTCAACACTTTTTATAACATGAACTAAACCTTGTTCACCGCTAATATATACCGCTACAGAGGTACAACTCAAAACAACACACAGTTTCTAGCCTTCTACCAAGCAGTTAAACAAGAATCTGTTAGAAATTTGGGTGGATGGATCAATAATCTGAGAGTCGTGTCAAACACTTTCAGATCAAAGTATTTCGATGATTCTATCGAAATCTCCAATCGGATAATGTTGGAACTTTTGATGAGTTTGGCAAGTTTTAATATATTGAAGCATGATGTACAAATGGTCTATGCAGTGACACATTGTACAATAGTAGTAGCTTGTGATACAAGCTGAACTACCAACAGATATGTAGAGAAAAACGTGTGTATTGATTTGGTCAATGAGAGAAACAAGGGAGAGTGGGCTGATTAGGAGGGCATTCTTAACTGCAACCATTAGCCCATGATCTCATCGGTTTTTGACATTATATAAATGTGTATTCTGTGGTCACTTAAAGATGAAGCAGAAAGACATCTAATAGAGATATAACACACACATAGTCCTACTACGTTTTGCTTCTGCCATCTCGAGTTTTCTTGCTATCACCATTAACATTGCGTTGTGCTCGTTCGCTGGCGACATACAACGCGGGCCTGCATTAATCCTGGGGCTTTTACGTAATGAGGCTCACAGCGTATAGAGCACGTAAAATCCTTTAAGGACAGGGAACCTCTTCCCGTGCTAGACTCTTTGACGGTTTCTCATTCGTGTTGATGCCGATAGAGATGATGTGAAGCTGGTATTGTTACTAAAGCAGTAAAGGTTATGTTGCTGTTACTTGTGAACAAACAAGATGCATTACGGTCATTTTTTTCAGGTTTCACCGTCACTTATTTGTGTGTTATTTATAATGGTTTGTAGTCCATAAATTAAGTGTTACAGAAGCTGTCTACTATTCTATATCTACATCCCAAGAAGGTTTTGAGAAATAATCTTAAACATATGCATAATACAACATTCTTAAAGGATTTTATGACGTTTTATACGCAATATATATACCATTTACTTCGAACTTTAAATGTGTATATATCGAAACCTTATTAAGTAGATATGTTTAAGCATTCTAGATATTGCATAGGTGATGCGATATATGTTACAAACTGAGTTCGCGGCTGTATATCAAAGACATATATCTATGTATGTTTCATTGGTATTGTTACGTCACAATTAAAGATGTGATGTAATGTATTGTACACGAAGGTGCAATATGGAACAAAAATCAGAATTTGGTATTGATAGTGAAGACCAGAGCTTGGTGTTTAGAGCTCTTGACGGTGGACCACAAATCAATCCAATACTGTAAGTGGGACAAATTTTTCGAGTCTCACGAATGTTCCATGTATATGGAAGCAGTCTTTTGTGTGGTTCGAGAAATACTATCGGTTATGAATTATTCATATGGCATGATGTCTGCAACATGAATATGTCCTTATATAGGATAATCTTTATAGTCAGAGCCTCAGTGGTATTAAGCAACACACAATCTAGCATGGTGGCTAGTATTTTGTTTATAGAAAATGTTTTTTTTTTAAATAGTTTATTGAATCATCAACGTTTGAACAAATTAGAAGGCAAGTATGTTATTATTGTTGTTTTAGACCACACAAGTATCATCTTAACATGTTAAGTTATACTAATTTAAAAGGTTGATGAAGAAACTTTTATCTTGTTACTAAAATTAAACAAAATTTGGTACGTTAAATGATGATTCTATATTGTGTTGCACTAGTGAATGATTAAACCAAATGTCGGTATTGAAATATGAAACCGTACGGCATAACTTTAATATTGAGATTTGTGGTGGGGGTTATAAAAACACGAGTTTTAACCTTACACACAACTTATTGAAGAGTTTATATGGTGTTCCATGTGTATGTGATTGATAAAGAACGAGTGATCTGGTAAGCAACATCAAGTTGAAACTATCACTCTATGTCCCTTATTTAGGATGTAATTGTGATCATAATTGATCACTATGATCATGATTCTTTCCTTTTCGTCCCTCTCTTAGTGTAATCAATTTACATATACACATGAAAACCATAATAGAGTTCACAAGTTGGTGGATCGTTATACTCACACAATACATTGATTCTTGAATATGCAAGAAACAAGTGTGTGATTAAACTTCAAGATGGAAGTTGTGTTATTCACCTAGTCATGGGAATAAAAGGAGGTAAAGCGGTATAAAGACCTAATACCTCTATATATTTGTTGATTGTGAATCGAGAATGGCCATTGTTGACAAGTTTGTCAAGTGAACTAGAAACTTGATTGTGACCCACTAAGACTGTGACGAGGTACTTGGTGAGTGTTTATAATGAGATCGATAAGAATGATTATAACTTATCGAAAGTTCTCCTTTAAGCCTCTGACGAGAGACTTATTGAGAGATGCTAGAGGCATGAGTCTGAAACCATATGTGAATCGGTTAGTGATGGAAACCCGACTTGAATTTAGTACTCCTATCTCCAAGTTTAATGGGTAATAACGAAGTCACCTATCGATAGAAGATGCTATCAACAAATTGACTCATGTATAGCAAAGATAGCATGGCGTTGCCGAGAATGAGGATGAGATTATTCTCTTAACAAAGCTTTTGAGACGTCTTAGCAACGAAGATGTTAGAGTAGCTTTGCCTATATGACCTAGAGGTGGTGCCGCCTTGAATAGAGAGTTGTGGTTTCTCTCTTAGAGGGTTATGAATCAGGATTTAAGCGCATGGCCATATTCGCGCTCAGTGAGAATGTAATGGTTATGATGGGAAGTGTGTAGATGCATGTCAGTGAAATTACAATATTCTTGGTTTAATTCCTTAGGACACCATAGAATCTGTTTCACTTACGTACTTCGAGTAAACGAGGTTTAATCGTAATGATACCTTCGTGACATAACCCATTAGAGTAGTAGAAAAACTTTCCAACCTGGTGGGGGATTGTTGGAACTTTTGATGAGTTTGGCAAGTTTTAATATATTGAAGCATGATGTACAAATGGTCTATGCAGTGACACATTGTACAATAGTAGTAGCTTGTGATACAAGCTGAACTACCAACAGATATGTAGAGAAAAACGTGTGTATTGATTTGGTCAATGAGAGAAACAAGGGAGAGTGGGCTGATTAGGAGGGCATTCTTAACTGCAACCATTAGCCCATGATCTCATCGGTTTTTGACATTATATAAATGTGTATTATGTGGTCACTTAAAGATGAAGCAGAAAGACATCTAATAGAGATATAACACACACATAGTCCTACTACGTTTTGCTTCTGCCATCTCGAGTTTTCTTGCTATCACCATTAACATTGCGTTGTGCTCGTTCGCTGGCGACATACAACGCGGGTCTGCATTAATCCTGGGGCTTTTACGTAATGAGGCTCACAGCGTATAGAGCACGTAAAATCCTTTAAGGACAGGGAACCTCTTCCCGTGCTAGACTCTTTGACGGTTTCTCATTCGTGTTGATGCCGATAGAGATGATGTGAAGCTGGTATTGTTACTAAAGCAGTAAAGGTTATGTTGCTGTTACTTGTGAACAAACAAGATGCATTACGGTCATTTTTTTCAGGTTTCACCGTCACTTATTTATGTGTTATTTATAATGGTTTGTAGTCCATAAATTAAGTGTTACAGAAGCTGTCTACTATTCTATATCTACATCCCAAGAAGGTTTTGAGAAATAATCTTAAACATATGCATAATACAACATTCTTAAAGGATTTTATGACGTTTTATACGCAATATATATACCATTTACTTCGAACTTTAAATGTGTATATATCGAAACCTTATTAAGTAGATATGTTTAAGCATTCTAGATATTGCATAGGTGATGCGATATATGTTACAAACTGAGTTCGCGGCTGTATATCAAAGACATATATCTATGTATGTTTCATTGGTATTGTTACGTCACAATTAAAGATGTGATGTAATGTATTGTACACGAAGGTGCAATATGGAACAAAAATCAGAATTTGGTATTGATAGTGAAGACCAGAGCTTGGTGTTTAGAGCTCTTGACGGTGGACCACAAGTCAATCCAATACTGTAAGTGGGACAAATTTTTCGAGTCTCACGAATGTTCCATGTATATGGAAGCAGTCTTTTGTGTGGTTCGAGAAATACTATCGGTTATGAATTATTCATATGGCATGATGTCTGCAACATGAATATGTCCTTATATAGGATAATCTTTATAGTCAGAGCCTCAGTGGTATTAAGCAACACACAATCTAGCATGGTGGCTAGTATTTTGTTTATAGAAAATGTTTTTTTTTTAAATAGTTTATTGAATCATCAACGTTTGAACAAATTAGAAGGCAAGTATGTTATTATTGTTGTTTTAGACCACACAAGTATCATCTTAACATGTTAAGTTATACTAATTTAAAAGGTTGATGAAGAAACTTTTATCTTGTTACTAAAATTAAACAAAATTTGGTACGTTAAATGATGATTCTATATTGTGTTGCACTAGTGAATGATTAAACCAAATGTCGGTATTGAAATGTGAAACCGTACGGCATAACTTTAATATTGAGATTTGTGGTGGGGGTTATAAAAACACGAGTTTTAACCTTACACACAACTTATTGAAGAGTTTATATGGTGTTCCATGTGTATGTGATTGATAAAGAACGAGTGATCTGGTAAGCAACATCAAGTTGAAACTATCACTCTATGTCCCTTATTTAGGATGTAATTGTGATCATAATTGATCACTATGATCATGATTCTTTCCTTTTCGTCCCTCTCTTAGTGTAATCAATTTACATATACACATGAAAACCATAATAGAGTTCACAAGTTGGTTGATCGTTATACTCACACAATACATTGATTCTTGAATGTGCAAGAAACAAGTGTGTGATTAAACTTCAAGATGGAAGTTGTGTTATTCACCTAGTCATGGGAATAAAAGGAGGTAAAGCGGTATAAAGACCTAATACCTCTATATATTTGTTGATTGTGAATCGAGAATGGCCATTGTTGACAAGTTTTTCAAGTGAACTAGAAACTTGATTGTGACCCACTAAGACTGTGACGAGGTACTTGGTGAGTGTTTATAATGAGATCGATAAGAATGATTATAACTTATCGAAAGTTCTCCTTTAAGCCTCTGACGAGAGATTTATTGAGAGATGCTAGAGGCATGAGTCTGAAACCATATGTGAATCGGTTAGTGATGGAAACCCGACTTGAATTTAGTACTCCTATCTCCAAGTTTAATGGGTAATAACGAAGTCACCTATCGAAATCTCCAATCGGATAAAACTCAGATTCGAACTGTAATTGTGTTAATGTTGTTATGAACCAGAACCAGAAAATGAAGAACATATGACCAAAATAACGTCTATATGGTTGTAACTGCCAAAAGCAGTTATAATGCCCAAAACCGACACTTTTAACAACGGGCAGAAATTAGTCCAAATTCCCAGGAATTTTATTTTCAAGTGCGTTTTCGACAAAACACTTAAACACGCGCTTAATTAAAAATATATATTACAACGATAATAGATTCATAAATAAGAAAAAAACACATCACAAACTAGTTAAAACTAAACGTACAGATTAACACATAATAATAAAATACAAATTAACACATTAAAATAACAAATAGATTACTAGTCAAAGCTAATATTTTCCATTTCATTTAAAAGCTCATGAAGTATTGCATCCGATTGACATGCGTGGTCTTCAAGATGCCTTGGCAGAAATGAAGACGATTTGCCTGGACAACCAGATAAATTTGAGGTGTTCCGGACCGTATGCACACCGACGGGTGGAATCAAACCAACTCGTATGACTAATGACGACATGCAGGCAGTTACATGGTTTATACTTAACAACAGTCCTGAAGTCGAAGCCGACATCTCGGCTTACAGCGAGTATGTTTCTTCCTTTTTTTTATAATTTTGAAAATTCTTCTTTCTCGATGACTTCTGCTAATATCATGAACCTTTGCAGAGAGGCGCCTGATAATGTGGAAACGAGTTTTCCTGCGTGGTTTAATAACATGGTAAATACATTAGATATATTACCTTGGAGTTATTCCTCATCTAATAAATCTTTTTGTATCTCTTTTTTGTAGACTCGTGAAAAAAATGTGAGTGTGGGCTATAGTGACGAGTTATTCTCTTTGGCATGTGGACCTATTAGTTCATGTACATACCCCTATTGCATAGTGAACGGTGTGAAGTTTGTGGTACGTGAACGTGATATACTTCGTACCACTCAATGCAACGGAGTTTCAACACCCGGGGTTGATGGAGAGATGTATTATGGTCAACTCGAAGAAATTCTGGAGCTCACTTATATCGGCAACCGCAAGGTTTTGTTGTTTCGATGTAAATGGTTTGACACAATTAACCCTACCACAATTGCACCAAACGCAACAAACGTTCTTACACTGAGCAAGGCATACATCATATTTTGACCGATAGGCTATTTCACCAAAATAACCCATACATTTTCCCGACACAAGCAACACAAGTATTCTACCTTGAAGACCTTGCTAGACGACCGCTTCATTGGAAGGTCGTCGAACAGGTTTATCATCAGGTGTGGCAGAGTCCGATGAAGATGTTATACATGGTAGCAGTTCATCAGATGTTACACTGTCTGTTGCTTTGCCTAATTTGGGTATTACGGATTTGAGTGTAAATAATCAACCAACGGAAGTGGACGCCCCACCGGTTGATGATGATATTATTAATATTGAAGATGAGGTAGTTGCATACGTCATTGGTGATGTTGATGATGATGATTTAGTGTCGGATGATGATGAAGTGAACCCTAATAATGATGTTCAAGAAGTTTTATCTAGCGATGATTCTGAAGATGACAATTGATATTAAGTTGTATTTTGAATGAAACAGTTGTTATATGCTTTAATGTGTAATTTTTTATTTGTAAACGATTATTATATGCTTAAGTTGTAGTTTGAATGAAACAATTGTTATACGCTTAAATGATGATGAGTTGTTTTTATTTGTTTAAATGTGTGATTTTGTATTTTAATGAAAATGTTTTTATAAGTTGAAATGTGTATATTGATATGAATTTGTGTATTAGTATTAATTGGTTAATTAAATTGTGTGCAATTTTGTTTTTTAATAAAAATGTTTTTATATGTTAAAATGTGTATACTGATAAAATGTGTATACTGATATGAACTTGTTATTTTACAGATGGCATGTGTAGCTCCTAGATCACACGGTGGGGATGCTGGTGGAAGTCCACCCAGACGGCCCACACGTCCTGTACCGGCCTAGTGTCAGCGTAAGAAATCATTATATTTTGTATAACACTGATATTTATAATTTATGTCACTTGAATTTTTACGAGTAAATAACATATCTTTTGTAGGTTCAAATCAACGCTTTGAGACCAACCTAGGAAAATTAAGGAAGGCGTACAGAGATAATAACGAAAAACCTTTGACAATTGGCTTTGAATTTAAAGATCTGCAAACCTTCCATTTTATGGGCAATTATGCATCCCTGTTGTCTCATCTTATGGGGAAATTAGTCCGGAGACTTCCCATGAACTGCGAATGGGACGAAATTCCATAATCTGATAAAGCTCATATTTATCCTACAATTGAGGTCAAAATTGTTTATTTTACTGATATGTGTGTTATGTTTAATTTGTTGGTTTATTTAAATTCATATGTTTTTATGTAGACATATTTCGACCTCCAGCCATGGTACAATGATCGTACTGAGGTGGTGTGTGGCAATGGTGTGTATGAGGTGTCGACTCGGGTTAGGCTTGCGTTGGAACTCCAACTGAGGTTGCTGTATAGAAAATACAAGAACAGGATCAAGAAAGATTTTTATTCGAAATATGAGACGCCCGCACTGGCACAAGAACATGTACCGCCGGAGAGTGTGTGGGACAATAGAACCGAAGGTGATTGGGCTGACTTGGTTGAGTGGTGGTCAGAGCCAAAGAGGGTGGCAAGAAGTCAGGTTAATACTGTTAATCGTTCCAAAAACACGGTACCGACCACTCAAGGCAAAAAATCATTCGCCCGAGGAAGGAATGAATACGTAAGACTCTTTATAATTTTTGTGATTTTATTTAAAAGCGTTTATATTGTTTATTTATTATAGCTCGTTATTAATTTATTTGATATTTTACAGAAAGTCAAGGAAGGGGTGAGGACCTGGTTGAAACATGGAGGAATGGGCACTCAAGTAATGGCACGTTTAAAAGTAAAGAAAACGAAGAAAGATATGTAAGTAATATATAACTCTTTACATGCCTTAGTAACTAATTTCATTTGTTTTAAACCGTTTTTTTTCTTTCCCAGCAAAAGATGAAAGCCCTCAGTGACCAAGTGAAAGCCAAGGTCGTCCCGCACATGTCTGATAAACAAATAGTGGCTGAAATCATGCCAAGTCAAAATAAGCAAAATATATGTCGGGACAAGGCAGAAAGTTACCGGGTGGTGCCAATAACACTTCTCGCAGGTTATATATCCTCAATAAAACAAAATGTAAATCAATTGTTCATATTTATGTCTTGTTGTGTATAATGAAAAATTGTTGTTGTAACTTATCGCAGGCGGGGTGCTCCAGCTCGACCAGAATTTTCCCATAGTGATGTTTTTTTTTTTCAAAACATGGTTGTAAATTGTAGTGCATAAATAGAATTAGCAATAAGGACTAGAGATTAAGCAAAGTTAACGTACAGCTTCTTTGGTCTGGAGCAGCAAAAGGGGAGTCATAACTTGCAATATAATCAAAACATACAGAAATATTTGATTAAGAAAACCGATAAAAGGAACACATACGTTTCAGAAACAGCATCGGTGCTGTAGATCAACTGCAATAAGCACCAACGAAAGAATATAAAATGGAAAGACCATCCAGTATTAATTCGCACGAAACACACATACTTATATACAGGGGGGAGCTAGAAAGTTCGGCTCGAGGGGTCACAATTTAATATTTTCTGTAAACTACACTACACAATGGTTGTTAAGGGGGTCAAGTTATA
Organism: Glebionis coronaria; assembly: GCA_025667525.1. Lineage (NCBI taxonomy): Eukaryota > Viridiplantae > Streptophyta > Magnoliopsida > Asterales > Asteraceae > Glebionis > Glebionis coronaria. Next base: position 577,348,669 of record CM046878.1, read on the forward strand.
AAAAAACTCAAATATCTTCGAAAATTTACACTACAATCTTTTCGCTAGAGGGGTCACATGACCCTTGTGACCCCCTCCTGTCACCGCCACTGCTTATATACAGAATACTCTTAAATGATCACAAATTTCTCCTTTTTGAAATTCAGAGTTTCTTCCTTTCCATCCAGATATAGAACCTTTTAATTGCATTTACATTAATACCTAGCAGTTGAAGACCGACAAACGGTTCTAGAAACAATTATGACCTGATCCTCTTTTGTGTCAGCATTATAGGATGCAACAACACCTTCATAAAATCTACAAGCAATGGATGCACATTTAAGCTAAATAGCACGAAACAATAATACGTCAGCATTCTCATTCTTCCAACACTTGCACTTTACCCTCAGGCCAGCAAACTTTGACCTTCTAATCAACCAGGCTTTCATCAAACTTAACAGTCTTTGTTCACCGAAAATCAATATTTTGGGTAAAAGTAAAAGTACACCTGAGAAGATAAAGGAGGCAATTAGGAGTATTACTTTAGATCTACTAATGGACCGTTTCCATTTTGAAGAAGACGGTGCCGCTTTCTCTAACTTGTCTTCCCCTTTAGTAGCTGTTCTTAGTGCCGACTTTAAAGAAACATTCATACCCTAAGAATTGAAAAGGTAAAAAAACTTGGTTAATATTCTCGTTACTTGAAATAGAAAGAAAAAAAAAGATGGGGAAAAGGGGACAATTACTAAATATCTTGCATCATCTTCAGACGGATTGTGCTTGGTCATTCTCTTGAACATTGTTATCACGTCCAGATTTCTTTGCATCTTTCTTCTTCGGAGCCGAGATTGCCACAGAAGAAACACTTTTGTTACCTTTTTTGGCAGCCGCCTTAAGTAGTACCTTCTGTGGTGTAACCTCTGATTCACTTTCCTCGTCTTTATTTGTGGTATCTTCACTAGGCTTAGCTATCACCTTACTCGTCTCCCCCTTTTAACCAGGCTGTTTCAGTGGCTTAGAAGTTTTATTAAGCTTTGAATCCCCTGCATCCACTTTCTTAGCAGCCTGTTTTGACTTAGCTGATTCTGACTTTCCAGCATCGGCTTACTCTTCTTTGCAGCGGGATCTTTCTTGAGGGACTGACTGGATGGTTTATTTTCTTTCACTTTAGCTGTGCATTTCCGCGCTCTTTTAGTCAACCTCAAATCAGAGTTGCTTGTCAAGACAGGAACTTTACTGAAACCAATAACAATTTGAGGTCTTGCTGGTTTCTGTGTCTTAGAACGTTTTCCTTTCGTAATACCACTCTTGGTTTGTGATAGGGAACCAACCCTTGGAATCTCACTTTCGATTGCTGGTTATGGTTTTTTTAGTTTTATTCTCCCTAATTGAGATGAACAGAACGGTTCGGATGATTTCCTTGCAGCGGGATCTTGAGTTGATTCTGATTTTCCAGAATATCAGCAACAAAATTATTGGTGTCTGCTTTTCTGGCCAAATTTGTTAGTTTTACAACTCTGTTAAGAACGAAGTACCTGGAAAATATATCACTATCTCCGTCTCAAAATAAGTGTGCAACTTTAACTTTTAAAGTCTTACTAGTTTTTAAAATCTGACCTTAATTATTCACTATATGTATATGACTCAATTGTGTTTTATATGTATTTTTAGTTTCACCTCCTTTCAAGAAATCATTGAAAAATCTACCGAGCTTTGTTATATGTCTTCATTAGAGAGATTTTGTCATGGCATAATAGACTTGTTCACACAGATTTAGTGTCTTTAAGCTCAATCCGTAATGAAGACATCTTTATCAAGCCTAACTTCTTTCATTACTTTGAATTTCCAGGAATTCAATCGATTGGATCAGTTGAAACTAAGACTAAGCATCAAGCCCGGAACGAACTGAACCGGCCAAGATTGAACAACCGGAGCAAAGTACATTGATTTAGAAGGAAAAAAAATGGTAGAATGTACAAATGTGCCATGGGACAGTAAAGCTGCTGTCAATCTTTTAACATAATACAGTAGATAAACTTTTCCGGTCAAACCGCCGAGTCAAACCTTTCGACGAAACCTAACCATCAAGTAAGGGCCAACTAGGTCTTTTTTTAGTTTTATCATGTTTACTACACCAGTTGCACCCAATTTTTTTGCTTGTGATACACCCCTTTGCTCAAACCTTAAAACTCAAGCCTAAGACCATTGACTTCCTTTGATATTGCACATGTTTTCTGTTTTGTTTATAAATTTAGTCATGTTTTTCTAATACTAGCTAATGGAGTATCTAATAAGTTTATCTATATAAACCTGCTTGATGCACTTATAACAAATACACTAACACAACACTAAAAATGCTTTCGGTTCGAAATCTTATAGTTCTGTTCTTAGTCTTGATTTGTAACGAACACGAAGCCATAGCACTACGCTACCCTTCCGTGGTATTTCCAGTAAACAAACACACCGATGTTGATGATCCCGTTTATAGCGCTCAGCTTGTCACTGCGTGGGAAACACAAGAAGCACACAGAAAAGAAAAGTTTCTTATAGACATCGACGCTCCTTTCTCATGGCACGACTGCCTCGTGCAATGGGACATGAATCCAGATAGTTGTCCCAAGGATATGCTTTGTGAGTTTGGAGTTTCTTGCGATGAATATCAATGCACGGAGGTGCGAAATTCTTTCCCTTACAAGAATAATTATTGCCATCAGGTACCTAACAATAAACCTGGTTGGGGATATTGTTCATGTCCAGTAAATGTGGTCAACCCGATTACCAAACATTGTGACGAAGCTCTCCTCAATAATGAGAATTTGTTTCTAACTACAAGCAACGGTAGAAATCCCGTTGATATGTCTGCTGATTTCTACGTTGCTACCCTTAACGCTGCGTGTCTCCCTTCTGCATCTGATTCATTCCCTACAAATGTTTCTGGTGTCATGGCAATGTCGACCTCCAGATACGCATTACCAGCGTTCTTATTCGATCTTAATAGTGCAATGGCTTTATGCTTGCCTAGCACCACGTCTGCTCCTGGAGTTCTATTCTACGGTAATGGTCCTTATTACTTTACGTCCCCCAGAAACGTTGACATAAGGAGCTTTCTTTCTTATACTCCATTAATTAAGCGTGGAAATTATTTCGGATACTTTATTGGTGTTAATGCTATTGTGATTAAACAAAGATCTATCGTGCTTCCTAGCAATGCCGATACCAAACTTAGTACGATCCAGCCTTACACCACTCTTAGAACTGACATTTATAAAAGCGTGATAGCAAGGTTTTCTAAGGTTACAAAGCGGATTCCTCCTGCAGAGCCTGTCAGTCCCTTTGGCCTTTGTTTCAAGTCCTTCACCAATGGCACAGGAGCCGGTTTCAAGGTTCCTAATATCGATTTCAGTCTCCAGGGAGGGACGAAGTGGTCTATATCTACGGCCAACTCCATTAAGCAGGTAACAAATGATGTGACTTGCCTGGCTTTTGTTGACGGCGGTGCCACAAGTGAACATGCGATCGTGATTGGGACATTTCAGTTTGAGGATAACCTTTTGATGTTTGACTTAGAGAATTCGACTTTTGGGTTTAGTTCTTCATTGTTACGCAAGAAGACTTCTTGCGCAAACTTCAACTCTACGCTTATATTTGGCAACTGAAGCTACCTTTGTAAAATTTCGGACGTAAACTTTATAGATGGATTCATATCCATCAATAGTCTGTTTATGCATTCCTACTAAAGAACTTCATGTTCCGCGATTACTAAGTAATAAAAATGGTCATCTTTTCGTTGTATGTCTATTTAAAACTAATTAATGAAATTGTTCAGATCTTTCTCTATTATACATATCGTTTCGGCTCAATTTCTAATTACCTATTTGTGCAAAAATTCTAAGTCGAATATGCATTTCTCATAAAACGTTCCTCAGCTCTTGAGTAGTTGAAGTTTAAACAAGAAGTTTTCTTATGTAGTAACGACGAGCTAAACCCAAAAGTTTGTTTGATGGAGTTATCCGTGGAAAAAGTACATTTCTTCCTTCACAGAAGATGTAATTCAGTGTCAAGAACCCATAAACCAGAATGGGCACCGTACGTTGCTGAAACTCTTGAAACAAAGACTGAACTCGGAACTCTGGAGTTTTTTTAATAGGACTTGTGTGGGTAACACATCTATCAGTTTTGGATAAATACGTATACACGTTCGTTGGTACCTTATGATTGATTAAGCTCTACTTGTTAGGAAAAAGTTGCTCTTCTGTCTCTTTATATATTTTCTAGAAATAAGAAGGCACGACGAGCCATCTGTGTTATACCACTGTCGCCTCATTCACAAACTCACATATAGATGTCTGGACATATCGATCAGTTTGAATGGCATCTTTTTGCCTGATTGAGTTGAAGAGCCAGCTGTGTTTAAGAGAGACTTGGAGTGTAAAGGAGCTGAGCTGAGCTCGAGCTCGAGCTCGAGCTGGGTCCGAGCTTTATTTTCTAAACTCAAAAAAACTCTACTCGATCTGACCTTTTTTTCTAAGCTCGAATTCGGCTCATGGTATAGTTATACATTCTCGGGTGTGGGCTCGGCACGTTTTTTGATGCGCTAATGATCGGAAAATAAAGACTCGGCTTGAGCTCGGCTCGTAGTACATCTACTTTGAGCTTCTTCGTAGTATATGCATTTGCAAACACAAGTTTCTAATGAAGTCTATATAATGAAACTCCATCTTAAATCATACTATATACAAAACTTTACAAATGAAACAAATATGTCCAAAATGGATGTGTTATGGGCCTGTTATTGTATGGGCTAAGCCCATTTATAAACTATTTGTCAATTGTAGAGTTCAATTATGCATGATTGGAGTCTAGAACGATAAGAGCTTAAACGCCTTAGTAGTTAGTTCAATTCCGTAACATTGTCATTGCCGATTGGTGAAACACCTAGAGATCGAAAAGAACAACAACGACATTGGCCTAAACCTGATTGTGGACTTATGGTCTATTAGGTTTACGGTCTGGATTAGGTTGCTGATTATCAAAGTTACGTATTTTGTATAAATCCAATCGGCTTACGCCAATGACCTATCCTCTAAGAGTATGGGCAATCTTTGTAAACAAAAAAAAAACGTATGTTAACCTTTCTTTTTTCAAACAGGCGCATATTAGTAGGCTTATAAGTTTATTAGCTTATATAAGCGTATAAGTCAAAACTAAGTGTTTGGTTAAGCTTATATAAGTAGGCTTATAAGCTTATATATGGGGGTTTTGGTAAGCCCAAGATTTGGGGCTTTTATAACAATAAATGGGCTTATATAAAAATAACCTATAAAAAGACATTAATGCCCATATTTAATGATCATCTCATTTAATATTTATGTATATTTTTGTCATTTTACCTTATTAATTATGTTAAGTTAAACCAAACACTAAATATGGGCGTATAAGCTTATAATATATAAGCCATAAATGGCTTATATAATATAAGCCTAAACAAACAAATAAGCTTAACCAAACACCCCCTTAGTTTTCCCAAACATATCCGCCAACAAAGCTGGATGTTATCTTTGTTCTACAAGCTTTGCTGTCGAAAGTGTTTTGAAAAACAACATAAGTCACAACATGTATGGTCCTGGTACAATGGTACTATATATCCAAAGAAGATTTCACCTCTTTGACCTATGTGGTAATATGGGAATAATGTTGAATTGCCTTTACAATAGTTGGATCTAAATTTCAAATACAAGAGTAAATTTGGAGGGAAAAAAACATGTACAAAAATTTGATAAATTTGGACTAAAAAAAGCTGGTGAAGAAGGATCCAATGCTCTTTAATGTCTATGAGACAAGATCATTACTAGCTTTGACAAAAGAAAAAAGTCTTCATGAGACCTTTTGGTAAATTATTAAAGAAACCAAAATCATGACCGCACCAACTTATTACCCTCCAAATCATTTAAATTTCACACCCAAAAGTGAAAAAGTGGAACAACAAGATCATGCTTGGCACAAGACAAAGCAAGAGACATAAACAGTTTCATCATTTTGTACAAATAGTTTATGTTTCAAGAAACCAAATTTACATTTCCAAATTTGGTACGACCCCTCACAATAAGTGTTCAGTTTGACTTTTCAAAATCAAACAGGTTAAACGTTGACTTTAGCACGCGTATATACTATATACAAACCATCTAAAATGGCCTAGTGGTCAGATCTTTGTACAAATAGTTGATCTCCTCACAAGAGCTCTCAGACTCAAACCTCGTTAGATACACATCTTGGGCATAACCGGTTGACCTCGTACATCTGAGTCAAAAAGACTGGTTCTTTTCGAATTACCTGAATGGTTAACATTGCAATAATACTTTTTTTACCATTTGATAATTAACTTGATATATTTCTTAAGAGCTTAAATTTTGTTTGATAATTAACTTGATCGGTATAAGGGCTTGAAAATTTGTTTCGCTGACAATTATATGTGTTATATCATATAAACGGTGACACTTTATAAATAACAGTACTATACTGATACTCTAATGGAAAAATAAACTATCCTTCTCATTTCATGACAACATTCGGGATTACAACTTGTATCGACTCAAGACTCACAAATTACACTTGAAAAATTAGGAAGAAAGCGAAAAAGAACAAAAGAAAAAGCCATTCGGATCATCATGTAACCTAATGCCAATATACCTAGTCAGATCTAAAACACAAACTAGCGGACAAAGCACACGTGTGAACAACACATCAAACCTGCTCCCGAATACATAGTTCGTGTTCTCAATTGAAGCTTGGCCGAGGTTGCACGAGACATGTTGATGTGTAAACAACACCCACTTGCCAGAAATACGGCAAGAAAAAAAAAGGATCAAAAGGGAGAAATTTTTGGAATGTGAAATGAACACACTAGAAAAACATTGAAATAAGTTTATGGTGAGAGGATAGACGGGGGCTAGCACTGGCGACCCCTACGACAGCCAAGAGCACCGGCATTTGAGGTTATGCTACCAACCATGCTAGATGATTTAGCACCCAAACTTGAGGCTCTAGCATAGCTAGCCGATGCTCCTGCACCAGATGGGGTGAAATAAGCGCCGTTAAGAAGTAGGTCGCCTTCTGATCTCCAGTTCCACCCATGCCATTTACCTGGAGCTGTTTCCACCCTCTTTGTAACCTGTACCCAAAACCAAATCTTTATTTCAGTATTAACATCAAAACGTATCGTTTTTATTTCAGTATTTAACTACATCTTTTTTTAAATCACTTGCAAGGTTACTGATATTAGCACGTCACTTCTAGTACGTTATTCATCCCACTGGTTTTTTTATAAGTATGTCGGCAATAAAGTTACCTCTTTAGCGAAAGGATTGGCAGGGGCAAGATATCTGTTGCCTTGGCTGTTAATGGTGGGGCTCGCACTTCCACCAATCGCATACATTTCCCAGTGAGTGTAGTCATTGTTCACTACATGGAAATAACCATGTCTGCATCTGCAACATTATTATTTTTTTTTACGAAAATAAAGTCAGATCAGATACGCACCTAATTTTTACGTTGTACAGAAACAGTGAATTAAATACCTTGGCATTCTCTGAATTAGACCTTTACCAAAGTGGTTGTAAGCTATAGTCACTTGCATCATCTTGTCTCTGAAATACGAGTCGCTATGGCCCAACAACATCACCTGTTATCAAAGTTTAAATCATTAAAGTGTGGATCTTTTTGCTTTTTACAATTATTAGTAGATATGATAACTTGATGCATGTGCTTATGAACGCGTTGATTGTGGTTACATATGACCCGAATAAGCCAATCATAAGAATTACAACCTTTAATAAGACGGGTAAAATGGTTTAAATGAGTCAGTAGAGCAAAGTGTATTCATAGATCTTTGGAAAAAAGTGTTTAGTCTCAAGAAACCCGACCTGACCCGTTTGACTGTTTTTAGGCAAAGCAAAGTTACCCTTTTGACCAATCACTAAACCTTTCCGACCGCACTTCTTAGTTATGGTATAATGATTGACGTACCTCGTTGTGGTGAGCAAAGTGGTTATTGGAAATGGTGATGGCAGTTGAGCCCATAACAGCATCCACAAGTCCATCAGCGCACTTAGAGAGCGAGTTATGATCGATCCATATATGACTCGATCCAAAAATAGAAATAGCATCACCGTCAGCCATTGTCCTCCAACCAAAATGAGATGGAGAGCTTCTAACCAACGCGTTACCAGTTGGTTTACAGTCATGTATATGTAAACCGTGAATAATAACATTAGTAATAAACTGAAGAGTCAGGCAACCTCCGTTTGCTATATGAACATTGGCTCCACGCGCATCAATGGTTTTAAAACTATTCATTATAAGTTCTTGTTTCAACTGAATCACCATGTCACGTTTAAAAACGATCCACAATGGAGCCTTTTGTATGACAGCATGGCGTAGGGTGCCTGGTCGTGGGTTAACCGGGTCATCATCTCTTGAATCAGTGACCACATAGAACCGACCGTCACGGCCTCCAATGGCATTTCGCCCAAACCCAATTCCACAGCTAGCCAGACGCTTGCGGTTATGTTGCCAGTTTTTGTCACACCTCCAGCAGTCATCAATAGGATTACCGGTCCCACATGAAAAGTATCCCAGTTTCCTCCTCTCAGTGTTGTTTCTCATAGTCCTGCACAAATATCATATACTAACGGGTTAATACAGGTCGGGTCAAAACACGTATTAAAAAAAGTTTCTTAGCCGAAACCTTGTAGAAAACGGCCTTGTCATGTCAAAATTAGTAAAAATATAACGGGTCAAAATGGGCGAGATCAGCGAAAAAGTACATTTTGACTGACTTAAACCAGTTTTACAAGTATACATGTCACTATAGTCATGTACTCATGTTTGTGTACTAGATTTAAGGATTTTGTCCAGATTTTTAACCATAAAAATGACAATGTCATCATCAAATTTTCTTACATAACAAATTAACAATGGTCAAACTCAAAATACATCATGGTATTTGAATGAAGAACATACTGAAAACACATTAGTCCAAATCAAAATGTAAGAATATAAGTACAAAAAAACATTATTTGGTTTTGTCTTTTAACCTATGCACCAAACAAATGAAGATTGATTGCTTTAGAAAGCACATGGGTGTGATACTGTGTCACATGGCTAGGATTAGCTTGTTCAGAAGTACCAAGCTTATTGGAAATTTGGATCACTTAATAGTTAATACAATACATTTATATCACATGGAAGTATTTATATAACATATCGCTTTCGTTAGGTTTCTTTTAATAGAAAACGCAGTTTCGAAAAAACAAGTTCTTGTAAACACCCACGATGTTATTCTCATTGTTACGGTAGACTCTACCGTAACACTGAGTTTTAAAATCGTGACAACACTTTTTGCTATAAAACGAGTCATATGTCTCATGAGCACCTAGGCCTCAATTCCCAACACATGAAAAAGTTAAAAAGTAAATTTGACCAACTTTAGCATAATATTGTTGAGGTGCTTATACAAAAAGAGTAACATTGAAGTTAACATTAGACCTAAGGTTAAAAGTAAAAAAGTAAAAACCAATAGGTTGTAAAGGTGTTGATATGAAATGATACAGAAAAACCATGTGGGAAAGTTATCTAGACTGGTTTAGGGGTTAGTAATAATAGGGCAGTAGGGTCACATGGTTTGATTCCTGATGAGTTATGGCAAATTTGACAAAGGTGTAAAACCTAAAATGATGATGGTTCATGAAAAAACTACATACCCAATAAAGGAAATTCCTTAAAAACTTGCTCATTACATTAAAACATGTAACATTTGCATGTTTTTTTTTAAGGAAAAACTGAATTTCTATTAAAATTCATTTTAACAAAAGGTGAAAGGCGAAAAATTACAATAGATACAAAACCGAAACTAAAATGTGTACATCAGTTCTAAGACAGACCAAGGTTGATCTTCCCAAATATAAAAATGACGACAACACACATTTCATAAAATGGTGTTTGTATGTGATGTCTTTATTTCCGGTCTTCGATAGTCTTATTAAGTTTATTTTTTATGCATAACTAACTACTGTATTTATTTGACTATTGTGTCTCGTTAAACCAGAACAGATCAGACCAAGTCAGACACTAAACTAAATATTGAGTTTAGTTTCTACACATAACTAACTATTTTGTCTTGTTAAACCAGACTAGATCAGACAAGATCTAACCCTAAACCAAAAATATCGGTCTAGTTCTCGGTCCAAACATTTAAAAACCGATCCATACGGTATGGGGTTCAAGACTAACCAATGTATAACCACTTTAAGGTATAATAATAATCATTTGATATCGAAAAAAGTGTAATAAATCATTTGATTAGTTAAAGTGATGTGCATTAATGTATGTGTTCGAGAGAATGTCGCGTATTACGGAATACTATTAAATTGATCTTGTTATTTGTGACGTAAACTAGGGATTTATGTACACCATTATCTTTTGTACTACTTTTATGTTGGTATAGAAATATAGTGTAGTATAATGTAAAAGATACTTACATTTCAAGATGAGATTCGACTTCTTCAGGATCTTGAACTGCATTCTCATTCAAAGCTTCTACTTCTTGTGCTCTACACCGACAAAAAGTTACGTTAGCAAAAAAGCGTGTGAAAACGATAGTACATTCATACTCGGGCCCGTTCAATAGTTTATGGCTTCCACGCGTGAACTAGATTAAAACTTTTAGCAAGCTATTCAAGTTTTACATATTTTCAAGTGGCTATATCTCACTAATGTCAATTATGTGTTGGAACAGAACTACAACACCATAGGACCGGACTAGTCCGGGCCCAAAATGTTTAGTTCTCCTCTACTCTTAGTTTTGATACTACCAAAATACGACATCATTTAAGTAACATTTTCATACTCCGGATCATCGGATCGGTTTGTCAACACTCATATTAGCAATGCACGTAAATGTAGGACAACAACAACGATACCCAATCTCGCTTGACCAAGATAAATGTAGCCAAGAAATGAACGACAAACAATGCACCGCCATTAAAAGTGGTCTAACCACTACATGTGAAAAGAATTCAATGTAGCACATGAAAAAAAAAGTACACTATTTACTGCTTTTGTGACAGAATTACACCAACTAGTGTCTTTTTTTCACAGTTATAACCGTCAAAAAGCACACAAATAAAAAACTGTTTCAAGAATTGATGAAGACTTAATATGATACTTTTGCGGGGTCGTATTTGAGGGTGTGCAAGGTGGACAACCGCACAGGGTCCAAAAGTTCTAGTATGCATTATATGTTATAAACGATGACACTTTATATATAACATTTTTTCTCCAAAAGCCTTATTATGTAATTTCGGTCGGGACCCTCGAAAGTTTAAAGACGACCCTGGTACAAAATACACTAAACCGAGTCGATTCATCGAGTCGAAAATCAAATAATGTTTACCTTGCCGCCATTGATGAATTCTTCATGTTCTCCAATTCAACACTTTGTAGACTGTAAATTTAACAATAAATACATTAATACAAGAAAAGTATAAGTGAACCAAAAGAATTTTTTGGATTTAAGAAGAAAACATATTTTCATTTGCTTATATAAGTTCATTAGGACAAAATAAACTTATATAAGCCGACGAGTTTCAAAATAAGTCACAAAAAGTAAGCTTATAAACCATAAGCCACCTATATAAGCCAGACCCTATAATTCACAAATGTAGTTCAAGAACACATGTTTTTTCGATACCTTAAGTTCGAGTCGTCTTCTTTGTTAACTTGAGCCATTGTCGAAAGTATTATCGACAAAAATAAAAAAGTGAACAATAACTTGTTAGGTAACTCCATTGTCATAACACAGAAAAACACACACACTTGACAGAAATTATTACACGAACTGAGTGTGTTTGTGTGTGTGTGTTTTTATGGATGGAGGAAATGAGAAGTTAGAAATGGTGGCTCAATGTAACGGTTTGATTTATAATGGACAACATGTTAAAAAAAGGTAACGGTATTGTTTATTGTATTATTAAACTTTGACTATGGTTAGGTTAAGTTGACAACCCATGTGGCTTTCTTTCTTTTTACTCCCTCCGTCCTAAATTTATAATCCCTTATATCATTTTGGGACGTCCCAAAATTATAATCCTCTTCTAAAAATAGATGTAATTAATGTAACGAATTTACCGTATTGCACCTAGTGGTACTAGAAATTACAAACTATGTGTAAAGTTTTACTCCATCCGTCCCAAAATTATAGTCCCGTATACCATTTTGGGACGTCCCAAAATTATAGTCCCCTTCTAAAAATAGATGTAAGTTGAGTAACAAGTTTATCATATTGCACCTAGTGGTACTAGAAATTACAAGATATATATTAAGTTTTAATTAATTGTATAAGGGTAAAAATGTAATTTTATCAAAAAGTAAGAGAGAAAATGCAGTGATAGTGATGTTTTCTAAAATAATGTGTTTTTTTGTCGGGGACTATTAATTTAAGACGGAGGGAGTAATTAATTGTATAAAGTTAAGAGTGTCATTTTGCAAAAAAGTAAGAGAGATAATACAATGATAGTGATGTTTTTTAAAACAATGTGTTTTTTGTCGGTGGACTATTAATTTGAGACGGAGAGAGTACTATGTTTTGATTTTTTTATTTTTTTTGAACATAAACTTGCATTAAAGAAAAACATTGTTACATATTACATGTCAATCCTTGAAAACGAGGTAAGTTTATCAGGAAAATCGACATCCCAACTAAAATTTGAAGTTTTTGAAAACGTGTAACGGGCAACCCAATCGGCGAGTTGATTTTTTTCACGATTAACCTACGAAAAGGATAAATGTAGATTTTTTGCCCATTTACGAATATCGACCACTAGAGCCAGTAAACTTCATGGCGGAGGAAATTCCGAACATGATAGCGAGATGGCCATTTGGGAGTCAGATTCCACAATAGCATTGAACCACCCACGATTAAATGATAAAGAGCAAGCAGAATGCATCGCGATGATCTTGGCATGAAGAGGAGATATGGCATGACAGCGATTACCAAAAACATAACGGATGCAACCTGTAGAGTCTCGAACAGCTATGCCATAAGCAACAGAAGAATCCTTGATTTGGATATAGTATTTTTCTTCTTGTAATTTATAGATATTTATTTATTTTTTCTTTTTTATAAAAAGTTTATTACTCCTTATGAACCAAGGTGTTTGAAACAAGGTTTTCAAGACCGGGATTTTACCTAAAATTGTTTTCGTTTTTGGAAAATCGAGATCGTAAAGTACGATCGAGATCGTAAGATTCTACTATAATGTAATTTTCTTAATAGTTTTTGCGATATTTTACAACTTTATAAATTAATACACATCCTAAACACAAAATTATACGAACATTTCATAAAAATGTGGTCTTAAAGTATGATTATGAAATGTATAAGAAGATTTACACGTTATTTTTTAATTTATACAAAATATAACGTATAAATTTGTAATTTTTTGTTTGTCGTTCGAGAAAAAGTAAGATCGGATCGTAGTAGATCTTAGGATTTTATGAGCAAGATCGGGATTTTATAAGATCTTAAGCATGGAAATATTTTATGTAAGATCTGGATCGTTTTTGCTTTATAACATCGTAAAATCATAAGATTCTAAAATTAGAATCGAGATCTTGACAACCTTGGTTTGAAAATTTATTATTTATAAAAGTGAATATGTGTCATTGAATAGTAAGTAAAGTTTTATAAGTCTTTCATTTGGTTGCTTGAGTTTTATATCAAGATTGTAAAAAGTGTGAGTCGGTAATCAGGTAATTGACTCACCCTAAGCGAGATTAATCAGCGAATAATCGAATTGACATGTTCAACGAATTTTAGGTATTTTTAACGAATTTTGAGTTTCCGCCAAGTTTTGAAATTTACAACATTATTTGAAAAAACAACAACTTGTAATACATATAAGCAACTAGTATACGTGATTAAAACAAGTTTATGAGACACTTTAAGTATTTAAGGTAAGATTTATAAGTTTTTGACAACTTTTACCATTATTTATCGTCGTTGACCCTCATTAAGCATGGCTTACATATTTGTTGGACTGATTTACAAAATCGATTGGTGGCCCAACCCTCAAAATATAAATGCCTACAACCAACATATACATAATTTCCAAACTAATTGGGTCGATGGTCTCTTTTTTAAAAGAGGATCCAACTGTGTACTAATCTATAGGGTTGGGCATGGCACACCCAAAATCGACTCGGACCGGACCGGATCGAACCGAACCGGATCGAACAATTTTGATCCGGTCCACAGTCTGAAATTTTAGACGAATTCGGTCTTTGGTTCGATCGGTCCGGTCCGGTCCGATTCGGTCTTACCAAAATCTCTTTGATTATGTCTAATAAGACCGGATTAAACTGAGGACCGAACCGGACCGGACCAACCCGGACCGGACCAGACCATTTCGGTCCGGTCTTAGTCTGGGTTTCGGACCATTTCGGTCCTCGATCCGGTCCTGAACCGATGCTCAGCCCTACTAATCTATAGTGATCTTTTACGTCGATGATCCCTGATTTCCATGATAAGAACTATCAATGAAAATAATTCGAAAATTAAATATTACTTATGCTTTTAGATTCGAATAAAGACGACGAGTGTGATTTTGCGCAAACTATGATGACGTAACATGTAATTTTTTTATTTTTTTTTATTAAAAATCAAACAAAAATAAAATTTTATGTCATTTTGGTTAAAACAACGGATATAAACAAAAGTCTCTTGTAGTTATTATGTTCGTCAACTTATAATCATACGATCGTTAGTGAATGAATACGTTCGCTTATTTGTTTATGGTCGTATATAGTATATACTTCTTACATGTTATGTCAGATTTTTCATACTTTATACCAATATGTGTCAAAACATGTATTTCACAAACACCTTCAACGAAGCTTGAACCCAAAATCTTTAAGCAAATGAACACTCTAAAACAAAACATTTTGTATGTTGTTTGTTTTTCGTTGTACATTCATTTATATTTTACTGCTTTTGTTTAATCTCTTAATTAACGAAGACGAACAACCAATTTTATAGTGAACGAGCATGAACAAGAAAATTGGTTTGCATAAGTCCTTGTGTTCGTCCATTTTATTGGTTAAAAATAAACGAACGAATATGAATAAAATATTGTTGTGCTCGTTCGGTTCATTTACAAAGTACTACTTCCTCCGTCCCATAATAATAGTCCATCGACTAAAAACACGCAGTTTAATAAAAAATCATTTTTTCAACTTTCTTTTAGCTTACTTTTTACACAAAAACACTCTCTTAACCAATTAATTTACAACTTCTTTATTATTTGTAATAATACCCTCAAGTGAGGGTGATATATTAAACTTAATCTACACTTCTTATCTATTTTTAGACTGGACTATTAATATTGGACGTCCAAAAATAGTATATTGGACTGTTGATATGGGACGAAGAGAGTACTATATATCTCAAATATTTGATTTTAAAATATGTTGTTACAATAGAATTAGCAATTTCAAAGTTTTGCTTCAACAATAAATCTTCCTATAAATTGATTTTTAACTAACTGACATTGATACATAGTCGGTTGCCAAATGTCTATTATTGAACCACCATCTTGAGGGTAAACGGTAAAAATAGGAAGAAAAACAAAAGTAACGTGTGATATATAGATAGGTGAAAACCTAAATAAGAGTAAATACTCCCCCAACTTATTATACAAAAGTAAAAAATTTATCACTCTCAAGTGAGACGTGAAACTCATGCTTTTCTTTTAACGACAAATTTATTAAAAAATTTAGTAAAACGCTAAAAACATGACAAAGAGATTAAATACGGATTTTTAAACCAAAACTCCTGAGAAATATAACTAAAACAACGCTTAACACACCAAATGAAAGAAACCCATACAATATCGTCAAACACCGTGGAACGCTTCGAGGTTAAAACGTCATAAATAAACTTGTTGCGAAAGGACCAAACAGACCACCATGCAATAAGAAAAACTCATTCCAACAACTTTTTAGTCTTAACGACATCCGAATACCAGCAAACCAATAATTCTAATCGGCAAAAGACGCAACATCCGACCAGTTTAAGTTCCACCAATTGCATATAATAGAACTAACGAACTCACATTGGAAGAACATATGCTGGACATTTTCCGTGAAAAGACCACACTCCGGGCATGAAACTGAGTCCAACAAAACTCCTCTATTGACGAGATTGATTCTAGTCGGAAGCCTATCAAGACGAGCGTGTCACGCAAAAACGTTGACCTTATTCGGGACGTAATTCACCTATCTGGTAGCCTCACTCGTAGATGGAATAAACAAATCATCAAGGGCCAAACGAGTGTCTTTCACACGAAACATACCTTCGCCATTAAGATCACATATCTAATGGTCTGAGGAAGAAGAGAAGATAAATGATCCATATAAAGAAAGAAATTGGGACCATTGTTGGCTCTCAACTCCATCGCGAACATGCCTTCTAAAAGAATCACTAAGAGAAGGAGCACCTCTTTCGGTGGCAACAGACACTACTTTGTTAGTCTCTAAAGCGAAAATATGAGGGAATCTCGTACTAAGAGGATGATCCAAAGGCCATGAATCGAGCTAGAGTCTGGTAGATATGCCATTTCCCACACGAATCTTGAAATGCGACAGGAAGTCAAAACCTTTCAAAGACAGAATACGAACCTCACGTAAAATAGAATTCCAACATCATGGGAATTTAGGAGCATGCTCATCAAACGAGGACCCATAGATAGCTCGAATGACTTGGGTCCATAAAGAGCCATTTTGTGAAAGAAAACGCCAATACCATTTAAGAAGAAGGGCACGATTAAGAGGATAATAAATCGATACGCTAAGACCCGCCTTACTTTTAGAAGACAACCCTATATCCCATGAAACCCAACTGATTTTCCTGTCAGAGGAGTCCGTTCCTATAAAGAATTTGTTATGTACCATTTCCAGAGGGACTTTATAAATAGACATGAAGTATAACAGAACAACCATGTGACAGTAGTGCACGTGCTTGTAAGGTTGAAATTATTTGTACAGACCTTCCAGGTACGAAACCGTTGTGAATGTAATCTGGTGCATTTACATCACCGAAGTTGACCCGATATGAATGGCAGTCAATGGTGGCGTGATGTTTGGATAGCCAGTCCATGCCTAATATCATGTTAAAATTTCACATATCCAATGGAAGAGCGTCAACAGGACGAATCTTGTCGTCAAACTCTAGGGGAAGGCTCTTGTACCCATGGGTTATGCGTACAGAGTCTCTTAAAGGCGTGGAAATGTTTAATACATTCTCTAATGGCATAGGGGATACCCTAGCATCCTTGGCATAAGCAGTAGAAATGACCGAATGAGTAGCACCCGTGTCAAATAAAACACATGCAGCTTGACCATACATATACAAGATTCTAGTGATAGTACATGTAGACTTGTTGGCCTGATCACGAGAGGTCGTGTACACCCGCCTAGTAGTAGGAGGTGGCTTGGAATCGGCATGTCCAGATGTGCCCTCTATCTCACCCTTGCGGCAGTCCTTCATGCGATGACCAGTAAGGCCACACTTGAAGCAAGCATCGCTGTCACGGTGACATGGCCCTGGGTGCCTACGGTTGCAGGTAGTGCATAGAGGGTGAGTATACCCTCCAACAGGTGCCCTTGCTCCTTGGGAGCCTGTTTAGGAAAGTACACATGAGACATGGTTTATGGGTACAAAAGGACAATGCAGAAAATCGTAAGATATAATACCAATGATAGCTGTACGGTTAGGCTGTGAACCTCGGCGGTCCTGCTACCTTCCGTTACCATGATTCCTGGTAGAAGATGCTAACATGTGTCAGAATTAAGAGTCATAAACATGTAACATAAGAAATGAGTGAGTTTCGGGACCTGCTGTTGTTGGAGTTTCCAGCGTTGTTACGGTAATTATCATTACCGCCACGCCTATCCGTAGCATAACGGTCTTGGGTCTGAGCGTTACCCTTGGGCTGAGTAGGTTGTTGCTGAGTAGCCGGTTGAGACGGGTCCCCAGTCTTCTGCCTGAAAGATGCAGTTTATAAGAAAGATAAATATTGGATAGTACTGAATGAAGTAAAATGGTCACCGCTGAGTGACGAACAAATACCTCTTATCGGGTCTCTCTGCTTCACCGAATTGCTCTCTCTCCTACAGCATCTCCAGCTTACGTGTTGCATCGGCTACTAGTGCCACCGTGTTGAAGGTAGCACACACCAAGTTATTGGCGACCGATGTACGCAGAGCCCAACGAAAGTGGTATGCTTTCTCTTCGGCAGTACATGCTGATGCGCCAAGAAAACCAGCCAAACGAAGAAAGCGTTGCATGAACTCGTTGTTGTTCTCCCCAGCTCTATGCCTGATCCCGTGGTACTTCCTCTTCAACTTGTCTTGCTCAGCCTTGGGGAAGAACTGTCCCATCACTAACTCCCTGAACTGAGCCCAAGTCAAGCCAGCCACCCAGTTGTCACCTCCCTCAGACTGCTTCACTGCCTTCCACCATCCCAACACGTCACCTTCGAACTTGTAACAGGACAATCTCGACTTGAAGACGGGGTCGCTGCCCATTACATCAAATATCTTCTCGATATGAGCTAACCAACTTTCAGCGTCACTAGGACTGTCAGTTCTCTCGAAGGATCAAGGGCGTTGCTTGTTGAATCTCTCCAGCCATGTGATCAGTGTTGCTGGAGAAGGAGGAGGAGGATTAGGATGCTGGTGCTGGTGCTGATTGTTGGCAGCTTGCACCTCGGCCCTGATTTCGTTCCTCAGCTGAGGAAGCATGGCCTCCATCGTAGCTTGAACTGCTGCATTGAGTTGTTCCTGCTCGCGTGTGAGAACCATCTGACAGTATAAAACAAAATGCATGATTAAACTGATAAAACATAATATACATACATGAAAAAAAATATGCCAATAAATCATGAGAAAAAATTTATGCATGAAAACGGTGTATGAATGCATGATGTAGTTTATAAAAACTTTTATATGCGCGAGGGTAAACGCCTGTGGTCAGTTCACCCAAAACAAAAGACATATCGAGGGGACGCCTATGGGTCGGTCAAAGTTAAAAGTTTCGATAAAAGCACATGCGACTAAATAGGGCCAGTCCTGTACCAACCATTACTTTGTCATAAACCTACGACAATGAAATATAACATAAATGCATGAAAACAATGAATTCATGAAAACCGACTGTCAGTTCAAGGAAGACCATAGTGACTACCCACTAATCACAGGTCATGTTTTGAGAGCCTACAAGTCGAAGCCATGGGCTCTGATGCCATAATTGTAACACCTCATTTTGATAAATGGAATGTCACGCGTGATTATGGCGTGTCATCAAAGCATACAAGGTAAATGTCTTAAAAACATTAAATGACCATGAAAGGAAATACCAGAAACAAACATCGGTAGTCCAAGTATAAGCTCATCACACACAAACATAAGTACTGTAAAAGAAAAGGACTAAACAATGTCCAAAGAAACAAGTAGCAAAATGTATGATGAAATGCATAAAGTAGAGAAGGCTAGATAGCTTCCAATCCACATGCACGTACGCTTAAAGTTTACGAGCGCCCTTGAGTACCTGCCGTTTGGGAACATGAAAGGAAAACGGCTGAGCATAACGCTCAGTGCACGGATATGCAAGTATAGCATGGAATAACATAAGCATAAAGACTAATAGCAACGGAAAAGTATAAGTCCTAAGTAACCTGGAATCATGTTCATAAAACTGGTTTTATAGTTTGAAAAGACTTATGTTTTTATGTAAAATCTATATTAATTAGCCAATAGCCCATATAGGTCATGAGGTTCCACCGTGCATGAATACTTAGAGGGGAGACCTCGTCATGCAATTAGAGGGTTGCCCCTAATTAAATAGTCTGGGTAAGAGGGATCAACTCCTAGTGAAGGATGCAAGGCACACGCCGTATTCACTATGGTTTTACTGGTAAACATGTAACTAGGATGCACCCATACCCCCCACATGATAATATAATATAATGGCCAAAACTGTAAAGGGACGCCACGAGCAATCACTTCGCCGTGGGGAAGTCATAACACTGGTGCCTCTAGTGTTATGGTTATGGTACCTCCATAACTAGGTGACACTGGTCATACATGTATATGGCTTAGGCTCTTAAGCTAGCATAAGTAATCAAACATATAAAACAATACTGGGAAAACAGTTGGCTGCAAACGGGGAATCCTAATAAGGAAAGAATGTCCATACTGAAGGACGAAAAATCCGTACCTTATGTCCAGTGAACGAAGAATACGAGAGAATGAAAGTTCTACTTCGATCTCACTAATGATACATAAAATAGGGTACATGTATAAGTATTCTGTTTATTGAGTACGTAACTGATTATAACATGTTTTAGCTTGTTTTATATGTTCTTGTCTTGTCTTACTGATTTTTAGGTTATACTGTGTTACATGTATTCTATGTATTCTGGTTAAGTATTACTTGTATTTCTTGTATTATTATACTTGTTGTGTAATAATAAGTAACTTTCTAAAAATAGCAGGTTTCCTAAAACATAAAGTTTCCAAAAATAGAAAGTTTCCAAACATAAATTAACTTCTTAAAATAGATCAGTTTCTAAAAATAGAAAGTTTCCAAAAAGAGTAAGTTTCCTGAATTAGAAAGTTTTCATATTTAGAAATAAGCTGAATTAATAAGCTAATAATATAAGCATAAGTTTACTGGTTAAATATCATAAGTCATGTGATTATTTGTATAGTTTATTAATAATGTCATGTTAATTAAATAAACTATAGGTTATATGATTTAATTAAATATAAGCATGATTTAATTAAATTAAGGTGTATAAAATACTTAGGTTATTCATGTATTAATATTTTATTAATTATAACCTAAGTCATGTTTATTAATTAATTATATCCATGTTTAAATAATTAATTAATACTATAGTCTAAATCAAATAAATACAATACTTAGGCTAAATCATGTATTATTTTATAAATAATAATTAACCTAAGTCCATGTTAAATTAAATTAATTATTTGTCATGTCTTAATTAATTTAATTCTTTTGTTAAATAATATACTTGTAAAAATAAATACTTGTAAAAGTTTAGTCGTGAACCAGACCCGTGACTTTTAATTTAGACACATGTGAACCGAACAGGAAACCCCATGAACCGGACCAAACAAACACACCCTTAACAGTGGCGAATCGGCTCAGCCGGTTGCCACTGCTTGTGTAAACTCGCCACCGGCTTAAGCCGGTGGTTCCCTCTCTCGGCTAGCCGCTGACTAGAACGAAGTTCCCACCGGTTGCGTGCCGGTGGTTCCCCCCTGCTGCGCCTGGGGTTCCCCCTGCTTGACCAAAACAGCCACCCGTCTTGGACCGGTGGTGGTGGTTGCTGCTGCCGAGACCCCCAAACAAACCAAACGGTACCCCAACTCATGTCGGGGTCCCTTGGTTCCTGTTGCCGACAGAGACCAACCACACCGAGACTCGAAGTCTCGGTTAGTGGTGCGAACCAAAGCAAGCCGAGAGCCATGGGGCTCTCGATTGGGTGTCGGCCAAACTGAACCAACCCGAAATACCCTTTTAATTTCCCCCCATGACTAATTGACATGTTTTAATTACTTGTTTTTATAACCCCATGATTACATGTTCTTAATTAATTAAAAGAATTAAAAAGAAAAGGGATAACGAATTACCAATGCGTGAATCAAACGAGAACACAAACACGAACGATTACCACTTGTATCTAATCTCAAAAAATCAACAAACACCCCTTGGTGTGGTGTTGTAGCCGGCGGCCAAAGAGGACAAAGAAGGAGGCTAGGGTTTTGTATTTTTTGTGAAAACTTTGTTAAATGAAAAGGGTGAAACCCTTTTTGTTTATTTAGTAAAAACCAAACATGGGCTTGGCCCTTTTTGTCTCTTGGTGTCCGCGGCATGTGAGACCCACAAGGGGAAACCCAAAGTTTTTCCCGTGTCTAATATTTTACGTGTTCGTGTGTTCGTGTTATGTTATATTTAATTATTCGTGTTAGATATAAATACTTGTACGTAACGATATTAATCGTATTATATTAAAGAAGTACGTAATTACATGTTCGTGATTTTTACATTCATGATTTCATGTTCGTGATTATAATTATTATCGTTAATAGTTATCGCGTACTATCACGTACTTAATACTTATCGTGTAATAACACGTACATAACTTTTGTAATTAATAATCGTGACACGTGTTCATGCTATAAAAGGAAAGTTTTAATGTGTCCGTACGTTTACTAAGTGTACTATTCATGGTAAAAGCATGCGGGTTTTACAATTGTATTATCCTTAAGTCGTTTAATTATCGTTTACATGGTAATAGAGACAAGTTGCTATGAATTGTGATTCTTGGTTTTAGGGTTGTTGGAAATTTGGTGGTTTTTACTCTATTGGCGTTCATTGATCGGCTGTGAGTAAAATCTAAAAGGCATGTTGAGATTCACCTATTTTGGTTAATATCTTGAGATTTGTAGGTACTGATTTGTTGTCAATCAGGGGGCTTTGTCAATTGGTTTTGGGCTCATATTTGCCATTGTAGCTCTTGAGTAAGTGAATCGGGGCGCACGTGACGCAGATTCTTAGTTTTCCGTTTGATTATGGCACTATAAGTTGTTTTTTTCCTTTTAAGACTTTAACAAATTATTGGTTTATGGGTGCACGAACGGGTTAGCTAATATCTTCACCGTTTAACTTGATTAGTGTGGATTTCTCCTCCGGCCAACTCCAATTTCCTCAACTGTGATCTTGTGAGTCTCGGATGCGAGTATAGGATTTAGGATTGAACTTCAAAAATGGACTAAAAGTGGGTAAGAGTGAAAGTTAACTTTGACTAAAAGTGGGTAAGACTGAAAATATTATGACCATCGAACTTTAAAAAAATTCTTAGGGTGTGTTTGGTATGTTAGTCGGAATCACTAAAGATATGATTTTGATTGGAGTCATGTATGGGATTGGGGATATCAAATATATTATTGCTGTTTGGTATAAAATATTCGATATCGGTATCACATATAGTAAATCCATTTAAATGCTTACATTTAATTATTTGTGTGGTGGAAATAATATAATATGTCGGCTCCACGGGAATGGTTAGCAAAAGTCACCTCTACCCATTTGTATGAATCTATCATTCTTGATATCATAGTTTGTCTATAAATCTTCAACCAAACATTTAGAATGACTATCATTATCATTGTTTGATTCCAATATCGACTAAACAAACGCACCCTTAACTTTTTTGAAAAAGGACTGAAAATGAAAGATCCAACAAACCACGAGAACCAAAAATATAGTTTACTCTCAAATGAATCTAAGCAATTTTACCTAACTTGCTTAACTTTATGAACTCATGTAACAAGTAACTAAATTTGAGTAGGAATAGTAAACCTAATTATGTTTATGGTTGTGAATTGGTAAAAAGGTACAAGCTTCCTAATGAGCTTTTGCTTTCAATTAACTAACAACAACCCATGAGTTTGCATGATTTTGTTTTTCACAGTTTGGTAGTAACTTTTGTTATGATACCTTTGAATTTAAGCAACATGGGTTAAGCTGGTCTAGTGGGACATGCTGGGTTTGTTGTACTTTATTCTTAAAATATTGCACATTGTACTCAATTGCATCTTTTCTACATAATGAAAAGTGATAAAGCATGGATCTCGTAGGGTTTTGTTTGGCAACAAACATATTTGGCGGGTCTCATTTTGTTTTTTACCTTTAGTTAAAGAGGAAAAATAAAGAAAAAAATTGTAGTCAAGGAGATAAAACATTATTCTTCAAAGTTCAAACCAACATTTTTAATCAGATTTATACCGTAATATTCGTTTATTTATTAAATGAACGAACATAAAAAACATTTTACGTTCGTTTAATTAAATAAACGAACAAGAACAAAAGTCGTGTTTGTTCATTTATGTTCGTGAACGTCTGATAATTCGTTTGTTTATGATCATATATATGTTTATGTCCGTCTATCGTAACTTTTTATTATGTATGTTTAAAATTGTTTTGCTTAAACAAAACAACACTTATAAAACACAATATTGTGTATATTTTTGTAAAATTTATAATTATTTATGCTCGTTCGTTTATGTTCGTTTAGTGCCTTAATAAACGAACATGAACAACTTTATTTCTTAATAAACGGACATGAACAAGAAACTTCGTCCGTTTAAGTGACCGTGTTCGTTTATTTGTCCGGCTAAAATTAAAGGAACGAAAATGAACGAACATGAATAAGACCCCGTTCGTATTCGTCCGATTCGTTTAAAGTCCTAGTGAAAAATTAAATAGTTACATCACTTAAATAGTAGAGGATTAATAGATGCTTAGCACCTTCTAATCAGCTTATTAGATTCATTATTTATTTATACGACAAACTGTTTTTTAATAACTTGTATATTAAGCCTCCCTTATCATAATGACTATTTATTTTACGTATGATTAACCTCTCTTAATTAAAAATCATTGGTCCGCTCCTGCTTAAATAAACCATGAGAAAACTTTTAAAAAGTGTCGTATCAAATACTGTTCGACATCAAGGAAAAACGGATGTGATTTTTCAAGTTCAATTCATGTTATCCGGTGATGCCGAGTATTTGACTTAGATGTGTGCAACTTAGTTCGTCGGTGACTGTTTATTGTGAAGACATTATATCATTAGGCCATTTGGTGACGATATCGTTTGAAGTTAATGTAAGTGGATAAATGATAAATTAATTTTGTAAGGGCATATAATTTATATAACAAAGCATAATTTCATTAATCTTAAAGGGGTTTAAATTTAGATATTATTTACTTGTTTAATATTGATTTTTTTTTTCTAACTTTAACCATAAATTAGTTTTTGTATGTTGTATAATAATTAAGACAAAATATACGTATGAATTGAATTTTAAATGTATTTTCTAATAATATAATTTTCATTAAATATTATGTAACATAGAAAAGTGATTTAAAGTCAAACTTAAGTAAAAAGTTAATAGTTAACAAATATAAATTAGGACCAAAAAACTATGTGAACACCTATGAAAGTCAATACTTGAATTTATTTACATATCTAACTTTACATGTGCCAAACAACAGGGCGTCCTGAAGATTTTGAGTGCCCTGGGCGGTAATTAAAAAAAGGCCTCTAAAAAATTATGTGAGAAAAAAAATGTTTCGTTATCGATGCTAAATAAAATTGCAAATATCCAAAATATACTAATCGATGCTAAATTTTTTTATAAATATCCTAAAATAATATTACAAAGACCATTTTAACTTAGACTTAAGTGTATAAATAAGTTGGGCTTTTAAAAAATGTACAAATAAGTTGGATTTATAAAAAATTTGGTGCCCTCTAAAATACGAGGCCATGTGTCATGGCCCATGTTGCCCTTGTCAATCTAGGACCCTGCCAAACAATCATTTTGCAAAAAGTTCACTAGTTGACAATAAACTAATCTTTCTTTAGTTATGTCACCAGCTAATCGTCAATAACATAAAAGCTCGACTTTAAGTTTTCCTAACACTATAGCTTTTCTAGAACGCTTAAAAGCATTCCAAACTTACGTAAAGGTTTTACGCGTTTTGATCGACTTTTCTTAGATATCTAGTTTACAGCTAGAGATATGGTTAAGAAATAACGACATGCTTGCGATAGTTACATCGACACCCTATGATTTGGCTCTTCACAATGTTTTAAAACCCAGGTTGAATCGTGACCCGGTTGGATAATCAGACATCAGTGTATAGATGGCTCGACTAAATCAATTAAAAACCCGATTTTTAAACATTAATTTTACGTGATCACGCGACACTAACATGACGCAACTAAACCAAACCCCAAAATTACTTATCAACCAAGTTTAGACTTGCATGTATTTACATGTAAAGTTGAGAGTTATTTTACATCATTTTTTCTTATATGCTAAGAAATTAATCTTTACTTATTTATTACTTAAAATTGAAGTTTATAAAAAAAAACAAAATAACAATTGTTGTCAAAATGTTCAAAAATTGTAAAATACGACAAAGAGACTGAAGTTATAAATATAAAGAAAACTGGTTACCACCGGTAATATTTCAATAATGATAAAAAATAATAAAATATCATTAATAAAATATAACTAGTGATATTTTATAAACATATTTATTATATATGTAATATTATCAATGATATTGCATTGTTTTTATATTTAGTGATATTTCATTATCTAATGATTGAAAAGTATTCTGTAATATTTACAACTTTATTCCTTCTGTTCGTTTTTTAAAACTTTAAAACTTTTTGATAAGAATTGTCTTTTCTTGTTTTTTTTAAAAAAATTGATTAATTTTTATTATTAGATCAGATTAAAATAAATGATAAAGATTTATCCCTTAACATATAAATAAAAATACAAATAAACTTTTTTCTTTACAAGTATAAATTATTTGAAGTTGAATTTAGTCGCTTTATGTGTGTGAATATATATATTTCATAATATTGAAAAATGTAAATTGGCTTGTGAAATGGCTTAGAAAGTGAGCAAGTGTTTTACCCTAAATCACCGGCAACTAATCACGTATCTGGTAGTAATGATTAAGTTTATCTAGAATGTCGTACCTTTGTTACGGAGCGATTGGCGCCACATGCAAATCCTAACCATTGATTGATTTCTTTATACATTCTTTTATTCATGGATAACATGTATGCTATATTATATTAAACCACACCAAGATAAGATATAGTGTTTTTTAAGAGCATTTTAAATATTGTTTTTTTAAAGGGATTTTCTAATATGTGTCACTATGGCATATTTTTATATGTATTTATTAAACATGATAGTTTCTTAAATTATGTTTATTTTTATTTATAAAAATATTAAACTTGGCAAATGAAAACAAATTAAGAAATTATTTATATTAAGTTACATTTAAAGATGGTAATTTATGTTCATTTAATGACACTAATCATGTACCACCATGGCACATATTAGAAAAAACCTTTTTAAAAACATCTCAATATTATTGAAATTCGATTTTCGAGTTATACCATCCATAACGGGCAGGCCTGAGATCTGAACCACTGGAAGAAATTCTTAAAACTCACGGCTTTATACTAAGGAGAAAAATCATATTAATTTTGTCTTTTGCAAAACTTGAACCCATGACCAGACCCTCTCCCAAGCTCCAAGAGGAACACAGGTGTCCAACTGTTCTAAAGCAGTTGGTTTTTAAATATTGTTTTTATATGCCATTTTTAGTAATTTTACGTTTTCCAATTAAATCTTATAACTATGTTACCAAACATTTTTCGAACAAATAATTATTTTCCCGTTTTAAAACTATAGTCCCCGACAAAAAAACACACAACTTAAAAAAATATATTTATTAAATCATGTTTTACGTCAATAAACAGAGTGACAGTTACTTTTAGTTAATTAATTTAAATCTTTTTGAATTTTTGTAATTATAATTTTAATTAAAGATTATATACTGAACTTAATTAAACTTTCATTTATATTATTTGTAGAAGACAAAAAATTTTAATATCTTTAAATATGAACAATAATATTAAAACGAGAGAGTATTATTTATTGCTCCCTAACTATTAGTGCTTATTCGCCCCTACTAATATGTGTATCAAACACTTGGTACTTACACACCCTTCAATGGTGTGGCTAGTTTCCAAGCCAAGGTTGTTCGTGTTTTATTTAGTAGTTTTCAGCAGTTTAGTGTGTTCATCTGCCATCATAAGCTTATTGTATCTTTTTTTCTCTTTTGATTAAGAGTTATCAATTTATATTTATGTTTTTTTGCCAAAAAAGAATGTGTATCAAATACTTCCATAGTGTAACGGAAACATAAGAAGCTCACATTCATCATTGTCTTATCAATTATCAACTTATGGTAAATTTGAGATTAATGGGCTGGGGCTTTTTTTGTCACGTTATTTTAAGAAGTGTTCTATTTTGTTGTTTTTTTTAGAAGCTCTGTCAAGCTATTTCTACCAAACAGAACTTATTTTTAAAAGTGACTTATTTTTTTGGAAAAAATAAGCTCATGCTACAACAAGCTCTATTAAGCATGTGCGCCAAACATACCCTTAGGGTATGTTTGGCATTCTTAGGAGCTGGAGCGTATCGCTGGAGCGGGTTGCTGGAGCTGAATGCTGGAGCATGTAACTTGAGCTTATTTTACATGTTACTTTAACTAGCATGTCATTTAGGAGCTTATTTTTTAACAAGCTCCTTCAAGCTCTGTCAGCCAAATGGGACTTATTTTTAATAATAGCTTATTCTAAAAAGACAATAAGCTCATGTTACGATAAGCTCTGATAAGCTCACACGCCAAACATAGCTTTAGTCTTATAAAATAATCAAATTCATCGTCACAATATACTCCACTTAAACAAGATATAACTCACAAACACAAAAGTTACACACCCCTCCACACACCCCTCCACACAAACACCTCCAAAACTCGATCCATCTATCTTCTCCCTGGCATTTAAGAGTAATAACATAAGATTAAATATAAGGAGCAATTTCATATATCACCTTATTTTTAAAATCAATTTCAAAAATACTCAATAATGCTTAACAATCATTATACATTGTGCATTCAATAGTTACACTTTGTGTTTATATGAAATTAATTTTGAAAAATAGGGTAATATATAAAATTAATCCTAAATTGAAAACGTTTACATGAATATGATTGTTCAGCTACATGAATTAAAATCAAAAGATTCGCATTCTCAAACAAACTTAGAAAAAGCTTAGTTTAGTTTATCATTATATATTAGCAGTGTTTCGCGCGTTGCAATTGCGGGTACCCTAAAACTGAATTACGCAAGCATGATGTTTATAAATATACATATTTTTTAATAATAATTCTACGAATAATAATTTTACGAATAATAACGAAAGGTCTAAATTAGAATAACTTGAAACAATAATAAACCATTTCATATAAAAATACTATTACGAGATTGTGATGATTCATGGTGAATGATATTTGCTAATATATGTAACATTCGTCACAATATTATATAACGTGTAAACATATAAAATTTTCTTAGTTTTTATATTTACATTCATATATTTAATAACCTTACAAATTTTCTACTTTGATATGTACGATTAAATCGAATTAATTAAAAAATGGTTAGTATTTCACTAAATTTCTTTTAAAGTACTAGGGGTGAGCAAAAAAACCGAAAAAACTAAAACCGAACCCGAAAAACCGACCGAATATAAAAACCGATGATTCGGTTTTTACGTTTTCAAAAACCGAAAAGTTTCGGTTCGGTTTTGGTTTTCATCCAAAAACCAAACCGTAAAAACCGAACCGAACCATTCTATTATAATAAGAAATATAAATATAATATAAATATATATAAATAAGTAATATATAAAAATTATAAAAAATGTTTATTTTTTAGGGAAATAGAACTAATATATTTATCTTATTTTTTATACGCATGTTTGATATGTACATGTGCTTACTTCACAATATATCGTTATATATGTGACGATAATCGTTTATATATGTGTATAGTTATAAAAATTTGAGATAAATATTATTAGGCTTAGATTGACAAAAAAAATAAAGAAAAAAAATATTTTTTCACGCAAAATAAGTTTTTTAATCTAAATATGACGTACCCAAATATAAACGGTTTTAAAACCGAAAAAATCGACAAACCGAACCGAAACCGATTACAAACCGAAAAACCGAACCGCCCAAAACCGAACGGTTTCGGTTTTTGGTTTTTTAAAACCGAATATGTCGGTTTGGTTGGGTTTTAGCCAAAAACCGACCCAAGCCGAACCGTGCACACCCCTATAAAGTACATAAATAGACGATATATTTTTTCGAATATACAAATTAAAAAAAAATTATGGTTCAAAATCAAGCACAATTTTGATAGTTGACTTACATTAGTGAACAACTTAAATAATTATATGTAAAAAATTACAACTATAGCAATAATCATTCTACATGTTACATATTAATTTATATTTTTTTGTTATTTAATGTGAATTGCTCATCAATTAATACCCAAGTAAATTTATGAAGTTTTGGTGTTGTAAAGGTTTGTAATAAAAGATTCTAAGGTTAAACTATCTAAAATTTTGGAGAGAAAGTAAAATCTCTTTTAAATAACAAATATTTATGTGGCATTAAAAAAAGCTGTACATAGTTAAGTAAGGGGTCGTTCTTATCAGTTTTGATAGATTCTCACCGGTTCGTCTTTTGACGACTTTTATTGGCTTGCCGAACCAATTGTGACTCTGATTCTCAGTTGTACATGTTGGTCAACTATATATACTGTCATATTAGGTAGACAACATATGTATGATTTTGTATATATATGCTTTTAATTATTGTACAATGTGAATATATAATTATATTTTTAATAAATGAGGTGTATTAATTAGATATTAATTAGTATTAGTTATTTATATTTTAAATGTGTATTAATAATTGTACATTACGCATATAATGTTGTAAATTGATTTTTTCTAATAATAGAAGTGTTTTTTTTAATATGTAATATAGATTATATTGTATCATTAAAAGGAGTTTAGGTACCTACTTCCAAAAAATCTATAGATTCATTTGAAAGATTTTTTAAAAAAATCAATAGTTCGAGTCTTAACTCTCACGTATTTTGATTGGTGTCGAATCAAGAGAATTATCGAAATTATCTATATACTGTTATATAAAGAGGCGAAACTGAAACCTAACTCTGATCTTAATCCTAAACTTAAAATTAACAAACCTAACTCTAAGCCAAAAATTAATATAAAAATGTTAGATTTAAGTCATTATATCATATTTGGTAAATTAATCTCATCCATTCAATTTTTAAAACAAACTTTTGTAACAAATTATTTAAAAAACTTTTATTTTTAAATCAAAATATCTTTTTATTTATTTATTCTTTTTATAATTTAATTTCGCCATATTTTTAAATTTTCGTGCTCTTTAATTTAAGATCCATTCTAATATATTTTTGTTAAAATTTTAAACTTTTCAATGATATTAAGTTTATTTTAATTTGATTTAATTTTTTTACTTTGAATATATATTTGATGAGTTAAAATGCAACATTTGTTCGCTAAAAAATAGTTATCGGGTAACCCGCCGCTGAATTACACGGATATCATGCTAGTTTTTATAAATAAACAATAATTTATGCCGAAAAACATTTAAGATCAAAATATTATCGTCAATTTTCACCTTGTGTATTATATATTGTATGAAAACATAATTCATAACCCATGTGAATATTGGGTACCGTAGTACGATATCATAAACTCAATTTGGATCCGAGTGGATACAAAACAACAGCGTCGTGAATTTGACTCAAAGTTTGAGCATTTTCGGGATCAAATAATGGTTGTAATAATAGTATAAACATGATCACAAGATCGTTGTGCAAAATTAATGAATTTTTTGGAAGCTAGTGGGATTGGGTACGAGTAACGTCACGTGTCAAACACGTATAACACATATATGTTTGACAAAGGATTTTTTTAATTTTTTAAAAAATGTTACTACGCTTTTAGTTTAAAAATAATTTTTTTCAAATAACTAACTCCATTTGTTACAACAATTTTTTAAGTTGTTTACTTTTTATTTTAAAATATAAAAGTTGTAAATCAGTGATATACTTTCTAAACAAATTATAATTTATCCAAATATGTTTTCTAAGTCATTTTACATTTTAATGTTATAGTTAACAGTTAATTTATCAAACACTTTTATTGAAAAATAATACAATTTATATTTAATGTTAACAGTTTTATAATTAATAGTTTATAGTTAACCGCTTACAGCTTACAAATTTTTTTACCAAAACATAACCGACTAAAATTATTATAACAAAACACGATAATCAAATGAATAAATCAGACATACCTTTTTATTATTATAGAAAAAAATTTATAATATGGATTAATAGCTTTTTATAAAAAAATTTATAGTCATTTTAATATGATTGGTAAAATTAGCTTTATGCTGTGAGTTATTAATTACAAGTTATCAATTATAAAACCCTTAATAAGAGCAACAAGCTATATTTTTTTAGTGTTATAAATATTAGTCATGGCGGCTGATATATCGGTGATATATCGTTTGGCAATAATTCATCGTTACGATATGTGCCATATCAGCCAAGTTAACGTTTTGGTTAATATCGGTTAAAAATTTATCAAGCTTAGCGTTTTGATTAAAATCGATCAAAAATATAAAGAAAGTATTAAAAGTAAATAAATATTGCAAATTTATATTTAATAAATATTAAATATATTTGAAATAGTAATAATAATAATAATATACAAAATACTGATAAAAAAAATATAATTTAAGGTATCCGTCGAGAAATTGATATATCACCGCAAAGACCGATAGATTTCTTGGCGGTAGTCGACCGCCGACACCCCGCCGAGTGATATTTACAACCTTGATTTTTTTAATGAAAATGTTTGGTAACTTAGGTGTTGATTGTAATATTAATATGTAAATGACTAAAAATAGTTTTAAATAGATTATAATATGATTGGTTGGTATATCAGTAATTTACAATTTTAACAGCTCTTAACATATAAAAAGTTTCACGAATCAACTTTTAATTTCGAAACTACTTATTTAAAACAAAATTTTAAAGCTGATGTGTTCAAACGAAGTTTCTTATTTCAAAAGATATTAATTTTTTTAAAAAAAATAACGTTTTTTTTTCTTAAAACCTAGCAAGCTCAAAATCTTTCTTCATATTATTTGCTATTGAATAAAGTATGCATTTAAGATACTAAAGTAATTTTGTAAAAATAGCTGTAAGCTGTAAGTTGTTAATAATAAGCTATTAATATTAGTTATAAGTTGTATTATTTTAGTGTTTGGTAAATTAACTGTTAACTGTAAAATAAGATGTAAAATGACTTAAAACACATATTTAGATAAATTATAATATGTTTTGAGGGTATATCAGTGATTTACAACTTTTACAGAGCTAGTTAATTATAATGCTGTTTGAATCAATTTTTCATTTAAAATAAAAAACTAACAGCTCCAAAAAGTTGTAGTGCCAAACAATGTTAGTTATTTTAAAAGAAATTATTTTTGAAACAAAAAATTAACAACTCTAAAAAAAACTTTGAAAAGTCTCTTGCTAAACATGTCCTAAATCGCTTTTTGGTATTAAAGTGATTCATATATATGTCATCAATGAATTTTGTTCCTATAGAAATAAAAGTGTTGACAAATTAACATAAAATCTTTTGACGCGTATAAAAACTTCAACAACATTGATTCACATTCACACTAGTTAGAAATAAGGTTTGTCACCCAAAGTTATATAGCCATTTTTATAGGTTCGATCGAATTTGAGTTAAAATTCGAGCACGCACACGAGATTTAGAACTCGAATGAACTCGAGCCAAGTTTATAGACGCGTCAAGCTCGAGCTGAAAATCGACCGCGTTCTACTTTGGTCGATGGTTGTTGACAAAGAGGCTTAGCCCATCAAGCATTATTTGTTAAAATTTGTCTATACTTTTGGGCTTAGACCCAATAAGTAACATTTCAAAAGTTATTATGTTTATGTCAAATATGGGCCAAACATTATAGACCACAGACCAGAGCAGAGCTTTGGATCTAATCAGTTTTTGTCCGGTTCGGTGCAAATGAAAACCGGTTTTTAAAAAAAACCGGTCAACAAAACCGAAACCGGTTTTTTATAAAACCGATTTTTAACCAAACCGGTTAGACCGGTTTTAACAATTTACCCAAAATCTGTTTTTTACCGGTTGAATAACCGGGTTTACTTGGTTTTCTAAAAAAACCGGTTTTAACCGGTTTCTAAAATTTTAAATTATTTTTATTTTATTTATAATATTCGAACTAACCGTTGTAAAAACCGGTTATTATAACCGGTTAAAATAAATGGTCAAACTAGCCGTTTTTTTAACTATCCGGTTTAAAAAAGCATAACGTTAATATAGCCGTTTGGAGTGTTTTTATGTGTTTTATTTTTTTAATGTTTTTGATTGTTTTAAGGCTTGTCAAGCTAGTATAAATACATGTTGTGAGTTGAGGTTGAAAACATATAAAAAGCACTCTTATTTCTCTAATCTCTATAATTTTTCTAATACCGAATAACCGATATACTGGAAAACTCACGATCACAACATGCTTCCACTAATGCCTCTGTTGCCACTAGTAGCCGTCAACGAAAATTTTAATGACTTGAGTATAATGTGTGATGGCAATGCCGAAGCTCGACATACTTGAGTACACTGGTATTTTTCGGGTGATGGCCATGCCGAAACTCGAAATGTATTAGTATTTATGGTTGTTTGATTGTATGGTTTAAATAAAAATTATGGTTTGTATGATTGTAATGCTTAAATAAAAGTTATGGTTGTATGATTGTAATGTTTAAATAAAAATTATGGTTGTATTTTTTTTAGTATGTTTTTATTATTAACAAGTTTATTAAATAAATGACGAAGTTTTAAATTACAAAAAAAAACCGATAAGGTAAAACATCGAAAAAAACCCGATTCCGAACATTTATAACAGAAAAAAACCGAACCGGTAAAAACCCGATAACGAAAATTTATAACCGAAAAAACCGATCCAAACATTTATAAGTGAAAAAACCCGATTTAAAAAAACCGGTTAAACCAAAACCTGTTTTTTTAAACCGATTTTCTAATAACCGAAAACCGGTTTTAACCGATTTATTCACACCAGTAGGTTCGGTTGTTCGATCATAAGCATTGTAAAAATACTATACATATAAACTTAAGGAAGAATGTTACATAATCTTTTTTTTTTCCTTATATTACGAGGAATTTTATCGTATTTTGACAAGTGAACTAATCTCTCGTAAAAGAAACAATACTCTCATTACATTATTTAACAACATAAAAAACATGAACTGGATACAAGAATGTTTGTTATCATTACGAGCGGAGCTACATATGTGTCGAGTGTGACACGAGTTACATTCGTTTTGAGATCGTGTGCAAAAAATCTTCAAAACTTGTTTTTTATTATTTGTGAAACCCTAAAAAAAATTTGTGCTACTTTAATTTTTTACTGGTTATCACATGATACATGAATTATATAGGATTCCTAAAGCACATCGAAGTGCAACTATATCCATTGAATATGCTTTATCATATTCCCTTTTCTACCTTTTTAAAAATAAAATATTTATACCATTGACACAACACATAATACATCTGCCATGAAAACTACTAGTATTACGAAATCCTTAACTATGATCATGATCATGGTCATACATATACTGGTAAGTGTTAAGGGACATATACCTTCTACATTGGATGGTCCTTTTAAGCCCGTGACACGAAAATTCGACAAGTCGCTTAGACTGGGTAGTGATGACTTGCCCATGAATCATACAAGGTTAAGGAAGAATGTTACATTAAATTTTCCTGAGCAAATTGCTTTGGCACTTTCTTCTGTAGATTCTATGTGGATTTCTTGGATCACTGGTATGGTATATATGGTTCGTTTGTTTTGTGTACTGTATAAGTTTTGTCTGATGTTTGGCGCGTTAGGTTTTGAATTTAAGCCTTAGAATTCTAGGAAAGTTATGTTTCTAAAGTAGCTGTAAGCCTGTAACAAAACTGACTCTGATTAGTTGCATAAGTTAGCAAGTGTTCGGAACAATATATATCACCTAAATATGTATAATGCAGCTATAATTTTGGTTGATCTATAGGCTATATCATTAGGTATTTTCGTCATCCAACATGTTTTAGGCTGAGACGCATACACGTACTTGGGTGGCCTATTATAAAGTTGTTGCAGTGTACGTGTTAAGACAACTCGTTATCTAATTAGCACATCTTTAAACATCAAAAGAACATTCAAACACTATCTCGCTGCAGCTCGTCTGCTCGTGTGTTACGACTGATTATGTATGATTGTGACCAGCTCTATCACATTATAATGTTTAAAGACCTTGTTGTTATTCTAAAGGGGATGCACAGATTGGGAAGAATGTGACGCCACTTGATCCATCTACAGTTGCTAGTGAGGTGTGGTATGGCGAAAATAGTGGAAACTATACTAAGAAGCGAAACGGGGTTTCACTGATTTATAATCAGTTGTATCCGTTTGAGGGACTTCTGAACTACACTTCGGGAATCATTCACCACGTCAAGATTGAGGGTAAGTATTCATCAACTCAAATTATTGCTATTAGTACTTTAGTGTTAATAGTTTTCGATTTATGTAATGTATGTAGGTCTTGAACCTGGTTCAAAATATTACTACATATGCGGAGACAGTTCTATTCCAGCAATGAGTGACGAGCGTGTTTTTGAAACATTACCATTTCCGACCCCAAACGCATATCCTCGTAGAATTGCAGTTGTTGGGGACCTTGGACTCACAGCTAATACGACATCCACTATTGATCATTTGATTGAAAATGATCCGTCTATGATTCTAATGGTTGGAGACTTGAGTTATGCGAATCAGTACCTTACTACTGGCGGTGAAGGTGCATCATGCTTCTCTTGTGCATTCCCGGATGCACCTATTCGTGAAACGTATCAACCCCGGTGGGATGGATGGGGCAGGTATATTACTTTGCATAAGCTTGCTCAACTGGTTAGAGAACTTGTTTAATAGGTTCAGGTAAAAATAGGCTGACTGGGCTGGATTGGTAACGGGTCAAAATGGTTTTTAGTTTTTGGTCCTGTGTCGGGTACCCATTGATTCGTTTGGATTTCAGCTATTCCTACTTTTTTTTACCCCTTTGACCCGCTAGAGATAAAATGTAATCTAAGTCAACTAATCACTAGCTATCTAACATTGAATGCTAAAGTCCAGGTTCATGGAGCCCTTGATCTCTAGAGTACCAATGATGGTTATCGAAGGTAACCACGAGATCGAGCCACAAGCTAATGGAGTCACATTTGAATCATATCTAAATAGGTTTGCAGTACCATCCAACGAGTCAGGATCTAACAGCAACTTTTACTACTCGTTTGATGCGGGAGGCGTGCATTTCATTATGTTAGGAGCATATACAGACTACAACAGGACCGGTAAATTATTGACACACTTATTTCAGGTAATCAGTTTATTATCCTAGTAACTGATGGTAACATAATTATATGTGATCGTTTTAGGTGCACAGTATTCTTGGCTCCAAAAGGACTTGAATAGATTAAACCGAAGTGTGACACCATGGTTAGTAGCCACGTGGCATTCCCCTTGGTATAATAGCTACTCGTCACATTATCAAGAATTCGAGTGTATGCGGCTAGAAATGGAAGAACTTTTGTATCAACATCGTGTTGACATTGTGTTCTCTGGCCATGTAAGTCTAACATAAACTCGACCTGGCAAATCATAAACATACGATCTTTTCTACCAAACTCCTGGATATGAACAATTCTGTAACAAAATGATCAGTCTTTTCAACGCCACTGTATTATTTGTCTTTCAGGTACATGCCTACGAGAGGATGAATAGAGTGTATAACTATAGTTTAGACCCTTGTGGGCCTGTGTATATAACAATTGGAGACGGTGGCAACATCGAGAAGATTGATGTCGACCACGCAGATGAACCAGGAAAGTGTCCTTCGCCAAGTGATAATGTACCCGAATTTGGAGGGGTATGTCATACAAATTTTACATCTGGTCCTGCAAAGGGAAAGTTTTGCTGGGATCGACAACCCGATTGGAGTGCTTACAGAGAAAGCAGCTTCGGACATGGCATTCTCGAGGTACGAAATGGGAAACCAAGGAACATCTGAATATGATTATCTCATGTTTTAGGGGTCAAAGACAAAGTGACGAGTTTTTTTGCAGGTTGTGAATTCTACATACGCACTATGGACATGGCACAGGAACCAGGAGATCTACAAGGAAAACAGCACCGGCGATCAAATCTACATTGTAAGACAGCCTGACTTGTGTTTGGTATCTCCACAGGTAATCACCCCTTAAGCCGTGTTCATGTTAGTAAGCCTTTGATTACACTCGAATGAGATGGATTGCACATTGGTGTAGCTGCATAGTCACACAAGTCCGTTGGCTGCATCTGGACTCAGAGTTCCTGAATGACGTGGTTTCTCTTCGTTTTCTTGATCACTGTCATTGCCTGTACATGTCTTCATTTTCTGTAACTTTTTTTTCAAAATTTGTGAATGTAAGAGGTGCTATTAGAAGCCCATTGTGTGTCATGACAATACTACAAACGAACACAAACCAAATATTACGTCAGTAGAAATTAATTTATAAAACTAGTTAGAGATCAGATTGAACATGTATGCTCTTTATTTGATCAAGTAAACCTTTCTTTGATTCGTAAACCTCAAAAGAAACAATCTTTCCAAATTTCAATGGCTGAAATCGCTATTACTGCTGCTGTCGCTGTCACCGTGCTATTTGAGAAGCTGGCTTCTGTTAACTTCATGAACGTGGCTCGATCAGAAGGAATTCAGAATCATTTGAAGAAATGGAGTATAAACTTAATTAGGATCCAAGATGTGCTTCATGATGCAGCGCATCAGCAGATTACGAAGGAGTGTACAAATTGTGGTTGCTCGAGCTGCAGGATTTGGGTTGCGATATAGACGATGTACTTGATGATATTGCCAGAGAAGTTATACGACTCAAGTTCAATTAGGAAGCACGTTTCAGCACCCCTAACAAGGTATTGAAGATCATCCCAACTTGTTGTACTAATTTCCATCTTAGTAACATGAAGTATGGTCAAGAGCTGAGTTATAAGCTAGATAAGATTACCAGCAAACTACAAGAGCTTGTTGAGCAACAAGATAAACTGGCTTTATAAGTTTCTGAAAATGTTATAAGCTAAATGTATGGGAGGCTTAGGCAAAACCATTTCTCAAGCTATAACTGGAGAAGTAAAAACATTTTTATAGTCTTGATCTATTGCATGTGGCCCTTGTAGAAAAGCTTTCGGAAAAAAGGTTCATACTTGTTCTAGACGATGTCTAGAACGAAGACTACAAGAAGTGGAAGT
Organism: Glebionis coronaria; assembly: GCA_025667525.1. Classification (NCBI taxonomy): domain Eukaryota; kingdom Viridiplantae; phylum Streptophyta; class Magnoliopsida; order Asterales; family Asteraceae; genus Glebionis; species Glebionis coronaria. Next base: position 577,387,784 of record CM046878.1, read on the forward strand.
CCTCCGAACCCCTCTTGGTGTTTTTTCATATGAAAAATCTCTGACATTATATATTTGCTCAATCTGTACTCACTACAAGAAAAATGCCTTTTAATGACACTTGTTTTAATGACACATATAAAATGTGTAAGCAAAAGTCCACATATCCTAACACTTTTAGAAAAAATATGAGCATAGTTTAAGTTTTATTTACACATTTTGAAAAGTGTAAGTAAAAGTGATAGTTTTGCTTATAGATTGTAAAAAGTGTAAGGATATATGATGTTTTGCTTATACTTTTTGTAAAGTGTGAGCTAAAGTCTAATGTTTTGCTTACACTTTTTACCGTCTATAAGCAAAAGTCTAATGTTTTGCTTACACTTTTCAAAATGTGTAGATAAAACTTAAACTATGCTCATATTTTTTACAAGTGTAAGCAAAAGTCTAGTGTTTTGCTTACACTTTTTTTATAAATGTAAGCAAAAGTCTAGTGTTTTGTTTATGATTCTTATAAATGTGAGCAAACGTCTAGTGTTTTGCTTACATTTTATATAAGTGTAAGCAAAAGTCTATTGTTTTGTTTACGGTCTTTATAAGTGCGAGCAAAGCTAATCTCACCCAATCTAACTCCAAACTAAGCTGAACCGGTCCAACTCAAATCGAGCCAACTTAATCCCACCCGAGCCATTTTAATAGAAAAGATAAACATATTAAATTTTATATTATATATTAAAGTTCGTATTACCAGTTGGCTTTGAAAATATATACATCCATTTTAAATTTATAATATAAATCGTAAAAAATAAAACTTAAGATGTTAAAGGGGTGACGACATATGTGACACTTTACCTCATTCTTATTACTTGTTCAACTCGAGTAATAAAACTTAACATGATTTAACTTGGGCTTATTGGGCTTATGATTATTTTCTTTATTGAAAGTGATATGAGCTGGTTCTTCCAAGTTGGGCTTTTGACCTGTGTATGATAAATGGCTTTTTACCATACTTCGCCTCGATCTATTCTTATCCATTTCCTCGATCATTCATTACCATATTTTACCACACCAAACGATACCTTCACCGAAAATCACGCATCAATGGCAGCAGCTATGAAAATCACGTATTGGATACCTTCACCAAAAATCAATGGCAGCAGCTACGAAAATCACGCATCAAAGGTATAAAACAAATCGACTTAGGTTATGAAGATCTCAAATCAGTGTTTAGTCAGTTTGATACACTCTATAATCGATTGTTTTAGCTAATTTAAAAGAATTCGAATCAATTAGTCAGTTGAGTTCATGTTAAATTAGTGCTTATCGTTAATTTGGATTGAGTTACATGGTGGCTCGGATTCAAATCGGATGAGTTAATCGGTATCGGATGAGTGAGTCGGTTGTTCAGTTTCAAATCAGACGAGTTAATCGGTACTTCGTTTCGAATCGGAGTTAGTTAACCGTTATTTCAAATCGGAGTTAGTTAATTTTGCTGAGGTATGTTTGTTAACACTTTCAGTTATTCATGTTCCGAACATTCGAATTGTTATAAATTAGTTCATGTGGAATAAGTATATATTTAGGGATCGTCATGCTTAATAAGCTTTACTATGGAGTATACATTATAATTTGTTAATTAAAACTGTGATTAGCTGTTTTTATTGTTTATAATTGTGTCTTTTTTCGATATGAGCTATAATTTCTACTTGGAAGCTGATATGTGCACTCAAATAAGGAATCTTCGGTCATGAAAACTAGTTGAGGTCTTAAGATTGTTGGCTAGTCCTGTATAAAGTCCAAGCTCTTTGATGAAATTTTATATATTTTAAGAATATGTAACATTGTAAATAATTTTTTTCGCTATTTTTATCTGGCTAATGCTTATCTATATGATGAAATTCTGCAGCCTCGAGTCGGTGAACGACATTTTTTTCTGGATTTAAGGAAGAAATATGGAAATGTTGTAGGTGTCACTCTTGTCAATACTTTAATCTATGCTTTTCTTATGTCATTAGCTCTCTATATTAGCAAGAACATGTGGTTAACTTGCTTGCTCTCTATGTTTTATCATGGTGGTGAGGGACGTTTGACTCGATAATTTGCCACTTCAGTGCAGAATATTCTTAGTGATGATGTGAGGTACGATTTCATAATTAATTCTCTTATTGCATACTTTCTGCGCTATATGTTAAACTGTTGTTTAGAGAAGTAATCAAGAACTGTTGCTTAGGGAAAGACATGGAAATGATGGAATTTGATGACCAGACTGAAATTGGAGAGCATGGGATTAACCTTAGCGGTGGTCAGAAGCAGAGGATTCAACTTGCACGTGCCGTTTATCAAGATTTTGACATCTATCTTCTTGATGATTTCCTACATAACGTTGATCAGATACTAGTAAGTATCATAAGCTCAGATTTTATTATGCATAATTCTGTTTATTATGCCAATTAGCCTCACTGAGTCACGGTACATCTTCCACCTCTATTACACGGTTACATTGGTCATTGACAGCTTATTCATCTACACAGGACATATATCATAATTCATAAGGTGAAAATATTCCCGGGCAGCAAGCACTCGTTTGGTGACAAGCCACTTGAAACATATGTGATGCCACATTGTTAAGTTCGTGAATTGCGTGCACGTGCAAGACGAGTCATAATATGGGCACATAAGAAGGCTGAAAAACAAGGAAATGGCAATATAGATTCCGAAGGTAAAGGTGAATGTCTGAGTTTGGACACTAGAATTGATTACTCCATTTCTGAATGCCTTGTATCCGCAAGCCACCTGTTTTAAGTTTAAGTTTAAGTTTGATATACGGATCAAATTGTTTTAGTTCATTTCTTGCAGAATTGGATGAGCAGAAGCACGAGTCTTGCTTTTTTAGACTATAGGGATGTTCATATTTTGACAATGAAATGTTTCGTTGGTGACGTGCATTATGTATGCATGATTTTGTCTAACGGCTGTTGGGATAGGAAAACTCTGCAATTTTTGGGGGAGGTACTGTCATGACTGCTAAGATGAGTATGACAAATTGACACCGGAACTAATTTTTGAGTTTATGTAGATTTCTATGACAATCTTATTTTTCTAGAAGACTCAAATGTTCGTTTAAACTGTGAAAAAGTTTTTAATAATTTATCACAAACTGTCAAGACACCTCATATCTCGTGTCTGATGAAGTTTCATCCTGTGATTATTTATATAGAGATATGGCTTATTGGAATGCAAATAGTTTGGGAATTCATGCTTAGGGATCATGATGGCAAGGTAGCTCCCGAGGAAATGGCGTCTGCAGCTACCTATCTCAAGGACACATTAGACACCGAGGGACTAGAACTTATCAGCAATCTTTCTAAAGATAGAGGTCTGCTACGAACTATTATATAATATACTCTGTGTTTGAATGATGCTTTTTATTCTTTTTCATCACTTTAGTCTTTTAGCAGTATAACATCATTTAAAACTTTATGAAGTTGGCATCTTTGTCCCGTTTATATAGGACCCTCTTGTTGAAGTCCCACCAAGCGATAACTTCCATGAACAAGTTATGCTCCCAAAAGTGACACTGAGCAGCTCATGGGATTGCAAATGGTGGCAGGGTTTATCGGGTACTCGCTAAACATCGCTTCATTTCTTTCAAAAGTAAAAAATATGGTTTTTTTTTTGTTTTTGCATTCATGTTGGTTCAATAGTTACAACAATTTACTGATCATGGTCCTGTTTCTCATTTAGATTTTCAGCAAGAACGGGCCCTAGTGGTACATTTGACTAAAGCAAAGGTCGATTCCTTAACACCATCAAACATCTTGTCATAGTTATAGCCTAAATATCTTATTTTACCCCTAGAATTAAACAACGAGAATATATACAAACCTGACCCCTTTGACCCATTTCAAAACATGTTTTATTTTTCACCTCTAATCTAATCAAATTCTCATGTGACCCATTTTTTTTCCATGAAAAGGTTTTAACTTGATTATCTCGACTATAGGAAATGATGATGGACTATTAAGGAGTTATAGAAGACGAGACACATGGCGTTTGTTATTTGAAATTATATAGTATTGGATAATGGTTATGTATGAACAAAATATTCTTTCATGATGAATTATGATATTCTATTGATATGAGTATTTATGTATGAATTTGACTTTTCTGGATAAGAATGTATGCATTTAATACTTTTGGTATTGTATTTGTAAATTTTTTTTGTTTTTTTTTTTGGGTATTGTTGACACAAACTTAGTGTAGACAAAAATTTCAGCCTTTATTGACACATTAAGTGTCAGGATAGGTCTGTCAGCATATACTTTTACCGTCTGAACTTCTGCTGACACATTTTATTTGTGAAGGAGAAGCTAATTTACTTTTACTGACACTTTTTTGTACTTTTACCGACACTTTTTGTGTGTCAGGAAATGTAGTTTTTCTTGTAGTGACTGGATTTGCAAAACTTTGACAAACATCCAAAACTGAAATTGCATGGTGAAGGCATCGTAAAGAGATGTGATGGATTGCCTTTGGCTTTGATAACATTAGTGAGGGCCAAGCGGATGAAAAAAGGCGATGATAACGTATGGGATTTTTAGAGGATGAAAAGGCGATTTTACGAGCTTATATCTGAGCTACAATGATCTTCTTCCCCATCTGAAGCATTTGTTTGCATATTGCTCCTTATTTCCAAAAGACATCCTGCTTGAAAAGAATGAACTTGTCCAACTACGCCGAAGGGTTTTTATACCAATAAAACAGCAACACGTCAAGGGAGAACTTTTCCAGCCTTCGAATAATGACAAAGGGCTATTTATAATGCATGACTTGATAAATGATTTGGCCAAGAGTGTTGCTGGGGAGTTTTTCATTAGGTTGGATGCTAATATGAAGACATAAATGAAGCATTAGTAAAATTCCGTCACTTTTCGATAATAAGTTGGGATAACAAAGTATAGAGAAATTTCATGAACTTAGAAGGAGCTACAAGTTTGCGAACTTTTATCGAGCAATGTACTTCAAGAATTCCTTCCGTAGTTAAACCTCATTAGAGTGCTAAGTCCAAGTAGTTGTTACATTGAAGAGGTTCCACAATCCATTAGTTGTCTCAAGCATCTACGATACCTCAAATTATCTAGCACGTGCATCAAACAATTACCAGAACAAGTCAGTGACCTTTATAATCTACACGACCTTGTTGGTTGGTAGTTGTAGTAGATTATCTAGCTTGCCAAAGAGTTTTCTAAAGTTAACGCACTCAGGACATCTTGATGTCAGTCATACTCAATTGCTGAATAAGATGCCTTTGGGAATTGATGGGTTGACAAATCTACAAACTCTATCCAAGGTTATTATTGAAGGAGATAACGGGTTCAAAATATCTGATCAGAAGGGCCTAGTGATCGACTCTTAAAAGCCCGCTTTTCATTCAGAGGCTAGACAAAGTGATAAATCGTGTGCAAGCGAAGGATGCCAGTTTAAACCAAATGAAGGGTCTTTATGATTTGGAGATGGTATGGGGTAGGCATGTCTCCGAAGATTTTGGGAGGCCAAGTACTCGTGTCATGGATGTCTCTTTCAATGAATAGACTGAATGTGCGGTACTTGAGGGTATAAAACCTCATGATAACTTGAGAAACCTGAAGATTTTGTTCTATGGGGGAAATAAGTTTCCTAGTTAGGTTTGGGATTGCTCATTTACTCGGCTAAGAGAGCTTACGTGACGTGGTTGTATACATTGTCAACATTTACAACACTCAGAAATCTACAATCACTTCAGATGTTATCCGTGGAAAGCTTGAATGAGGTGGTGACTTTGGATTCTATGTTTCTTGATACAAATCCGGTCCATCATGTTGCATTTCCGTCTCTTACAATTTTGAAATTTAAGCATGTGCCACGATCAGAAAGATGGTCAACTAGTGCTGGTTGTGACAATGCAACTAGCTATGGATTATTTCCTTGTCTTGTTGAGATTTATATAGGGTATTGTCCAAAACTAGCTGAAGTGGTCTATTGGTTTCATACCATCGCTTAGTGACATATTTGAAGAGTTGTAGTTTCTCAACTGTGCACGAGATTCCATCCTCCCTTAAGACTCTTGGAATTGATGATTGTTATAATCTATGATCATTTGGGGAAGGACACTTAATTTAGCTCACAGATCTGTGCATCAGTGATCGTGACAACATAGAAATTATAGAGGAAGGTTTTGTTTTTCTTCCTGTATCCTGCCTAAAATCTATAATGATTCGTGATTGAAAGAATCTATATGTGCCTGCCTAAGTCTTGACTTCTCCTTTCCTTGCGGATCTTGGCCTCCTAATTTAAGAAAGGTAACAATTGGATGCTTAAACAAACCCATTTAAGACTAGGGGTTGCAACGTATTCCAGATTCACTTGATTGTCTGCGTTTAAATGGTCAAAATTCGGGAGTGAAGTCATTTGCTTTTGTTCTTCCACCAACTCTATTGTCTTGCGATACCTCACATGTCTTTGAGGATTTGGAATCACTTTCTGTTGTCTTGCGACACCTCACATGTCTTCGAACACTACTTATTGAGAAATGCCCCAAGTTTAAACTTTAAAGATCCCCCAGATACAACTTCATCTCAGTTACATTGTGGTCATAGTAGCCCAAAGTACTCTGCAAATCTGTGTCTGAAGGTACATTTCTCCTTGCTCATCGACCGGCTTTATGTTCATTCCTAGGAGTTTTTTCATATACGGTCTCTAACATATGTAACTAATCATGTTTGAAATGTCTTTTCTTTAGAGTCTAGTTAGACACATAGTAAAGATGTATTTCCAGCTCAATGACAGTCAGGATTCCACATATTTGGTTCGTTTAATATGCCAAGGGGAAAAATATTGCATTACAGTAGATTTGTGATGAAAAACCTACCATAGTAGATGCCCATCTTTTGGAATCAAATATTTCCACGATGAACAGAAACGACAAAATCTGTAGATACTCGAGTTTTTGATGTCAAAGTCTCATCCAATCAAGTCAATGAAGTTTTGCACACAAGGAATGATGTTATTCTTTTTAGCCATTCATCGACACACTGTGACACAAAAAAGGGCAATAGTGATATTTTAGATAACCTGATAATACACATACAACACACCACCATAAGCACAACATACACATGTAATGTCGTATGTACGAAAAAAATAGATAACAGCAAAGTAAAAAGTTCCTACAACTTTATGAAATTGATTTAGATAAGGAAGATGTCGAGATTTTTCACCAATGGTAGGACTTTCAAGACAAGTAAGTACATTCTTGACTATTTTCGGTCTTCTGCACACAATGCACCAAAAAATATGGTAATTATTTTTTTTAACGGCAATTATGGCTACATGGCTCCGAGCTCAGAAGGTGTAGTGAGCCCACACAACCAGGTTGGATCCAACCCAAAAAGAAATGACACCCTTCCGATAGACCAGAAGGCCTTTGGTAAAAAAATATGGTAATTATTAATAGCCTGATAAATAAACAAGCACATATGTGGAGAAAGTTCTATTCCAGCTGACTGTTTTTGAAACGTTGCCGTTTTCGAGCCCAAACACATATCCTCGTACGTAGAATTGTAGTTGTTGGGGACCTTGGACTCACAACTAATATACAGCAACTATTATTGATCATTTGATTGAAAATGATCCATTTATGATTATAATGGTTTGAGAATTGAGTTATGCCCGTCGGTCCCTTAAAACTGGTAGAGAAGGTGTATCATGCTTCTCTTGTGCATTTCTCGATGCACCTATTCTTACTTTGCATAAGCTATACCTATTTTCCTTACATGTTAGACCCGCTAGAGATAAAACGTACTCTAACTCAACCAATCACTAGTTATCTAACAAGCGTACAACAGTTTGTTACTTTGACACAAGTTCTATAAATAAATTCCACGTTCATGGAGCCATTGATCTCTAGCGTACCTATGATGGTTATTAAAGGTAACCACGAGATCTAGCCATAAGCTGATGGAGTCACTTTCTAATCATATCTAAAAAGGTTTGCAATACCCTCCAATGAGTCAAGATCTAACAACAACTTTTACTACTCGTATGATGCGGGAGGCGTGTCTTTCATTATGTTAGGAGCATATATAGATCACAAAAGGACCGGTAAATTATTCACACTCTTATTCCAGGTACTCGGTTTATTATGCTAGTAACTAATACGAAGTATTAATATAATTATATGCTGTCATTTTCGGTGTGCACAATATTCTTGGTTCCAAAAGGACTTTATTAAATTAAATTGAAGTGTGACACCTTGGTTAGTAGTAGCCGCGTGACATTCCATTTGGTATAATAGCTACTCATAACATTATCAACAATTCGAGGGTATGAGGCGCGAAATGGAAGAACTTTTGTATTAGTTTCATGTTGACATCGTGTTCTCTGGTCATGTAAGTCTAATGTAAACTAGAGGTGAAAAATCATATACTTACGATGTTTTCTACCCAACTCTCGGATATGAATTATTCTGATATAACAAAACCAGTCTTTTTAACGCTACTGAACTGTTTGTCCCAATCTTTGGGTTAAGGTGCATGCCTACGAGAAGATGAATAGAGTGTAGAACTACAGTTTAGACTATTTTAGCAAAGTAATCCACATCTAATCAACCCTTAAGCCTTTTTCATGTTAGTAAATCTTTGATTACACTCGAATGATGCATTCCACATTGTTAAATTAGTTGTATGGGTTATTAGGCTCATTGGTTAACCTAGCTCAGTCTACAAGCTAAACAAGGCTTATTTATACTCCTGTAATCTTAATCTTTTATTATCAACCCAATTCAACGTAATCGATTGGTTCATTATCGCTTCCCCAACTCTGTTTGCATGGTATCAAAGCCAGGGTTGTTCCAATTGGGGTTTCGATTTTAGAGTTTTATTCCAATTAGGGTAATAGGGTTTCAGCTTTAGTTGTGAAGAACGATACCATGTGAGTTCAGATCAAGTGGTTTTAGTTATCAAGTGGTTATTTTCCGGATCTCTTCTCAATTGTGATTCCGACCACAACCGGTAAGAGCTTGTCGGATCTGTCAACTCCTTTTGTTTCAATTTTTAGTAGGGTTCTTTGGGTCTGCTACAACAGGTTGCTTTTTGTGTGTGACTTATTTGGTTAGTGACCCTGTTACAACAGGTTCTTTGCCTTTTGGACTTTTTCTGCAGGTTGCTTCTTTGTTGGAAATTTTTGCTAGTTGAGACCCGAACATGTATTTTCCGGTTGGATTTTGATTAGTTGAGACCTATTTGTTACTTCGTAATTTGGTTAGATACCTAGTATACCCGCGCATAGCTGCGGAAATTGCCTAGCGGAAAATAGTTAATGATATGTTAATTTACTCTGTGGTCGAACTTGATCTGGTGACTCGACTGGGTTGACCTGGTAGTCGAACCCGTAACCAGGTGACTTGACCGGGTTAACTCGGTGGTCAAACTCGTGACCTGGTGAGGAGGTGACTCGATCGGGTTGTCCCGTTGGTCGATCCCGTGACCCTATTACTCGACTATCTTGATCCGGTGGTAGATCTCGTGACCCGATGACTCGATCGTGCTTACCCGCCGATCGAACCCTTGACCCAATAATAAGATATATAAAACATTTAGGGAAACTGATTTTTCCGTTTAGATAAAATATAAACTTTATTTTTCTGATGTTTTGTCGGACATAATACTACGAGTATTACACAAAGTACGAAATCCTTTGTGCTAGACACCCATAAACAAAACACATAATATTGAAAAGCGTTGGGTTAAGCCTTTTTGGAGGAAAGTGTGGAACTGATGGCTATTTGATCCCTTCTCATCTATGCCTTCCATTTGAGTTTCGGGTTTTGTTCGTGACAACATGGGCAGTATGCCAAATTCCGTTCTCAAGAAAATTGTTCATAGGGTTTTCCTTAATGCCCACTCGGATCATGTTGACACTAAAAAACGGAACACATTTTGTCTTTACTTCAAAGGCTTTCTTTGCTTTGGATTTCAAAGAGGTGCTCACTTAAGTCGGCTAACTGGAAACAATGGAATCTTTCTATCTTTGTTTTTCTGATCCTTTGCAATTTCTTTAGCATCTCCTTGGTGCCTTTATAATAAGATTAGGCTTTAAAAAAAATAGAGAAAAGTGTTGACTGTATACATCAACACAGTCACATTTAACTGAATCAATCACAAAAAAAATTAGTTTTATAACTGATACAAGTATATTTCAAATTTATGGTAAAATTAATAACGTGTGTATATACAAAAATGTTGTCGTGAAGTTGTAGGAAAACATAAGTTGCAAATGCAATGTGGATTCAGATATGAATATGTTTTACATTGATTACTGATACATACTTAATTAAGCCCATGCAAACAAAATTGCCTCATGCTTGGAAAGTGCAGACCATGTATATGAAACTCACAGATGTTGTAGTTTGCAGTTTCTGCCATAAACACTAACGAACAACAAATATATATATGTATGTTAATTCCGGTTTCTGCCATAATTTATATATGCTAAGTAAGCTAAATATAGCTTTAATAAATTTACTAAACCAAGTGAACGAAATAATGGTAGAGTAAATACAAATAAGTAGAAACACAAAATATAACCTTCTTATATTTCCACCTGTAATTGCTCGAAAACCTGGAGTTGAGATGTTTCATTAATCAAAAGTATATAGTAATACACAGCAGCTTGTGGTTAAAAGTAAAACACATAATCACGAGAATAAGCAATCTTAAACAAAAATAACTTACCTCCGATATAAAAAGGCGCTTACTTTGTCGAATGTGACTTCGAGGCAAGTGTTGTTTTTCTACCATTGACTGAATGCTAAATAGGTGTTTTAGACCTGAAAAAAAACAAAATCTTAATTCAAATAAGCCGGCTATCTAAGACACAAAGCACAAACATCTTCAATTTATTCGGTATATGGTTTCATCCAAACTATCATACAGCGGCTACGGAAACAAAACCTTAACACATGTAAATTAAGCAAACAAATTATTTTTTAAGCTGAACAACATCATCCACGTTTTATTCGTTCTTCATTTCTGCCATTGTGTGTTTCTAGTATATAAGCAAGGTTGATGAACGAGATGACTCAAGCAGTTGTGGTTGTTTATATACACAATAAAAAAACCATTTCCATATATACTTTCGTATGTTTCAACTCAACATGATACACATAATAAAAAAAGTTTCCAGCCCATAATTGTATTCCAACATTTATAAGTTGCTATAATATGTTCAAGGTTATCCATTTACGCGTTTTCATAATATCAATCAGATGCATGTCAACCTTCAACATTTATAAGTTACCATAATTTCTGAATCTTTCACATATATGTGTAAGCGTTTCCTTTAGCTAGTTTCATTAATTTGTTAGTCAACTTTTTGGTGAATATTTGTTTGGTTTTTCAAGTTTCAACTTTCAACATTCAATATTCAACAATTAGGATAAACCCTTTATAGGGTATATAGATACCTAGTATGATCTATTTAGACGTGCTTGCTTTCGTTAGGTTGCTTCCTATTTTGTTTTGGAAATTCTAATTATTTTCAAAATTTGTGAATGTAAGAGGTGCTATTAGAAGCCTATTATGTGTCATTACTTGAAAAATTTTAGTATTTAATCACTACAAGAAAAAAGAGAACAAGTGGTGAACTTAGAAATTTCAAAATTTCGTTTTCATTAAACAAAAATGTTATAAATCAAAGTCTATGCTCGATGCTTATCAATTATTAGGGCTTTAAACGAATCGAACGAACACGGGCGGAGCCTTGTTCATGTTCGTTCGTTTAATTTTAGCTGGACAAACAAACGAACACTATCTCTTAAACGAACGGAGTTTCTTGTTCATGTTCGTTTATTAAAAAATTAGGTTGTTCATGTTCGTTTATTAAGACACTAAACCAACATAAACGAGCAGGCACAAAATTAAGGTAAAATTTACAAAAATATACACAAAATTATGTTTTATAAGTGTAGTTTTGTTTAAATAAAGCATTTTAAAACCTACATAACAAAAATATAAGATAAACGAACATAAACATATATATGATCATAAACGAACGAGTAATCGAACATTCATGAACATAAATGAACGAACAAGACTTTAATTTGTTCATGTTTGTTCATTTAACTAAACGAAAATAAAATATTGTTTATGTTCGCTCATTTAATAAATAAACGAATATACACAAACTTATTACCGAACGATTCATGATGTTCGTTGAACGTTCAATTCGTTTACACCATATCAGTTATTAATATGGCACACGATAATTTCTTAGAAAGTGATAGATTAACTTGAGACAAATTTGAATTATATGACTTGGATTAATTTGCATATAGTAATCATTCCTTGACAAAAATCTGGCGCTATCTATAATCGACAAAAGGTGAATAATTTAGATAAGAAGCAGCAGAATAACTTATAAAACTAGTTACAGACAGTGGAACATGATATTACCCTTGGTAACTTCTGCAAATTGTATTATTTTACTAAATATTTTATAATTTCTCGAGAAGATATTAAAGAATTGCCAAAGATTTGTAAAACGACAAGGGAGGCTAAGTTTAAAATATGTGTGGGTTTGTTGTATTATGAAGAGTTCGATGTATCTAAAATCTGGTTGGCCATCTTTCGAACTGTGGTTGGGGAAGACAAAAGTTTTGCTAATCTGGTTCAGGCGATCAGCTGCGTCTTGTTCTAGACGATGTCTGGGACGAAGACTACAAAAAATGGGAACTGGAAGTAAAATTAAGCCTCTAAGTGCACAGGGCACCTCGAAGTAAAATTAAGCCGCTAAGTGCAGGGGCACCACAAAAACGAGGTTGCATCAATGATGAAAAACTTACAATCTGGACGTTTTGTTATATGAAAAAGCTGTATTTGTTTTCGCAATCTTCTGTAACAGTTTTTTTCAAATTTTTTGAATGTAAGAGATGTTATTAAACAACCATATCATATACGAAATACGAAGATAGAAAAGCATATGTCCATCCCCGGTTTCATAAACATGTGATCCCTTTATTCAATAGGCATTCAACAACAACAATAAACCCGACAACAACCACAAAAAGAGAATACACGTACAATCTGCTTATCGGAGAAGGAAATGAGATAAGCATAATGTACATGGAAATTATTACATATATAGGCTCACATCCGACAACCTTTGAGTTGGAATAAGTAGTAGCGGTTTTTTCTTTTTTAGACTAAGGCCAAATGTATCCGAAAAGTCAAGCTCTTCACCCTTAGGCAAGGTCCAATCGAAAGAATGAAAGAGCGAAGCCAAGATATACATTTGCATCTTATCTGCCAACTGACGCCCTGGACAGAGTCTTCTCCCTGATCCAAATGGAAGGAACTTCATATTGTTCCCATTGAAATCCAATTTTTTTGTCCCCTCTTCAGTCAAAAACCTATCGGGGTTGAACACCAAGGGATTGTCCCAGTAGCGAGGATCACGTTGGATTGCCCACGCATTTACAAAGACGGTACAATCCTTTAGGATGGTGTATCCACCTACCACACAAGTTTGCCTAGGTGCCTTCAGCAACAAAGGGCCTACAGGGTGCAACCGAAATGTTTCCTTAATTGTCGCATCTAGGTATTGGAGTTCTGGGAGATGAGATTCTTCGACCATGTTGTTTGCTCCGACAACATTCGCTAGTTCTTCTTGAACCCTATTCATGACGTGACGATTTTTCAAAATCTCTGTCACTACCCATTCTAGTAGTGTTGCTGATGAATCTATTCCTGCAACCATAATATCCTAATAGAACAAAAGTTAAACCATTTTTCAAAGTAATTAGTCACATTAAACACGGCTTAGTATTTAATAGGCTGAAATGCAAGTTCATGATATGCGATATTTTGTTTGTTGAAATAAATCGACATGTAATAAAGCTTACCATGATAAGTGCCTTTATATGGATCATGCTAGGCGATGTTTCAGTCTTTGGATCAATTAGCTCTAATAATACTTGTAAAAGATCTTTCTTTTCTTCATGTTGAACTGCATCCTTCGACCTCATTGAATTAGATTCAATTCGATTATTAATAAACATCGTGATAATTTGATCCATCCGCTGAATTTCCCTTTTCATGTCCCGCTCGATACCTTGAAGATCAAGCCAGGCAAGAGTAGGGATAAAATCAGACACATTCGGCTTCCCTATTATATCAAAAATCTTGGTAACTGTAAAGTGAAGTTCTGCTAGAAATTTGCCATCTTTTGTCTCTTCAAGTGATGAGTTTCCCCATACCATGCTTGTTAAAACGTTTGCATCGGTTGACAAAGAAAGCTCATTAATACTTACATTAGTACCAATTTTAGTAAAAACATTTTTGATTGTTTTTCTAACTTCATCCCTTCGGAAAGAACTAGTCTGTTGGAGACTCTTGTTGTTTAGGAGCTCTTGGAGAAGTATCGTACGAAGGTTACGCCATGTAGCATTGTTGTCGGACCATATTACATCTTGGGCTCGGTAAGACATTACGGAGGCAGCAATTCCCACGTTTCGATTAGCAAAGATTTCATCTTGGTCACGAAACACGACCTTTGCTAATTCCGGGCTGCTTATCACAATGTGAAGCTTGCTTCCGAGATAAGTCTTGAAAATAGGACCATAGGTGTGAGCCAACTTGGCGAACTTCTTGTGCGGATCAGAACCAACAAATGGAAGGTACCCAACGATGGGTAAGGAACGGGGACCTGGTGGTAATGATGGTGCACGCTTTGATTGTGTCAACTTGTACCATAAAATAGCCAGTATTACTACTACAATGGTAATAATAAGTACATGATTAAACTCGTCTTTGTTGCTGCTCATCATCACATCCAACCACCATGACACATTTTTGTTTCCTTGTACCATTTTTGCAAATAACATGAAAATGAGACAAGTGAATGATTGTATTTAAAACCAAAGCAGCATGTCGATTTATATAGGGGATAATAGTCATGGCGAAGGACCTTGAAAAAATAATGTAACCATGAGAAAAAAACAAGTAACTTGACGCAGATTTGAAGGATACAACTAGAAGACACAGTTTTCACTTTGGAAACCTTTCAAGTTGGATTATTTAAGTGTAATGATGTCTCAGACTATGAAAACAAAAACTGTTAGTTTGATGATTGGAATATTATGTTTATTTATCACGGATGGCGGCAAAGGAAATGTATAAATTCGGTGGGGCTTATTTTAGTCCAACTGTGTGGCCCCCAAAAGATAAATAACAGCCATATACGTGGTAGCTTTGAAGAAATAATAGACAAGAGCAAAGAAGAAGATTTGAACACTGAATCAAACACTTTTATTAATCAAAACGAGTACGAATTAAAAGATTAAAACGGTCACCACAGCTACACTGGTGTGACCCTATTATCTAAATGATAGTAGTCTTACAAGAACAAGAACTAAAATGAATAACATGATCTAGGTTACATATTTTGAGAGAGTATTTAGATGAAAAAACACACACGCAAAACCCAGATAAAAATGACCAAAGAGAGAGCGTCTCAATATAAGTCCAAAGGTCAAAGAAAGACGTTGGCGTCCAATGTACGCTTGTACATTTATCCATGAGTGCTCCAAGTTTCCATTTGTCCAGATAAAGCCCTCCACCTCATTATGCACTCAACAATCCAAGTCCAAAGTGTAACTGCAAAAGGGAAAAGTTACACAATAAGTCCATTAGGTTAGAAAAAGGTATATGATTAGGTCCAAATATTTTAATATCCACCTTAATCAGATACCTCATATATATTAAGCATGCCAAGTTTTTCAACAAGGACATTGTGTTGCAATGTATCCAGTCCCTTTGTGAGGATGTCTGCTATTTGATTAGCAGAATCCACCTTACAAGTCTTAACAACACCACTTAAAATTTTCTCCCTTACAAAGTGTAAGTCAATTTCTAAGTGTTTAGTTCTTTCATGAAAAACTGGATTAGCAGCTATCTTAATAGCTGAGTTGCTGTCACAGTACAAAGTAACAGGCAAAAGATTTTCACATTTTAAGTCTTCTAAAATCTTTAAAATCCAGATGACTTCACTGGTTACTGAAGCAAGAGCTCTATACTCTGCTTCAGTAGAGGATTTGGAGAGAGTGCTTTGCTTTTTACTCTTCCAAGAAACAAGATTGTTATTAACAAAAACACAATAACCAGTAACAGATCTCCTAGTAACAACACACTTAGCCCAATCAGCATCAGAATAAGCATTTAGAAACATACCAGATGTCTTCTTAATGTGAATGCCCAAACCTGGAGAACCTTTAAGATATCTTAATATCTTGAAGGCTGTTTTGAGATGAGATCTCAAAGGAGAGTGCATGAATTGACTCAAGCAGTGAACATCATAGGATATGTCAGGCCTGGTATTGGTTAAGTAAATAAGCTTACCCATCAGCTTTTGAAAGTCAACAACATTATCAAGTAAAGGGTCATTAATGGTTGCCTCATTAGAAATAACAAGTTTAGTAACCAAAGGAGTGCTAGCAGGTTTGCAAGCCAACATACCATACTCAGAAAGAAGGTCCAAAACATACTTCCTTTGATTTAAGTAAATGCCATCATTAGTATCAATGACCTCAATACCCAAGAAATATTTCAACTTGCCTAAGTCCTTAATCATAAACTTAGTTTTCAGAAACATCTTAAATTTTTCAATCTCACCAACATTGTTTCCAGTAATAATGATATCATCAACATACACAAGCAAGGCAAGAAAAATATTACCAAGAGACTTGGTGTACAAAGAATAGTCAGATTTACTTTGAACAAAACCATTTTCACTTAACACAGCTGTAAGCTTAGCATTCCATTGCCTGGGAGCTTGTTTAAGCCCATACAATGACTTTTTAAGTCTGTAAACCATGTTGTCACCACCACAAAGATATCCTTGTGGTGGTTTCATGTAAACAGTTTCATCAAGATCACCATAAAGGAAAGCATTATTAATGTCAAGTTGGAACACAGGCCAGGAATTCACAATAGCAATATTAAGCAAACATCTAACAGTAACCATCTTGACAACAGGGGAAAAAGTTTCATCAAAGTCAATACCTTCCTTTTGACCAAAGCCTTGGGCAACAACCCTAGCCTTGTATCTTTCTATTTCACCACTAGACTTAAACTTAAGTTTCCAAACCCACTTACTACCTAAGGCCTTCCTACCCTTTGGTAATTCAACAATATCCCAGGTGTCATTCTCAAGAAGGGCAGCAAGCTCAGAGTTCATAGCATCAACCCAATAAGGGTTTTGAGAAGCTTCAAAAAAATTATTTGGCTCACTGTTTTTGTTAAGTTGGGTGACAAAACAGAAGTTTTCATGATTAAGTCTAGAATATCCTACAAATTTTTCAAGACCATATTTAACCTTGGAGTTAACAACAAAATCATTGTAGTTTTTTGGAAAAACAGAAGGTCTGGTAGACCTTCTAACACCCTGAGTAGGAGCACTTGGATTTTGGTTCAAGTGACCTTCAGACTCATTATTTTCATCAAGTGTTGCTGCCTCCTCTTCCAACCTAGCTTCAATATCCTCACTGTTATGAGCATCATCTCCAATATTTGGAGAATCAACAGTGTCCATATTGTTCCCAAGGTTGGGATAGTGGCTACCCTCACTTTGTGACTCATGGTCACTATTATGACTACTTGTTACTCTCTCATCATCATTAGGTAGCTCAGGGTTATCTAAATCAAAAAAGTTTAGCAAATTTTTATCTTGACCAAGACTAAGGACATTAGACTCATTATGCTTGTTTTTTGAGACAGAATCCTTAAAAGGAAATATAGACTAAAAAAAACTCACATCTCTAGAGACAATAAACTGATTCCTATCAAGACTAAAAAGCCTGTAACCCTTCTGAGAATTAGAATAACCCATCATAACACATTTTTCAGACCTATTAGACAATTTATCATGACTATTCAAGATAGTAGCAAAACATAAATAGCCAAACATTCTGATAAGAGAGAGATTAGGACAAGTATTGTAAATCATTTCATAAGGCGACTTTCCATTTAACACAGAAGAGGGTAATCTGTTAATGAGAAAAGTAGCAGTTAGAATGCATTCAGACCAAAATTTCAAAGGAATTCCCCCTGAAACATAAGACACCTAGCCACATTCAATAGGTGCATATGTTTCCTTTCAGCCACCCCATTTTGCTGTGGGGTATAAGCACATGAAGTCTGATGAAGGATGCCATTGTTGTTACAAAACTTATTAAAAGTTTGATTAACAAATTCAGTACCATTGTCACTTCTAAAGACTTTAATGTTTCTTTTAAACTGATTTTTAATCATTTTATGAAAAACATCTAAAAAAGTAATAACTTCATCCTTGGACTTAATGAGATATACCCAAACAGCTCTGGTAAAATCATCCACAATGGTCAAAAAATATCTATGGCCAGTGTGACATGTCACCTTATAAGGACCCCATAAATCAAGATGAACAATGTCCCCCAAGTACTTAGTCTTATGGTCACTTAAAGGAAAGGGCTTTCTGGATTGTTTAGCCCTTTGACAAACTTCACAATAGTCATACTTATCATGTTTATCAAGTTTCAAAGTGGCTTTTAAGATATCTAAAGCAGGGTCACCAGGATAGCCAAGTCTACAATGCCAATCATAATAAGATAGAGAACAAATAGGGACAGTTTGACTAGCATTACACTTAGTACCTTTAGTATCTAAGTAGTATAAACCACCACATTGATTACCAATCCCTAGAATGTTTTTCAGATTCAAATCCTGATTCAAAAAAGGCATTTATTTTCATCAAAAACCACAAAAATCTTGTTATCCTTGGCTAATTTATGCACAGATATCAAAGTAACACAATACTCAGGAATAACCAACACATCAAACAAGACAAGACCATTTCCCAGTTTCAGATTTCCAATCTTAGATATGAAAGCTTCAGTCCCATTAGGATGACTGACTTTAATTTTTAAGTGAGAAATATCAAAAACATTGTCCAGTTCTTTTTCATCATTAGTCATATGTTGGTTAGCCCCAGAGTCAACCACTTTCCCATGTTGAGTAACTTTAGAATGAATATTAGAACAAAAAAGTTACTAAAGTTATCATTGAAGGCTTTACTGGAATTTAGGTAAGTACCTGCCATATTGGCCTGCAAACCCTTCTCACTTCCATTGTTCTCTTTGATAAGAGAGAGTAAAGCAGAAAGTTGTTCATCAGAAAAGACAGAATTGGGATTAGTCCCCACAGAGTTGTTAGAAACATTTTTTCCTTTAGGGTTTTGGCCAGGTCTCTTTTTTCCAAAATCAGCAGGGTACCCAATGATTCTAAAACATCTATCAATAGTATGCCCATTGTACCCACAATTTTCACAAATCACTTCAGAATTCACATTAGGTCTGTAGGTGTTCCCATTGGGCCTATAGGTATTCCCATTTGGCACATTAGGTCTAGGGTTACCATTGTAGTTGGGGTTAGCATTGAAGTTAGGTCTAAAGCCACCAGAGTTATTACTCTGATTTCTTTGAACCACATTTCTGGTGGGCCCATTAGCAAAAAAAGCAGAAGTCTGATTCCTTTGGGAGGAACTAGACACATTGCCAGAGGCAACTCTGTGAGACTCCTCACTAGAGATAATAGCATAAGCCCCTTTGACATCAGGTAAAGACTCCCTAGAAAGAATAGAACTTCTAATAGTCATGTAAGAGTCATCAAGACCCATTAAGAATTGCATTAATTTCAACAGACTATTATGGTTCTTAAATTCACTAGTAGCAGAACACACACAATTAGGAAGCTCAACCATAGCATCATATTGTTTCCACAAAGCATTCAAGGTATGATAATAATCAGACAAATTTGAGCCATTTTGTTTCAAGGTATTTATCTTATGATGCAAGTTAAATATCACAGACCCATCAACTTTATGATAGGTTTCTTTCAAATCATTCCAAACATGCTCAGCTTTCTTAGAAAAAATTTGACCAAGAAACAATTCATCAGAAATAGAATTAAGGATCCATCCTAACACAACAGCATTGACTCTGTCCCATTGTCTTCCCAACACATCATTAGTTAAAGATCTTTTACAAGATCCATTTATGAAACCAGTTTTATTTTTTCCTTCCAATGCCAAAAGCATAGCATTAGACCAGATTTGATAATTCTCAGTTCCTTTGAGTTTAATAGAAATCACAGTCAATGTGGCAGAGTCATTTGGGTGAAGATGCAAAGGGTCACTAATATCAAGCTTACTTATCAAGGTGACAACAGATTCTTCCCCAATCTGGTCATCTTGATGTTCAGTGTCTGTGTCACCATGAACACTAGTCATAGTGAAGGGACACAGAAACTAAACTCCAAAAAATGAACTTAATCAAAGTCAACAAAGTTCCTAGGCTTCCAAACCACTCAAGGGTGGCAGGTCAAGGGCAAGACAGTGATTAAGGGTCCAAATAAACAAAATACCCCAACAATCAAAAACAAGATCAGCAAAAAGGAGAGAATCAAAATATGAGAGAGTATAAACACAGATAGCACCCAAAGAACAAGTATGAACAAATAAATAAGCAGATAACTGAATAAACAAATAAGAAGAGAGAGCAGAGGTGTTACAATGCATAAACCAAAAGCTCAATCGATCTGTTTCTTCTAGATTCACTTAGTCTAGAGGAAACAAAACCTCCTCACCAAACCCTAATTAAATTAGGGAAAAGTTCAACCAGCAACAGATCTATGAAATAGATCTAATAAATAACGTCCCTGCACCACGAACAAAGTTAAAACATATATAATATAAAAAACCCCCAAATATTTTGAAACCCTAAAATTAAAAAAACGATTTTAGGATGAATAAGAAACAATAAGAGCAAAATCTTTTTAAATCTGACTATCTCAATAGCAGATCTATCCAAAAAACGTTTCAATTTAAAAAACCCCCAAAAATATTTTGAAACCCTAAAATATATTTCCAACGATTTCAGAGAACCTGGGCTCTGATACCATGAAGAAATAATAGACAAGGGCAAAGAAGAAGATTTGAACACTGAATCAAACACTTCTATTAATCAAAACGAGTACGAATCAAAAGATTAAAACGGTCACCACAGCTACACTGGTGTGACCCTATTATCTAAATGATAATAGTCTTACAAGAACAAGAACAAAAATGAATAACATGATCTGGGTTACATATTTTGAGAGAGTATTTAGATGAAAAAACACACACACAAAACCCAGATAAAAATGACCAAAGAGAGAGCGTCTCAATATAAGTCCAAAGGTCAAAGAAAGACGTTGGCGTCCAATGTACGCTTGTACATTTATCCATGAGTGCTCCAAGTTTCCATTTGTCCAGATAAAGCCCTCCACCTCATTATGCACTCAACAATCCAAGTCCAAAGTGTAACTGCAAAAGGGAAAAGTTACACAATAAGTCCCTTAGGTTAGAAAAAGGTATCTGATTAGGTCCAAATATTTTAATAAGCTTCAATTGCTACTACACTGGGGATGAAGCCAGGTTCTATAATATATCTGAGTGTATAAATGTTTTTTATTTGATCCTAACTTTATATAATATAATTAAAAAATAAATTAAGACAAAGATTAGAAACACATCTCCATAAACTGAGTGTATTTTAAATTCATTTGAAAAAAATCGATTTTTTTTAAATTAACATTAAATAAAAAAATATATACGTGTCCCGAGCATCCGCGGGACACCTCCTGACTCCGTCCTTGGCGCTATATGAACATTACAAGCATATTTTATTGTTCATTATTAAATTTGTCGAAACTTTTGTTTCTTTCTTTGATAATTATACAGAGCCACTAATGACTTGGCATTGCTATCCGTTTATAAAAGATAAACTTGGGCAAATCATGGTAAAACATCTGTTCAGTATGCACTTTCTAAGTACAAAGGATAACGAGATATCTCGAGTTTCAAGATTGTAAATGATGTGAATAATTTTTGTTCACTTATGTAACATTCTAAAATAGTGACTATAAAAAAATCTGTTCATAGGTATAATTTACCTGAAAATTTCATCTTTGACATGTACATGCGTTCGCTTATGTTCTGTGGCAACGCACGGATACATTCCCACTCGTTTTATAATAAAACACAGTTGGTTATGGTTCAAACTTTTAGCGAAGACCGGGAGTTGGCAGCAAGTCAATTTGAATTTCATTTCCTCACTTTAAAATATCTAACTAAAACAAGTGGGACCCACTCCTTTTTCAGTCAACAAAACACGCCACGATGGACACCTGTTCCCCGACGACATGTCGCCCGGGACTACTATCGTATATCGTTGACATGTCAACGTCCGGGTAGGACTTTTGTCGTTTAGTGGTACGTTTCCCCGGCGACATGTAGCCGGGGAATAATGTCGTATTACGTTGACCACGTTGACCTTCAACGCCCACGAGTAGCTTTTTGTCGTTTAGTGGTACGTTTCCCCGGCGACATGTAGCCTGCACAACAAGTGTTTTCCATATTTTTTCGGAAAAATCTACCAAAACCTGAAACCTATATACACCAATATGTAATCTACCCAAATACATTACAACTCGTACCAAAACACAATACAATATAACATATCAACACATTTGATATATTAAAGATAGATTTCTCCAAAATCATACTAATTACATATAGTCTCAAAACGGGCGACAATATATTTACCTAGCTATATAACATTTTCTAATTAAAAATACCGAGAATAAATTGTTCACTTTAGGGACGCCTAAATAAACTACAAGACACAAAATAGCATATGCTTACCCCACATCACCTAATCCTCATCCTCATCCTCATCGTCGTTATCATCATCACCCGCCTCATCATCATCATCCAGGTTGTCTACCCCGCGACTGCTGCTACCAGTACCTCGCATTGGAGTCGAGCTAAGCTGTGTAAGCATCTAAAAAACATACCGTCTTTCCTAAACAGCTTCGTGAACACATTTATCTTTTGCATTGCCTTCTTTCCCTTTTTCTTTATGCTCTCGTTATCATTTTTTAGCTTTTCGATCTCAGAGGCGTGGCTACATTCAGGCGGAGGCGTAGGAAAAGAGTTGCGTTATGACACAACCCTTCCAATACCCGAGAGGTGCTAAACAAATTTGGGACATACGAAATCGCGCTTGCAATTCATGCTGATGACAATGGAACATGAGTTGAAAAACCATATCGACTGGCTGGTATATTGGGCTGGTGGGCCATCTGGTCTTGTCGAGCCAATAAAATTGTTTGAATCCTGATTTCTTTACGAAAAGTAACTTCCAAAAGGTTTAAGAAATTTATTTTATTTAAAAGAATATGATAGTGGGGATAGGGAATTAATTTGTTTTGCATGTGCTTCAAAGGTTAAACGTAGGTTGTCTTTCTTGACTTTTGTTGGATATTTGTTATGTTTAAATCTGTTTGATTGTTTTGGAGACCATTCACGAGAAAGAAATAGGATATATCAAGAGGGAGACGGGAAATAAGATAGGGGAAAAATTAAGAAAAGATCGGTTTAGCTCTAGATACCATATTGGAACGATTGATTTCCTTGCTTATTCCAATAACCACAACCCATGTACAGAAGTCCAGTTAGAAAATACAATTGTAACAACGCCATGTAACTTATACTTCCCAACATATAATGGATATTTAATGGGGTTATTCAACTTTAATATGCTTTGATTATATGCTCACAAAGTTGCAACCGTTTTATTTCATGATTTAGCAACGTTTAATCAGTATATGGTTGGCGACGCATTTGGTGGGGCTTTCCTCAATGACCCTATTTTCAATATCAATTGGGTGTCTAAGTAGGTCTTCACCGTTAATGATAATTTTATTTTGTATTACCTAATTAATAATCATTTATGTTGACAAGATTTGAAATGTAAAACATAACGAATGATCGTTATATATTTAAGAATTTATCTAAATTGGCCGAAAAGATAAGTCGAATGCTTTTTTATTCAATAAAAGTATGATACCTTAATTGGAAATAACCTTTAAGTTGTATACCGTTTATGCCATTTGCCCTAAAACAAACAAAATTATGATTGTTACGAACATAATATTATTTGAGAAAATGTTGGTCTTGATCGCACTTTACAGTTGGTTCAAGCTTCTTATTTTTGTCCTACTATGAGGAAAGAAGTGGATCGTTACGTCAAGAAGTGTCGTATTTGTCAAGTTTCAAAGGACACGGCTACTAATGCAGGACTTTATATGCCTTTTCATGTTCCTTTGTAGCCTTGGGTTGATATTAGCATGAGTTTTGTATTCGGGCTACCTCGTACTCAAAGGGGTAATGATTCAATATTTGTTGTTGTTGATCATTTTTCTAAAATGATTCATTTTATTCCTTGCAAGAAGACAACAGATGTAGTTAATGTAGTTCAACTTTTCTTTAGGGATGTGTACCGTTTACATGGTTTACCTTCCCCCATTGTTTGTGATCGGGACACTAGGTTTTTGAGTCATTTTTGGTGTAACTTATGGAAGATGGTGGATACTCAACTTAATTTTAGTAGTGCTTATCAATCTCAAACTGATGGACAAACTAAAGTTTTTAATAGGTCCCTTAGTAATATGTTAAGGTGTTTGGTGGGTGATCATGTGAAAGAATGGGATCAAAAGTTGTGTCAAGATGAGTTTGCTCATAATCATGCGGTAAATCAGAGCACTAGGTTTAGTCCATTCCAGGTGGTTTATTCTGCTCAACCACGTGGTCCTTTTTATGTTATGACTCCTCAGGTTTCTAGGTCTGTTTCAAAGAAAGAGCAGGATTTTGTTGAGGGGTTTCATGAGGTTCATCAATTGATTTATTCGTGACAACTTGGTTCGCCCTAATTCGAAGTACAAGCAGGATGCAGATAAAAAGAGGCGACATGTTGATTTTGAAGTAAGAAACTTTGTATGGGCTGTTTTGATCATTTTCTAGCTGGTGAGTATAATAAGTTATTTGCTAAGAAGATTGGTCCGTTAGAAATTGTGGAGAAGATGAACACGAATGCTTATCGTTTGAAGTTAGCAAGCCATATTCGATGTTCTAATGTTTTTAATTTGAAACACTTGTTTCCTTACTATGGTGATTCTTCTTATGCTAATCCTGCTGGGAATTTGAGAACGAATTTTCTCTATCCAGGGGAATGATGGAGGCCCAAGTATTGAAGAACGGGCAAAGATACTCGGGCCTCCATATTAATAATTGATAAGCATCAAGTAGTTTTAATTTAATTATCCGGTGGTTATTTTCCAGATCTTTTCTAAATTTGGTTCCAACCACAACCGGTAAGAGCTTTTTGGATCTGTCAAATGTTTTTCTTCAATTTTATTAGGGTTCTTTGGGTCTGCCACAACAGGTTGCTTTTTTTGTGTGACTTATTTGGTTTGTGACACCTGTTACTACATACTACCGGTTGCTTCGTCTTTTGAATTTTTTGGTTACTTGAGACTTGCATTGGCTTGACAGGTTACTTCTTTGTTGGAAATTTTGGCTAGTTGAGACCCGAACATGTATGTTCTGGTTGTTTCGGGTTTTGATTAGCTGAGACTTCGTAATTTGATTAGATACCTAGTGAGATCTATTGAGACGTGGTTGGTTTCTTCAGGTATCTTCGTATTTTGTTTTGGAAATTCTAGTTATTTTCGTAATTTTTGAATGTAAGAGGTGCTATTAAAAGCCTATCGTGTGTCATAACTTCAAATCTTTTACTATTTAATCTCTACAAGGAAAAGGAGAACTAGAAACGAATG
Source organism: Glebionis coronaria (assembly GCA_025667525.1). Classification (NCBI taxonomy): domain Eukaryota; kingdom Viridiplantae; phylum Streptophyta; class Magnoliopsida; order Asterales; family Asteraceae; genus Glebionis; species Glebionis coronaria. The sequence continues at coordinate 577,413,544 of CM046878.1, forward strand.
GGACTTGAAATTTTCAAAATTTCGTTTTCATTAATAACAATATTATAAACCAAATGCAAAGATACAAAGCAAATATTAGTGTTTCATATAATGTTCAACAGCTTTAGATGATTACAAATATTTAGTCAGTAGAAAAAAAATTGTCTAGGCGGGATGCTTATCAATTATTAATATGGCAAATTTGAATGATATGACTTGGATTAATTTGCATAAAGAAATCATTCCTTGACAAAAATCTGGCTGTATGCACAAATGCCGCCATAAAGAAGGAAAGAACAAATTAGCAGCAGAATTATTTATAAAACTAGTTACAGATACAGCGTGGAAAAGTTGTTTATTATTTTACTAAAAAATTTATAATTTCTCGGGAAGATGATAAAAAAGAATTGCCAAAGATTTGTGCATGGGTTTGTATTAATGAAGAGTTCGAAATGTGGATGGGAAGACAAAAGTTTTGCTAATCTTGATCAGCTGCATGTTCTAGACGATGTCTGGGACGAAGACTACAAAAAGTGGGACCTGGAAGTAAGATTAAGTCTCTAAGGGCTGGGGGCACCTCGAAGTAAAATTAAGCCTCTAAGTGCAGGGCACCACAAAAACGAGGTTGCATCAATGATGAAAAACTTACAATCCGGACGTTTTGTTATATGAAAAAGCTGTATTTGTTTTCGCAATCTTCTGTAACAGTTTTTTTCAAATTTTTTGAATGTAAGAGATGTTATTAAACAACCATATCATATACGAAATACGAAGATAGAAAAGCATATGTCCATCCCCGGTTTCATAAACATGTGATCCCTTTATTCAATAGGCATTCAACAACAACAATAAACCCGACAACAACCACAAAAAGAGAATACACGTACAATCTGCTTATCGGAGAAGGAAATGAGATAAGCATAATGTACATGGAAATTATTACATATATAGGCTCACATCCGACAACCTTTGAGTTGGAATAAGTAGTAGCGGTTTTTTCTTTTTTAGACTAAGGCCAAATGTATCCGAAAAGTCAAGCTCTTCACCCTTAGGCAAGGTCCAATCGAAAGAATGAAAGAGCGAAGCCAAGATATACATTTGCATCTTATCTGCCAACTGACGCCCTGGACAGAGTCTTCTCCCTGATCCAAATGGAAGGAACTTCATATTGTTCCCATTGAAATCCAATTTTTTTGTCCCCTCTTCAGTCAAAAACCTATCGGGGTTGAACACCAAGGGATTGTCCCAGTAGCGAGGATCACGTTGGATTGCCCACGCATTTACAAAGACGGTACAATCCTTTAGGATGGTGTATCCACCTACCACACAAGTTTGCCTAGGTGCCTTCAGCAACAAAGGGCCTACAGGGTGCAACCGAAATGTTTCCTTAATTGTCGCATCTAGGTATTGGAGTTCTGGGAGATGAGATTCTTCGACCATGTTGTTTGCTCCGACAACATTCGCTAGTTCTTCTTGAACCCTATTCATGACGTGACGATTTTTCAAAATCTCTGTCACTACCCATTCTAGTAGTGTTGCTGATGAATCTATTCCTGCAACCATAATATCCTAATAGAACAAAAGTTAAACCATTTTTCAAAGTAATTAGTCACATTAAACACGGCTTAGTATTTAATAGGCTGAAATGCAAGTTCATGATATGCGATATTTTGTTTGTTGAAATAAATCGACATGTAATAAAGCTTACCATGATAAGTGCCTTTATATGGATCATGCTAGGCGATGTTTCAGTCTTTGGATCAATTAGCTCTAATAATACTTGTAAAAGATCTTTCTTTTCTTCATGTTGAACTGCATCCTTCGACCTCATTGAATTAGATTCAATTCGATTATTAATAAACATCGTGATAATTTGATCCATCCGCTGAATTTCCCTTTTCATGTCCCGCTCGATACCTTGAAGATCAAGCCAGGCAAGAGTAGGGATAAAATCAGACACATTCGGCTTCCCTATTATATCAAAAATCTTGGTAACTGTAAAGTGAAGTTCTGCTAGAAATTTGCCATCTTTTGTCTCTTCAAGTGATGAGTTTCCCCATACCATGCTTGTTAAAACGTTTGCATCGGTTGACAAAGAAAGCTCATTAATACTTACATTAGTACCAATTTTAGTAAAATTGTTTTTCTAACTTCATCCCTTCGGAAAGAACTAGTCTGTTGGAGACTCTTGTTGTTTAGGAGCTCTTGGAGAAGTATCGTACGAAGGTTACGCCATGTAGCATTGTTGTCGGACCATATTACATCTTGGGCTCGGTAAGACATTACGGAGGCAGCAATTCCCACGTTTCGATTAGCAAAGATTTCATCTTGGTCACGAAACACGACCTTTGCTAATTCCGGGCTGCTTATCACAATGTGAAGCTTGCTTCCGAGATAAGTCTTGAAAATAGGACCATAGGTGTGAGCCAACTTGGCGAACTTCTTGTGCGGATCAGAACCAACAAATGGAAGGTACCCAACGATGGGTAAGGAACGGGGACCTGGTGGTAATGATGGTGCACGCTTTGATTGTGTCAACTTGTACCATAAAATAGCCAGTATTACTACTACAATGGTAATAATAAGTACATGATTAAACTCGTCTTTGTTGCTGCTCATCATCACATCCAACCACCATGACACATTTTTGTTTCCTTGTACCATTTTTGCAAATAACATGAAAATGAGACAAGTGAATGATTGTATTTAAAACCAAAGCAGCATGTCGATTTATATAGGGGATAATAGTCATGGCGAAGGACCTTGAAAAAATAATGTAACCATGAGAAAAAAACAAGTAACTTGACGCAGATTTGAAGGATACAACTAGAAGACACAGTTTTCACTTTGGAAACCTTTCAAGTTGGATTATTTAAGTGTAATGATGTCTCAGACTATGAAAACAAAAACTGTTAGTTTGATGATTGGAATATTATGTTTATTTATCACGGATGGCGGCAAAGGAAATGTATAAATTCGGTGGGGCTTATTTTAGTCCAACTGTGTGGCCCCCAAAAGATAAATAACAGCCATATACGTGGTAGCTTTGAAGAAATAATAGACAAGAGCAAAGAAGAAGATTTGAACACTGAATCAAACACTTTTATTAATCAAAACGAGTACGAATTAAAAGATTAAAACGGTCACCACAGCTACACTGGTGTGACCCTATTATCTAAATGATAGTAGTCTTACAAGAACAAGAACTAAAATGAATAACATGATCTGGGTTACATATTTTGAGAGAGTATTTAGATGAAAAAACACACACGCAAAACCCAGATAAAAATGACCAAAGAGAGAGCGTCTCAATATAAGTCCAAAGGTCAAAGAAAGACGTTGGCGTCCAATGTACGCTTGTACATTTATCCATGAGTGCTCCAAGTTTCCATTTGTCCAGATAAAGCCCTCCACCTCATTATGCACTCAACAATCCAAGTCCAAAGTGTAACTGCAAAAGGGAAAAGTTACACAATAAGTCCCTTAGGTTAGAAAAAGGTATATGATTAGGTCCAAATATTTTAATATCCACCTTAATCAGATACCTCATATATATTAAGCATGCCAAGTTTTTCAACAAGGACATTGTGTTGCAATGTATCCAGTCCCTTTGTGAGGATGTCTGCTATTTGATTAGCAGAATCCACCTTACAAGTCTTAACAACACCACTTAAAATTTTCTCCCTTACAAAGTGTAAGTCAATTTCTAAGTGTTTAGTTCTTTCATGAAAAACTGGATTAGCAGCTATCTTAATAGCTGAGTTGCTGTCACAGTACAAAGTAACAGGCAAAAGATTTTCACATTTTAAGTCTTCTAAAATCTTTAAAATCCAGATGACTTCACTGGTTACTGAAGCAAGAGCTCTATACTCTGCTTCAGTAGAGGATTTGGAGAGAGTGCTTTGCTTTTTACTCTTCCAAGAAACAAGATTGTTATTAACAAAAACACAATAACCAGTAACAGATCTCCTAGTAACAACACACTTAGCCCAATCAGCATCAGAATAAGCATTTAGAAACATACCAGATGTCTTCTTAATGTGAATGCCCAAACCTGGAGAACCTTTAAGATATCTTAATATCTTGAAGGCTGTTTTGAGATGAGATCTCAAAGGAGAGTGCATGAATTGACTCAAGCAGTGAACATCATAGGATATGTCAGGCCTGGTATTGGTTAAGTAAATAAGCTTACCCATCAGCTTTTGAAAGTCAACAACATTATCAAGTAAAGGGTCATTAATGGTTGCCTCATTAGAAATAACAAGTTTAGTAACCAAAGGAGTGCTAGCAGGTTTGCAAGCCAACATACCATACTCAGAAAGAAGGTCCAAAACATACTTCCTTTGATTTAAGTAAATGCCATCATTAGTATCAATGACCTCAATACCCAAGAAATATTTCAACTTGCCTAAGTCCTTAATCATAAACTTAGTTTTCAGAAACATCTTAAATTTTTCAATCTCACCAACATTGTTTCCAGTAATAATGATATCATCAACATACACAAGCAAGGCAAGAAAAATATTACCAAGAGACTTGGTGTACAAAGAATAGTCAGATTTACTTTGAACAAAACCATTTTCACTTAACACAGCTGTAAGCTTAGCATTCCATTGCCTGGGAGCTTGTTTAAGCCCATACAATGACTTTTTAAGTCTGTAAACCATGTTGTCACCACCACAAAGATATCCTTGTGGTGGTTTCATGTAAACAGTTTCATCAAGATCACCATAAAGGAAAGCATTATTAATGTCAAGTTGGAACACAGGCCAGGAATTCACAATAGCAATATTAAGCAAACATCTAACAGTAACCATCTTGACAACAGGGGAAAAAGTTTCATCAAAGTCAATACCTTCCTTTTGACCAAAGCCTTGGGCAACAACCCTAGCCTTGTATCTTTCTATTTCACCACTAGACTTAAACTTAAGTTTCCAAACCCACTTACTACCTAAGGCCTTCCTACCCTTTGGTAATTCAACAATATCCCAGGTGTCATTCTCAAGAAGGGCAGCAAGCTCAGAGTTCATAGCATCAACCCAATAAGGGTTTTGAGAAGCTTCAAAAAAATTATTTGGCTCACTGTTTTTGTTAAGTTGGGTGACAAAACAGAAGTTTTCATGATTAAGTCTAGAATATCCTACAAATTTTTCAAGACCATATTTAACCTTGGAGTTAACAACAAAATCATTGTAGTTTTTTGGAAAAACAGAAGGTCTGGTAGACCTTCTAACACCCTGAGTAGGAGCACTTGGATTTTGGTTCAAGTGACCTTCAGACTCATTATTTTCATCAAGTGTTGCTGCCTCCTCTTCCAACCTAGCTTCAATATCCTCACTGTTATGAGCATCATCTCCAATATTTGGAGAATCAACAGTGTCCATATTGTTCCCAAGGTTGGGATAGTGGCTACCCTCACTTTGTGACTCATGGTCACTATTATGACTACTTGTTACTCTCTCATCATCATTAGGTAGCTCAGGGTTATCTAAATCAAAAAAGTTTAGCAAATTTTTATCTTGACCAAGACTAAGGACATTAGACTCATTATGCTTGTTTTTTGAGACAGAATCCTTAAAAGGAAATATAGACTAAAAAAAACTCACATCTCTAGAGACAATAAACTGATTCCTATCAAGACTAAAAAGCCTGTAACCCTTCTGAGAATTAGAATAACCCATCATAACACATTTTTCAGACCTATTAGACAATTTATCATGACTATTCAAGATAGTAGCAAAACATAAATAGCCAAACATTCTGATAAGAGAGAGATTAGGACAAGTATTGTAAATCATTTCATAAGGCGACTTTCCATTTAACACAGAAGAGGGTAATCTGTTAATGAGAAAAGTAGCAGTTAGAATGCATTCAGACCAAAATTTCAAAGGAATTCCCCCTGAAACATAAGACACCTAGCCACATTCAATAGGTGCATATGTTTCCTTTCAGCCACCCCATTTTGCTGTGGGGTATAAGCACATGAAGTCTGATGAAGGATGCCATTGTTGTTACAAAACTTATTAAAAGTTTGATTAACAAATTCAGTACCATTGTCACTTCTAAAGACTTTAATGTTTCTTTTAAACTGATTTTTAATCATTTTATGAAAAACATCTAAAAAAGTAATAACTTCATCCTTGGACTTAATGAGATATACCCAAACAGCTCTGGTAAAATCATCCACAATGGTCAAAAAATATCTATGGCCAGTGTGACATGTCACCTTATAAGGACCCCATAAATCAAGATGAACAATGTCCCCCAAGTACTTAGTCTTATGGTCACTTAAAGGAAAGGGCTTTCTGGATTGTTTAGCCCTTTGACAAACTTCACAATAGTCATACTTATCATGTTTATCAAGTTTCAAAGTGGCTTTTAAGATATCTAAAGCAGGGTCACCAGGATAGCCAAGTCTACAATGCCAATCATAATAAGATAGAGAACAAATAGGGACAGTTTGACTAGCATTACACTTAGTACCTTTAGTATCTAAGTAGTATAAACCACCACATTGATTACCAATCCCTAGAATGTTTTTCAGATTCAAATCCTGATTCAAAAAAGGCATTTATTTTCATCAAAAACCACAAAAATCTTGTTATCCTTGGCTAATTTATGCACAGATATCAAAGTAACACAATACTCAGGAATAACCAACACATCAAACAAGACAAGACCATTTCCCAGTTTCAGATTTCCAATCTTAGATATGAAAGCTTCAGTCCCATTAGGATGACTGACTTTAATTTTTAAGTGAGAAATATCAAAAACATTGTCCAGTTCTTTTTCATCATTAGTCATATGTTGGTTAGCCCCAGAGTCAACCACTTTCCCATGTTGAGTAACTTTAGAATGAATATTAGAACAAAAAAGTTACTAAAGTTATCATTGAAGGCTTTACTGGAATTTAGGTAAGTACCTGCCATATTGGCCTGCAAACCCTTCTCACTTCCATTGTTCTCTTTGATAAGAGAGAGTAAAGCAGAAAGTTGTTCATCAGAAAAGACAGAATTGGGATTAGTCCCCACAGAGTTGTTAGAAACATTTTTTCCTTTAGGGTTTTGGCCAGGTCTCTTTTTTCCAAAATCAGCAGGGTACCCAATGATTCTAAAACATCTATCAATAGTATGCCCATTGTACCCACAATTTTCACAAATCACTTCAGAATTCACATTAGGTCTGTAGGTGTTCCCATTGGGCCTATAGGTATTCCCATTTGGCACATTAGGTCTAGGGTTACCATTGTAGTTGGGGTTAGCATTGAAGTTAGGTCTAAAGCCACCAGAGTTATTACTCTGATTTCTTTGAACCACATTTCTGGTGGGCCCATTAGCAAAAAAAGCAGAAGTCTGATTCCTTTGGGAGGAACTAGACACATTGCCAGAGGCAACTCTGTGAGACTCCTCACTAGAGATAATAGCATAAGCCCCTTTGACATCAGGTAAAGACTCCCTAGAAAGAATAGAACTTCTAATAGTCATGTAAGAGTCATCAAGACCCATTAAGAATTGCATTAATTTCAACAGACTATTATGGTTCTTAAATTCACTAGTAGCAGAACACACACAATTAGGAAGCTCAACCATAGCATCATATTGTTTCCACAAAGCATTCAAGGTATGATAATAATCAGACAAATTTGAGCCATTTTGTTTCAAGGTATTTATCTTATGATGCAAGTTAAATATCACAGACCCATCAACTTTATGATAGGTTTCTTTCAAATCATTCCAAACATGCTCAGCTTTCTTAGAAAAAATTTGACCAAGAAACAATTCATCAGAAATAGAATTAAGGATCCATCCTAACACAACAGCATTGACTCTGTCCCATTGTCTTCCCAACACATCATTAGTTAAAGATCTTTTACAAGATCCATTTATGAAACCAGTTTTATTTTTTCCTTCCAATGCCAAAAGCATAGCATTAGACCAGATTTGATAATTCTCAGTTCCTTTGAGTTTAATAGAAATCACAGTCAATGTGGCAGAGTCATTTGGGTGAAGATGCAAAGGGTCACTAATATCAAGCTTACTTATCAAGGTGACAACAGATTCTTCCCCAATCTGGTCATCTTGATGTTCAGTGTCTGTGTCACCATGAACACTAGTCATAGTGAAGGGACACAGAAACTAAACTCCAAAAAATGAACTTAATCAAAGTCAACAAAGTTCCTAGGCTTCCAAACCACTCAAGGGTGGCAGGTCAAGGGCAAGACAGTGATTAAGGGTCCAAATAAACAAAATACCCCAACAATCAAAAACAAGATCAGCAAAAAGGAGAGAATCAAAATATGAGAGAGTATAAACACAGATAGCACCCAAAGAACAAGTATGAACAAATAAATAAGCAGATAACTGAATAAACAAATAAGAAGAGAGAGCAGAGGTGTTACAATGCATAAACCAAAAGCTCAATCGATCTGTTTCTTCTAGATTCACTTAGTCTAGAGGAAACAAAACCTCCTCACCAAACCCTAATTAAATTAGGGAAAAGTTCAACCAGCAACAGATCTATGAAATAGATCTAATAAATAACGTCCCTGCACCACGAACAAAGTTAAAACATATATAATATAAAAAACCCCCAAATATTTTGAAACCCTAAAATTAAAAAAACGATTTTAGGATGAATAAGAAACAATAAGAGCAAAATCTTTTTAAATCTGACTATCTCAATAGCAGATCTATCCAAAAAACGTTTCAATTTAAAAAACCCCCAAAAATATTTTGAAACCCTAAAATATATTTCCAACGATTTCAGAGAACCTGGGCTCTGATACCATGAAGAAATAATAGACAAGGGCAAAGAAGAAGATTTGAACACTGAATCAAACACTTCTATTAATCAAAACGAGTACGAATCAAAAGATTAAAACGGTCACCACAGCTACACTGGTGTGACCCTATTATCTAAATGATAATAGTCTTACAAGAACAAGAACAAAAATGAATAACATGATCTGGGTTACATATTTTGAGAGAGTATTTAGATGAAAAAACACACACACAAAACCCAGATAAAAATGACCAAAGAGAGAGCGTCTCAATATAAGTCCAAAGGTCAAAGAAAGACGTTGGCGTCCAATGTACGCTTGTACATTTATCCATGAGTGCTCCAAGTTTCCATTTGTCCAGATAAAGCCCTCCACCTCATTATGCACTCAACAATCCAAGTCCAAAGTGTAACTGCAAAAGGGAAAAGTTACACAATAAGTCCCTTAGGTTAGAAAAAGGTATCTGATTAGGTCCAAATATTTTAATAAGCTTCAATTGCTACTACACTGGGGATGAAGCCAGGTTCTATAATATATCTGAGTGTATAAATGTTTTTTATTTGATCCTAACTTTATATAATATAATTAAAAAATAAATTAAGACAAAGATTAGAAACACATCTCCATAAACTGAGTGTATTTTAAATTCATTTGAAAAAAATCGATTTTTTTTAAATTAACATTAAATAAAAAAATATATACGTGTCCCGAGCATCCGCGGGACACCTCCTGACTCCGTCCTTGGCGCTATATGAACATTACAAGCATATTTTATTGTTCATTATTAAATTTGTCGAAACTTTTGTTTCTTTCTTTGATAATTATACAGAGCCACTAATGACTTGGCATTGCTATCCGTTTATAAAAGATAAACTTGGGCAAATCATGGTAAAACATCTGTTCAGTATGCACTTTCTAAGTACAAAGGATAACGAGATATCTCGAGTTTCAAGATTGTAAATGATGTGAATAATTTTTGTTCACTTATGTAACATTCTAAAATAGTGACTATAAAAAAATCTGTTCATAGGTATAATTTACCTGAAAATTTCATCTTTGACATGTACATGCGTTCGCTTATGTTCTGTGGCAACGCACGGATACATTCCCACTCGTTTTATAATAAAACACAGTTGGTTATGGTTCAAACTTTTAGCGAAGACCGGGAGTTGGCAGCAAGTCAATTTGAATTTCATTTCCTCACTTTAAAATATCTAACTAAAACAAGTGGGACCCACTCCTTTTTCAGTCAACAAAACACGCCACGATGGACACCTGTTCCCCGACGACATGTCGCCCGGGACTACTATCGTATATCGTTGACATGTCAACGTCCGGGTAGGACTTTTGTCGTTTAGTGGTACGTTTCCCCGGCGACATGTAGCCGGGGAATAATGTCGTATTACGTTGACCACGTTGACCTTCAACGCCCACGAGTAGCTTTTTGTCGTTTAGTGGTACGTTTCCCCGGCGACATGTAGCCTGCACAACAAGTGTTTTCCATATTTTTTCGGAAAAATCTACCAAAACCTGAAACCTATATACACCAATATGTAATCTACCCAAATACATTACAACTCGTACCAAAACACAATACAATATAACATATCAACACATTTGATATATTAAAGATAGATTTCTCCAAAATCATACTAATTACATATAGTCTCAAAACGGGCGACAATATATTTACCTAGCTATATAACATTTTCTAATTAAAAATACCGAGAATAAATTGTTCACTTTAGGGACGCCTAAATAAACTACAAGACACAAAATAGCATATGCTTACCCCACATCACCTAATCCTCATCCTCATCCTCATCGTCGTTATCATCATCACCCGCCTCATCATCATCATCCAGGTTGTCTACCCCGCGACTGCTGCTACCAGTACCTCGCATTGGAGTCGAGCTAAGCTGTGTAAGCATCTAAAAAACATACCGTCTTTCCTAAACAGCTTCGTGAACACATTTATCTTTTGCATTGCCTTCTTTCCCTTTTTCTTTATGCTCTCGTTATCATTTTTTAGCTTTTCGATCTCAGAGGCGTGGCTACATTCAGGCGGAGGCGTAGGAAAAGAGTTGCGTTATGACACAACCCTTCCAATACCCGAGAGGTGCTAAACAAATTTGGGACATACGAAATCGCGCTTGCAATTCATGCTGATGACAATGGAACATGAGTTGAAAAACCATATCGACTGGCTGGTATATTGGGCTGGTGGGCCATCTGGTCTTGTCGAGCCAATAAAATTGTTTGAATCCTGATTTCTTTACGAAAAGTAACTTCCAAAAGGTTTAAGAAATTTATTTTATTTAAAAGAATATGATAGTGGGGATAGGGAATTAATTTGTTTTGCATGTGCTTCAAAGGTTAAACGTAGGTTGTCTTTCTTGACTTTTGTTGGATATTTGTTATGTTTAAATCTGTTTGATTGTTTTGGAGACCATTCACGAGAAAGAAATAGGATATATCAAGAGGGAGACGGGAAATAAGATAGGGGAAAAATTAAGAAAAGATCGGTTTAGCTCTAGATACCATATTGGAACGATTGATTTCCTTGCTTATTCCAATAACCACAACCCATGTACAGAAGTCCAGTTAGAAAATACAATTGTAACAACGCCATGTAACTTATACTTCCCAACATATAATGGATATTTAATGGGGTTATTCAACTTTAATATGCTTTGATTATATGCTCACAAAGTTGCAACCGTTTTATTTCATGATTTAGCAACGTTTAATCAGTATATGGTTGGCGACGCATTTGGTGGGGCTTTCCTCAATGACCCTATTTTCAATATCAATTGGGTGTCTAAGTAGGTCTTCACCGTTAATGATAATTTTATTTTGTATTACCTAATTAATAATCATTTATGTTGACAAGATTTGAAATGTAAAACATAACGAATGATCGTTATATATTTAAGAATTTATCTAAATTGGCCGAAAAGATAAGTCGAATGCTTTTTTATTCAATAAAAGTATGATACCTTAATTGGAAATAACCTTTAAGTTGTATACCGTTTATGCCATTTGCCCTAAAACAAACAAAATTATGATTGTTACGAACATAATATTATTTGAGAAAATGTTGGTCTTGATCGCACTTTACAGTTGGTTCAAGCTTCTTATTTTTGTCCTACTATGAGGAAAGAAGTGGATCGTTACGTCAAGAAGTGTCGTATTTGTCAAGTTTCAAAGGACACGGCTACTAATGCAGGACTTTATATGCCTTTTCATGTTCCTTTGTAGCCTTGGGTTGATATTAGCATGAGTTTTGTATTCGGGCTACCTCGTACTCAAAGGGGTAATGATTCAATATTTGTTGTTGTTGATCATTTTTCTAAAATGATTCATTTTATTCCTTGCAAGAAGACAACAGATGTAGTTAATGTAGTTCAACTTTTCTTTAGGGATGTGTACCGTTTACATGGTTTACCTTCCCCCATTGTTTGTGATCGGGACACTAGGTTTTTGAGTCATTTTTGGTGTAACTTATGGAAGATGGTGGATACTCAACTTAATTTTAGTAGTGCTTATCAATCTCAAACTGATGGACAAACTAAAGTTTTTAATAGGTCCCTTAGTAATATGTTAAGGTGTTTGGTGGGTGATCATGTGAAAGAATGGGATCAAAAGTTGTGTCAAGATGAGTTTGCTCATAATCATGCGGTAAATCAGAGCACTAGGTTTAGTCCATTCCAGGTGGTTTATTCTGCTCAACCACGTGGTCCTTTTTATGTTATGACTCCTCAGGTTTCTAGGTCTGTTTCAAAGAAAGAGCAGGATTTTGTTGAGGGGTTTCATGAGGTTCATCAATTGATTTATTCGTGACAACTTGGTTCGCCCTAATTCGAAGTACAAGCAGGATGCAGATAAAAAGAGGCGACATGTTGATTTTGAAGTAAGAAACTTTGTATGGGCTGTTTTGATCATTTTCTAGCTGGTGAGTATAATAAGTTATTTGCTAAGAAGATTGGTCCGTTAGAAATTGTGGAGAAGATGAACACGAATGCTTATCGTTTGAAGTTAGCAAGCCATATTCGATGTTCTAATGTTTTTAATTTGAAACACTTGTTTCCTTACTATGGTGATTCTTCTTATGCTAATCCTGCTGGGAATTTGAGAACGAATTTTCTCTATCCAGGGGAATGATGGAGGCCCAAGTATTGAAGAACGGGCAAAGATACTCGGGCCTCCATATTAATAATTGATAAGCATCAAGTAGTTTTAATTTAATTATCCGGTGGTTATTTTCCAGATCTTTTCTAAATTTGGTTCCAACCACAACCGGTAAGAGCTTTTTGGATCTGTCAAATGTTTTTCTTCAATTTTATTAGGGTTCTTTGGGTCTGCCACAACAGGTTGCTTTTTTTGTGTGACTTATTTGGTTTGTGACACCTGTTACTACATACTACCGGTTGCTTCGTCTTTTGAATTTTTTGGTTACTTGAGACTTGCATTGGCTTGACAGGTTACTTCTTTGTTGGAAATTTTGGCTAGTTGAGACCCGAACATGTATGTTCTGGTTGTTTCGGGTTTTGATTAGCTGAGACTTCGTAATTTGATTAGATACCTAGTGAGATCTATTGAGACGTGGTTGGTTTCTTCAGGTATCTTCGTATTTTGTTTTGGAAATTCTAGTTATTTTCGTAATTTTTGAATGTAAGAGGTGCTATTAAAAGCCTATCGTGTGTCATAACTTCAAATCTTTTACTATTTAATCTCTACAAGGAAAAGGAGAACTAGAAACGAATGGGACTTGAAATTTTCAAAATTTCGTTTTCATTAATAACAATATTATAAACCAAATGCAAAGATACAAAGCAAATATTAGTGTTTCATATAATGTTCAACAGCTTTAGATGATTACAAATATTTAGTCAGTAGAAAAAAAATTGTCTAGGCGGGATGCTTATCAATTATTAATATGGCAAATTTGAATGATATGACTTGGATTAATTTGCATAAAGAAATCATTCCTTGACAAAAATCTGGCTGTATGCACAAATGCCGCCATAAAGAAGGAAAGAACAAATTAGCAGCAGAATTATTTATAAAACTAGTTACAGATACAGCGTGGAAAAGTTGTTTATTATTTTACTAAAAAATTTATAATTTCTCGGGAAGATGATAAAAAAGAATTGCCAAAGATTTGTGCATGGGTTTGTATTAATGAAGAGTTCGAAATGTGGATGGGAAGACAAAAGTTTTGCTAATCTTGATCAGCTGCATGTTCTAGACGATGTCTGGGACGAAGACTACAAAAAGTGGGACCTGGAAGTAAGATTAAGTCTCTAAGGGCTGGGGGCACCTCGAAGTAAAATTAAGCCTCTAAGTGCAGGGCACCACAAAAACGAGGTTGCATCAATGATGAAAAACTTACAATCCGGACGTTTTGTTATATGAAAAAGCTGTATTTGTTTTCGCAATCTTCTGTAACAGTTTTTTTCAAATTTTTTGAATGTAAGAGATGTTATTAAACAACCATATCATATACGAAATACGAAGATAGAAAAGCATATGTCCATCCCCGGTTTCATAAACATGTGATCCCTTTATTCAATAGGCATTCAACAACAACAATAAACCCGACAACAACCACAAAAAGAGAATACACGTACAATCTGCTTATCGGAGAAGGAAATGAGATAAGCATAATGTACATGGAAATTATTACATATATAGGCTCACATCCGACAACCTTTGAGTTGGAATAAGTAGTAGCGGTTTTTTCTTTTTTAGACTAAGGCCAAATGTATCCGAAAAGTCAAGCTCTTCACCCTTAGGCAAGGTCCAATCGAAAGAATGAAAGAGCGAAGCCAAGATATACATTTGCATCTTATCTGCCAACTGACGCCCTGGACAGAGTCTTCTCCCTGATCCAAATGGAAGGAACTTCATATTGTTCCCATTGAAATCCAATTTTTTTGTCCCCTCTTCAGTCAAAAACCTATCGGGGTTGAACACCAAGGGATTGTCCCAGTAGCGAGGATCACGTTGGATTGCCCACGCATTTACAAAGACGGTACAATCCTTTAGGATGGTGTATCCACCTACCACACAAGTTTGCCTAGGTGCCTTCAGCAACAAAGGGCCTACAGGGTGCAACCGAAATGTTTCCTTAATTGTCGCATCTAGGTATTGGAGTTCTGGGAGATGAGATTCTTCGACCATGTTGTTTGCTCCGACAACATTCGCTAGTTCTTCTTGAACCCTATTCATGACGTGACGATTTTTCAAAATCTCTGTCACTACCCATTCTAGTAGTGTTGCTGATGAATCTATTCCTGCAACCATAATATCCTAATAGAACAAAAGTTAAACCATTTTTCAAAGTAATTAGTCACATTAAACACGGCTTAGTATTTAATAGGCTGAAATGCAAGTTCATGATATGCGATATTTTGTTTGTTGAAATAAATCGACATGTAATAAAGCTTACCATGATAAGTGCCTTTATATGGATCATGCTAGGCGATGTTTCAGTCTTTGGATCAATTAGCTCTAATAATACTTGTAAAAGATCTTTCTTTTCTTCATGTTGAACTGCATCCTTCGACCTCATTGAATTAGATTCAATTCGATTATTAATAAACATCGTGATAATTTGATCCATCCGCTGAATTTCCCTTTTCATGTCCCGCTCGATACCTTGAAGATCAAGCCAGGCAAGAGTAGGGATAAAATCAGACACATTCGGCTTCCCTATTATATCAAAAATCTTGGTAACTGTAAAGTGAAGTTCTGCTAGAAATTTGCCATCTTTTGTCTCTTCAAGTGATGAGTTTCCCCATACCATGCTTGTTAAAACGTTTGCATCGGTTGACAAAGAAAGCTCATTAATACTTACATTAGTACCAATTTTAGTAAAAACATTTTTGATTGTTTTTCTAACTTCATCCCTTCGGAAAGAACTAGTCTGTTGGAGACTCTTGTTGTTTAGGAGCTCTTGGAGAAGTATCGTACGAAGGTTACGCCATGTAGCATTGTTGTCGGACCATATTACATCTTGGGCTCGGTAAGACATTACGGAGGCAGCAATTCCCACGTTTCGATTAGCAAAGATTTCATCTTGGTCACGAAACACGACCTTTGCTAATTCCGGGCTGCTTATCACAATGTGAAGCTTGCTTCCGAGATAAGTCTTGAAAATAGGACCATAGGTGTGAGCCAACTTGGCGAACTTCTTGTGCGGATCAGAACCAACAAATGGAAGGTACCCAACGATGGGTAAGGAACGGGGACCTGGTGGTAATGATGGTGCACGCTTTGATTGTGTCAACTTGTACCATAAAATAGCCAGTATTACTACTACAATGGTAATAATAAGTACATGATTAAACTCGTCTTTGTTGCTGCTCATCATCACATCCAACCACCATGACACATTTTTGTTTCCTTGTACCATTTTTGCAAATAACATGAAAATGAGACAAGTGAATGATTGTATTTAAAACCAAAGCAGCATGTCGATTTATATAGGGGATAATAGTCATGGCGAAGGACCTTGAAAAAATAATGTAACCATGAGAAAAAAACAAGTAACTTGACGCAGATTTGAAGGATACAACTAGAAGACACAGTTTTCACTTTGGAAACCTTTCAAGTTGGATTATTTAAGTGTAATGATGTCTCAGATTATGAAAACAAAAACTGTTAGTTTGATGATTGGAATATTATGTTTATTTATTCGGTGGGGCTTATTTTCGTCCAACTGTGTGGCCCCCAAAAGAGAAATAGCAGCCATATACGAGGTAACTTCAATTGCTACACTATTTGAACATTACAAGCATATTTTGTTATTCATTATTAAATTTGGCTTTTAGCGATGACCGGGAGTTGGCAGCAACTCAATTTGAATTCCATTTCCTCACTTTAAAATATCTTCTTAAAACTCGTACTAGTTAGGAATGCATGCGGGTTTATTTATAACTCGTACTAGTTAGGAATACATGCTCACTATAACATTAGCTACTATCTCCATCGACATTTTGAGTCGTCCCCGGCGATATATCGTTGGGGATTCTTTTCCTCGGCGATATGTCGCCGCGAATATTCAATGGGGAAAGTTGAAAGGGGATTCATTGCCTATCGACAATTCTCAGCGACAAGTGGGACTCACTCCTTTTTTAGTCAACCATGAACACGCCACGGTGGACACCTATTCCCCGATGACATGTCGCCGGGGACCACTTTCGTATATCGTTGACATGTCAACGTCCCGGTAGGACTTTTGTCGTTTAGTGATACGTTTCCCAGACGACAGGTAGCCGGGAATAACGTGGTATTACGTTGACCACATTGACCTTCAACGCCCACGAGTAGCTTTTTGTCGTTTAGTAGGGCTTTTCCCCGACGACATGTCGCCGGGATAAGTGTTGACAAAAACAAAAATGTCAAACTTGGCGCTTGTTTTTCCGGCGACATGTCGCCGCGAAAAGTCTGTATTTTTAATAGCAGTCTGCACAGCAGGCGTTTTTCAGATATTTTTCGGAAAAAGTCTACCAAAACCTGAACTGTATACACCAGTATGTTATCTACCCAAATACATTACAACTCGGATCTAAACATAATACAATATATAATGGATCAACGCATTTGATATATTAAAGTTAGATTCGTCCAAAATCATACTAAACACATATAGTCTCAAAACGGGTGACAATATATTCACCTAGCTAGATAACATTTTTTAAATAAAAATATCGGGAATAAATTGTTCACTTTAGGGACGCCTAAATAAATTAGAAGACACAAAATAGCATGGGCTTACCCCACACCACCTAATAATTATCCTCCTCGTCGTCGTTGTCATCACCCGCCTCATCATCATCACCCGGGTTGTCTACCCCGTAACTGTTGCTGCCAGTACCTCACATTGGAGTCGAGCAAAGCTGTTTAAGCATCTAAGAAAATGTATCATCTTTTCTAAAAAGCTTCGTGAACACATTTATCTATCGCATTATCTTCTTGCTATTTTTCTTTATGCTCTAGTTATCCTTTTTAGCTTTTCGATCTCAAAGGCATAGCTGCATTCAGGCGGGGGCATAGGAAAAGAGTCGCGTTAAGACACCACCCTTCCATAACCCGGTAGGTGCCCCCACCCCTTGCTCGGGCAAGCCAGTCGAATGATCTCCTGTTCCATGTAGGGCACACCAGTGGGGTGTTGGACCTAACTCCCGTAACCGAATCAGCTCATCCTACGTAATAAAAAAACACAAGATAGTTATATATTAGTCATGTTTCCCGGACATTGTTTCTCGACAAATAATTAAAGTGCCACTTTTTGAGACAAAACATACATGTATGGTTTTATCCTCGGGGGTTGCGAAGGCGCGACCTACTGTATGATGGCGGAAGGATGTGTTAATAAGAGATGGGTACTCCTATGTATCTGAGCCACTGATCTGCACATACACACATATATAAGATGAAACAAATAAAAAAAAGGGAAATCACACACGAAAGCATTAATCATATATATATATATATATATATATATATATATATATATATATATATATATATATATATATATATATATATATATATATATATATATATATATATATATATATATATATATATATATATATATATCTTTATATATATATATATATATGTATATATATATATATATATATATATATATATATATATATATATATATATATATATATATATATATATATATATATATATATATATATATATATATGAGTTAGGTTAATGTGGTGTAGCTTTTTAAAATTGTTAAAATGAAAAGTAGTATGAACCATTGAATTTAATTAGTTAGTATTAAATGAAATTAATAATAGTTGAGTTGCATTAATGTAGCAAATATCTAGTCAAGTAACAACAATTAATAAATAAACCTAAAATTAATTTTCATTTACACAATATTATTTATTCTTTTAAACAATATTTAATTTTTATTTAACTAAACTTTTAAATAATAACGCTTTTCTTGATACATCTACATATTTATTATTTTTTTTATATTTTTTTATTCTTTATATTAGGTAGACTTGATACATAGCAAAATGTTGATACATCATGTCTAAATAGTAATCTTTACAAGTGTAAACAACCACATATTCAATATTTTACAAAATAATAATATGATACATCAACAAGAAAATGGTATACAAAAAATATATACAATTTATGCCACATACAAAATTACGAACATGATGATACATATTTGACATTTAACCCGTACACTACCTAAAAAATAAAAAATAATCATGTACCAATCAATATCCCTAATTATAACTTAATATAATATGCATAACATAACTTGTCTAGAATTATAGAAATTAAAACATGATACAACATAAAAAAAAACTAAAACTACAAGTATATATTAGTACAATATGGTTACGTTTTCACAAAAAATATGGTTGTGTTTTTTTTAAATTAATATCATGCATTTAAAGTTATTACAATTAATAAGGGTAATAAATATGGTTAAATTCAAGAGACCATTTTTTATGAATCTCCTAACATACATAGAAATGAAATTAATTAATAATTTAATGTTCTTTTAATGAGATTAGTGTCATCTTAATTCAACTAGTATATCTAAAGGTCCAAAACACTTTTTATTTTAACAATTATAAGATACTACACTACTTTAACTAAAATCTCTCTCTCTCTCTCTCTCTATATATATATAAATATATATATATATATATATATATATATATATATATATATATATATATATATATATATATATATATATATATATATATATATATATATATATATATATATATATATATATATATATATATATATATATATAGTTGGGATCAAATAAGAAGATTAAGTAAAATAAGAAGAATGAGAAGAAAGCACAGTCACACATTTAAGATGCACCTACAAAGTCAGATGCATCTCCCCTTAAAATTCTCCTTCATTTGTGGAATTTGTGGTCAGGATTTCTTCTTATTCTTCTCATTTTAATTTTTCTTCTTACTAGATCCCTACTCTATATATATATATATATATATATATATATATATATATATATATATATATATATATATATATATATATATATATATATATATATATATATATATATATATATATATATATATATATATAGGTAAGAGTTATATGCAGAACTCAATTTTAGTGTAGAACTATGTAGAACTCTTAAAATAAATCTAAGCCTTTGGATTAACTTGATGAAAGGATGAGATTAAATGTGCTAGAAATGTAATTATACAAAAATAAGTAGTCTTTTTCAATTAAGCAAAAGTCTGAAAGGGCATTAATGGCATTTACTAATTTTAATTTTCTTAAATTCCTTCCTATTTTTTAGAAAATGATTAATCAGTTACGAGTACTTTATTTATTTTTTCACCATACATCATTTTTTCCTTCACAACCCTAGCCTCCATACCAAGAACAGCAACACCATCCTCCTAAATGATTATCTTATCCATATATTTACATCATCAGATCTACGCCATCAAATCACTGCCATCTCTTCTACGCGCCGTCACATATTCATGGATCGCCATAAAGTAGACCCCATCTCACAATCGACATATTCAGATTCCGACACGCTGTTAATGATTACAACAATTTCAGTATCATGTAGGTATGTTTTTCTAGAAACCAAAACCTAGAATCGTTTCGTTTCAATCTATTTGTTTTACCCCGAGTGATTATATTGATGATTTTTTATGAGTTTTATTATCAGATCTTGTAAGCTTTAAAAGTAAAGCCTAGATCTGGTGATTTCGTTTGGACATGGAAATCAATGAAAAAAAAGTCAAAAACATTAATGTATCGATAAGAACTAGGCGTTTGGTTTTGTTTAAATGATTTTCTTTTTATAATAAAACTAACGTTACTTATTTGTTTCCATTTATGAGCAACTTGCTCTATAAACATGATTTTGGTCAAACATATCAAGCTGACAAGCTTGCAAGTTTGAAAAAAAATAACTTTTTTTAACCGTAGATCACGACTAGGTGGGTTTAATTTAATTTTTTGTAGTCATTTGTTGATTATGACTTTTTATGGAAAGTGTATTTGTTTTGTATACGTGAAGACCATCTAATGAGATGGATCCATGTTCAACTTAGCATTCTTTTATTGCTAACACTAGTATAATTTTTATTCAAGGTTTAATGTTTTATGATATTAATTGTGATGGTTACTTTACATGATCATTGAAAATATTTACATGTTTTTTATGGTGCGCGTGTATGTGTTGATGAATTTGACGAGGGCATGCGACACATATGTTGTTTTGGAAAAATACTCATGTTTTAGTAAATTGCATGTATGTTTTTAAAAGTGTGCATTTATGTTTTTGAAGAGTGCATGTATGTTTTTTAAATGCGTGCATTGATGTTTTCAGCCGTAGACATATTTTTTTTAAAGGTGTATTGATGTTTTCGGTTTAAAACATATGTTTTTAGAACACGTGAATTAATGTTGTTTTCCAGTTTTATTTTATCCACTAGTTTAAAAATTAATTTAGTATTGTATTATTTGATATATTTTTTTGTTTGTTTGTTTGTTTCAGTGAGAATGACTCGATCATAAGAAATTCGTGTGTGACGAAGATGATGAACATGTGTACTTATGTTCTCGAGGGGCGTGCACTTATGTTCTCGAAGAGTGCAAGGATGTTTTTTAAAGAGTGCACCCATGTTTTTGAATAAAATGTGCTATCTTTAAAAATATACATTTGTATTTGAATTGTATTTTGTTTTGTATTATTTTTTGTGTATACTATTTATGGTTTTATTTTTTTTATAAATTTAGAAGTTACATGTATGTGTTTATGTTTTTTATAAGAATTTTAAAGATTAAAAAATATACACTAAAAACATATATGCAATTAACAATTTAAACAAAACAATTTTGATTTCCAAACAACTATGCGTAAGAAACATACGTAGATTTACGATATAAAAAAACATAGATGCACTTTATTTTTCTTAGAACATCAATGCTAAAAAAAATAAAAAAATTTGAAATTCCAAAAGTTAAAAAATTTTAAAAACGTTTTTTAATTAAAAGAAATCAAAAACAAATTGAAAATGTGTTTTACTATTTTACCCTTTTAAATTAAATAAATTTTTTTAATAATACGAATTTCTTATTGGTCAAAAATAGTTATGCAGAGTTCTACACTTAAAATAGGTTTTGCATATAACTCGCCCCTATATATATGTATATATATATATATATATATATATATATATATATATATATATATATATATATATATATATATATATATATATATATATATATATATATATATATATAGAGTGGAGTTATTCTAAAACAAAACTTATAATAAAATAAATGAGGTGAAATCTCAACCCTTGGATCAAAATCACCTAATTTGATAAAAAAAAATGGTGTCTTTTTTGTAAACTCTCAAACTTTAAGGGTAATTGTTGAAAATAGTTAAAATTAAAACGTACCAATTAGGCCGATCAAAAACACACACTTCACACCTACCAAAAAACACACAGTACACTAAATCCACCAAATCAAACCTACTGAATCCTCTCGAATCAAACAAATTCAACAACGCATCGAGATGGTTCGTACGTTTACATCATCTCATCAATGGTATATTGATCTTCGTTACTTTAAAAGTAAGCTTTTTTATGTTCTACTTATTTATCGTTGATGAATACGGTATATTGATCTTCGTTTTTACTACTTTCGTAATGAATTTTGAGAGAAAAATAGCTGAAAGAGTATATATGAAACCTTCATACCAGGTGTTTGATAAAATGTCTATATGATTTTCTATAACTGTGATGCGTTAGTTCTAACTGTGATGTTTTAATTCACAATGTGATGCAGTAAGATATGTAGTAATGTAGTAGATCGTAACTGCAATGCGGTAGAAACATATATGTGACACAATAGGATATAAAGTAATGTAGTAGAACGTAACAGTAATGCAGTAAAAGTTATTTGTAAAAGTGATAAAGTATGCCTGTGATTGGGTAGAAATTGCACTGTGATGTGGTAGGATATTTGCTATTGGTCATATGAATGAGTTACGATTTATTAGTGTTTTTTATTACGGTAATGTTGTAGAATATACGGTAATGTTGTAAAACACTAATGTTGTAAAACACTAATGTTGTAGAATATACGGTAACGTTGTAGAATATACGGTAATATTGTAGAATATACGGTAATGTTGTAAAACACTAATGTTGTAAAACACTAATGTTGTAAAACACTAATGTTGTAGAATATACGGTAATGTTGTAGAATATACGGTAATGTTGTATAATATACGGTAATGTTGTAAAACACTAATGTTGTAAAACACTAATGTTGTAGAATATACGGTAATGTTGTAGAATATACGGTAATGTTGTAGAATATACGGTAATGTTGTAAAACACTAATGTTGTAAAACACTAATGTTGTAGAATATACGGTAATGTTGTAGAATATACGGTATGTTGTAGAATATACGGTAATGTTGTAGAATATACGGTAATGTTGTAGAATATACGGTAATGTTGTAAAACACTAATGTTGTAAAACACTAATGTTGTAGACTATACGCTAATGTTGTAGAATATACGGTAATGTTGTAGAATATACGGTAATGTTGTAGAATATACGGTAATGTTGTAGAACCTAATAAGAGATCGATTACGCGCATCATTGCTGAATCTATTTTCTTGGAAGGAATTAGCTAACTAGCCTAGCTGACAAGGCATTACGGTAATGTTGTAGAATATACGGTAATGTTGTAAAACACTAATGTTGTAAAACACTAATGTTGTAGAATATACGGTAATGTTGTAGAATATACGGTAATGTTGTAGAATATACGGTAATGTTGTAGAATATACGGTAATGTTGTAAAACACTAATGTTGTAAAACACTAATGTTGTAAAACACTAATGTTGTAGAATATACGGTAATGTTGTAGAATATACGGTAATGTTGTAAAACACTAATGTTGTAAAACACTAATGTTGTAGAATATACGGTAATGTTGTAGAATATACGGTAATGTTGTAGAATATACGGTAATGTTGTAGAATATACGGTAATGTTGTAAAACACTAATGTTGTAAAACACTAATGTTGTAGAATATACGGTAATGTTGTAGAATAGACGGTAATGTTGTAGAATATACGGTAATGTTGTAGAATATACGGTAATGTTGTAGAATATACGGTAATGTTGTAAAACACTAATGGGTAAGTGTGTGGGTATGATTTATGCATACAATGTGTTTGATATAATGTCTCAATAAGACATCATAATTGTGATGCACTACTTTAACATTCTAATGTACTAGGAATGAGACCGTAATGCAGTAAGTTACTTACGGGTTTGATGTGGTAGAAATTATAGTGTAATGAAGTTGGTTACTTTCATTGTTCATAGGTAGAAAATGTGTTAAAAATGCACTATAATGCTCTAGAATGCAATAGGATATCAAACATATATAAGGTTTTGTGAAAGTGTGTGTTTATGATTGATGTATAAAATGTGTTTGATATAATGTCTCAATGAGAATTATAAAGTTCTCTTTGATATAGAAGTGATTTGGTAAAATCATAGCTGTGATGTAGTAGGATTAACACTATAATTGAGTAGAATTAATATTACGATGGAGTAAAACTAATACTATGCATGTGATTTGGTAAATTAGAACTGTAATGGAGTACAATTATTTTTATTCTACTGCATTACAGTTAATGTTTAATGCACTATAATGCAGTAGGTCACTTGTATTGTTCTTTCTACTACATTACTGTTTAATTTTAATGCACTATAATGTAGTACGATACTTGCATTTTTCTTTCTACTGCATTACAGCTTAAATGTTAATGCACTGTAATGCAGTAGGTTACTTGCATTGTTCTTTCTACTGCATTACAGCTTAATTTTAATACATTGTAATGCAGTATGTTACTTCCATTGTTCATATGCATGATTTACTGCATTAAAAACTTTATTTCTACTACATTAAGGTTTAAGTTTTAATGCATCGTAATGCAGTATGTTACATGGGTTGTTCATATGCATGATTTACTGCATTACAGTCTTATTTCTACTGCATTATAGTTTAAATTTAATGCATTGTAATGCAATAGGTTACTTACAATGTTCTATCTACTGGATTACAGTTTAATTTTAATGCATTGTAATGGAGTAGGTTACTTACATTTTTCATATGCATGATTTACTGCATTAAAATTTTATTTCTACTACATTAAGGTTTAAATTCTAATGCATTTAATACAGTAGGTTACTCGTGTTGTTCATATGCATGATTTACTACATTGCAGCTTTATTTCTACTACATTACAACTTTATTTGAACTGCATGCTTGTTTTAAATTCTAATGCATCACATAATATATATTGATACTTATATATATAATTCTTGAACTATTCTACAGGTAAAAAGGCACAGGAAAAAAACCCAGGGGACAAAAGAAGATGCATTTAACAAGCTGCAAAACAGTATATAGCTTCCTCTAATACCAAATGATATACTCTAATTGAAAGATGAAATGGTACAAGGATGCATTGGGCGCGCAACATGATTCTTGGAAGATACTTGTGCATCATTTAAAATAATGTTTAAATTTTATTATATGTAATACTTTGGAATATTGAATGTCTAATACGATGTAGTGTATATTTTAATGATGACATTGTTTGTTTGTAATCATATTTTATATTCTACTACATTATTATCGTTTATTTTATTGCATTACCATATTTCATTCTACTACATGATAGTTATATTCTAAGACATTACAATTATATTTTACCGCATTGTAGTCTTATAATTTACATATAACTGAGATGCAGTATAATATAAATTGAATGAGTAAAAATAAACACTAATGTAGTAGGATATGATCCTATAATGCAGTAAAATAAAATTTGCTTATTTAATGCATTATAGCTATATGCTACTGCATTGCTGTTATTTTATATTCTACTACATTACATTTACTTGTTACAGTTATTTTATTATAAAAAAGGAATGATACACTAACAAAATAACTGTTGTAGGATATAAAATAACAAAAATGCATTAGAACATAACTGTAATGAGACAAAATCCTGAAATGCAATAGATTTAACGTTGTGATGCAATAAAACACATTCAAATCAATAACTATAACGTACTCATGTTTACATTGAAGTTGTAACATAAAATCATAATTTTATTTGTAAAAAAAAGACAAAAAAATTGAAAAACTATTCATTTTCGATGTACAGATTTTCTTAAACTAGCCTTCTTCGACATATCTTGTGTCTTTGCTTTCTTCGATACAAACAATAATTTATTCAACTCGTAGAACTGGAATTGTGGCCTCATTTATCTCCATATGTCGAACAACCCCTTCTCTTGGTTAGTCCTTCAACAGTTACTATCTGTTATAAAATGAAAGTATCGTACTGCATTACAGTGCATTAAAATTAAACAGTAATGTAGTAGAAAGAACAATACAAGTGACCTACTGCATTATAATGCATTAAAACTTAACTATAATGCAGTAGAATAAAAATAATTCTACTTCATTACAGTTCTAATTTACCAAATCACATGCATAGTATTAGTTTTACTTCATCATAATATAAATTCTACTCAATCATAGTGTTAATCCTGCTCCATCACAGTTATGATTTTACCAAATCACTTCTATATCAAAGAGAACTTTATAATTCTCATTGAGACATTATATCAAACACATTTTATACATTAATCATAAACACACACTTGCACAAAACCTTATATATGTTTGATATCCTATTGTATTCTAGAGCATTATCGTGCATTTTTAACACATTTTCTACCTATGAACAATGAAAGTAACCAACTTCATTACACTATAATTTCTACCACATCAAACGCGTAAGTAACTTACTGCATTACGGTCTCATTCCTAGTACATTAGAATGTTAAAGTAGTGCATCACAATTATGATGTCTTACTGAGACATTATATGAAACACATTGTATGCATAAATCATAACCACACACTTACCCATTAGTGTTTTACAACATTACCGTATATTCTACAACATTACCGTATATTCTACAACATTACCGTATATTCTACAACATTAGTGTTTTACAACATTAGTGTTTTACAACATTACCGTATATTCTACAACATTACCGTATATTCTACAACATTACCGTATATTCTACAACATTAGTGTTTTACAACATTAGTGTTTTACAACATTACCGTATACTCTACAACATTACCGTATATTCTACAACATTAGTGTTTTACAACATTAGTGTTTTACAACATTACCGTATATTCTACAACATTACCGTATATTCTACAACATTACCGTATATTCTACAACATTAGTGTTTTACAACATTAGTGTTTTACAACATTACCGTATATTCTACAACATTACCGTATATTCTACAACATTACCGTATATTCTACAACATTAGTGTTTTACAACATTAGTGTTTTACAACATTACCGTATATTCTACAACATTACCGTAATGCCTTGTCAGCTAGGCTAGTTAGCTAATTCCTTCCAAGAAAATAAATTCAGCAATGATGCGCGTAATCGATCTCTTATTAGGTTCTACAACATTACCGTATATTCTACAACATTACCGTATATTCTACAACATTACCGTATATTCTACAACATTAGCGTATAGTCTACAACATTAGTGTTTTACAACATTAGTGTTTTACAACATTACCGTATATTCTACAACATTACCGTATATTCTATAACATTACCGTATATTCTACAACATACCGTATATTCTACAACATTACCGTATATTATACAACATTAGTGTTTTACAACATTAGTGTTTTACAACATTACCGTATATTCTACAACATTACCGTATATTCTACAACATTAGTGTTTTACAACATTAGTGTTTTACAACATTACCGTATATTCTACAACATTACCGTATATTCTACAACATTACATTAAAAATGAAAAAAACTAATAAATCGTAACTCATTCATATGAACAATAGAAAATATCCTACCACATCACAATGCAAGTTCTATCAAATCACAGGGATACTTTATCACTTTTACAAATAACTTTTACTGCATTACTGTTACGTTCTACTACATTACTTTATATCCTACTGCGTACATATATGTTTCTACCGCATTGCAGTTACAATCTACTACATTACTGTATATCTTACTGCATCACATTGTGAATTAAAGCATCACAGTTAGAACTAACGCATCACAGTTATAGAAAATCATATAGACATTTTATCAAACACATGGTATGCAGGTTTCATATACTGACAATTTCATATCCAAAAGGAAACAATATGAATCTGAACTAAACTCCTAACATATCATGTCTATATCAATAACAATAACAAAAAATCCAAATCCTACTGATAATTTCGAATTATAATAAAAATATAATTAAAAACAAAATTGACTTACCTTCATTTTTAAATGATGAATCTACAGAGATCTTTCGTTTTGAAATGAACACAAGCAAATATGATGTATAATTAGGGTTATGAAATCAAACAACTTAATCTTAAATGAATAAGGTGGATTAGGTGGTGGTTCACGACTTGGAAGGTGGGGAAGATGGTGGACAAGGTGAGGAAGGTGTCGGTTTGCGATGGAGAAGATGGTTATTAGTCCAAAGATTAGAGAGGATATAAAAGTATCTATCCAGATATTGATATGTGTGTGGAAAATAAATATTCTAAATCTGCCCCTGAAGTTTCTAAAATTACAAATGTACACCATTTTTTTTTTGGAAAAGGGGGGGGACACATGGCAGCATGTGGTTCCACCTCATTTATTTTATTATAAAAAATGTTTTATTTTACCCCAACTCTCTATATATATATATATATATATATATATATATATATATATATATATTTTATATATATATATATATATATATATATATATATATATATATATATATATATATATATATATATATATATATATATATATATATATATATATAGTGAGGTTATTCTAAAACATATCTTATAATAAAATAAATGAGGTAAAATCTCATCCCTTGGATCAAAATCACCTAAGTTGATAAAAAAAATGGTGTCTTTTTTGTAAATTCTCAAACTTTATGGGTAGTTATCGAAAATAATAAAAACTAAAACAGCCCAATTAGCCCGATAAAAAAAACACACTTCACGCACTAAAAAACCGATCAAAAACACAAAGTACACACTGAATCCTCTCGAATCCACCAAATCTACCAAGTCAAACCTACTGAATCCTATCGAATCAAACAAATTAAACAACGCATCGAGATGGTTCGTACGTTTACAAGACTATCGTCGCCCGATTCATCTTAAAAATCATGATCGAATGACTGAATCGTTACTAATCTTCGATCGAAATGTCATAAGCGAATCCAATCAAAGTCGAAACTATGAAAGTAAGTTATTGTTGTTATTTAAGTGTTTCTATTGATTTAAATATGTTATATTCAGTGTTTTGTTCTAGGTCTGAAAAATTGGTTGAGAAAAGTTTAGATACAAAATGTGTTAAGAAAGTTGCATACAAAGTGTTTGATAAAATGACTCAACTAGAATTTCTTACTGTAATGCACTAATTTATATTCTGATGCAGTTGTTTTGAACTAAAATGTGTTACTGTAATGTCTTAACTAGAAATTGTTAATGTAATGTCTCAAATAGAATTAAAAACTATAATTCACTAAAATGTGTGTGATTTGCTAAAAAATGAACTATGATGTAGTAGGTTATTCTACTAGATTGTAGTCTTTCATTCTATTGCATTATAGTTTTATTCTAATACATTGCAGATTCTATGTAACGAAGTAGGTTTTGTACGGTAATGCATTAGGTTTTATACTACAACAATATGTTCTCTACTACATTATTGTACTAAACCTAATGCATTACTGTACAAAACCTACTACAAACATACAAAAACTACTAAATTGAGTAATGAACTAGAACTTGAACTAAAATGCAGTAGGATTGTGTGTGATGTACTAAAACGTGAACTGAATGTGGTAGGATTGTATGTGATTTATTAGAACTGAAATGCAGTAGCTTTTATATTTATAGTTTTTAATGCATTACAACTTAATATTTGCCATCTTATACTGCATGATAGTTTAGATTCTAATGTATCACATAATATATTTTGGTATTCCTGTGAATAAATATTTGAACTGTTGTTAGATAAGAAAAAACGCAGTGACAAAGCAAGGTGCACTTAACAAGCCATAAATACTAGATTGCATCCTCTAATACCAAATGATACACTCCAATTCAAAGATGGTGCGGTACAAAGATGCATTGAACGCGTAACAAAGATTATTGGAGGATACTCGTGGATCATTTGAAAACAATGTTTTAATTTTATTAGATGTAATACTTTGGAATACTTTATGTCTACACTATATTGTACATTTCGATGATGAATGTGTTTGTTCGTACTCATATTTTATATTCTACTACATTTTTGTCTTTAATTCTACTGCATTTCTGTCTTTCATTCTACTGCATTATAGTTATATTCTGCTGCACTACACTAATATTCTACTGCATTCCAGTCATACATTAAGCATCACAATATATTTTGTTAATGCATTAAAATTATAAAGTAAGTACATCTCATTTTTAAAAAGTTAATGCATTAAAATGTATCTTATAATGCATTACACTTAAAATTAGTACATCTCACTTAAAATTCTATTACCCGAGTGAACTGTAAAAAAATAAAAGAAAAAAGTAGAAAAGACATCATTTTCGGTGTTGTAGATTCTTTTAAACGAGCTCTCTTTGGTAAAACTTTTTTTCTTTTCTTGGATTTCTTTGATGTTGGTAATAGTTTGGTAAAGTCTTGGAATTGTGACATCCTTCCTCTCCACATACCGAACAAGCCATTATCTTCGATAGTTCTTCAGCTCTTGGTTTAAACCTTGAAAAGTATCCAGAACGTTTAGTAGTAATAACTTTGTAATGCTGTAAAAATAACATTGTAACGCAGTATAAAAATCATTGTAATGCTGTAGAAATAGCATTGTAATGTAGTAGAAATAACACTATAATGCAGTAGAATAACATTGTAATGTAGTAAAAATAAGATTGCAAAAACACATTATAATGCAGTAAGATTTATTTCTACCACATCAGAGACTTATCTCTACCACAACACGGTTTGTATTGTAATGTGGTAGGTTTTACTGTTGTTTACAAACTCAAATACAACATCACATCCTAAACACCTAATGCATTAAAAATGTTATTTTTAGTGCATCACAATCTAAAACCCTTCGTACTAGATCACATGCATATTCAATCACTTTTACTCAGTTTCAAAAAAACAGTAAACATTAATAAAGCCTAACTCATGAATATGAACATCAACAAATATCTTAGAGCATCACAGTTCAACTTTTACCAAATTACTTGAAAAATCAATCACTTTTACTTATTTCTGAACAAAAGGCAAATACTAATATATCATAACTCATGCATATGAACATCAACAAAGATCAATGAGCATCACGGTTCAACTTCTACCAAATCACATGCATATAATCACTTTTATTCATTTATAGAAAACAAAAAACACTAATAAAGCCTAACTCATGCATATGAACATCAACAAAGATCCTACAACATCACAGTGTAATTTCTACAACATCATAGTCCAATTTTTAAAGTTATAAAAAAGTTTAAATGAGACATTTTATCAAACACTTTGTATGTATATAAACAGCAACAAAGGCCCTACAACATCACAGTCCAACTTCTACCAAATCACATACATATTCACTCACTTTTACTCAGTTTCGATAAAATAAAAAACACTAATAAATCGTAACTCATTCATATGAACAATAGCAAATATCATGCCACATCACAGTGCAATTTCTACCAAATCACAGACATACTTTATCACTTTTATAAATAACTTTTACTGCATTACTGTTACCTTCTACTACATTACTATATATCCTACTGCGTCACATATATGTTTCTACCGCATTGCAGTTACGATCTACTGCATTACTGTATATCTTACTGCATCACATTTGAAAATCTAGTTCACTATAGTTAAAAAGTCTAGTTGAGACATTTTACCGAACACTTCCAATACAACCTTTTAAACATGTTTTGTTATCTATATACTTCTACACTTTGTTCCAGATCTAGAAGAAAAGGTGATCTAAATTTGAAGGAAACTTGAAATTAAACATAATTAAATCAATAAAAATGCATAAAGCCAACATAAGGTGTTTAAATCAAGATCTTACATTCTTTAACATTAAAAAAACTACCCTTGGAAGATTACAACGAATCATTCTACATCTCGAACGAATCGTTCAGTTTGAATCAGGTGGTGATGAACGGTGATGGGGAAGACGATGGTAGAGACAATGGCGAAGAGTAGCGATGGCGAACAGTGGTGGGGAAGACGGTGGTTGGTTACGGTGGGGAAGAGGAATGATGTTTGTGTAAAAAAACCAAATTATATAGGTTTAAGAAATTTTTTGAAAACGGCCCGAGAAGTTTTATAAATTACAAAAAGACACCATTTTTTTGAAAAAAAAGAGGGACACATGGCAGCTTGTGGTTCCACCTCACCTATTTTATTATAATTTTTATTTTATTTTACCTCAACTCTCTCTCTCTCTCTCTCTCTCTATATATATATATATATATATATATATATATATATATATATATATATATATATATATATATATATATATAGAGGAGCGTTATTGTAGGAACCGTCTTAAAATAAAAACAATAAGAACCATTTTGGATCGTTAGATCAATTATTAACAAGATTAAATTTTTATAATTAATTAATTAGCAATGGCATTTTTGTAATAAAGTTTTTATAGTAATGGCAATTTGCACAGTAAATTGTTCATTTAACCGTTAACTAAATTTTTTAATGTCTTGTATTCATCATGTCTAATAAATAGTAATTTATTATTAACCAGTTTTTTTAACTTTGAGCAATGCACATATTTTTTGGCCGACTATACACGTGCATGGACACATTTAATCTTTCCCCACACTTGTAGTGTCACATGAAACGAATTTTTATTACAAATTTTAACAACTCGTTAAGTCAACGTATTTTAACTTTTTCAAATTTTTGAAATGTCTTAACGTGTAAGTACATCGAAAGACTTAATTTATCAATAGAATATGTCATCTATATCTCGCTATATCGGAAAATAATAACGTGTCACTAATTATCACTATAAATGTGTCATTTTTATATCATTGCATCTAAAAAATAGCATGTCATTATTTATCAGTAAAAAATTATTTATTTTTATGTGTCACTACATCGAAAAAATAGTGTGTCACTATTTATCACTGAAATGTTTCATTATTATGTGTCACAACATCTAAAAATGACAATGTGCCACTATTTGTCACTAAAAATGTGTTATTTTTATCTATCTTTACATCTAAAATTAATGAGTCACTATTTATTACTAAAAGAGTGTCATATCTAAAAATAATAACGTGATTTTTATTTGTCATTACATATAAAAAATTACATGTCACTATTTATCACTAAAAATTTGTTTATTTTAATGTGTCATTACATCTAAAAAAAATGTGCCATTATTTATCATTAAAAATATATTATTTTTACGTGCCACTATTTATCAATGTATCATTTTTATGTGTTACTACATCTAAAAAATAATGTGTCACTATATATATATGTCATATATATATCATTTATTTAATGTGTCACTATATACAACGAGACTACATTCTCATCACTAATACATATAGTGATATGAAATGATCCTCGATCCGAAAATTGACGATTGCTATTGACGGGAGCAGTTTCAGATAACTTAAACAACATGCAAAAACTATTACATGATGATCACATATACATAACAATCAATCAAATAGTTTAGAACGTTTGAATGATAGACAAATATAAAGGTTCAAAAATATTTGTATTACTTTAGATATTTATAAATTAGAAACTCTAAATTATTACACTAGTGCATTGTACATAGGGGTGTAAACTAGCCGAGACAACTCGTGAGTTACTCGAGATTGACTCGTGAACTACTCGAAATTGACCCGTCGAGCTCGAGCATATATTCGAGTCGAGCTCGAGCTCCAATATACTCGGATCGAGAAGCTCGTGAGCTTTAATTAAAATATTTTTAACTTTTTATATACATAAATCGAGTCGAGTCGAGTTTGACATGTCGAATATTTATCGAGTTCGAACATGACATTTGATAATAATCGAGATCGAGTCGAGTTTCGAGCTCGAGCTTTATACGCTGAGCCGAGCTCGAGCAAGAAATATAAAGCTCGATCGAGCTCGAGTGTTTCTATTCGAGTCGAGTTCGAGTTTGACAGTACTCGGCTCGACTCGGCTCGTTTACACCCCTATTTGTACAGTAACTCCTTTTTAGCAAAAAAAAAGATCACAACGTGCCAATTCATATATTATTGTGCATTAAAAAGGATTAAGTATAAAAAAAACTATTAATATTTTATGAATAAACATTATCATATAATATTTCATCATCTTCAACCACTCTAACTTTTTTTTTCTTCCTTAACATACTTAGACCCATTTTCATATTACAACATGTCTTGATATAAAATCAAAAGATGTGGTAAAATTTTCAGATATGTTACAGCCGAATGAAAAAAAGAAACGGTTTAAGTTTTTATTGGATATAATGAGGCTCAAGTTTGCTTGTCAAATACCGAATATACCCTTATATGTTCATTTTTTATTTAATTTTATTTCACTATTAATTTAATTACAAATGCCAAGTGTCAGTTTATAATTGGTTCTTACTGTTTTTATTTTAAGAGTGGTGTTTACATGAACATAAATCTATATATATATATACATATATATATATATATATATATATATATATATATATATATATATATATATATATATATATATATATATATATATATATATATATATATATATATATATATATATATATATATATATATATATATATATAGATTTCGGTTCAAATGAGAACTTTTTAAAGTTGAAAAAATAAGAACCACCTAAAATCTCACAAATGACACTCTACTTCAAATAATTTTTAAACGAGATTAACTAAAACTAAGTTTTTTAATAACTTGATGGGATTTCTTTTGAAAATTGACGAATTCTAGGTGATACATCTTGATTTAAGGTGTGATTTGTATCATGTCTTGGTATCGTGTATCATGTTATTTAGTGGTGGTTGTGTATCAAATTTACCATTTTATTTATAAGATATTATCTTGTTGAGATTTTGATGTATGTGTATCACAATTTTAATTGTGTATCAATAATACGTTACACACTAAGTCGTCGTTTATTAGTCAATAGAATGTTAAGTTGTATAAATAATGTATATTTTGGTGTATTATTGGTAATATGATTATGTATCAATGTTTTATTGGTGTTTTAGATTAGTTCTCATTTTTACAACTTTAAAAAAGCTCTCACATTAACCTTCCTCTATATATATATATATATATATATATATATATATATATATATATATATATATATATATATATATATATATATATATATATATATATATATATATATATATATATATATATATATATATGTGTGTGTGTGTATTTGCGAGGTAATTTTATGTTTACAAAACATTGGCTCAAACATACAAAATATGAACGTTATAAGCTAATGTGTATATTTTTTCAAGATTAGTCCACCATAACCGATGCCACACATAAAAAGTTAATTTACAATAAGTTAATAATAACGGCAACGTAGTTATAGATATCAAATAACTAAAACGCATTTTCAGTATGATAATATCATATTCTGTGAGCTCAAACACCTACGTAAACGTAGTAAAATAGTTATAAAAAATAATTTAAATCATTAATGAATCCTGTGTCCTGTGGATATTTATTCAAAGTATCATGAATGTTAACAAAGTAAGCGTTTATGAAGAGAAAACTTTACTCATTTTTATTATTGGTTTCATTTTTTACAATTGATAACTGAGGGTAAATAGCATGACATCAAAGAAACCTATGTATATTATATATGTTAATTAACATGTGTTTTAAAGTTTTAAAGCATTTTGGTGGGGGTACTTTCGATGTAGGTGCGCAGTGACGAACTTTGAGCATTTTTTTAGAGGGGTCGAGTTACTTTTTACATACCAAGATAAAAAAATGAATAATAACTTTTAAATGGATACATAATATTTACACTACTCGACACAATTTATTAAAATCCGCCAGAGAGTACGAGCCTCAGATATACTGTTGAAAGAAGAATTTACTTAACAAGTCATCTAAACATATTTATCATTGCAAGTTCTTTAAAGTAGGAGAGACACTTTGAATTTACCTAACATTATGTTCCATAAAAAGATATGTCGTTTATACTTATAACCACATGCCAATCGAACAGATCATGAAAAGGATGTTTCACATTTGAACTTAATCATATACTTTGTTTTTGTGCATAGTTTAATAGCATTTACTATTTTACATGAAGATTATTTTCTTTCTATTAATGCATTTAATAAGCAATTTGATATGTTTACATTTAATTTACCTTTAATTAAGTTTTTGTAAATGATATTCACAAAACAAATCCGCTTGCCGACCGAGTCATGAAAATATGATCTTGACACTTGATATTGATCAGTCAGTGGTTAGAATTGAAGCTGAACACATTTCTAGAATATGCAGACATTAGCTTATTTCAAGTTCAATAATAGTCAAAACCATTATATTCATTGAAACCAGAGGATAAAGCTATACAAGCTAACCATTGTAAAGCCAAAGATGGTTCTCCCATTTTTTATGATGGAGTGTTTATACTATTTTTGATATTTATTATTTATATCACTATCAAGCATGCCCTAACTAATGAGTTGGTTTATATTGCTTTCAAGACAAGATGTATCTTAGGGCCTCGATAAAGGCATACCCCGTTGCACGGTAGGGCATACAACAAGATAGTAGAATGTGTAAGAGTAAGTTCATCTATCATACTTCAAACCAATGTTTTAAAGATTGTTTAAAAAATAATTTACAAACTAAAACACACCCGTTTATATTTGTACAATCACATATGACAGAACAAGTCTATTAGGTAGGCCAAACCTAATAATATCAATGATTAGTTTTTCTAACAAAAGTGGATGCCACTGCCAACAAATATAAGGAATACATAAACGTACTTTAAAAAAAGATTTACGAACCGAACCCGCCCGTTGGGCGGGTTACGAAACTAGTATATATATATATATATATATATATATATATATATATATATATATATATATATATATATATATATATATATATATATATATATATATATATATATATATATATATATATATATATATATATATATATATATATATATATATATATATATATATATATATATATATATATATATATATATATATATATATATATATATATAGAGAGAGAGAGAGAGAGAGAGAGGGAGGTTAACGTAAAAGCAAACTTAAAATTACAAAAGTGAGAACTAATTACAACCATTGGATTTATTAGATAGACTTTAGTGAGATAAATAACTGATGAGTGTCAATTTAGTAAATAAATATAGTTTAAAGGGTATTTTCGACAATTGAATTGAAAACTAATCATCCATTTTTTTTATTCTTATTGTGCTTTCTTTTAAAAAAACGTGATACATAAGACTAGTCTACTTTTTTTTTCAAAAAATTAACAGATTTGTTTTTTTTTCTTTCTACTTTTTCAAAGAATCTGTGGTACATATATGGTCAAAATATTTTCTATTCAAATATTTTAAAAATCAATAGGTACATAATGATACATTAAACATAATCTAATAATCTCATCCAGTAATTTACACAAAACCACCACCATCAGGTACATAAAGTTCCAACACTAACACAATTACATTAGTCTAGAGCAATTCTTTAAAGCATATAGAATCCTATATAATAAATTTGTATATAAAACCAACTAGTTCTTGCTGGTACATATGGAAACCATATAATAAACTTGTATATAAAACCAACTAGTTCTTCCATATATATATATTTTGTAATCTCATTCCGGTAGTAGCAAGCGGCTGTATTACAAAAATCCAGCAGAGGCGTGGTACATCAGCCACATCAGTGGTGATAGCATCCTCATTTCGGTGATAACATCGGTAGATCAGCGAAGCAGTGGTATATCAGCGAAACAGTGATACATCAGCGACATCAGCGACATCATCGGCGTGTTCCACGTGCTATACTTGATACACTACATCAGTGACGCATCATTTGACAACAGTTACAAGATCTGACAAGGTATGGCAGATTGCCGACTAGATCTGACAGTTTTGACTAAACGCACAACACCTACTACTCGGTGATTCGAATAGGGTTAGGGTGTACCAACAGTGACTAATTCTAGCAGCGGCATCAACGTTTAGGTATGTAGCGGCGGTATTAGATATGTGAGGATTTTTTGGTTGGTTGACTAGGGAGAGGCGGTATTATGAACTTTAAAGATTTTCCAGCGGGTTTGATAAGGAACGGCGCTAGGATATGATTCGGTGGTGGCGGCAGAACTTCCGGCCAGTCTTTGTATAGAGTGGTGGCTGAAACTTTTGTTGTTATGATTATGAGTGAGAGAAGCATGTAGGGTTAGTCAAAATTAAAAAAATGTATTATACCTATAATACCCCTTTTAGTATATATTTAATTTTCTGTTTTCTTTAGTAATTTAATTCCACTTGTCAACTACCGATTGGGTTCTCTTTTTAATAATTTTAAAAAGTTCTCATATGATCTAAACTCTCTCTCTATATATATATATATACATATATATATATATATATATATATATATATATATATATATATATATATATATATATATATATATATATATATATATATATATATATATATATATATATATATATATATATATATATATATATATATATATATATATATATATATATATATATATATATATATATATATATATATATATATATATATATATATATATATATATATATATATATATATATATATATATATATATATATAGACTTGGGGTAAAATATAAAAGATTTTATTATAAAAAGGGTAGGGTGGAACCACAGGCTGCCATGTGTCACATTATCCCTTACCTTTTTTATAATAACTTTAAGGGCAATTCTGCGTTTTACACCAACTTCAGGGGTAGTTTTGTAAATTTTTTCAACCCCATATATAGTTTATTTGATTAACACACACCTCATTCCCAAGTTTGGATCGATAGTTTCATATCCATCGTAACCGACCACCGCCTTCTCCGCCATCTACTCCGCCATCTTCACCATCGTGAACCACCACCTTCACCGCCTTGTCCATCATCTTCCCCAATTTCACCGCCATCAACCACTGTCTTCCCCAACTTGTTTTTTCAAAGATTCCATGGTTTGATTTCATTACCCTATTTATACATCATATTTAAAGATGTCAATTCAATCATCAAAGAATAATGAGCGTAATTCGTTCACAAATAATAATATCTTCTATTATAGTAGTTTACTTTATGTTGATTAGAATATTTCAATGTTACTGATTAATATGTTGTTGTTTATTGTTAGTGTATTTAGTTGGTTTGATATCTTCATTCAACATGTGTTTGAAAAAACTAGATGATAAAGCATGTATATAAAACTTGCACATCATGTGTTTGTTAAAATGCATATAAGATATTCTCTAACTGTAATGTAATGCGTTAGGGTTGTATTGTGATGTGTTAGGGTCTTGCTATAATTTATATTGATGAAAATATGCATGGTGGGTTTTGATATAGTTGGTACAACAATGGGTATCATAGTCTAAGTATGTTCGATTATGTTCTTAACATATTACAGTTTATAATAACTATAATGCAGTAGATTATAAGACTACAATGCAAGATAATACTAAATAACGGTAATACAGTAGAATATAATTTTAATGAAGTAGATAGTAACTCTAATGTAGTACAATATAATATCCTAATGCAGTAGAATAAAAAAAGAAGTAAGTACATAAAGTTAATCACCGTGTTTAGTACTCTTTAAACTTTAATGGATTTATGCATTAGAGATAAGAGTGTTCCATTGATCATTGTAGATAGCTATTATAATGATGCGATTAAGTAGATATAATACTATAAAGGTTTTTAATTTGACTTTGTAAACCACATCAATGATTCAACTGGTGTGTAGAACTTAATACTATGATGCGTTAGTTTTGTACTATGATGCAGCTAGTTTTTCTACTTTGATTCATTAGTTTCTGCATTGTGATGCATTAAATGTTAGGTTTTAATTGTATTGTCTATTTTCAATGAAAAAAGGTGTGTGTCTCTAGTTGTATATGTGATGCAGCTGTCCTGAATTGTTGATGTTGTTTATGTTTATTTGTGTCAAATATACATCCAATAATGTTTTTTGGATATGATGTGTTTATGTTATTTCATAAGTCTGATGCATAATTATTGCACGTATCAAAGAAAGAAAAGAAACAAGATATACCAAACAAGTATACCATCTTCCTTTTATGATAAAATTGAGTATTGCGTCACAAATTTATTACTACTGCATTACACTTAATTTAGTAGTTCATGTGATTTGTTTATCTACTTTACTAATGTTTCTGTGTGTTTTTAATGCTTAATGCGATAGGTTTTGTACCATAATGCAGTAGGTTTTGCATTGTCATGCAATATATTATGTATTATCATGCAGTAGATTTTTTCCTGCCATGCTGATGATTTTAATTTAAGTATTTTACAGGTTGATTTTCGTAAATCCCAAATGGAAGTTGAATGTAGCTGTATGCACTACGATGCATATGATCTTCTTGGCCGGTACATATTTTATGTGTTAAGAAGGAACAACATTAAGGAGATTCATCAGAAATACTTGAACGAGCGGTGGCTAAAGAATGAAAATCATTTGAATACCGCGGAACCATTGCATACATCAAAGAAAATCAAGAAAACAGTACAGTCGGCAAGAACTGGTCTCAAAACATCTAAGCGTTTTTCAGCATGATTTCCGGATTATTGTTTTTTAAAGGAATTTCTCCAAACAACACCTGATTATTGATATTCAAGAATTTGTTACAGGACAAATTTTATTTTGTGAGACGTATGTAATTTTATCACACTACAATACAATAGTAATCCATTTGTTTCAGAAATATTGTGTATATTTTCTGATGATTTTAAAATTCTGCATTATGTTGTTTTTGTTTAGTTTATTGCAATGCAGTAGAATTTACATAGTCATGCGGTATCTTATATAATATGATAAGGTAGCTTATACATTGTACTGTAGTAAATTATACACTGCGGTGAAGTAAAGTATTTTAGTAAAGTATCACAGTGATCCAGTAATAGAGATCATTTAGTTAACTATAATAACTAGTACATCAATGTTATTTTGTATTCTACTGTATTATAGTATTGTACATTACTGGATTACAGTTATATTCTACTGTAATGCAACAGAAATAAATGTAACGTAGTAGAAATAGCAAAATACCAAGATATACTGTGTGATGCAATATAATTTAAATTGACATGCAATAGAGTATAACAGGAATGCAATATAAATAAAACAATAATGCAATAAAATTATAAATACATTACAAATATTTTTAACTATAATTCACTCACAAAATAAAATTAGAAAAAAACTGTCAACACTAACATGTATAATACTTATTCAACATTCACTAATCCAACGTATTACATCTAATAGAATTTAAGTATTTTCTAATGTGCCACAAGTTTCATCCAAGAATCCTTGTTACAGTTCAATAATAGTTTATACCATTCTTTCTTTCAAATTGAGTGCATCATCTGGTATTATTCAAATTGGGGCCAGTTCTTTAATTTATCTCATCTGCTTCAGGTGTTGAATTTCCAGACATTGAATCGATCTTTTGCCTGCATTAGAGAAAAGACGTGTAAGATTGGTATATGCGAAGAACTATGTGATTACAAAGCATTACTCTAATGTACATCGTAGATATACATGGTTGATAAGAGAAGCAACATTTACCCTAACTGGTTGTGATGTACATCAACAACATCCTAATGCATCTCAGTTCATTTTCTATCACATCACAAAGATATTCTAAATCACATATTTAGTTTTGCACAAACATCAGACACTCTTTATCCTAAGTTATTCCTATGCATGTCAGCATACATCCTAATGCATATCAGTTCATTTTTTTTACCACATCACAAGTATATTAAAACATACACAATCATTTTCAAACAAACGCAAAACACCATTTACCCTGATTAGTTCTCATGTACATCAACATCATCCTAATGCACCTCGGCTCATTTTCTATCACATCACAAGGATATTCGAAAACACACATTTATTTTTGCACAAACATCAGATACTATTTACCCTAACTAGTTATTATGTACATCAACATGCATCCTAATGCATCCTAGTTAACATTCGATCACACCACAAGTATATTCAATCACACACAATCATTTTCAAACAAACTTCATTACCATATACCCTAACTAATTCTTATGTACATCAACATACATCCTAATGCACCTCAGTTAAATTTCTAGAACATTAAAAGTATAATAAAAACATACACTTATTTTTGCACAAACATCTTCTATACAACTTTCTTAAACACTTTTTGAATCAAAAAATTTATCCTGCATTATCTCTAGGAACAAAAACACTAACTTGCTGCATTAGAGTTTCATTTCTACTGCATTGGGTTTAACGTTGATTCCTCAAATAAACATAACTATGATACAGTAAATAATTAATAGTGATGTAGTAGAACCAATATTGTTATGCAGTAGATAGTTAATATTGATGTAGTAGAACCTATATTGTGATGCAATATAAAATAAACTATGATGCAGTAAGAAAGTATTGCATCTCAGTACTTTATTAACACATTACACACACATTCTAACACAACCAATTAACTTTTGCAAACTATAACCTACTGCATCTCAGTTAATATTATATTGCGTTAAATACATACTCTACCACAAGCAATCAATTTACATAATAATGGCAACTCAATTTTAACATGTATAATCAATATGAACACCAGTAACTATAAGCTACTTCTCCTCGTTACCTTCTTTAGCGCATTACACTCATAATAAGGCATATTCATTCAATTTTCACAAAATCACAGTAACTTACTGCATTACAGTTTCATTTCTAATGCATCAGAATGTAAAATTAATGCACCACCGTAATGAAATCTTCCTGAACACCAACAATAACCTATATGAATGTGAACACCAACAATAACCTATTTTATCTCAGTACTTTATTAACACATTACATACATACTCTAGTACAACCAATCAACTTTCGCAAAATTGACATAGTAACTACAACCTATTGCATCCCAAATAATTTTCTATTGCATTAAACACATATTCAACCACATATAATCAATTTTCATAAAAAAGGCAACTCACTTATAACAAGTATCATCAATATGAACACCAAAAATAACCTATTGCATCTCATTACCTTTTTAGCACATTACACTCATAATCAAGTATAATCATTCAATTTTCACAAAACCACAGTAACTTAATGCATTACAGTTTCACTTCTAATGCATCAGATTATAAAAGTAATGCACCATAATAAGGAAGTCTTATTGAGACATAATATCAAACACCTTTTATACACGAATTATAAACATATACTTACACACAATCTTCTATATGGTTGACATCCTACTAAGACATCGACCACGTTACAATCACAACCTTCATCAATATCTCTTTTGGGATTGTCGATAATGTCTCCGATCATCGAAACCCTCGATGGCACCATCGCTGATCGTTGTCACAATATATGATCATCTTCACCGTTGTAGATCACCAGCATACTTACCAGTAATCAATCCATGCATTCGTGATTGATTCAATAGATTTAATTTGTAGATTTGTTAGATTTTAATATATGGTTTTAACACAGAGAGAAAGACGACCAATTTAGTTTATATGTGTGAAATATGGTTATTATTTTTTTGATTTTACATAAATGACGCTGGAGTTTAACGTATCAACACTTATGGAACAACTTTTTTCCTATTGTTAGTGTAATTTTGATTGATTTGATCCAAGGGCTAGGATCT
This sequence comes from Glebionis coronaria, assembly GCA_025667525.1. Lineage (NCBI taxonomy): Eukaryota > Viridiplantae > Streptophyta > Magnoliopsida > Asterales > Asteraceae > Glebionis > Glebionis coronaria. The sequence goes on from CM046878.1 coordinate 577,457,547, forward strand.
CATCTTACCCTTTTTATTATAAATTTTTTTTATAATAACCCCACCCTATATATATATATATATATATATATATATATATATATATATATATATATATATATATATATATATATATATATATATATATATATATATATATATATATATATATATATATATATATATATATATATATATATATATATATATATATATATATATATATATATATATATATATATATAGTGTAGTGCTATATGCAGAACCTGATTTTTGGTACATAACCTACAGAACCTTTCTAGACCAATCACAATTTAGCAAACATGTTTTTTGTTTTATTAATTAACGTTTTAATAAAAGGCTATATATGGTATTTTACAAATACACGCTTTTTTTAGATCCAATAATTTAGGTTATGCCAGTTACTTTGATACAATCATTTTTTCAAATATTTCATCCTAAACTTCAGAGCGAAAACAAAAAACCTAACCGTATTACTTTTTATGGACGTTGAAAAATAAATTGGTGAGTGTTCGTCTGCTATGGAGATGTCGAACGAGAATCCAATGGTTTTATTATCTGAACATGATGAAAAGTATGGTAATTTTATACCGATTATTACTTTTCTTTTGTATTAGTATTTGAATCTTTACATGGATTCATGTTTTTTGGACGTGTTTACATTCATGTTTTTTTGATTTTGTGTATCATGCATACATGTTTGTGAACAAAAAAATCATATAAAGAAAGGTTAATGAAGAAGATGGATCCCGGGTTGCTGAAGGTGATGTGCATGTAGTTAATGTAGATCAAGTTGATGATGAAGCCGTAGTCGTTGAAGAAACCAAAGGCGATGAGTTACAAACTGGCACGGAAGTTGAATCTGATCCGGACGGTGGACGTTACATAGAAACATTACCTAAGCCAGATGATGAAAATAATTTAGACTATTAATTTTATGATTCTAATTTTATACGTTTTCTAAATTTAGACTTGTTTTATTGAGTTGGATTTAATAGCTACTGGTATTGTTTGTTTCTTAATATTTCTGTTTGGATGTTTTTTAATAGAAAATGTGTTTGTTTATTATTACCTTTTTGAATGTATGTATCCTTTCCACCAGGTTTTATATGGTATCATATCGTTTTTTGGGTAAACCTACTGTTGGTCCGAACATTTTTACCAAATATGACAGGTTCTGTTAAAAAAATGTGTGATGAATTGCAGACACAAGTCACACAGATGGTACATCAGAATTTAGGTTCTTTGTATCACCTGTTAAAAAATGGTACAATATCGGCATAAAATTTGTCCGTTTTTTGTTATCACCTGGTACAAATTAATACAAACTGGTTCTTTGTATCATTCTGATTGTAACATGTGCACCTTTTTTAAAAAAACATACATGTTTTTTTTATTTTGTGTTATACATTCATGTGATTCCAGATTTCCACTTATATCACATGATACGAATTGGTACATAATCGTCTTGTTGGATTCATGTGATTCCAGTTGTATCATATAATAAAAATTGGTACATAAACGTCTTGTTGGATTCATGCTTTTCTCGGTTTCATATTACAGTACGACCAGAATATGTATTCACATACATCATAATGTTAAAAAAAATAAGCAACAAGTACCTAACAAAAGATATAGACATGTTATTTGGATAAACATATAAGAACCAGTAGTTCAAGTAGAATCCCTTCTTTGCCTATCCATCCTACTAGTCAAAGTAAAATCCCTTCTTGCTGATCCATCATACTACCAACATTTGATTGAAGAGTAGTTTTAAAATCAACTAGAATTACATCCAACACATCATCTTCTAATGTACGTGATCTGAGTATGCTATCTCTCCGTGCTTCCATATTCTGTCTATTTGACAACGATGCCTCGAGGTCTTCAGCCATTGTTACAGCTTCTTCTTGTGTTTTCGGTCCCAAAATTTTTTCAGGAAAATCAAATGGTGTATCCACACCAAGGTCAAAACTAGGGATGTCAAACTCAGATAATTTTTGAACACGTGCCTGTTCTATTTCTCTTCAACCTTTTCCGCACTTTGTATCGCTTTTAATTGGGTCTGTTCACCCATGTTGTATGGGTCGGTGTCCACGTCCGCTATTGCCATTTTTTCTTTTGGTTTACTGACACTGCCGGTATGATATTCTTTATGTTTTTCAACAACCTTGTTTTAAACCAAACAGGTATCAGCATTCATGGTTTCATCCGAATGGTGCATACCTGTACTACTCTGCACTACTCGTAACCGTGCCATTTAAGCAATTTGACCCTAGACTGTTTTGGTGAACGTGTTTTCCACATTTTACTGTTTGGTCATCATGATTCATACCTGCATTGTTTGCACCCTCGCTATGTCTTTTCTGATACTTCAGCGACTCGATGTACTTCTCACTTAAATCATTCAACACCATGTTGTCTGGAAAAAGCACCTTAGCCGAATCAAACGTTTTCTCAAAAACATATCGTTCGTTTTTTATCCTTTCCACATTCTTCGCCAGCTTCCAAATGAATTCCTATATAAGACATACGTAAAATGTTCCACATTCTTCGTAACCTTTATTGTGATGGTCAACGCATAGCATATGCACGGGCTTCAAATTTGTAAATATGTAAAACAAACAAGGTTTAAAAATCCATACATTCTTAAAAATACATACATGTTTAGGAAAAAACATATATGTTTTTAAAAAGAACATAAATGTTTTTAAAAAGAACATAAATGTTTTTAAAAAAACATATATGTTTTTAAAAAAACATACAAGTTTTTAAAAAAAAACATACATGTTATAAGCTTATTAAAATATATTTCATTTTTTGGGTGTTTTATGTTGTACAAAATGCAATTACTAAAACTTTAATTAAAAACATATATGTTTAATTTTTTCTATTTCAACAACTAATTCGACACCATACATGTAAAAACCCAGATCGAATTACATACTAGTATACATTAAATTCAATATATTTTTTTAATTGGAGATTTCGTATACGGACATCATAAAATTGTAATTATTTAGAAATAATTTACTTCACCATATCAAAATTACGATAATCAATAGATAACTGTGAAATAAAAAAAGTAAACAACATAACTTTCATTGATTAACGGAATGAAAAAGATGATGCTTTAATTCACAATTGTTATTTTTTTATAAAGATCGGTATTATAATTAAATATGATTATCCGGATTTTATATACTATGATGAATGTGGTAGGTGAATTTCGTTTAGCAAGTATGGTTGATATTGGATGTTTTCGTTTTTTTAAATTGGTTTTGAGAGATTAGTGGAGTGATTAGAGTTATAGCAGTTATTGACAACCGTTCTATTTTTGTAGCTTCTTAAGTTGTATGTAGTTGAAATTTGTAAAAGTTAAATTCCAGATTTGCCCTTATTGATCTTTTTGCTGGGTTTTTTAACCTTTTATTAATTACTAAAATGCCATGTTGCATAAAGGTAATGTACATCATGCATTAATATTGATAACACACATGGTTCTGTAGGTTCTGTACCAAAAAATGGGTTCTGTATATAGCGCGCCCCTATATATATATATATATATATATATATATATATATATATATATATATATATATATATATATATATATATATATATATATATATATATATATATATATATATATATATATATATATATATATAGAGTAAGGATCCGATGAGAAAAACTTAAAATAAGAAGTGGTGAGAAGAGACTAAAACCACACATTTGAGATGCAACGACTTGCATTAGATGCATTTCTATTCATGTAGATGCACCATCTTGAGTTTCGAAAGTTAATTTGATGTGTAGATGGTACAAATTGATTTTCATGATTTGGGCACGCGTAAGGAACAAAAATATAGATAAATCATGAAATGCATCTAATATACGTATATGCATCTAATTAAAAGCTATAAAACGTGTTATGATGCATTATAATGCATCTAAGATTATAAAGATGCATCTAATTTAAGTGCATGCATCTCGAATATGCGGTTATAGTTTCTTCTTATTCTTCTTATTTTAAGGTTTCTTCTCATTTGATCCTAACTCTATATATATATATATATATATATATATATATATATATATATAGGGATGGGTTCTAGAGAAAACCTCATCTCAATAGAAAACCTAGAAAAGTAAGTTATATGGTAGATTTTGTAAACATTCAAACTTTAAGGTCAACTTTAAAAAAGAACTTTATTTAGTTATATAATCTAATAAGAAATTTTAATATTAAAAAAAATCGATAGAAATAAAAAAATTTCTAAAAATAAATTTCGTAATTTTTTTTTCCAAAAAAAATTCGTAATTTTTTTTTTCATAAAAATTTCATAATTTTTTTTTTCAAAAAAAATTTCGTAACTTTTTTTTTCAAAAAAAATTTCGTAATTTTTTTTTCAAAAAAAATTTCGTAATTTTTTTTCAAATAAAAAAATTTTATTTTTTTTTTCAAAATTTTCCTTTTTCTCAAAAAAAAAAATTTCAAATTTTTTTTTCAAAAAAATATTCTAAAAAATGTATGCAAATTTGAAAAAATATCGAAAATAGTTTGGAAATTTAAAAAAACTCAGAAATTTGAAAAAAAGAATAGAAAATTTTTATAAATAGTTCGATAATATTAAAAATTTTGAATTTATTTGTGTTGTTTTAATGCATCCATTTGTGTTCTTTTAATGCATCCATTTTTGTTCTTTTACGACATATGTTTAATATTGTATTAAGGCATCAAATTTATTTGTAACCTACGACATTCTTGATATGGGTGTTACTAATTAGGACATCTATGTGTATATTTAGAGCATCTGTTTATAGCAAAATAAGAAATCTTTGTATATGTTTAGGGAATTTATTTTTAGAGTAACTGTAATCATAATCAGTTGTTACTTATTGTTATAAGGGCATCTATTAGTATGATTAGTGTATCACATGAACTGTTATAAAGTTTGTTTATATAATTCATCCAAAATATGTCATATGATATCTTTTAGTATGACAATAGTACCAGGTTAAGTTAGGGCATCTACTTGTTTTGCTTAGTTCATCCATTTATAGAAACATAGAAAACAAAAACAGTTGCCCTAAAATATCAAACAGATGCCCTAAACGAAATGCACTAAACGGATGCCCTAAACAAGATTATTAGGGCATTCGTTTGATATTTTTAGGGCATCAGTTTTGTTTTCCATATTTTCTACCGAGATTATGTTTTCTATATGTTCAAGGTAACATGTAATGATAATTGGTTATCAACTATTGTTATAATAAGGGCATCTTTTAGTATGGTTAGGGCATCACACGAACTGTTACAACATTTTTTTGTATAGTTAGTGCATCCACAATATAAAATATGTGTTACAACATCTGTTAGTATTTAGTTTGATTATAGCATAATGTTCTGCTATGTCATCTTTTTGTTATGCTTAGTACATACATTTTCATGAGCATTATTGTATCATTGTGTATGTTTAGGCCATCTATTTTTATGCTAAAGGTAATGTTAATCGTAATATAACGATTATTGTTATAATAAGGGCATGTTTTAGTATGATTAAGGCATCACATGACTTTTTACAACGTTTGTTGTATAATTAATGCATCCAAAATATATGTTACGACATCTGTTAGTATGATAAGAGCATCATGTTAGGTTAGGGCATTTGTTTGTATGATTAGGGCATCAGTTTGTATATTCAGGGTAACGTGTAATCATACTTAATTATCGATTATTGTTATGATAACGGCATATGTTAGTATGATTAGGGCATCACACGAATTGTTACAATGTTTGATTGTATAGTTAGTGCATCCAAAATATGTGTTACGACATCTCTTAGTATTTTAGCATCTTAATATGATAAGAGCATAATGTTACATTGGGGTATATGTTTGTTTAAATTAGTGCATCTATTCGTATGAACAATAGGGCATCATCGTGTATGCTTACTACATCTATTTGTTTGTTTAAAGTGACGTGTAATCATAACCTATTTCCGATTATTGTTATCATAAAAGAATCAATTACTTTGATTATTGCATCAAACGCTTTGTTACGATGTTTGTTTATATAATTAGTGCATCCAAAATATGTGTTACGGCATCTCTTAGTATGATAAGAACATCATGTTAAGTTAAGGAATATATTAGTATCTGTTAGTATGATTATGGCATCACACAAATTGTTAAAACGTTTGTTTATATAATTATTACATTCAAAATATGTGTTCTAACATCTTTTCTAAGTATAATAGTTACAATATTATTTTTTGTAAAAGGATGCCCTAAAATTTCTAAAATAGATGCACTAAAGTGCGTGCTTTTAAAAAATTTGAATTTTTTTTTGAGAAAAAAAAATTATGGGAAATTTTTTTTTTAAAAAAAAAGTTGAAAACATTTTTTTTTGAAAAGAAAAAATTGAAAAAAAAAATTTTGAAAATTTTATTTTGGAGAAATTTTTTTTTTGAAATTTTTTCTTTTAAAATTTTCGATCTTATTATGAAAAAAATCGATTTTTTTAATATTAAAATTTTATATTAGATTATATAAATAATTAAAGTTTTCTTTTAAGTTTACCTTAAAGTTTGAATGTTTACAAAATCTACCCTATAACTTAGTTTTCTAGGTTTTCTATTTAGATGAGGTTTTCTCACGATCCCATCCCTATATATATATATATATATATATATATATATATATATATATATATAATAACTATAATGTTCATTACCATTAGATTTACAAAGACAGGAACAAATCGGGATCCTTGTCGGCTTACCACCTTACACTTTGCCCTGTTTTTTTGAATTATAAGCAGCCCTCGCATGGTTCTTTGGATCATTCCAAAAAGCAACCTTCTTATCCCAATCTTCCTCGCTTACGCTCGAGAAACGGGTTATTCAGATTCGCTCAACGTCAAAATTTCCCTCCTCGTCGGGGACCCACCACTTTTCCTTGAAATCAGCTTTCGTTGTGTTGTAAGATATTTTACAATGGGCATCTATGCCCGCATAGATTTTATTCTGCCGATCATACCCGGTGTGCATAGAGGTACAACAAAAAGGAGTTAGAGATAAAATTTATATATATATATATCTAAATTTGTTTATATATCTATATGTTATAAATAAATAAATAAATTTAGATAAATATACACAATTAAGTAAATAAACACGATAATGATATATAAACATAAAATGATAATGAAATAACTTACCCCCATCTCGGTTAGAACCTCCGCCTTAGCCTCGTCTGGCATCTCACGTCAAGAAGGGTAGTGCTTCGGCTACCTCCTAATGATCTCCCCAAGGCAGTTGCCCCATTTAGCGATATGCATCCATGTACTTTGGTCCTCAATATCAAACTAAATCGGGAAACGACCATGTGTCTCCTTGATCTGGCGGAATGCGTAGTTCCATGTCTCCTTGCGGGTATGCATCTTGTGTGCGATCCTGCTACCTAAATTGGGTTTTCAGTTTCCCATGCCTGCAAAAATCAAGTTAGTGATAAAATCATAAAAGTTAAAGGCAAGCAAATTCAATGTATCAAGGTTATGTTGGCATTACAATAATCCACAAATTCGTACCTCGATTATATTAGCAATCCCCGGTGGGAAATTGAGATGCCTGACGATCCTCACCGCCACCGTTACCGCCGTGACCCCATGCAACATATGTTGACGTCTGTACAAGTAGCACTAGGATAACATATAGAAATTCATGAACAAATAATAAAAACACGCACACGTCCAAATACATACACATACAAATAAACATACACATTTAAAAAATCCACAACACTTTCATTTATTCATTCAAATAATATCTTTTACAAGTTACAACTAAAGATCATTTTCTTCTTCACTAGAATAAACCTTTTCTACACCATCATCAAGATCTAGGTTGACAAGGCCTTCATCGTTGGATAAATTTGCTAAATCATGAGGAATAGGTTCTTCCTCGTTAACAATATCGTCTTCGTCATCAACTTCAATGATATTTGCTGGTGCATCAACATCTATTGATTCACCTTCTATATCAAAAGGCCGAAATTTCCAAGGCGTCGTTACTAGTAGAAAGGCGACATCAGATGAGTTGGTGGCATGTATCACATCAGGGGTGGTCTCTACCACAATGACACCCCCATTGGAAAACTTTGTATGAATTAGGTGTTCGACGAACTTCCAGTCAGGTGGTCGTCTGTCCTCTACCACAATGCACCTCCGCTATTTTGAGTTGTACGAAGTGCATCACAGCTGTGCACGAAAAACCTCACACCGTCGACTACGCAATAGTTGAGTGAGAATGGAGTTGGTCTTGAACCACAAGCCAAAGTGAATAACTGGCTATCTTCGGTAACACGTGGGTCTTTCTCTACGCAAAGTTGACGGACCTATGAAGAAATATTGTATCAAATAGAGAACACAAAATATCATGTCGCTATTTATACACTAATTTTTATTCCTTTTATCATATATATATTTAATATAAGTTCGCCTCCTTCCCAAACCAGCCTGGGAATTCTTCTTCCATTTTCTTGTTGTTTTTGTCAGGAAATTCACTTAAAGATGTTCATGGTGTTAGAATATTTCATCGAAGAGATCAGTTAAGAAAACGAGGTTTCAAAATATAAACACGTACCTCTTGATCATATCCTGGAACGTGTCGATTTTAGGACTGTTGTGAAGTACATACCATATCACTTTTTTTCACTTCTTAGGGATCAAAACGAATAATCAAACGGGAAACAAGCAGTCCACATGATTATTTGAACACTTGAAACTGAGAATTTGGAGGAGGGAAATCCACATTTCGGGCAGGACAAATAAATTTCATTGTAACATCGAGAAAATAATGAGAGCTGGAAGTCAATGCTTCTTCTACAACATAACCCTCCGCAATCGAACCTTCCGTCTTAGCTTTATTTCGTACATAATATTTTAGTGTCTTCATATACCTTACAAATGGATACATCCACCGTGGGTGAATAGGCCCGCCCCATATAGGAGAAAATTTCGGCAGCATTTCCCCCAACTCCCCAAATACGTGTTTAAAGACATATTCGTATGAGTAAAGGAGAAAAACTGTCGAAATCATCTCAAATAGTAAACTAGTTTACGCATTCATATCCTAAATGAGACAAAAAAAATTCAAAAAGCAGTCACAAACAGGGGAGTTTCCCAAGTTAATTTCTAATAAATTAATTTGGACGGGTTTTCTATAGGATGATTAATTTTAGACGGGAATTTTTCGAAATTCATCGCTAAAATCCTAAAATATTCCTAAACATTTAGTTCAATAAACAAATATCAAACGCATATACAGGTTTTCTAATAAGATAGCTTAATAGAATAAGTTGTTTTTATACGACTTTTTCTAATCAGCTAGCTTATTAAATAAGCTGTTTAAAAACAACGTATTAGAATAAGTTGTTTAAAATCTGCTTATTAGAATAAGATGTTTATAAACAACATATTTTAAAAGAAACTTATTCTAATAAGTTGTTTAACTTATTATAATAAGCTGTTTAAAAAAGCTTATTAGAATAAGCTGTTTAAAAACATTATTAGAATACACTGTCTAAAAACAGCTCATTAGAAAAATCAAATAAGCTTATACCATTTAAAACATTTTGCGACGACATGTCCCCGGGGATTAAAAAAAATTAAAAAAATATTACCTTGGCTGGGGAAAGCCCGCTACCGCGTACCGCTAACTGCCGTCGCCTACCTCTAACTACCACCGCTTACAACTACTATAGCCTGAAACAAACAAACCCAACAACAATTTATATAAAAATAAATATTAATTGAAATAAAAAAAGTCAATAAATATACTAAAAACCTAATTAATATACTAAAAACCATGAATTAAAGAAAAAACAATTCCACCACCATCAAACTTGTTTATAGAAATATCATTTAAAAGGTTATGGAAAGAAATATAACTTAGAAGGTTTATGAGGAGTGGTTGTGGTGGTGGTGGTAATGCCGGCTATAGTGGTGGTGGTGCTTTAAATCCCGTGGGTGTGGTGATGGGAAATGGTAATTGAAGATGATGGTGGTTGTGGTGATGGGCAGTGGTGATTGAGGATGGTGGTGATACGTGGTGATGAGTGGTGATTGGCGATGTTCGTCGGGGGTGTGCTGATTGAAGATGATGGTGGTTGTGGTGATGGGTAGTGGTGATTGAAGATTGTGGTGATAAGTGCCGATTGAAGATGATGGTGATGAGTGGTGATTGGTGATGTTCGCTAGGGTGTGCTGGTGATGAGTGGTAATAGATTATTTTTTGGATAAGCAAAACTGGTCAAAGGGATATACCTACTGACGAAACATTCCCGATGACATGTAGCCGGGGATTATTTTGGGATTTTTCGTATAGTGAAAAATGCACGATGTTGAAAATTTTAAGGGGAATTTTCCCCAGCGACATGTCGTCGGGGATTATTTGGTATCAATTTGACTTGTCAACGCCAAGGTTATGTACCTACTTTTGTCGTTAAATAGTACTTTTCCCCGGGAACAAGTCGCCGAGGAATCTCTCCATAAAAAATTCATAAATATTATATATTGGTTTTAAATATAATTATTATTTATATAATAATAATTATAAAATAATAATTAAAAAGTATCATCCCGGTCGGTTTAATATCTATGTTCATTTCAGACCACTTAGTTTGGTTTCTCGATTCATTTCGGTTCGGTCGGTTTCCTTTCTCGATTCGTTCCGCTCCGGTCGATTTAATTTCCCGACTCATCCATTAAACATCTAACGCACAACCATAACATACCGAATCATCGTTTAAATATCTAAGGGACAACCTTAACATACCGACTCATCGTTTTAACATCTAAGGTACAATCATAACATACCGAGTTATCGTTTAAACATCTAAGGTACATCCATAACATACCAACTCATCGTTAAAACATCTAAGGTACAACCATAACATACCGACTCATCCATTGAACATCTAACCTACAACCATAACATACCGACTCATCAATTGAACGTCTAAGGTACAACCATAACATAACGGCTCGTCATTTAAACATATAAGGTACAACCATAACATACCGACTTGTCATTTAAACATCTAAGGTACAACCATAACATACCGACTTGTCATTTAAACATTTAAGGTACAACCATAACATATCAACTCATCGTTTATACATCTAAGGTACAACCATAATATACCGACTCATCATTTAAACATCTAAGGTACAACCATAATACAACCATAACATACCGACTCATTGCTTAAATATCTAAGGTACAATCATAACATACCAACACGTCATTTAAACATCTAAGGTACAACCATAACACACTGACTCATTGTTTAAGCATCTAAGGTACAACCATAACATACGGACACGTCGTTCAAACATCTAAGGTACAACCATAACATATCGACTCATCTTTTAAACATATAAGGTACAATCATAACATTTTGACTTATCGTTTAAACATATAAGGTACAACCATAACATACCGACTCATCAATGAACATCTAAGGTACAACCATAATATACCAACTCATCGTTTAAACATCTAAGGTACAACCATAACATACCGAGTAATATTTTAAACATCTAAGGTATAACCAAAGCATACCGAGTCACTGTTTAAAAATCTAATGTATAACCATAACATACTGACTCAGCCACTAAACATATATGGTACAACCATGACATTCGTTTAAACATGTAAGGTACAACCATAACATACCGAGTCATTTTTTAAACCTCTAAGGTATAACCATAATATACCGACTCATCCACTGAACATCTAAGGCACAACCACAACATACTAACTCATCGTTTAAACATATAAGGTACAACCATAACATACTAACACATCGTTTAAACTTCTAAAGAACAAACATAACATATCGACTCATCAGTTAAACATCTAAGGTATAATCATAACATACCGACTCATCGTTTAAATATCTAAGGTAAAACCATACCGAATAATCGGTTAAACATATAAGGTATAACCATAACATACCGACTCATCGTTTGAACATCTAAGGTACAACCATAACATTACGACTCATCGCTTAGACATCTAAGGTACAACCATAACATACTCACTCATTAATTGAACATCTAACGTACAACCGTACCATACCGACTCATCAATTCAACATCTAAGGTACAACCATAATATACCGACTCATCGTTTAAACATCTAAGGTGCACCCATAACATACCGACTCATCGTTTAAACATCTACGTACAACCATTTAATACCGACTCATCGCTTAAACATCTAAGACATAACCATAACATACAGCCTCATCCATAGAGCATCTTAGGTATAACCATAACATACCGACTTATCGTTTAAACAACTAACATATAACCATAACATACCAACTCATCTATTGAACATCTAACGTACCACCATAACATAGCGACTCATCCATTGAACATCTAACGTACAACACTAACATACCTACTCATCCATTGAACATCTAAGGTATAACCATAACATACCGACTAATCATGATTACTGTTAACGAATCGTGGTCAATGTTAACTAATCGTTATGAATGTTAACTAATAGTGATCAATGTTAACTAATCGTTGGCGAGAAAACGTTGGTGGGAAAACATTGACAGGAAAATGTTAACCATTTCTCTCACTTTTTTTTACCATAAAACACATGTTATCTTTATAAGCACACACATTCTTACCAACACAACCACCATTAGATCACACAAAATTATCATCACAATGACTGACTAACACATTGTTATTATAAAGATGTTGGAGCGTGAAGCTTTTCCGTGTCGTTGTGGATATGGAGATGTAGTTCTATGAGAATCTTGGCAACCTGAAACTCTTGGTAGACCATACTCTACATGTCCACGTTCAAGGTGAAACCTCGCATGTTTTTCATTTGTTTTATATGCTAATAACTTTGATAGTTGTTGAACATTAGTTGCTTTACTCTTTAACAGTCTCAAGTAAAATATTATGGATGTAATTTTTCTTATGGAAAGATGAGTGAGTTACTACTAGCTAATGAGTTACTACTAGTTAGTTCTCTTGGACCTTCAATGACTCTAAGTTCTTCTCCAAGCTCTTCTCCGAGACTTTCAACGACTCTAATTTCTTCTTCAAGCTCTTATTTGAGACCTTCAATGATTCTAATTTCTTCTCTAATCTCTTCAGCATGGGCAAATTGCTTGCACTTGATTGGAAAGATAAAGGTACATAAGAAAAAAATAGAATATTATATGCATCTCGAGATGCACATAATTGCTTCAGCTACACTACTACACGACCTTTACGATAACATGGGGGACATTAGTTTGATATACTTTGGTGATGTGTCCGTTGTCCTGTGTATGGGTTTATAATCGTTAGTAATATGCATGTTTAAGCGCACGTTTAAGTGTCCTTGTCGAATAAAACTATGTTTATGCGTGGCTATTTGTAAGTCTCTCATGTGTTTCTACAAGGGGTATGTATAATATTTTGAATACATAAATATTGATTCGTACGAAGGTCTCATTTTGTAGTATATAAACGTCGAGATAGTAAAACGAAAATAAAATGACACGTCATTCGCCGAGACGATAGTGTATAAAAACGAACTATATATTGTATAAGTAATCATTATATAGTTACACTTTATTTTATCCATAATAATTATGTAACTTTTTTTGTAAAATAAATATATATAGTGTAAATAATAAACATTAAATCTTTGGATCATTTTTCCCCGGAGACATGTCGCCAGGATACTTTGGCGGGTAAAATTCCGCCAACATTTTCGCTACATTATTTGGGGTTTGTCGTTTAGTGTGGCATTTCCCCTGCGACATGTCGTCGGGGTTAACTTGTAACGTATTTTAAACACGGGATTAATACTAATCCAATGTTAAATACTCTGACCAACAAATCCCATGCGACATGTAGCAAAGAATATCTGGTAGAAAAATTTCCCTTTCACTTTTTGGTAGACTTTTTAGCCAATGCTGGCCCGACTGTTCCCCGGCGACATGTCGCGGGGGATTCTTTGGTCAAAGTTTGGCCTAATAGTCTCCCTGACTTTGTGCCACGTCAGACGCCTTTTTTTCGTTTAACGAACTTTCCCCAGGGACAAATATCGCTGGGGAAATGCTCGCTTCTCGATTTAGGAATTCTTGTAGTGGCTAGCTTTTATTTTCCAGGCCAACTTAAAATTATACTAATATAACTCCTAAATAGAAAAGGAGAAATGATCCATATTGTTCGCAGCAGCTATGTTGCTTGCTACAACATCATTTTGACAATTTTAAATGTCAACTTTAGCTCTCTTTCTTCATATGCAATCGCTTGATGTCAGCCTTTAGTTAATAAGAAGATTGAGATCTGTGAGTGCCGATGCAACAACAGCTAATCCCATGCTGGCATTTGATAACTTAAGTTGAAGTTGAGAAAACATGGGATTAGTCGTTGTTGAAGCGCCATGAGCACCTCCAAATTTTTTTATAAACCGAAGCCGCATGCAGTGATTTCATAAGGAGAAGGGGAGCTAAAGCTAACGTGGGGAATTGCCTTGAAACACTGTTGCAGCATGCAACAGAGTTGACGACCACAACAGAGATCATTTCCCCATAAAAAAAAATACTAAAACTAGAAATCACAAATACTCTGTAATGCAAAAATGAAAAATAATCCCACTCATATATAAAATCTTAAAAATGTTTTTGAATATTCAAGCATTACTACTTTTACTGCACGCTGGGTCGCCCCGTATTTTGGGGGCCTTGTGCAAAAGTTTCGCTACTAAGTTTGCTAAGCACACATACACCCAAAGCCTTTAGTGTAGTGGTTAGTATTTGGTCATACGTGACACGTGTATCGATCAAAATGTTGTGGTTCAAGTCTCGCGAAAGTCATATGTATTAAATAACGGTTTATATGAAAAAAGTAACTTTAAAAACATAACTTTGAAAAAACTACATGGGTATTCCAAAAATTTAAGTAAATTAAAGTGTTTTACGTAGTAAAAACAAAAATTTACAGCCAGTATGTTCCTAAGGGAAAAGAAGGGCTGAAAATGGTAAAGTTGTAAACTTTTTACAGTTTATGAAGATAAAACTCTTAGACTAAAGTTGTAAAAGCTATAAACTTTAAGGATCCAAAATGTTAATAAACAAAAATCATCATCTTCGTCATTGAGATCTAAACTTAATCTGTAAGAGCAACTACAATGGCAAAAGTCATTAAAGACTTTTTACAATTTTACAAAGTCATGTTTACTAGTTTTTCCCATTGTAGCAATAGTTTTTTTTTTATGTTTTTTAGAAAGACTTGATAACTACCAAGTCTATTGCAAAAAAACTTTAGTTAGTAAATAATCTTATAATTCATACATTGTACATGCTCTAATCTCCTCATCTCGCTATGGCAGGATTGATAATTACTGTTGTTGTTGAACTCTTAATGCGTGTAACACACAGTCACACACATGTTAGTATGTTACCATAAAACTTGCTAGTTTAAATTTAAGGTTGAGAAAAGCCATACATGGAGACGAGATAAGGAAGTGAGATAAAAAAAAATATACTACCATTTATTCAATAGTCATACAACAACAACAACAATTCTCGAAGGAAATGAGAAAAGTACAATGTAGACAGCCATGCCCATAGGAGACGAGAGAGACTGCTTTCATGGACAATATTACATATATAGGCTCACATCGGACAACCTTTGAGATGGAATAAGTAGTAGCGGTTTTTTCTTTTTTAGACTCAGGCCAAATGTTTCCGAAAAGTCAAGCTCTTCGCCCTTAGGCAAGGTCCAATCGAACGAATGAAAGAGCGAAGCCAAGATATACATTTGCATCTTATCTGCCAACTGACGCCCTGGACAGAGTCTTCTCCCTGATCCAAATGGAAGGAACTTCATATTGTTCCCATTGAAATCCAATTTTTTTGTCCCCTCTTCAGTCAAAAACCTATCCGGGTTGAACTCCAATGGATTTTCCCAGTAGCGAGGATCACGTTGGATTGCCCACGCATTTACAAAGACGGTACAATCCTTTGGAATGGTGTATCCACCTACCACACAAGTTTTCCTTGGTGCCCTCAGCAGCAAAGGGCCTACAGGGTGCAATCGAAATGTTTCCTTAATTGTCGCATCTAGGTATTGAAGTTTTGGGAGATGAGATTCTTCGACCATGCTGTTTGCTCCAACAATATTCGTTAGTTCTTCTTGAACCCTAGTCATGACATGATGATTTTTCAAAATCTCTGTCACTGTCCATTCTAGTAGTGTTGCCGATGAATCTATTCCTGCAACCATAATATCCTAATACAACAGAAGTTAATCCATGTTTCAAATGAATTAGTCGCATTAAACATGGATTAGTGTTTAATAGGCTTACCATGATAAGTGCCTTTATATGGATCATACTAGGCGATGTTGGATTCTTCGGATCAATTAGCTCTAGTAATACCTCTAAAAAATCTTTCTTTCCTTCATGTTGAACTTCATCCTCTGACCTTCTGGAATTAGATTCAATTCGATTATTAATAATCATCGTGATAATTTGATCCATCCGCTGGATTTCCCTCTTCATGTCCCGCGCGATACCTTGAAGATCAAGCCATGCAAGAGTAGGGATAAAATCAGACACATTCGGCTTCCCTATTATATCAAAAATCTTTGAAACTGTAAAGTACAGTTCTGCTAGAAATTTGTCATCTTTTGTCCCTTCCACGGATGAGTTTCCCCAGACGACGCCTGTTAAAACGTTTGCATCGGTTGCCAACGAAAGCTCATTAACACTTACATTAGTACCAATTTTAGTAAAAACATTTTTGATGGTTTTTCTAACTTCATCCCTTCGGAAGGAACTAGTCTCTTGGAGAATCTTGTTGTTTAGGAGCTCTTGAACAAGTGTCTTACGAAGGTTACGCCATGTAGCATTGTTGTCGGCCCATGCTACATCTTGGGCTTGGTAAGACATTATGGAGGCAGAAATTCCCACATTTCGGTTAGCGAATATTTCATCTTGGTCACGAAACACGACCTTTGCTAATTCAGGGCTGCTTATCACGATGTGAAGCTTGCTTCCGAGATAGGTCTTGAAAATGGGGCCATAGGTGTGAGCCAACTTGGTGAACTGATTGTGCGGGTCAGAACCAAGAAATGGAAGGTACCCAGCGATCGGTAAGGAACGGGGACCTGGTGGTAACGATGCGGCACCCTTTGATTGTGTCAATTGGTACCATAAAATAGCCAGTATTAGTGCTACAATGCTAATAACAAGTACTAACTGATTAAACTTGTCTTTGTTGCTGCTCATCATCACATCCAACCACCATGACATAGTTTCGTTTCCTTGTATCATTTTTTGCAAATAAGATGAAAATGAGACAAGTAACTTGACGCAAATTTGAAGTATACAAATAGAAGACCATTAACCTAAGAAGACAAAAAAAAATTATAAATTCAATGAGGCTTATTTTAGTCCAACTGTGTGGCCCCAAAAAGACAAATAGCAGCCATCCACAGTTTCCACTTTGAACATTAATACAAGCATATTTTATTGTTCATTATTAAATTCGTCGAAACTTTTGTTTCTTTCTTTGATAATTATGCAGAGCCACCAGTGTAAAAGATAAACTTGGGCAAACCATGGTAAAACATCTATTCAGTAAGCACTTTGTGAGTCTCAAGATTGTAAATGATGTGAACAGTTTTTGTTCACTTATGTAACATTCTGAAATAGTGACCCGATAAAAAAGTCAGTTCATGAAGGTTTATGAAGTTCATAACAATTATTAAAAACCCTAATATGGATCAAAGCATACACAGCGGAAACAATTTAAAAAGATCATAATTAATAACACAATTATAATTAATCGAATTAGGGTTACATACCTTTATTTTAGCGAAGATCCACAAGATCATCAACAAATCACCAATTAGGGTTTATGACGAACATTATCAAGATGTAGTCTAAATTAAGACTACATTACGTTCTTGTACACACGTAATACAACGAGCTAACCGTGATTCTAGCACGTGTAAACCGAGCTTCCACGCTTGTGGAATATCTACCCAACAACCCTAAAGAGAGGTTAGGACTAGATTATTGCTAAACCAAACCAAAGGATAAAAGGAACCCTAAAAAAAGTGTTTTTCCTTTGGAGTTGATCAAACAAATAAACCAAACAAATCACATAAACCAAACGAAACCCTAAGGTGCGTTTGGCTATATGATCGCAGGAGGAGAAGAGAAAGAATGAAGGGGATAGATTATTATGAAGGCTATGGGATTGTTTATATAGGCTTTGGCAAAACTTTTCCTCCAAGTAATAAACATTTAAGGAAATAAAATCCTTTCTTCCTTCCTTTTTGTCCCTATGGCCGACGGTTACAAAGCCCACCCAAGGGGCTTCCGGAACTTTTCCTTTTTCTTCTTTTCTCTTCTATTTAATTCCATAACGGTCGTTTATACTTAACTTTTAATTATTAACGATCGTTAGTTAAGCTTCGGTTTAATTTAATAAATATATAATAAAATATATTTAATAAATAAAATTAACCCTTTACGTAATGTGTGCAATCACGTAATCCCGAGTTCGATCCTAACACACGACTATTTAAATATAAGTCCATAAAACTTTCAGCTCCTACTTGGACATATTTCAAAATATCGTGATCACATTAGTTAGCGTCTAGTTACACGCCAATGCCCTAGTCCGATCTCGAGTAAGGTCTCTTGGATAAAACCTTTTAATGATTTACTATCATTATTATTATTCTTTCATTTCAAATACAACGTTAATAGGATATGGATCTCAGTCATTCCTTACATTAACCATTCTGTTTCTCGTTTACGGATATAGCAAGATCACCAAAACAAATTTGGGTGCGGCCGCACAAATATCTTACTACTCCCCCGAGGGGCCCAGCTGTATTATACTTCAAAATAATTTGAAGGAAACAAATCCCATATTGATTACAAGCAAAAATTATGAATTTTGCAACACTTTTGAAAATAATCCTTATAGCCACCAGTTACGTTTAGCGTTAGATTATTTCACAGAAATGTACTAGATCCACGACAGTTTCCTGGTATCTCAGGTCTAAGGATAACTATTTATGATTTACTTGATGACAAAGATCCATGAAGTAAAATCATATAGTTGGGATAAGTCCAATATTTGATTCATCAAATATCATCCAAAATTGACCAATATACTTTCAAGTATACTCTGTCACTATTTCGAATTGTCTTAACTTAATAATATTCCCATATTATTAATCGACAACGGACATTTAGAAATATCATAATATTCATGGATTAAAACATGTAAAATAGGATACAAAATTAAATAACAAGAATAAACGAAACCCAATCTTTATTCCGTTAAATAATAATGTCTTAACATCCTTTATCCAAATACTAAAAATAGATCAATGCATAAAACTTGTACATACATCATGCCTCTAGTAATGACATTCATACTTGTTTGGCAAAGCGTAAAACAACCAATCTTGACCTATTGGAATTATGAGAATACTTTCTTCAAGAATTCAATTAATTGAAACTCATGTACATGTGCATTCAAATAGTTTGATATTGCCACTTAGTATCAAAATTGTAAAACATCCTTGATCACCAATTTCCTAAACTTCCAAAACACATTTGAAGTTCAAAGTATTCTAATTTTTAATGTATAATGCAACTTTAATCAACATGTCATCTCCAAAGATCCCATTACTAATATTGAGTGTTACCTCAATTATATCTTTTCAAGTTTTACAACTTGTCATAAAAGATATAAATACGTTACCTTTAAAATCTATTATGTAATGTTTGATTCCAACCAAACCTCCAAGTTTGTTGGCTATGATAATTTGCACAACGATTGACAAATTAATCTATAAAATATGGAAGCCGATCCAAGATTTAGGATGTTATTCTATTTCCAAACATATTCCTTCAGAATATTCATTACACAAGTTATTTAATAACTTTTAAAAGAGATCAATATATTCAAATCATCATGCATTTTAAGCATGATATAAATACAACACGACACACATGAAAATTTGTCAAACAAGATTTAGATTTCTTCATGTCCTAAATATCCATATAAACCTACTACATGGCATATTACGTTGTATTTCCACCGCATAAATAAATAAATTTATTTGTTCCAAGGTTATGTATATCTTATTTTCTAAACCTCCAAAGCAAAGTTTCATCTCAAATGTAAACCAAATCAACATTTAATTTGAATGAAAATTACTTTCTTACATGTCTATTTGACACATATAATTTAAGAAAATAACCATAATACTCCCACTAGCTTTTATGAATACTCAGAAATCATCTTATTCAAATTTAAATCCAATCTTGAATTTCAAATTAAACATAAGAATAATCTCCTAGATGCATGCTTTTATCCATTCATGGATAATTGCATTTTATACTTTTCCAAAGATTTATTTTGAAGTAATAAACTCATTTCAATTACTTAAGTCCTTCCTCAAGTAGTCATTCAAGAAATAGTTCATACATATCCAAAATTTTCAATTTAAAATATGACCATCAAAATCTTTATATATTTAATGTGTTTAGGAAAGAATACTCAATCACAATTAATTACTTTAGTGTGATTAATAATCTATTCATATTAAATATGTGTATAGTTTTGTCCATATAATTTTGACACAAAAATTAAACCACCACAATTGGCGTTTTTCTTCCTTTGATGAAACTCATCTCCAATTTCTAGTCAAACTATTTAAGATAAACCAAAACCGAAATTTGATTATCTTGTTGGACAACATCTATAATAATCGTAGTATGAGTAGTTTACCCAAAACAATATTTTGTAACAAATCACAACAATAATTTGTAACTCATAATTCTCAGCATATAAATCGCATATCCGAGATATCCTTACGGACCTATGACGTAAATTCCTTTATCTTGAGAGTTAGCATTTACAAGCCTTCCTCATGATAATTACTAGTGTATTTCAGAAGATTATGTATCTTGTAATTTTATCTTTCAAGATAAAAACTCCCACTTGCTTTTAGTAACTTAAAATTACTCTTTAAATACATAGCAAATAGATCAACACTCCAAGGTTATATATATGGACATTACAAAACACAATGGTAGTTCCATACTCTTTATTTTCTAAACAATCCACTTCATAAGTAGTTTAGCAAAATCAGAACTCCATTTAAGATATAACGTGGTTCATCACATTCCATATATAATGGTATCTTATTAATCTTCTTATCTCAAGTCATACTCAACTATCTAACCATGATATTTTTTTGGAATAAAGGAAGATATAGTTATCTTGAATCAAACATCACCATCATATTGAGAATTTTGATTCTCCTAATGAACATACCATAACAATGATGTATTACATTTAGGGAAATATTGTAAGTTAATCTTAACAATATTAACATAAATATATATCTTTAGGCTTACCTATATACCAACTAAATCATCTTAATGGTATAAAGATTTTCTAACCATTTTGCATGCTTTATAACTCAAGTACTTCTAATACAAAGTCACTTCATTTCCATGTCTTTAAAACATAAACGTCTTACTTTATATTATACGTCTTTCAAGACTTTATGTTTGTGACTTTATTCAATAAATCATAAACACGTATAACTAAAGTAATCATGAACACCACTAGGTTTCAATAATCTTTTCAAGTTAATTCACTACTATGTCTATTTCTGTAATTTCAAGAATAAACAAATATTTAACTTTAGTAGAATAAGATTACTCTATGTATTTATGTCATTCAAGGAATTGTCCATTTTAAGAAACCGCCAAATAATCCTCGCCCGATCTTACGACATGTGGATATTTTACCCCTTGTGTTTACAATTTAGTCCAAGCTCTTACATGACTAAATCAAAACAACAATGTTTCTTAATGTGAATGATATATATACTTTTAAGTAGTCTTCTAATCATATTGACACATGATCTAACTTTCATCTAATATTAATTAGATTGTTAGTCTCTTATCTTAAGGCAAGAGAATCATATCTTTATGAGTTGTTTCTTGCACACAATGTTCATTTCTCCTACTTGTGCACGGAACAACCTCATATATTATATAAACATCACATCTAATGTTCGTCTATACAAAATATGATTGTGTCACATATATTAGCTTTTACAAGTAGATGTAGAACCACTTAATCAACAAGAGTCAGTACATAACTATCCTTGAAAATATTAGTGTCAACAATTCGAAAGTAATTATCTTAGGACATACTAAAGATAACATGGGTTATTACCAAGACGACAAAGCTTGAAACTCCCACTAAATTAGAGAATGCTTTAATAGACTCGAATTTAGTAATACAACACAATTCTCCCACTGAATTTGACAAAATTGAAAATGTTTCATAATCGGTGAAACTAATTTGTGTTTACTTTCTTAAAACGCATTCGTAAAAATTACTTACACTTTTGAAAAAATACATTCGTAACAATTACTTATAGTGTTTAAGAGTGTACTCTACTTCGTGAATGATGACTTATCCATCAATTTCTTTTAACTTGAAAGATTTGGCATGCAATTTCTTCCTTAATAGGTCTATCAACCCCCACAATGGTATGTAGTGCCTATAAATGGTCAAAGCACAACTACTAGACAAATATGATAGTTTGCCTTATAACCAATTAGCGGTAACTATTAATAACTCAAAAAATGCACTTTTCTTATCTATTAAAGTTTGCTATGAGTTATGGATTTGAATTTGACATTTCTAAAATCCTTATTAATCCTTCTTCACTCATGGAAAAGAGTTTAGGTTTATCTTTTAAATTGACTCTATTCTCAACCATACGGTTTTAGATCAATAAATGAATAAACCACGTTTACGGTGTAACGTTGCATTAATACATTTGTAAAAGAATTTACAAAATTCAATTTTAGTATTTTCGATAATACCATTCAAGAAAATAAAATTACCCCGGTAATAATAACCATAGTATTTTCCTTGAAAACTAGAATCCAAAATGACATAATTTCATCACATCAGTTGATCTGCTAGCAATTAAAGTATTCAAGATGGTAACTTGTCGAACAATGATTGACAAACAAATTTTCAATTTCTAGATATTTAAAGGATTTACATTGCCAAAAGTCATTTTGCATTGTAAACAAGTTTCATCCCTTCTTTATGCCTTTAGTTTCCAGATCTTACTGAGTAACTCAATTAAGTCGACTAATCTAAAGAACGTAAAACCTTCATGTGCAATCTTATTCAGTCATGAAGTTTTCTCTCTATTATAACATCGTCCAGAATCTCATATGACGAAAATTGTAACTTCAAGTGTTCGTCAATTAGATGGCATATGACTTTAAATTTGGGGTATAAATTTTGATGTCAAAATCATGCATGGAGAAGCATGCATACATCACCATAGCATTAGTTTAATAAAAACTTTTAGTAAACCTTTTGGTGAGACTAAATTTTTCGCCATATATATTGCAAGTTGAGGTATTGGTTAAACCAATTAAAGATTTTACCCACAACTATTCAAAACGTACGTGTCCTAGAACTCGGCTAGAGCACAAAGCAATAACCTTATTCATTGTGTTTCGTATGTGAATTTGCAGTAAATCATCCTTAAGGAATAGTGCAAATAATAATCGTAGGTAATTCCAATTTGACGCACAGGCGAGCCGGGAATTCGGTCAGCGACTACTGGCATAACACCTCCTTCCTTAACCGGGTACATGACCAACGGTGCATTATACCCACTTTATAGTTTATCAAATTGAGTAGGCCGTTAAATAGTTATTACAATTCCAATCAACACAAAACATATGTAATTTAGATCTCAAAACAATTCATTAATTTTGATATGATTTAGTCCATATTTACTTTTTCTTGAAAAAATTACCCTTGTTTACAACATACAAATAAAACGCATGAAAACAATAAAGTATAAAAAAACTAAATCATAAACACATAATAACAATATATATGCGCAATAAATAAATCAAATAGCCACATGCATACGATTTATTCAATAATATCAAATCTAGGTTTTTATATTCATATAAAGGTCTTCTCTAAGTTTAGATTTATTGTATCAAATAAAGTATGTAGCAAAACACGTAACAATTACCACATAAAACATATGATCCATGAAAAACATGCATGTTTATCAGGATCTCCCACATAACTTAACAATTAAATCTCTACGAATCAAAACATGAATTCACATAACATAACAATTAATTATGTAATTCATCAAAGTTCCACCCAAATCACTTAACAAATTAATTAAATCACTACGGATCGTAACCTCAAATACATGACATAACAATTAATCATGTAATTATCTAAAGATCAAAACATGCAATTTTAGGGTTTCACAAAAAAATCTTTTTAAATTTATAATCGGCTAAAAAAACAAAATAAACCGACCTTTTTTAAATCAAATTTAAAAAAAAACAAAACCAAAACCCTAAATTTTCTTTTCAAAAAAAAACATGTAGTTTTAACTCAAAACAATTATTAGTTAAAAACAATCTTTAGATCTCGATAATTATAACATGTTAACCTGGCTCTGATACCACTGAAGGTTTATGATGTTCATAAAAATTATTAAAAACCCTAATACGGATCAAAGCACACATAGCGAAAGCGATTTAACAAGATCATAATTAATAACACAATTATAATTAATCGAATTAGGGTTACATACCTTTATCTTAGCGAAGATCCACAAGATCATCAGCAAATCACCAATTAGGGTTTATGACGAACATTATCAAGATGTAGTCTAAAGTAAGACTACATTACGTTCTTGTACGCACGTAATACAACGAGATAACCGTGATTCTAACACGTGTAAACCGGGCTTCTACGCTTGTGGAATATCTACCCAACAACCCTAGAGAGGGGCTAGGACTAGATTATTGCTAAACCAAAACCAAAGGATAAAAGGAAACCTAAAAAAGGTGTTTTTCCTTTGGAGTTGATCAAACAATGAAACCAAACAAATCACATAAACCAAACGAAACCCTAAGGTGCGTTTGGCTATGTGATCGCAGGAGGAGAAGAGAAAGAGAGAAGGGGATAGATTATTATGAAGGCTATGGGATTGTTTATATAGGTCTTGGCAAAACTTTTCCTCCAAGTAATAAACATTTAAGGAAAGAAAATATTTTATTCCTTCCTTTTTGGTCCCTATGGCCGACGGTTACGAATCCCACCCACGGGGCTTCCGGAACTTTTCCTTTTTCTTCTTTTCTCTTCAATTTAATTTCATAACGATCGTTTATACTTAACTTTTAATTATTAATGATCGTTAATTAAGCTTCGGTTTAATTTAATAAATATATAATAAAATATATTTAATAAATAAAATTAACCCTTTACGTAATGTGTGCAATCCCGAGTTCGATCCTAACACACGACTATTTAAATATAAGTCCATAAAACTTTCAGTTCATAGGTATAATTTGCCCAAAAAATTTCATCTTTGACACGTACATGCGTTGACATATGCTCCGTCGCAACGCGCGAATACATTCCCACTCGTTTTATAATAAAACACAACTGGTTATGATTCGAACTTTTAGCAACGACCGGGAGTTGGTAGCAAGTCAATTTGAATTTGATTTCCTTACTTTTAAAATATCTTTTTAAAGCTCGAACTAGTTAGGAATGCATGCACATATATTTATAACTCGTACTAGTTAAGAATGCATGCTCACTATACCATTAGTACTATCCTCATCGACATTTTAGGTTGTCTTCGGCGACATGTCGTTGGGATTCTTTTCCTCCGCGATAGGTCGCCGAGGAATATTCAATGGTGAACGTTCGAAGGGGATTCATTGCCCATCGACAATCCCCAACGACAAGTGGGATCCAATCCTTTTTCTGTCAACAAAAAACACGCCATGGTGGACACTTGCTCCCCGGCGACATGTCTTCCGAGACTACTTTCGTATATCGTTGACTTGTCAACGCCCGGGTAGGACTTTTGTCGTTTAGTGGTACGTTTCCCCGAAGACATTTAGCCGGGGAAAAATTTTCGTATTACGTTGACCGTCAACGCTCACGAGCATCTTTTTTTCGTTTAGTAGGGCTTTCCCCCGGCTACATATTGCCGGGGATAAGTGTTGACAAAACATAAAAGTCAATCTTGGCCGTTGTTTTCCCCGGCATTATGTCGCCGGGAAAAGTCTGCATTTTTTTAATAGCAGCCTGCACAGCAAGAATTTTCCATAATTTTTTCCGAAAAAATATACCAAATCCTAAAACCTGTATACACCAATATGTAATCTACCCAAATACATTACAACTCGTACCAAAACATAATAAAATATAACGGATCAATACATTTGATATATTAAAGCTAGATTCGTCCAAAATCATACCAAGCACATATAGTCTCAAAACGGGTGACAATATATTCACCTAGCTAGATAACATTTTCTAATTAAAAATAACGGGAATAAATTGTTCACTTTAGGGACGCCTAATAAACTACAAGACACAAAATAGCATATGTTTACCCCACATCACCTATTCCTCATCCTCCTAGTCGTCATCGTCATCACCCATCTCATCATCAACATCTGGGTTTTCTACCCCGTAACTACTGTTGCCAGTACCACGCACTGGAGTCGTGCTAAGCCATGTAAGCATATGCGAAATATTACCGTCTTTCCTATAAAGCTTCGTGAATATATTTATCTTTTGCATTATCTTCTTGCTTTTTTTCTTTATGCTATCGTTATCCTTCTTTAGCTTTTCGATCTCATAGGATGGCTGCATTCAGGAGGGTGCATAGGAAAAGAGTTGTATTAAAACACAACCATTACAATACTCGGGAGGTACCACCGCCCCTTGCTCGGGCGAGCCAGTCGAACGATCTCCTGTTCCATTTAGGGCACACCGATGGGGTGTGTTGTAGCCTAACTCCCGTAACCTAATCATCTCATCCTACGTACTAAAAAACACAAGATAGTTAATATATTAGTCAGGTTTCCCAGGCATGGTTTCTCGAAAAATAGTTAAAGTGACACTATTTGATACAATACATACATGTATGGCTTGGTCCTCGGGGGTTGCGAAAGCGCCGCCTACTGTATGATGACGGAAGAATGTTTAAATAAGAGACGGGCATTCCTATGTATTTGTGCCCCTCATCTTCACATACACACGTATATAAGATGAAATAAATTAAAAACGAAAAATCACAACACACGAAAGCGTTAATAAGATATATATATATATATATATATATAATAATTATAATCTTCATTACCATGACATTTTGGAAGGCAAGAACAGACCGAGATCCTTGCCGGCTTACAACCTTGCTCTTTGCCCTGTTTTTTGAGTTATGGGCAACCGGGGCACGGTTCTTTGGATCATTCCAAAAAGCAACGTGCTTATCCCAATCTTCCTCGCTTACGCTCGGGGGACGGGTTTTTTCGGATCCGCTCCACGTAAAATTGATATCCTCGTCGAGGACCTATCACTTTTCTTGAAATGTTGTGTTGTAAGATTTTTGATAAGGGGCATCTATGCCCGCATAGATTTGATTCTGTCGATCATATTCTCGGTGCGCACGGAGGTCAAACAACATCTAAAATCTTATACAACAAAAAAGAAGTAAGAGATATAACTTACATATTTATCAAAATTTGTTTATTTATTTATATGTTATAAATAAATAAACAAATTTAGATAAATATACACAATTAAGTAAATAAACACGATAATGATATATAAACATAAAATAATAATGAAATAACTTACCTCCATCCAGGTTAGAACCCCCGACTTAGCTTCGTCTGGCATCTCGTGCCAAGAAGGGTAGTGCTTTGGCAACCTCCTAATGATCTCCCCAAGGCAGTTTCCCCATTTGGCGGCATACTCACCAGTAGGCATCCGATTGCTTTGGTCCTCAAGAACAAACTTAATCGGGAAACGACCATGTGTCTCCTTGAGCTGGCGGAATGCGTAGTTCCGGGTCTCCTTGCGGGTATGCATCGTGCACGCAGTCCTGTCACCCAAATTGGGTTTTTGCTTCCCCGTGCCTATAAAATCAAGTTAGTGATAAAACTATAAAATTTAACGGCAAGCAAATTCAATGTATCAAGTTTATGTTGGCATTACAATAATAAAAAAAATCTTACCTCGATTATTGTAGCAATTCCTGGTGGGAATTTGAGATGCCGGACGACGATCCTCACCACCACCGTCACCGTCGTGACCCAACGCAACATCTGTTGACATCTGCACAAGTAGCATTAGGATAACATAAAGAAATTCATGAGCAAAATAATAAAAGCATGCACATATGCAAATACATACACATCCAAATAAACATACAAATTTAAAGAATCCACAATCGTTTCATTCATTCATTCAAATAGTGTCTTTTACAAGTTACAACTAAAGATCAATCTTCTTCTTCACTATAATAAACCTTGTCTACACCATCATCAAGATCAAGGTTGACAAGGCCTTCATCGTCGGACGAATTTTCAAAATCATAAGGAATACAGTCTCCCTTGCTAATAATATCGTCTTCGTCTTCAACATCTAATATATTTGGTGGTGCATAAACATCTATTGATTCACCTTTTATATGCAAGGCCGAAATTTCCAAGACGTCGGTACTAGTAGAAAGTGCGAGATCAGATGAGTTGGCGGCATATATAACATCAGGATTGGCCTCTACCAGATTGACACCCCGTTGAAAACTTTATATGACTCATGTGTTCGACGACCTTCCAACCGGATGGTCGTCTGGTCTATACCACAATGACACCCATGCTATTTTGGGTTGTACGACGTGCATCAAGGCTGTGGACGAAAAACCTCACACCGTCGACTACTCAAGAGTTGAGTGAGAATGGAGTTGGTCTTGGCCCACAAGCCAAAGTGAATAACTCGCTATCTTCGGCAACACGTGGGTCTTTGTCTACGTAAAGTTGACGGACCTATGAAGTAAGATAATATCAGATAGAGAACACAAAATATCATGTTGCTATTTTTATATGATTTTTTTTATAAGTTTACCTTTCCCAACCCAGTCGGGGAATTCTTCTTCCATTTTCTTGTCGTTTTTGTCTGGAAATTCACTAAAAGATGTTCATGGTGTTAGAATAAGTCGTCGAAAAGATAATTTAAGAAAAAGAGGTTTCAAAATAAAAACACGTACCTCCTGGACTTGGCCTGGTACGTGTCGAGTTCAAGACTATTGTGAAGTATATACCATATCACTTTCTTCAGTTCTTGAGGATCAAAATGAATAATCAAACGGGAACCAAGCGGTCTACATGATGATTTGAACACTTAAAACTGAGACTTTGGAGGAGGGAAATCCACATTACGGTCTGGATGAATAAATTTTGTGGTAACATCGCGAAAATAATGAGAGCTGAAAGTCAATGCTTCTCCTGCAACATAACCTTCCGCAGTCGAACCTTTCGTCTTAGCTTTATTTCGTACAAAAATTTTTAGCGCCTTCATATACCTTTCAAATGAATACATCTACCATGGGTGAATAGGCCCGACCTATATAGGAGAAAATTTCGGTAGCATATCGCCCAACTACTCAAATACGTGTTTAAAGACATATTCTTAGGAGTAAAGGAGAAATACTAATGAAATCATCTCAAATAATAAACAAATGTTACACATTCATATCCTAAATAAGACAAAAAATTCAAAAATCAGTCATAAACAGGGGACTTTCAGAAGTTAATTTTTAATAAATTAACTTCGGACGGGTTTTCTATAGGATGATTAAATTTAAACGGGAATCTTCCAAACTTAATCGCTAAAATCCTAAAACATTCCTAAAGATTTACTTCAATAAAACAAATATCAAATGCATATACGGGTTTTCTAATAATCTAGCTTAATAGAATAAGCTGTTTTTAAACGGCTTTTTCTTATAAGTTAGCTTATTAGAATAAGTTGTTTAAAAACAGCTTATTAGAATAAGTTGTTTAAAATCAGCTTATTAGAATAATCTGTTTAAAAACAACTTATTTTAAAAGTAGATTATTCTAATAAGCTGTTTAACTTATGAGAATAAGCTATTTAAAAACGCTTATTAGAATAAGTTGTTTAAAAATATTCTTTGAATAAGCTGTCTAAAAACAGCTTATTAGAAACAATCAAATAATCGTATACCATTCAAAACCATTTCGCGACGACATGTCCCTGATGATACCAAACGGATTAAAAAAATCTTACCTTCACTGGGGAAAGCCTACTGTCGTGTACCACTAACTGTCGTTGCCTACTCCTACTATAACTTGAAACAAACAAACAAAACATCAATTTATATTAAAAAATAAGCGAGAATTGTAAAAATCGTCCTTGTGGTTTGGTCAAATTGCAGGTTTGGTCCGTCAAGTTTTGAAATTGCAAAAATTTTCCGTGTGGTTTGGCCAAATTGCAAGTTCGGTCCTTTTACGACCAGAAATAACTAAAATACCCTCGTCTTCATTCTTTAGTTTTTTGTATGAGCAAGCATATTTTGGTAATTTCATGTCGTAAAAGGACCAAAATTGCAACCCAAGGTTTGCTACACGAATGATTTTTGAAATTCAAAACCTAAAGGACTAAACTTGCAATTTGGCCAAGCCACAAGAACATTTTTGCAATTCTCTCTAAAAATAAATATTAATTGAAATAAAAAACTCTATTAATATACTAAAAACCCTGCATTTAAGAAAAACAAATCCACCACCACCAAACTTGTTTATAGAATTATCATATAGAAGATTAAGAAAAGAATTATAGTTTAGAGGGTTTACGAGGAGTGGTTGTGGTGGTGATGCCGGTTGTGGTGCTTTAAATCGTGTCGATGTGGTGATGGACAGTGGTGATTGAAGATGATGGTGGTTGTGGTGATGGGTAGTAGTGATTGAAGATGGTGGTGATAAGTGGTGATGAGCGGTGATGGGTGATGATTGGCGATGTTCGTCGGGGTGTGCTAATTGGAGATGGTGGTTGTGGTGATGGGCCGTGGTGATTGAAGATGGCGGTGATAAGTGGTGATTGATGATGATGGTGATGAGTAATGATTGGTGATGTTCGTCAAGGTGTGCTGGTGATGAGTGGTAATACATATATTTTTTAGATAAGGAGAACTGGTCAAAGGGATATACCTATTGACGACATTCCCCGACGACATGTCGCCGGGGATTCTTTTTGGATTTGTCTTATAGTGAAAAACGCGCGATGTTGAAAATTTAGGGGGGAAGGGGTTTCCCCGACGACATGTCTCCGGGGATTGTTTGGTATCAGTTTGACTTGTCAAAGCCAAAGTTATGTACCTACTTTTGTCGTTTAATTGTACTTTTCCCGGAAAGAAGTCACCGAGGAATCTCTCCATCAAAATTTCATAAATATTGTTTAGTTATTTATTGCCTTTTTAAATATAATTATTATTTATAAAATACTGTTTATAAAAAATTACTTATAAAATGATAATTATAAAATATCATCCCGGTCGGTTTAATTTCTTGGTTCGTTCCAGTCCAGTCGTTTTGGTTTCTTGATTTATTCCGGATCGATTGATTTTCTTTCTCAATTCGATCCAGTCCGGTCGGTTACTTTCTCGACTCATTCATTAAACATCTAACGTACAACCATAACATACCGACTCATCGTTTAAACATCTAAGGTACAACCTTAACATACCGACTCATCGTTTAAACATCTAAGGTAGAAGCATAACATACCAACTCATCGTTTAAAAATCTAAGGTACATTCATAACATACCAACTCAGCGTTTAAACATCTAAGGTACAACCATAACATACCGACTCATCCCCATTGAACATCTAACCTAAAATCATAACACACCGACGCATCCATTGCACATCTAAGGTACAACCATAACATAGCGGCTCATCATTTAAACATATAAGGTACAACCATAACATACTGACTCATCGTTTAAACATCCAAGGTACAACTATAACATATCAATTCATCCTTTAAACAATTAAGGTACAACCATAACATAACGACTCATATTTTAAACATCTAAGGTACAACCATAACTACGAGCCCGTTACATTAATATATTGTTGGAACGACCGATCCTTCTAAAATACATAAAACGTATTTCCAACAAACTCATCATTGAATATCTAAGGTACGAACATAACATACCGACTCATCGTTTAAACATCTAAGGACCAACCATAACGTATCGATTCACTATTTAAACATCTAAGGTACAACCATAACATATTGAGTCACCGTTTAAACATCTAAGGAACCACCATAACATATCGACTCATCCACTGAACATCAAAGGTAAAACCATAGCATACCGACTCATATTTTAAACATATAAGGTACAACCATAACATACTGACTCGTCGTGTAAACTTCTAAGGTACAACCATAACATATCGACTCATCTGTTAAACATCTAAGGTACAATCATAACATACCGACTCATCGTTTAGCATCTAAGGTACAACCATAGCATACCGACTAATCATTTAAATATATAAGGTACAACCATAATATATCGACTCATTGTTTGAACATCTAAGGTACAACCATAACATACCGACTCATCGCTTAGACATCTAGCGTATAACCATAACATATCGACTCATCAATTGAACATCTAACGTACAACCGTAACATACCGACTCATCAATTTAACATCTAAGCTACACCCATAATATACCGACTCATTGTTTGAACATCTAATGCATAACCATAGCATACCGACTCATCGCTTAAACATCTAAGATACAACCATAACACACCGACTCATCCATTGAACATCTAAGGTAAAACCTTAACATATCGACTCACTGTTTGAACATTTAACATACAACCATAACATACCAACTCATCCATTGAACATCTAACGTACAACTATAACATAGTGACTCATCCATTGAACATCTAATGAACAACACTAACATACCAACTCATCCATTGAACATCTAAGGTACAACCATAACATACCGACTAATCATGATTAATGTTAACAAATCGTTATGAATATTAACTAATCGTGATCAATGTTAACTAATCGTTATGAATGTTAACTAATCGTGATGAATGTTAACAAACCATGATGAATGTTAACTAATCATCGGCGAGAAAACGTTGGCGGGAAAATGTTAGCCGTTTCCCTCCCTTTTGTTTACCATAAAAACACATGTTATCTTTATAACCATACATATTCTTATCAACACAACCACCAACTGATCACACACACTTATCATCACAATGACTGACTAACACATTTTTATTGTAATACCCGCTCTGATATAGAGACAAAGTGTCACGTTATGGTGTCATATCAGAAATGCATAATAATAAAAACTCGAAATAATACTCTTCTATTAAAGTTCATATAATAATATCTTTTGAAATAAAACTGAAATAGAAAGCTCCAAACTATAAATACTGAAGCATGAATCCTTCAGCATTTTCGACACAAGGGTAATTCTAATGAACTGCACTCAAACCCATCTTCTACATCCCAACTTCTCGCTATAAACATGCCGCATGAAAAATAAACATGGCTGAGCAAAACGCTCAGTGAACGGATATAACAAAAGCTGTAAAGATAAAGGGAGATACAAAACTTGTGAATCATAAATTGTAACGTTGTAAGTGTAAGGGTTAACATGGAGTAATAAATTAAAGATAGTGAAGGTGTAAGAAAAATGCCCACGAGCTCATATCACCTATCATAATCATACAGTCACATCAGTCACATAAGTGTACATAGGTGGATCAAACCTAATGTACCGAAAGCGATATGGGGCATATAGCACATACAACCCATTCACTAAATCATAATCATACTTACCATAGCCTAGGATGCATCCATACGCCCCCTGCAAAACAGAATAACACGTACACTAGCTCATGACTAGCATACGTACTCGGAAAATATATAGCAAAATGGCCATCAAAATGGAACGCCATGGACTAATCACACTGCCCCAGTTAGTGTCATGCCATCCGGTGTATCGAACGACATGGTCATGGTACCTCCATGACTAGTTTATATGGCTCGGGCAAAAGGGTTAAGGGTAATCATAAGACACACAAAACAAAGCATAGTCATAAGGGATCATACGAATAGTTTTTCACAAGGCATACAAATGCATACGAAATCAATTTGAGGCATATATTTCATAATGAATCAAGGAGTCACAGAGTTCATAATAAATCAGCGAGTAACATATTTGGGAACATATCAAAGGCTTAGGAATACCATACAAAACAAGTATGGAAAGGAATTGAAAGTGTTCTTACTAAAAGAACCGAATATCCGTAACGTATCGAAAAACAAAACAACGATCCGTACACAACGTAACGAGTCCTAATCCAGTGTCACCAGCGCTACAATATATAACAACATCATACCTACTGTTCATATAACATATATTACAAGTTTCCGTGATTTGGTGATTTAAAACCCTAGTTTTCCATTTTCTTAAAACTTGTTATTTAGGGTCTGTTTTTAAAGGTCACACTGTAAACCATCTTTCCCAAACCCTAATCACTGGTTAAAGGCCATAATTGAAAACTACATTCAAATAGCATAATCATAGACTCTGGATTCACTTAAAAAGCTATCCCGAAACTCACTTTATAACTTTTAGAAAATGACTCATTTTCTTAAACCTGATTTTAGTGGACTGTTTTCAAAGAACTGATTCTTAGACATAGTTCTCGACACTTACAAATTTATTAGAGACCAGGTTTGAAAACTAGACTCAACGGGAATAATCATAGGCTTTTAAAACACTTAAAAAAGTATCATAAAACTCATTTTACAGCCCTTACAAGATGATCCAAAAACCGGACAACTTTGGATCCTTATTTTGTTTTAAAGTTTTTAGAGGTCTAAATCATGATAGGATGTTTATATCATGTTATATCTCATGTAATAACTTATCAAAAAAACCATTTTAGGGCTGATCTAAAAAGATCTAACACATGAAAAGGTTTTTAATTCATTAAATCACCAAAACACAGTTTTAAGGTTCATAAAACCATAATCAACACAATACATTAAAATATAATAGAAACACCATGGTGACACATGGTTTAGGGGTTGAATAATTACCTACAACATAAATATGATGATCAAGAGACCACCACAACACTAAAACATTAAGAAAGGAGGAAAATGGAGGAAAAACACCCAAAAAGAGGCCTAAAACCTCAAGGTTTCTTCATTGGAGGTTTAGAGAAAACCTTAGCAAAATCAACAATGGAATTTTTGGAGTCTAAGGACAATATGGGATGGAATATATTAATTAGGGGTAGGGGTTATGTAATTTTTTGAAGTTTATAAGTTAGGGAAACGTAATTGTCATGATTTTATTTAGTTTATACCTTTAACTTATTTTGTATTAAAAACAAATCTCCTTCCCTTTTTCTTTGATCAAACCCACAGCCAAAACATAATTGATAAGACCAAATATTATTTATACCAAGTTTACAAAGTCTTACAAATATTTGCTAATTAATTTTACACCATTTTCTCTTTTTAAGCCTTAATAAGTTAAGTAATAAAACTAAATAAAATCTCTAAAATATACACATATATATCCGGCCTAAATAAGATTTTTATAAAAATGTATATTTATTTCTTATTAAATAAACTATATAGTATATGATTATTAATTCCAAAAGATTTAGAACATAAGGTTTAATTATTTTAAACTTATATAAATAATTAAATGCACACTTTTAAATTTTCATAAATGAAATTAAATTTCAGAAATGAAATGAATTTTTAGAAATGAACTTTAAATTTCCAAAATGACATAAATAACCAAAAGTCGTATTCTCAAAATGCAGGTTTTACAGCTATTATGAAGATGTTGGAGCGTGAAGCTTTTTCG
The DNA here is from genome assembly GCA_025667525.1 of Glebionis coronaria. Classification (NCBI taxonomy): domain Eukaryota; kingdom Viridiplantae; phylum Streptophyta; class Magnoliopsida; order Asterales; family Asteraceae; genus Glebionis; species Glebionis coronaria. The sequence goes on from CM046878.1 coordinate 577,493,490, forward strand.
TGTCGTTGTGGATATGGAGATCTAGTTCTACGAGAATCATGGCAACCTGAAACTCTTGGTAAACCATAATGTGCATGTCCACGTTCACAGGTGAAACGTCGCATGTTTTTCATTTGTGTTATATAAAAATAAATTTGATAGTTGTTAAACATTAGCTGCTTTACTCTTTAATAGTGTCAAGTACAATATTATGGATGTAATGTTTTTATGTAAAGACGAATGAGTTACTACTTGTTAGTTCTCTTGGAGCTTCAGTGACTCCATGTTCTTCTCCAAGCTCTTCTCGGAGACCTTCAACGATTCCAATTTCTTCTCCAAGCTCTTCTTAGAGACCTTCAACGACTCTAATTTCTTCTCCAATCTCTTTAGCATGTGCAGACTGCGTGCACTTGATTGGAAAGATAAAGGTACTTAAGAAAAATATAGAACTTTATATGCATCCTGAGATGTACATAATGCTTCACTATTACACGACATTTACAATGACATGGGGGACATTAGTTTAAACTAGTTTGTGATGGGTTCATTGTCGTGTGTATGGGCCTATTATCTTTGTGATATGCATGTTTAAGTGCATGTTTAAGTGTCCGTGTCAAATAACACTATGTTTAAGCATGTCTGTCTGTAAGTCTCCCATGTGTTTTCACAAGTGGTATGTATAATATTTTGAATAAATAAATGTTTATTTGTACAAAATACTCATTTTGTAGTATATAAACGTCGGAGAGTAATATGAGAATAAAATGACACATCATTCGTCGTGTTAACATGCATCACAATAGTGTAGAAAAAAGAATTATATATTGTATAAATAATAATTATATAGTTACACTTTATTTTATCAATAATACTTATATAGTTTTTTCGTAAAATAAATAAATATAGTGTAAATAATAAACATTAAATATTTGGACCACTTTTCCCCGGTGACATGTCAGCGGAGATACTTTGACGGGTAAAATTCTGCCAACATTTTCGCTGCATTATTTGGGGTTTTTGTTTAGTGGGCATGTTGCTGAGGATAACTTGTCACGTATTTTAAACACGAGATTAATACTAATCCAGTGTTAAATACTCTGACCAACAAATCCCATGCGACATGTAGCCGGGTTACCTGGCGGGAAAACTTCACTCTCACTTTCTGGTAGATTTTTTGGTCAACGCTGGCCTGAAAGTTCCCCAGCAACATGTCGTTGGGGATTCTTTGGTCAAAGTTTGGCCTAAAAGTCTCCCCGCTTTGTGCCACGTCACTACGTCAGGCGCCTTTTTTTGTTTAGTGTGCTTTCCCCGACGGCAAATGTCACTGGGAAATGCTCGCTTCCTAACCTAGGAATTCTTGTAGTGACTAGCTTTTATTTTCCAAGCCCACTTAAAATTATACTAATATAACTCCTAAATAGAAAAAGAGAAATGATCCATATTGTGTGGAGCAACTATGTTGCTTACTGCAATATCGTTTTTGACCATTTCACAGGTCAACTTCAGCTCTCCTTCTTCTTATGCAATCATTTGATGTCAGCCTTTAGTTAATAACCGATGCAACAACAGATAATCCCATGCTAGCATTTGGTAACTTAAGTTAAAGTTGAGAAAACATGGGATTAACTGTTGTTCCAACGGCATCGGTGCCTCTAAATTTTTTATAGAAGGCTGGCATGGAGCGATTGCATAGGGAGATGGGGAGTTAAATCTGACGTAGGGAATGGCATAGAAACACTGTAGCAGCAGGCAACATAGTTGAAGGCCATAACAGAGATCATTTCCACATGGAAAAATTCTAAAACTAGAAATAAAAAATACTCCATAATACAAAAAATAAAGATAATCTCACTCATATATAAAATGTTACAAATGCTTTTAGATATTCAAGCATTACTACTTTTACTGCATGCATGTAGGGTCGTCCCGTTGATTTTAGGGGCCTTTTGCAAAAGTTACGTTACCTTATCACACATACACCCAAAGCCTTTTGTTTAGTGGTTACTATTTGGCCGTATGTGACACGTGTATCGATAAAAACTTTGTGGTTAAAGTCTTGTTAAAGACATATGTATTAAATAACGGTATAGTATATGAAAAAAAGTAACTTTAAAAACATAACTTAAAAAACTACATTGGTATTTCAAAAAAGTTAACTAAATTAAAGTGTTTTACGTAGTAAAAACACAAATATATAGCCAGTATGTTCCTAAGTTAAAATAAAGGTGAAAGTGGTAAACTTGTAAACTTTTTACACTTATTTGAAAATGAAACTATAAAACTAAAGTTGTAAAAGCTATAAACTTTAAGGATCCAAAATGTTAATAAACAAAAATCATCATCTTCGTCATAAAAATCTAAACTTAATAGTCATTTTATCTTTGGATACAAGTTTCATTTTATCCTTGTCATTTTATCTTTAATGTTTACATATAATCTCCTCATCTCGCTATGGTAGGATGGATAATCGTTGTTGTTGAACTCTTAGAAAGCTAGGTATCGTAACGCTTTTACGCGCGTTGCTCGGCATTGAGTTGCGTTACAACACCGCACCCGTCGAAAAACCAACGTCGTTGGCCTGGTGACACGCGTTGAGGGTAAGAAATGTAAAAAAACGGTTTTCAAACACCCCTTCTGGTATTTAATTTGACAGAAAGAAGAAAAAGATCGGGAAGAAGGAGCTGTTTTGGATGATGATTTTCTTTTTTCTTGTTTTTTGAAGGTTTTGCGTTGAAGAAGACGGTGGGAGGGTGCTATATGAAAAGACGAAAAGGGGTAGAGGTAGGATTGTATATGTTTGTATAGTTATAATTTGGGTTAATACATACATAGGTAACTAACGGTTCAAAAAAAGTGTGCCTAAAATAACAACGTTTCATTTTGTTCATTCAAGTTACTCAAGTAAACGGGTTGTATATGTTAGTTACTAACGATTCATGAACTTTAGGGTTAAGTTACTTTGTGAACTAGTAACCGGCTAATAACCCCTACCCTTGCCACGTTGGATTTTCCACTGCTACATATCTTTTAAAAACCATTTTTTATTTTATTTTAAAACTTTGAGGTAAGTGGATTATATAACCAGTCAGTCGTTATCCATTTGATCCCCATCTTCATCTTCAAATTCTTTCGTAACACAATCCACTTAACTCAAATCACACTCTTCCGATGAAGATCCTCAACCCGAAAACCCACTCTCCTCTTCCGATGAAGTTGCTCAACCCGAAAACCCACTCTCATCTTCACGCGCCACCTCTACCAGCACGTGGAGCGTCGTTGACTTAGTCATGTCGTTCTATGCAACAAGAGTCTGGATTCAATTTTGGAGTATAAAAAGATACCATTTAATAAACATTCTTATGATTAACTTCAACATAAAAGATAGTTTAGTTGCCTAAGAAAACCGCTGCTCCTAAACATTCAACACCAAAGTCTTCGTCGAAAGGTGAAAAGGCTCCTAAGAAGGCTTCAATTAGATTTATGTAGTTGTGGTGTTTGGGTTGATTTGTTAGTGAGTGTAGCAGTTTATGGTTTTTAATATTTGGTCTAATTGATTCAATGGAATGCAAATCGATTTGAATTGTCAGTATCTAAATTGATTTTAATCATAAGGAGAGGTTTACAAGGCGATCAAACGGTGGAACTCTTTAATTCCTTCTAGGAATTGTCCAGTTAAAATTCATGGTTCTTTAACCCAGTGATATACCGTCACAGAAAAATGAACCCATCAGAAACAAATAAAGTATACAGGCAATGGATGAGGTTTTCATTGTTTTTGTTCATGCTACTTGAGAATGATGAGTCTTTAAATTAGTGGCCGGTCCCCAGCTCCAGTTGGAGTCTGCACAAATTAAAAAAGATTAAAAGTTGTAAGCATGTTTGTCATATGGTGTATTTCTGCTTACAAATCAACCAAATAGCAATTGTCAAATTGATAAATGTTGTTGACTTTGTACAAGTGTATTCAGGTCGAGTAATGAACAATCAAAAGCATAGGAACCTGTCTAGCGCAGCAGGTCCAACTAATGAACAATCAAAAGCATAGGAACCTGTCTAGCAGGCTGGCTACCAACAAAAGAAATCACAGTGACATGTAAACCCATTATAATCACAAATAATCCATCTTCCCCCGGTCTCATCCGTGAAGCAGCTAATAACGCCGTTAAGACTTACCGGCGTCAATTGACGGGGTTATGAAATCCATCACCATTCTAGAACCTTCTATAAATAGTAAGTCAGTAAGTGTACAGAATTACACTAGGTTTGATAGCCAGTTGAATTCTATATAGAATGATGTTAGGACTTATATAGATGATCCCGAGGATGATGAGTTTGAGAACTGGAAGTTAGGGTTTGTGTTAGGCAAAAAGCGAGGCGAGATTGCGGAGGTTTTGAAAAACGATAGAGTCGGAGAGATTTATTGGGAGGTCGTTGGGGGTGGGGGAGGGGAGGTGGATGAGGTGAGTACATGGTCTTGGTCAAATATGGTGGAGTAACATTTGTTAATAAAAAAATCCACATTCACCGGTTAATGTAAGTCAAATAAAATGAGATAACTTAAATAGCCGGTTACGTTTACCTGAATAACTTGAATGAACAAAATGAAACGTTGTTACATTAGGCATAATTTTTTCGAAACGTGAATTACCTATGTATGTATTAACCCTTATAATTTTGTGCCTATTTATACATGCCATATAAACCCAAAAGAAAATATAAGCCTAGAAAAAAGAAACTTAAAATCATTTATAATTATATAAGCCTAAAAGAAAATCTATTATGTGTAGTATGTTTTATAGTATATAATATTTTCAATTTATTTTTAATATAATATGTATTTTTAATTATAAATGAAATAGTTAGTTTGTTTAATGAATGAAATAATTATTGATTGGGGGTTTTATAAAAAGAAAAGTGGTGTTGTTTGGAATTATGATTAGAAGGGTTGTGTTATTTAAGTGTTATGTTTATGGGGCATTGATGTAGCTGTATTTTTTGGTTATGTTATGTTGTTTGAGTTATACTACACCTAGCTTTTTAAGAGCAGTTGGAACGGTCGAGTGATTCGGTGGCGCAAAGCATTTGCGCGAGATTTGGGAACGGCGCAGGACTCCGTGACCTCGCGCCATGGGTGTGGCGCCATAGCCACCAGTCCACGCAATTCAATTTTTTGTTTTTATTTTTTTATTTTTTATTTTTTTTACTTGCAGCGACTGAGGGAGGAAGAAGAAGGAGGGATAGAGAGAGTGGGCGGTTTTCTTTGAAGGGAGGTGATAATTTTTTTTTGCCCCCAATATTTATATAATTATAAGCCCATTATGTTTTTTTCTTTAAGATACATATATATTTTTAAGTATTTTCTTAAATTTTTGTTATTTTTTTAAATATTTTTGAGTGTAAATTTTATTTTTAATTATCGTTTTTAATTCAGAAATATAATATGTATTTAATTTAAAAATAAAAAATAAAAAAACCCAATGGCTGGCACATCACTCCTCCTGAAAACTGGTGTCATGCTGTAGAAAAACATGATCAGAATAACCTCAAACATCAAAACCTTTTATTTATCAAAGATTCAAAAGTCAAAATAAGATAAAAGAAAGAAGTTACCAGTGCTAATCACGTGTAACTCTATTATCTATTTGATAATAGTTTTACAATCAAAGCATAAACAAAATGAGATCAAACTAGGGTTTACAAGATCAAGGTGAATGAGAGAGAGAGAGCAATGTGTGTAAATCACACACAGTTTACATGATAAGCGATACAAACAATGAGACGCTCCTCTCCCTATATAAAACCCTAAAAGGCTTAACAGCCGTTGGGTTATAAACAAAGTGGGCTTGGTTGGGGTTGAGCCCATCATAACTTCAACTATAGCTTCTTCACGTCTTTGGTCCTTCAAGTCCAAGATGTCCAACCTTCCAAATCCTTTTGACTAACTGAAAGTTTAAAACAAGGCAAGATAAGTCCTTACCGTTATAAAAGGTTATCAGGTTAGGTCATAAATTTAACATCCCCCCTTAATCTGATAACCCATATAGGTTAATCATACCAAGTTTTGTGACAAACTTGTTATGCAAATCTGTTTCTAACCCTTTTGTAAGGATGTCTGCAATTTGATTTGCAGAATCCACCTTTTCAGTTTTAACAACACCACTCAAGATTTTTTCTCTCACAAAATGAAGATCAATTTCTAAGTGTTTTGTTCTCTCATGAAACACAGGGTTGGCTGCTATCTTGATAGCAGAATTGCTATCACAGTGAAGTGTGACTGGGAGCAAGTTATCACATTGCAAGTCATTTAAGACTTTGAGCACCCAGATCACTTCACTGGTTACTGAGGCAAGAGCTCTATACTCTGCCTCAGTAGAAGATTTAGAGAGAGTGTTTTGCTTTTTGCTTTTCCAGGAAACTAAGTTTCCATTAATAAACACACAATACCCAGTCACAGACCTTCTAGTGACAACACATTTAGCCCAGTCAGCATCTGAATAAGCATCAAGAATCATACCTGAGTTCCTTGTGAAATGAATACCCAAACCTGGAGAGCTTTTGAGGTATCTTAAAACCTTAAAAGCAATTTTAAGATGAGAGTTCAAAGGACAATGCATGAATTGACTCAAACAATGCACAACATAAGAAATATCAGGCCTGGTGTTAGTAAGATAAATGAGCTTACCCATAAGCTTTTGATAGTCAACAATGTTGTCAAGAAGGGGGTCCTCGCTAGTGGGCTGATTAGTGATGACAAGTTTAGAGGGTAAAGGAGTTTAGCAGGTTTACAAGCAAGCATACCATACTCAGATAACAAGTCTTACACATACTTTCTTTGGTTTAAGCAAACACCATTCTTAGTGTCAACAACTTCAATTCCCAAAAAATACTTGAGCTTACCCAAGTCTTTGATCATAAACTTGGTTCTTAAAAAGTTCTTAAACTTTTCAATTTCAGCAATGTTTTTCCCAATTATGATAATATCATCAACATACACAAGTAACACAAGAAATAAATTACCATGAGACTTAGTGTATAAAGAATAATCAGACTTGCTTTGAATGAAGCCATTTTCACTAAGAACAGAAGTAAGTTTGGTATTCCACTGCCTAGGAGCCTGTTTAAGCCCATACAAAGATTTTTTGAGTTTGCAAACCAAGTTATCACCCCCAGGAAGATATCCTTGGGGTGGTTTCATGTAAACAGTTTCATCAAGATCACCATAAAGAAAGGCATTATTAACATCAAGTTGGAAAATAGGCCAAGATTGTATGATAGCAAGATTAATCAAACACCAAATAGTAACCATTTTAACAACAGGGGCAAAGGTTTCATCATAGTCAATGCCCTCCTTTTGTCCAAAACCTTGGGCAACCACTCTAGCCTTATATCTTTCAACCTCACCACTAGACTTAAACTTTAACTTCCAAATCCACTTACAACCTAAGGCTTTCCTACCTTTAGGGAGTTCAACAATGTCCCAAGTATCATTTTCAAGTAAAGCAGCAAGTTCAGTATTCATAGCATCAAGCCAGTGATGATTTTGAGATGCTTCAAAAAAACTTTTTGGTTCACTCATTTTGTTAAGCTGAGTGACAAAGCAGAAATTTTCTTTATCAAGTTTAGAGTATCCAACAAATTTTTCAAGTCCATACTTGACTTTAGATTAAACAACAAAATCATTATAATTCTTGGAAAAAACAGAAGGTCTTGAGGACCTTCTCAAACCTTGACCTCCTTGAACATTGGTTATAGAGTCATTCCCATGGTTTCCCTCCATGTTTTGGACATGAGGAGAAGGAATGGGATGAATATCTAAATTTCCCTCAGAGTTTGCACTTTCATCAAGTGTGGCAGCCTCTTCCCTATTCAAGCTGGCATCACTGGTATCATTGCCTAAGGCAATGTATCCAGTGTCACCTAGACTTGGAGGTGGGCTGCTAGCACTTGGTGACAAATTGTCACCATTATGTTTAGCTACTCTCTCTTCATCATTGGGAAGTTCAGGGTTATCAAAGTCAAAAAAATTCAACAGATTTAGGTCTTGAGAAACATTTTCTTTATTAAAATTATTTTTATTGAAATTAAAAGAAGAATCTTTAAAAGGAAATATGGTTTCAAAAAACTTAACATCTCTAGAGACAAAAAAACTGATGCCTATCAAGACTGTAAATCCTATATCCTTTCTGAGAACTAGAATAACCCATCATAACACATTTTGCAGATCTGCTGGAAAACTTATCTGAACTATTAAGAATAGTAGCAAAACACAGACATCCAAACATTCTAATGTGAGAGAGCCTAGGACAAGTATTGTAAATCATTTCAAAAGGGGTTTTTCCATTTAGCACAGAAGAGGGCAATCTGTTGATGAGATAAGTAGCAGTTAGAACACATTCAATCCAAAATTTAAGAGGAATCCCCCCCTGAAACATAAGGCATCTAGCAACATTCAACAGATGTCTATGTTTTCTTTCAGCAATTCCATTTTGTTGTGGTGTGTAAGCACAAGAGGTTTGGTGTATGATGCCATTGTTTTCACAAAAAACTTTGAAGTTTTGATTAACAAATTCAGTTCCATTATCACTTCTGAATGTTTTTACATTACCTTTAAATTGATTTTTAATCAAATTGTAAAAGTTTTGAATGTTGGAAAACACTTCATCTTTGGTTTTTATAAGAAACAACCAAACAGCCCTAGTATAGTCATCCACAACAGTCAAGAAATATTTATGGCCAGAGTGACTAGTAACCCTATAAGGACCCCACAAGTCAAGATGAACAATATCACCAAGTTTTTTGGTTCTATGATCACTTAAAGGAAAAGGATTTCTGGTTTGTTTAGCTCTTTGACAAACTTCACAAAAAAGGTTTTCTCATCTTTATCAATTTTTAAGGACTGTTTAAGCACATTAAGGGCAGGGTCAGCAGGGTGCCCAAGTCTACAATGCCAATCATAATGAGACAGAGAGCAGGTAACAAGCTTGTTTTGATTTTTACAATTAATACCTTCAGTATCTAAATAGTATAAACCACCACATTGTTTACCAATCCCCATCATCTTTTTCAGATTCAAATCCTGGTTAACAAAGAAGCACTTGGTTTCATCAAACACAACAAAAATCCTATTATCTTTAGCAAGCTTATGCACAGAAATCAAGGTAACACAATACTTAGGGATAACCAACACATCAACAAGAATCAGACCATTTGGAAGTTTAAGGTTACCAATTTTAGTTATAATAGCCTCAGTACCATTTAGGTGAGCAACTTTGATTTTAAGGTGAGATATATCAAACACATTATCAAGTTCCCTATCACTATCAGGCATGTGTTGGTTAGCCCCAGAGTCAATAACCTTCCCCTTGTAGGTCATCCCAAGTTTAGAACTGGTATTAGAACAATAGAACTTATCAAAATTTTCATTAAAAACCTTGCTAGAGTTAAAAACAGTACCTGCCATATTGGCTTGTACATTCTTTCCAGTTCCACCATTATCTTTAAAAAGAGAGAGAAGAGTAGCCATTTGTTCATCAGAAAAACCAGTAGCACTATTAGAACCAACAGAGTTATTAGCCACATTTTTCCCTTTGAAATTTTAATTTCCTCTTTTTTTGTGAACAAAATCACTGGGGTACCTAATAATTTTAAAACACCTATCAATGGTGTGACCATTGTACCCACAGTTCTCACAAACCAATTCAGCATTAGAGGTGAAGTTAGGTCTCACAACATTCTGATTATTAGGTCTAAAACCAGTATTACCATTGTTAGGTCTAAAGTTCCCTTGATTACCATTTTGATTAAAGTTGTTGGTTATAGGTCTCAAGATATTAGCATTAGGGTTCTGATTTCTCTGAACATTGTTTCTGGTGGGCCCATTAGACAAGAAAGCAGTGGTCTGAGCCCTTTGAGAGTGACCAGAACCACTGCTTGAAGCCATTCTGTGAGATTACTCAGCAGAGATGATGGCATAAGCCCCCTTAACATCAGGAAGGCTTTCTCTAGACAATATAGAACTCCTAATACTCATATAATAATAATCCAACCCCATTAAAAACTGCATAAGTTTCAATAGCTGATTATGTTTTTTAAACTCACTAGAAGCAGAACAAACACAAGCAGGCAACTCAATCATAGCATCATATTGTTTCCAGAGAGCATTCAATTTGTGATAATAATCAGACAAGTTACAACCATTTTGTTTCAAAATATTTATCTTATGATGCAAATTAAACATGACAGAACCATCAACCTTATGATATGTTTCTTTTAGCTCTTTCCAAACATGTTTGGCCTTTTTTGAAAAAATTTGTCCAAGGAAAAGTTCCTCAGAAATAGAGTTAAGAATCCAACCCAACACAACAACATTGACCCTGTCCCATTGCCTTGCCAAAACTTCATCAGTTACAGACCTTTTACAAGTACCATCAATAAAACCAATTTTATTTTTCCCTTCCAAAGCAAGTAACATGGCATTAGCCCAAACTTGATAGTTTTCAGTTCCTTTAAGTTTTACAGTGACAACAGTTAAAACAGCAGAGTCATTAGGGTGCAAGTGCAATGGGTCACTCAAGTCAAGCTTACTAATAAGTGTAACTGGGTCAGTTACACTTATAACATCATCATCACCATGTTCAAACATGGTGAAGGGTCAAGGGGTCAAAAAGAACTCACAATACTGCCAACTAAGTTCCCAGGAATCCAAAACCACTCAAGGGTGGTAGGTCAAGGGCAAGCAGCAAGTGAGGATCCAAATAAAGGGTATGAAGAAACAAAAAAGACAAACTACCAAACCCCCAAATAACAAGCAATAATAAATAAACAGATGAAAGCAAATAGCAGTCAAAGAGAGGGAAGCAGAGGTGTTACAGTGCAATAAACCAAAGCACAATCGAACTGCCACTCTTAGATTCACTTAGTCTAAGAAGTGACAGAACCTCCAAGTCACAATCCCCAAAAAATTTCTTCAAGGAAATATTTGGGGAAAATGAAAGAACCAGCGAAACAACAAGTAACCAGAGAGAATCACCACCAATCGAACAAGCCACCAATAAAGATGAAACCCTAATTTTTTTTTTTTGAAAAAAATTAAGGAAAATCACTTTAATCAATGGACAATACCACCAATCAACCCAATCGATAATAATAATGAATAAGAGAGTAGATCTCAGAAACCATAATTTTTTCTCAAAAAAATTGAAGCTTCAAAACTTTGATTCAACCAGTAATATTAACAGATCTAGCTATTTCAATAGCAGATCTTATCAAAAAAGTATGAATAACCAAAAACCCCCAATTTTAAACAAACCCTAAAAAAAAATTTCATCAAAAATTAGTAACCAGACTCTGATACCATGTAGAAAACATGATCATAATAACCTCAAACATCAAAACCTTTTATTTATCAAAGATTCAAAAGACAAAATAAGATAAAAGAAAGAAGTTACTAGTGCTAATCACGTGTAACTCTATTATCTATTTGATAATAGTTTTACAATCAAAGCATAAACAAAATGAGATCAAACTAGGGTTTACAAGATCAAAGTGAATGAGAGAGAGAGAGCACTGTGTGTAAATCACACACAGTTTACATGATAAGCGATACAAACAATGAGACGCTCCTCTCCCTATATAAAACCCTAAAAGGCTTAATAGCCGTTGGGTTATAAACAAAGTGGGCTTGGTTGGGCTTGAGCCCATCATAACTTCAACTATAGCTTCTTCACGTCTTTGGTCCTTCAAGTCCAAGATGTCCAACCATCCAAATCCTTTTGACTAACTGAAAGTTTAAAACAAGGCAAGATAAGTCCTTACCGTTATAAAAGGTTATCAGATTAGGTCATAAATTTAACACATGCTCGTGCCAAAGCCTACTTTGCTGACGTGACAGTACTTTTTGCGAACGACACCACCCAATGGCACGACTCCCAGTGCTCTAATGCGTCTAAGACACACATGTTAGTATGTTACCATAAAACTTGCTAGTGTATATTAAATTTAAGGTTGAGAAAAGCCATACATGGAGACGAAGATTAAACTCTCACTATAATTAAAAAATAGGGTACTTGTACATCCACGTAATTTTAAAGGAAGCTTGCACTCTTTTACACGCACTTTACAAATACTACCATTTATTCAATAGTACAATGTAGACTGCTTTCATGGACAATATTACATATATAGGCTCACATCGGACAACCTTTGAGATGGAATAAGTAGTAGCGGTTTTTTCTTTTTTAGACTAAGACCAAATGTTTCCGAAAAGTCAAGCTCTTCGCCCTTAGGCAAGGTCCAATCAAACGAATGAAAGAGCGAAGCCAAGATATACATTTGCATCTTATCTGCCAACTGACGCCCTGGACACAGTCTTCTCCCAGATCCAAATGGGAGGAACTTCATATTGTTCCCAGTGAAATCCAAACTTTTTCTCCCCTCTTCAGTCAAAAACCTATCCGGGTTGAACTCCAAGGGATTGTCCCAGTTGCGAGGATCACGTTGGATGGCCAAAGTATTTACAAAGACGGTACAATCCTTTGGGATGGTATATCCACCTACCACACAAGTTTTCCTTGGTGCCCTCAGCATCAAAGGGCCTACAGGGTGCAACCGAAATGTTTCCTTAATTGTCGCATCTAGGTATTGAAGTTTTGGGAGATGAGATTCTTCGACCATGCTGTTTGCTCCAACAATATTCGTTAGTTCTTCTTGAACCCTAGTCATGATGTGACGATTTTTCAATATCTCTGTCACTGTCCATTCAAGTAGTGTTGCTGATGAATCTATTCCTGCAGTCATAATGTCCTAATACAACAAAAGTTAAACCATGTTGCAAATGAATTAGTCACATTAAACATGGCTTAGTGTTTAATAGGGTGAAATGTATCGTCATGATATATGATAAAACTTACCATGATAAGTGCCTTTATATGGATCATGCTAGTCTTCGGATCAATGAGCTCTAATAATACCTCTAAAAAATCTTTCTTTCCTTCATGTTGAACTTCATCCTTCGACCTTCTCGTATTAGATTCAATTCGATTATTAATAATCGTCGTGATAATTTTATCCATCCGCTGGATTTCCCTCTTCATGTCCCGCCCAATACCTTGAAGATCAAGCCAGGCAAGAATAGGGATAAAATCAGACACATTTGGCTTCCCTATTATATCAAAAATCTTTGAAACTGTAAAGTACAGTTCTGCTAGAAATTTGTCATCTTTTATCTCTTCCACTGATGAGTTTCCCCATACGACGCTTGTCAAAAGATTTGCATCGGTTGCCAAAGAAAGCTCATTAATACTTACATTAGTACCAATTTTAGTAAAAACATTTTTTATGGTTTTTCTAACTTCATCCCTTCGGAAGGAACTTGTCTCATGGAGAATCTTGTTGTTTAGGAGCTCTTGGACAAGTGTCTTACGAAGGTTACGCCATGTAGCATTGTTGTCAGCCCATATAACATCTTCGGCTTGGTAAGACATTACGGAGGCAGCAATTCCCACGTTTCGATTAGCAAAGATTTCATCTTGGTCACGAAACACGACCTTTGCTAATTCTGGGCTGCTTATCACGATGTGAAGCTTGCTTCCGAGATAGGTCTTGAAAATGGGGCCATAGGTGTGAGCCAACTTGGTGAACTGATTGTGCGGGTCAGAACCAAGAAATGGAAGGTACCCAACGATCGGTAAGGAACGGGGACATGGTGGTAACGATGGTGCACCCTTTGATTGTGTCAACTTGTACCATAAAATAGCCAGTATTACTACTACAATGGTAATTACAATTACTAACTGATTATACTCGTCTTTGTTGCTGCTCATCATCACATCCCACCACCATGACAAATATTTGTTTTCTTGTACCATTTTTGGAAATAACATGAAAATGAGGAGAATGAATGATCGTATTTAAAACTGGGAAGCAGCATGTCTATTTATGTAGGGGATGCATGGATGGCGTTTGAAAAATGTAACCATTAGAAAAATGTAACCATTAGAAAAATGTCTATTTATGTAGGGATGCAGCATGTCATCACAAGTAACTTGAAAAATGTAACCATTAGAAAAAAACAAGTAGTAACTTAAGGCAAATTTGAAAACTTTCAAGTGGGATAACGACGGTTTATGGGAAAAAAACGGTAGTTGATGATTTTGTTCATTGCATATTTTATAATAAAACACAGTTGGTTCAAACTTTTGCGAAGACCGAAGACTTGGCAGCCACACAATTTGAATTTCAAGACTTGACAGACACTTAATTTGAAATTAAAAACATTTTTGACAGTAACGGTAACGTTTATGACATTCTTTCTAGAGCGTATTTATGGTGTAATTCTAGGTGTAGAAGTTCGATTCGCTGGGATAGTTGGTTACAATATCCTTATTTGATTTCATTGTAATTATGTTCTACCTCCTTGCTAGTTTTTCTAATAAAAGTCGGCGTTAAAAAAAAGTTACGGTTTATGAAAAAAAAAACGTCTTTTAACTATATGAGTGAGGATTTTTTTGAAAGTGGTATTAATGTGATTGATATCACATCATTAGGTGTATGTTTCCTAACTTATTTATGATTATGTTTGATTCATTAGCTTTCCTATTATCTATCTAAAAGATGAGCTATAGATGAATAGTCTTAGCTCAATACTTATCACATTGTACTCTATATATTGGATCTCATGATCATTAATAAAACACACAAAATATTCTGTCATTTTATAGTCTTTCATGGTATTAGGGCGTTACTAGAGCTCTAGGTAAACAGCCCACCACAAAAGAGTTACCCTCCAGTCATCGGTTTCTTGTCGATGATTTGGAGGGATCCCGCTTAATTTTCTTCCGCTTGATTACTTTTCATAAGTAGCCTTTTTTTCCAAATAAACCCCGACATCATTGTCTCATCATCATTATTCTTGTTTTACTGCCGAAAATTATTGTCATTTTTCGAAATTAGTTGGTCTAAAAATGTGGCTCCTACCTAAAGGCAAAGCAAGCGATGGCGTAAAAAAAGCCACGCAAAGGAGGAAGCCGCAAGCAGCAACAACTATGCCGTCAAACACAATTATTCTTCCGTCTCACAAACAAAGAAAATGATCAAAGAAGAGGCTTTCAACATATGTTCCAGTTTGTACGTCAACCCGTTCAAACTGCGGGAAAGTATTAATGTGATTGATATCACATCATTAGGTGTATGTTTTCTAATGTATTTATGATTATGTTTGATATATTAGCTTTCCTATTATCTATCTAAAGGATGAGCTATAGATGAATAGTCTTAGCTCAATACTTATCACATTTAACTCTATATATTGGATCTCATGATCATTAATAAAACACACAAATTATTCTGTCATTTTATAGTCTTTCAAGTGGATCAACTTTACAAAGTTTACAAAGCACTCACAAACTGACATGTGTCATCTTTTTTTTTAATTTTAATCAAAAATCGTTTAAGAGTATAGTAGTCATTCTACACGTATAGTTTTTTCCGAAAAAATTTAAATGCACATAACTCTTAAATGACAAACTTAAAAAAAACCGGTTTCACCATAATTATTAAAATTTAATCCTCTTTAAAATGGAAAATTCCGAAACTTTATTTTATACGTATTCAACTTTCTTAATATTTTTGATATTTTCGATCTTATTTATAACCATAAAAAATGTCAAATTATCCGGTTATTTAAGATACCTTGTATCCTTTTGATACAAGGGGACAAATCTGGGCCACTCATCCCATTTTAATCAACGATCCACGTTTAAACAAAAAAAAAACGGAGGGGCAGTTACGTAATATCACAACCGCGCCCAAACCCTAACCCCCTCTTTTTCGCTACATTCAACCGTCATTTTTCATTTCATCCAAAATCTCACACACACAAAAAACACACAGTGAAAACACACACAACCAAAACCCACCATCTCCATCAACGATTTCATCTTCAAAAACACATCATCCGATCAAAATAATCAACAACGATGAAAGGGAAGCCGAAAAACGAGCCATCTTCGAAAAAACCAGATAAAACGACGATAAAAACAAGGCAAAAAGGTATAAAATCACAGATCCATCCTTTTTCTATGCTTTTTAAGTTTTTTAAATGCTTTTTAAGCTTTTTCTAAGCTTTTTCTGAGCTTTTTCTCTGTTTTTTTATAATTTTAAGCTATATCAATGATTCTTCTATGCTGTTTAACTAAATGTATGATGAATATAGTATATCTATGAAAATAAACATCATTTGATACTTTTAAGCGAGTTTTGTGTTTAAAAATAGATTGCATGTGAATATAAGCATCTCGGTTGGTTAAAAAAATGAACAGAATGGGATTTAAAAAAGTTGAAAAAAAATAGTTTCCTAAACTGATAGAACATATATGATAAAAAAAAGTATAACATATATGATGAAACCTTATCATATATGATGAGTGAAAATAAAATCAAAAGCAGAAGGATTAGAACATATATGATATCATATTGCTTGCATCATTTGATAGTTTTAAGCGAGTTTTGGGTTTAAATATTGCTTGCATGTGAATATAAACATCTCGGTTGAGCAAAAATGGTTTCCTAGACTGATAAAACATATATGATAAAACCTTATCATATATGATGAAACCTTATCATATATGATGAGTGAAAATAAAATCAAAAGCAGAAGGATTAGAACATGTATGATATCATATTGCTTGCATCATTTGATAGTTTTAAGCGAGTTTTGGGTTTAAATATTGCTTGCATGTGAATATAAGTATCTCGGTTGAGCAAAAATGGTTTCCTAGACTAATAAAACATATATGATAAAACCTTATCATATATGATGAAACCTTATCATATATGATGAGTGAATATATAATCAAAAGCAGAAAGATTAGAACATATATTTGATAGTTAAAAAATGAGACATCATATTTGATAGAACCTTATCATATATAATTCATCATATTTCATAAGTTATGCAACATATAAAGCTTTAAACAGATGTAATTTTGTCTAACTTTGCGCTTTTATTGCAGATGAACAGCATACAAAAAACAAGGATGACGAGACAGAAGAACAACCTAAAAGAAGCTTAGGTAAAAAAAGCAAAAAAAAAAAAAATACAGAAAAGTAAAATTAAGTATCATATCTAATAAGTTTTTTTTTATCAGCAGTTACTATAAAAATAATGAAAGAAAAAGCTGCAGCGCGTGAAAGAGCAAGACAAAACAAAGAGAAGGGCAAAGGTGTAACTGAAGCTGTCAATCAAACAAAGACCAAGGAAAAAGCTGTCGAAACAAAGGGCAAAGGAAAAACGAATTTGAAAACAAAGAAAGCTGAAAAGCCAAAAGAGACGACAGAAGGTAGGAAAAATATACTACATATCATATTAATTCATTAGGAACAAACATACAATACTGAACATCTCTTTGCTTTGTAAAAAATGTAGAAGAAAGTGGTACGGAAGAAGATGATGTTTCAGAAGACGAGAGAATTAGCAGCGGGGAAGAATATGTAGATGAAGAAGCCGAGTCTGAACAAACCGAGACAGAAGAAGGTAACAAGGAAGAGGAAAACGAAGAAGAGCCAGAGGACAATGACGAGGGGGAAGAAGATGGAGATGACGCAGACGAGGAGGAAGACGATGGAGATGACAAAGACGAGGAGGAAGAGGATGACAATAATGAGGGTGAAAGTAGCGAAGATGATGATGAAGACCAGGATGAAGAGGAACATGTGAAAGAAAAGAGGGTCAAAGATGTTTTGAAGAAAATAACAAAAATCAAGTTCATCAACCCTTCAAAAACAAAAAAAGGTAACAATTAATGATAATTTTATCAAATACGATGTAGCATAAGAAAATATTTATGTATCATTTATGTTGATTGTATAATACTAACACGTTTCATTATAATTTGCAAAACAGCAAGCTTTCCTGAAGTGGTAAAGAAGGATAAAAAAGCTGAAAAAAGGAAGTTGGAACAAAAGCAAGAAGCAAAACGTCCACATAAAGGGACAAAAAGACAGAAGCATACATACAGTGGGGGCAAAAAACAACTGGGAAAAAAGAAACAACTTCGCAGGAAGAATCAAGCGAAGGAGAAGAAGATGACCAGATGGATGAGAAAATCGAAACAGACGATGACGAGGAGAATGAGCAGATGGTTGGCACATCAAAGATGCTAGTTGTCAAACCTTCACCTTCTAAAGGCAACAAGTTAAAAAAATATGAAACTGAAGAAGAAGAAGACGACTACGCGATGATTTTGGATAAAAAGAAGAAGGGTAGAGGTCCAACAAAAAAGAAGCAGACAAAGGTATACCCTACTGCTTTGACCAGATGCTCACCTAAATCGTTGTTCGAAGCAACCTCAGGACTGTCAGATGAAAGAAAGAAAGTTTTAAAACAAATTGGTTTTGAGAGGTACATTGAGTTTCCCATAGACGAGCTGTCTTCACACCTTCTGTACCATGTTGTCGAGAAGTTCCATCCACAAAGCATGGAACTGAGACTCCCCAAAGGATCCATCAAAATAACAAGAGAAAGGGTGCAACAAATGCTTGGGGTCCCGATGGGGACAATATCTCTTAATGAACTGCCGGAAAGGGAAGACGATGATGCTTTCATCGAAGAATGGAAGGCTCAATACGGCACATTAAAACCAAGCGCAACAACAATTGCAAAAAGGATCCAGTCGACCAACACAGCAGACTTCACCTTCATAATGAACTTCCTTATGCTCTTTGGTGGCACGATGTGCAACTTAGACTCTGGTGGGAAAGTCCTTTTGAAGATTTTGAAGAAGGTCACAGAGAAACAAAACATTAATGAGATAGACTGGTCGTCCTATATACTAGAAAGCCTCAAGAAAAGTAAAAGCAAGTGGAACGACCAAGCTGTGAAACGATGGTACAACGGACCTGCTACTTTCTTGTGTGTAAGTAAAAACAACTGTTTTTTTTAATTTAAAACTTACTTTATATGTTTTCGTTCTCTTTAACCAAAACAAACTTGTTCTTTTCACAGCTGCTTTACTTGGACTCAACTTACTTCCCAGGAGTAGCCGTGATGAGGCGAAGACCAGCAATAAGAAGCTGGAATGGTCGTTTGATGAAGTTGAGAATACAAGAAGAAATGAAGATTCAATGTTTGGGGAACCTGGAACATCAAGATGAGTACAAGGAAGAAGATGTCCACATGGGGATTGATGTGTACAAAAACAACGACTTCTACCTGGAACCAATTAAAGACAGGAAACCACAAACATTAGAGGTAAAACAAAAAACTATGACATATATGATAGTATGAACTATCATATATGATAGAACATACTATCATATATGATAGTACATACTATCATATATGATAGTATGAACTATCATATATAAAGTATCATATACAAAAGATACTAATACACTTGCAACATACATTTTTCTATGCAGGAGTTTGTTGAAAAAAGTATTGATCGATTTGGAGAGATATATGAGGCAAGAAGAGTGCTTGCTGAAACACTTGGAGAAGGACTTAAAAAGTTTGAAAATGATGAAACATTAATTGGTCTATGCAAGGAATACCAGATGGTATTCAAAAGAAACAAGGACGATGACCTTGATGTGGATTTCATGGATTGGGAGCAAACCTCCACGGACGATGGGAAAACAGAAGATGTTGCTGCTTCAGTAAAACAGCCGGTTACTCTTGAAAGTATACAAACTGAGGATGAGGAATCTGCTCAAAAAGCTCAAAAGGCAAAAGATAAAGAAAAGGAAACTAAAAAAGAGGAACTGGTCACCGAAGCTGGGTTGGTTCACCATCCAAAGTCAGCTAAAGAAGCAGCGATGTTGGCAGAGGTTCATAAGACTGTTTTTACAGACGAGCCATTGTCCGGGGAGTTTGACAACGACCCAGAGTTTGATGAATACCTGGACAGGTATTGCATGGAGTTGGAACGCCAAGCTGCAATTGAAAGCCAAAAAAAGAAGCTTGAGGAAGAAGCGATGGCGAAAAGGAAAACCAGAGGAACGAGGCAACCAAAGTCTCTCAAATCAACACCATCTTTCAGCCAAATCACAAAAACGCCTGAAACAACACCTAAGGAGATAGTGATGATGGTAGAAGAAGATGATGCTGCAAAAGAACAAAAGAGGCCATCCCGCTTGCTCCTTTCTAACTACATAAACAAGAAAGCACCAGCACGGGGGAAGCTCACTGTAGCAGAGTTGATGATAGGAGAGAGTTTGTTCTCAATGCTTAATAACAACCTGTAAGTAAAAGCTAAAAAACTAACAAACTATATATCATTCAAGTAGGATCATATATATATGATAAAAGTAAGTAATTGAACTATGTTTGCAGGGATTTCATATTTGAGTCGGCGGACAATAATTATGCTTGCATGAGGGACAACTTGCAGACAATGGCTCCGGGCTTAAAGGTAGATGCACCTGTCATTGACACATACTCAAATGTACTGAACTTTGAAGAACACACTCGCACAGAAGGAAAAAAGAAGAAACATTACTTCATGTCAACTATGATTGTAAGTACATCTTACATCATATGTGTTTTTTATAACAAAATTATGTCCACAAACTAAAACAAAAAATGTATTATTGATTATGCAATACAGACAGCGAACATGTTTCATTGGAAACTGGCAAACGGACAGTATGACGTCCAGAAGCAATTTCAAAAGTTTGAAGAGAACATGAGAACCTCCATGGGAGAAGATGAGGACTTGCTGAAGTTGAAGAATGTAAATCTGGTAAACACTTGACTAACATATATGATAAAAAAAAGTAAAACATATAGTATTATAACATATATGATATTACAGTTACAGTTTACAATAAATCTGGTAAACACTTGACTAACATATATGATAAAAGAAGTAAAACATATATGATAAAAACTTATCATATATGATAAAAACTTATCATATATGATGAGTGACATGCAATCAAATGCAGTAGGATTAGAACATATTTGATATTAAATTTTACAATAGATTCAAAAAATATAACTTATAAAAACTCTGCAGGTGTTCTTCCCGGTCATATCTCACCAGCACTACTACTTGGTGGTCTTTAACCTAGTCAACGGCGCCGTGTCAATCATCGACAACTCGAAAGTCGCCAGCACATATGAAAGCAAGTACCAGACGTACTGTGACCTACTGGTAAGTCACTAAATACACAAATAAACTAAAAAAAAACATGAACATCTGTGCATTTCAAAAAGCATCTAAAAAAATCACACACAAAAAGAATATGACAAACTTGGGGCTTTTTTTTGCAGATGAAGATGTTTATGATGTATATGGAGAGTGTGCAGCACAAAATGACAAAAAAACTCAGGAAGCATACAATCATTCGACCAAAGTGGGGAACAATGTACAACGACATCGATTGTGGGGTGTTCGTGATGATGCACATGGAGCATTATGAGGGCGAAAGTGCAAAAGGTTGGGTTTTGGACTTCCCGAGTGATTCAGATGAGCAACGAAAGGAAATACTGAAGCTGAGGTTCAGAATAGTTGCAAAGATATTATCACACGAGAAGAACACCAAGAGGCAGCAGGTAACAGATGAAGCCTATGAATTTGCAAGAACATACCAGATGCAACCATACAAGACAAAGGTCATCAAAGAGGCAATCAAAGCAAGAAAGGAGGAACAAGACAGAGATGTGGCCAAGAGCGCCATCTGAAGAAGGAAAGACAAAAAGACAATACAGTTTAAGACATTAATTTTTAATTTGGTCTGTAATAACTTAGATTTTTGTTTAAGACTTCCGCTTTGCTTAGCCTATCCTCTGGGTAAGGGGTACGCGACATGCAGGAGAACCCATGGTGGGTTGCTCCAAACTTGGGGTCAACTAGTCGTAGATCATGGATCGATTAATAGGCATCCATTAGTCCGACTACCCCCGAGTCATGTCGCCTACCTTGATAAGCTTTAACGCTTAACCCAATGGAACATTAGGCTAGGCAAAGAGATTAGTGAACTGATTTAGATTAGAAGCAGTTAGATGACTTATCCAATCGGAAAAGGAGTACGCGGCATGCAAGAGAACCCATGATGGGTTGCTCTAAGCTTGGGGTCAACTGGTCGTAGATCGTGGGTCGTTTAATAGGAATCCATTAGTCCGACTACCCCCGAGTCATGTCGCCTACACCTGACGTACCATTGGAAAACATTTGGATAGAATCGTAGGGAAGACAAGTTGCTGGCGGTAAAGTAGGATGTACCGCATTTTGTGGATACAACTTGTTTTAACTTGTAACCCGTCGAAATTTCTATTATGAAATGGAAAATGAATATTTTGTTTCATGTGTATTGATCTTGAATTAAATTTATAGAGAACAGAAGGATATTGTAAAACATGTAAACCGTTAAAAACAAAACTATCATATATGAAACATTAGTTTCATATATGATAGTCCAAAAAAACTTGTAAAAACACACTTGCTATGGAAACGAAATTCTTGAAAGAAGTAACATTAGCATCTTAAAAACTATCATATATGATACTCATGTATCATATATGTTGTGTTGACAACTTAACATATATGATACATTACTATCATATCTGATAGTCCAAAAAAAACTTGTAAACTGACAAAAGCAAACTAGAAAAAACTAAAGGATTGAACACAGCTTAACATATATGATACATACGTATCATATATGTTGTGTTGACAACTTAACATATATGATACATCACTATCATATATGATACTCCAAAAAAAACTTAAAAAACTGACAAAAGCATACAAACTAAAGAAAAAAAGGGATTAAACACAACTTCTCATGACTCATTGACATATGATTATCCTAAAAAAGATAGTATCAAAAACAACTTCTCATGAATCAAAGTAATCAAGACAAAATATCATCATACATCATAAAATGACATGTTCAGAAACTGCAAACAGTAAAATAAAACGGGAAAAAATTCCTAAAAAAAAAAACTTTTCTTCTATCCAAGCTCATCCACTCGTACTTGCATCTGCAAAAGCTAGATCCTCGACAACGACTTCCTCCAATCGTTTACCGGTGCAAGTCCTCTTGTTATGATCAGTACCCCCGCACACCGAACATGTAATCTTGTTCTTTTTGCCTTTCTCAATAGCTATCTCTCTACCACCTTTAATACGCAGCTTTTAACGCCCAGGACGTCCTCTAGGGGTTCCAACATCTGGATTATCAACCAAACGTACAGAAGGATGAGAAACACCAACGAGCTGCTCCAAACAGTCTACCTTCTTCTTAGATGGAGGATTTGGACAATCCGCTTCAACATCTTTCTTCAGCTGCTTCAACTTTTCAACAAAAGCACCCAACCTAGGCTCGTCTTTGCTCAACAAATGCACACAATGATCAACAATAGATGTCGCCTCGCACGAATAATTCTCCAATACAACATTCTTCTCCCCATACCTGTTCCTCTTGTTCCTCAACGCAGCCGGGATAAGGTTCTTGGTCCAACGCTTAAGAATGTATTGCTGAGGAATCATCTCGATATTGGCATTCTTGAACACGCAGAAAATATGCCTGCACAATATCCCAACCCTCATAAACAATTGGCATGTACAAATAACTGAACCATCCTCTAAGTTGCGCAACACCTGGGAAAAAAAACCAAAAAAAAAAAAAGAAGTGAATATCATATATGATACATGTGCTTATCAAATATGATATGTTAAAAAAAAAAATATTACATCAACAAAAAACTCACATACCTTGTACAACCCATCTTCTCTAGTAAACATGTCAACCTCATCATCTTCCTTCTCCTTCTCTTTATCATTGTCATTTTCCTTATCTTTCACATTATTACAAGACTCGCCAACTTTAACCTTATCAGTAACCTTATCATTCACCTTTTTCTTGTTCTTCTTACCAGGCTCTTCATAAACAAAATGCCTAACTCTAATAACAGAAACCTCAGAACCCTCGAGCACATTCTTAGTATCTATCTGACAATACCATAATCCAACAAAAATCTCTTTCTGAACCAACTCAAACAAGGTACGAGTGTAAACCATTGCAGCATGCTTCTCAATCTTGAGAAAAGTCCTTAACTTCGGAACAGTATCCATTGTATTATGATCCATTCTCTCTTGAACACTCCTTTGCTTTTCCATCGCCGTCTCAAAGCAATTCATAAAGTTCATAAGCGTCGAGCTAGAATTGGTAAAGTGGGAGAAGAAAGAATTCTCGCTCTCTGATCTAGACGTAGTCCTCATCAGTCCACACAACGGCGAGTCAGAAAAATAAGCAGGGATCCAAGTTGAACGCATATCATACATCTTCGTCAGCCACTTGTGTCCCACCAAATCATACTCTGTCATCAGATCACCCCATCTGGTGTCAAACTCCTCGGGACCAATGTACATGTTCCAAACAATCTTGTTCAATTTCTCTTTAAAAACACGATCATTGTATATTTTCTCACATATCTGCAAAGACAAACAAAAACCAAATGATATGAGTAAAAATCATGTTCTCACATCATATATGATACTACTTCAACATATATGATACTAACAAAAATATCATATATGATGCTACTTCATCATATATGATACTAGTCTTAAAAAAAAAGTACCTTCGCTGGAAGCTTCTGCGTGATATGCCACATGCACAGCCTATGCTTTGTACCAACAAACTCGGCTTCAATGGCATTCCTCATCGCCTTATCTTGATCGGTCACAACTATGCTAGGTGCTTTCCCAAACGCTTTGATGAAGGCTTTAAGTAACCAAACATACGATTCCGTGGTCTCGAACTTGAGCAAACTAGCAGCAACCGTAACACACTTCCTATGGTTGTCAATCGCCGTAAAAGGAACAAATACCATTTTGTACTTGTTTGTCTTAAACGTGGCATCAAAAGAGACAACATCACAGAACTCCTTGTAGTTGTATTTGGACACTTCATCAGCCCAGAATAAGCCAATAAGCTCAGCCTTGTTAACCAAATAATCAAACGAAAAATCAGCAACGTACTCCTTCCTCTTCTCCATCTTGTTTATTAACATCTGCGCGTCATAGTCCCCGATGTAACAGTTGACGCTACGGAAGAAGTTCTTAAAGTCAACAGTAGTGCCGTGAACGAGCAGATAAGAACCCTTGATCCCGGTCAGAAGGTGATGAGCTCTTGTAGCACCGATATTCACACTCGCAGCCTTGACAATAAACACCTGCTCCGCGTATGTTAACTGCCTCTGATTCTTTGACAGATGCTTGTACTCCTCACGTTCAAGCTCGTGGTTGTGGATAGTATCAAATACACTCAACTTGAACTTCGTCGTACCAGGGATCAAGTCAAACACAGCACGAGCTTTACAACCGGTGATATGAACATTTGAATGCCTCAATTGGTTATAACCATTCTCCAAATCTAGGGTGTCTACATATATATCCTTCGGGGAACCCTTCCTGTTGCAAACCAAATACTTTTGCTTCACAATCCCGCTCCTCAATCTTTTCTGACACGATTTCCTAACAACAAAACCAGCTTTAATGGCATACTTCTTGTAAGCAGCAATGCAATGCTCAACTGAATCGTACTCGTTCCCTTTAACAAGTAAAAACTCGGCAGGCACTTTCGGAATGTAGTAAACAGTACCCCCAGGAGTATCAAAGTTGGAATGAGTGATATACGACTCAGGAGTCCGCACAGCATTCAACTCTACAAAAAGAAACATATACTATCATATATGATTACAAAATACTAGAAAAATTCAACACATATCATGTAAACATCATATATGATAGACATGTATCATATATGATAGTATATGTTACATGGCTATCATATCTATGTAAAAATACAAACATCATATATGATAGGTTCCTAGCATATATGATACACTGGCAACATGCACTAAGCTCAACAAAAACTAGAAATCTTACTCTTAACAGCTTCCGCTTCTTCACCGTCTTGTTCATACACAGAAATCTCATCCGCAAGACTATGAAGAACACTTTCGGATGGCAAATCCAAACCTTGATCGACACTAGACTGATCGTTAGTCAAATCAACCAACGTAGAAGGATCAACAACACCACTACGACCACTAGAATCACTCGAATCCATCATTAAAACCTATGAAAAATTGAAAAAACAACAACTCATAAAACGTTTATCTAAAACCTAAAAGAATCAACGATTATCAAATAAGCTTATAAACAATATCACTAAAAATAGACCAGAGACATAAAATAAGCTTATAAATAAGCGTATTTAATCGTCCCGATCGAATAATAAGCTGATTAATAAGCTTATTAATCAATCCGCTCGATTAAATACGCTTATTTATAAGCTTATTAATCAATACAAACGATTAATAAGCTTATTAATCAATCGGATAGTTAATAAGCTTATAAATAAGCGTATTTAATAATCCGATCTATTAATAAGCTTATTAATAGATGCGAATTGCTTATTTATAAGCTTACTAATAAGCTTATTAATAAGCAATATTAACAAACGGTATATCTAGAGAGAGAAACATAGAGAGAGAAAGTACCAGTTTAATCGGGGAAGAAGAAGAAGAATGAAACGAGTTTGTTAAAGCGTATATATATATCCAGAAGTAAAAAGACGAAAATACCCCTGCAGTAAAGATTGGGGGTTTTAATCTCAGCCATCGGATGAGATGGAGATGGATGGTGGGGATGAGTCCCCTTATATCTTAGAAAACTTTGGTATCCAAAAGAACTTAACTCAAAACTTTAAACACAAAAATTATAGAGTTTGATTCACTCTTTACCCATAAATTTGAATCTATCGAATCCGATATGATATGAGTGAGATATCATGCGTTAAAGTTGGCGTTATAGTCAGATTTGTTGCACACAATGTGTTTGATAAAATGTCTAGCTTACATTTTTTATGTTTTAATCGTGTTAAGAGCACTATTTTGGTACCACAATACACTACTAATCATATTATTGATCTAAGATTCAAAAAGTGATGTTCTTTTTTATTTTTTATTTTTGTAAAAGAAACACACATTCTGTTCTATTTTATTATTTTATTGATTTAACATTTTTTAATTGATGAACAAAGCTGTAAATGTATGTTGTAATCTCGTCAATTGGTTATCTGTGTTCACGGTCAGTATTGTTCATCATTACATGTTGTTCATAAGCGTTCATTAGTTCATTAGTTTAATTTAATGAACTGATGAACACGACTAACTAATGAACTAGTTCGTCTTGATCATTAGTCCATCGCTCTTGTTGATGAACTAATAAACAATAGTTTCCGATGAGCAAGATTGACTACTGATGAATAAGACTACATTTGAACAAAAAATAAATCTATATGTTGTTCATTATTTCATCAGTTCAGCGACTAATGAACTGATGAACAAGATTAACTGATGAACAAGACGACATCGATCCACATGTTGTTCATAAGTGTTCATCACGTACATAAT
Organism: Glebionis coronaria; assembly: GCA_025667525.1. NCBI lineage: Eukaryota > Viridiplantae > Streptophyta > Magnoliopsida > Asterales > Asteraceae > Glebionis > Glebionis coronaria. The sequence goes on from CM046878.1 coordinate 577,520,896, forward strand.
TTCATTAGTTATTAATACATCAGTTATTAATTCATCAGTCTTGTTGATGAACTGATTATCAAGACTAACTATTGATGAACAATTTAATTGATGAACAAAACTAACTAATGGACAAGACAACATAATCTACATGTGGTTCATCATCAATAAAAAAATGCATTTAAACGCACTGTGTACATTTTGTAAGAAAAACATCTCTTATTTAATCTTCATGAATAAAATTATTTGCGGTATGTTGTACAAAAATTTGCGCATTTAGTTCAATTTTAGCGCTAAAATCTAAGCTAGACATTTCATCAAACATCTTGTGCGCAACAAATATTGCTAAACGTCATCTTTAACATATCATATATCACTTGCGTGACATCGAATTTGAACAATTCAAATTTCTATGTAAAAGATTGCCAAAAATCTGCGACTTTTGTGTTTCAAGTTTTGCTTAATTCGGCCTTTAAGCTAGAAAAATTAGAGCTAAAAATGACGAAAATTTCAAGAAAATCCTAACCACTGAAAAGAAGTTGTGATTTATATATCAAAATGCATATCAAATTAAAGAATTAAATCCTGAACATAAAGGTGAAATCGGTTTTTCGTAAAAAATTCCGATTTAAAAGTTATGTGCGTTTGAATATCGAGGGTGAATTATAAAAACGGGTTAAAAGACTAAAATACCCTTGATCATTTAAATAAGGAAGGAAAATTGATCCCACCATTGGCTGTGAAGTATTGATAATCCAACAGTGTAATTTACTTTTTAAACTTTCTAAAATCCATCCACTTTGTAGGGGATCACGTCTCTAACCTATATTAATAACGATAGGCTTAACAAATTATATATTTTGCATAGAGAATAATCTATGTATATATTATACGTTATATTGTTTGTACTAAAAAAAATTTAGTATAAGGTTTTCTCGGAGAATTATCTTACTTCAAAAAAAATTAATAGAGAGAATGCAGGTGAATCTTACAAACAACCTAATATTAAAAAACACATAAAACAATCACAAAGTCACATTATACATAGTGAACACTAAAACTTATTGCGCCACCGACTATGATTCCTGCAAACTATCTGGAATATCTTGATCATCGTCATATGGGTCGTAGTCATCATCAGATTTTTTGTAAGAATCTTTCTATTTTCTAACAGACAGTTTGAAGCCATAAATTTGTCATATCATTATCCAAAGGTTCAACTACATCCTCGTCAATAAGCTCAACTAAAAGATTGCCACTTTTTCTAAGAATCGGATTCCCTTGATTGTCCACAAGAGTAAATTGCCTTTCAATAATCTTCTTTTCAATCTTGTCAATTTTCCGAATAATCAGGTATAGCTAACTTCCTGATGAGAAGTGTCATCCTTCGACATAAACCCACCCGAAAAGTCATCCAAACCAACCGACTTATAAGTTCCACCATTCGTACCCAAATCATTTTCATTTTCAACAAAATTAAGCGAAGAGAAAAAGTTTGAGTTACTAACCTCTTTACTAGGCCCCGCAGCAGCTTGCGTTTTCCTACCACTTGAAGTAGTGTTCTTCTTGTCTATTATTAATACAAATAAGGTGTAAAAATGTAGATTTCTGTTTTTAGATCTTTTCTCGTTTTGTCGAGAACCAATCCCAAAGTTGTTTAAAGTTAAAATACATGATCAACAAAATTGCAAGCCAATAGTCTTCTTAACAAAACTTTTTACCCTCATTCCCGGCCCATTTCTACATTTTAAACTCTTATGTACCAAGGGTCATTATATACATCTACTTACAAAAGTATATTTATTTTACTTTTAAAGTAAATCAAAAGAAAAGGAATATCTAGGTGACATCGCGGGTAAAGTCACATGTTATCTAGGGTAGATAAGGTGTTTGAATCGGTTTTACCTGAGTTGACCAAGGTTAACCCGCCCCATGCCCATGGTGCGTTTGCGTATAATGGCGGAGCCTTAGAGCAAAAGGCTCTGTGAGTTCCGTGAAACAGTGAGCTTTTTCTCTAAAAACAGGGGCTCATTTCTCACTTGTTAATGATTCTCTCATTTATGTATTCTCTCTTACTAATTAGATTTAATATCTATTTTATTCTCTTATTGTCTCTTTCGTTTTTTCTTGTTGATATTCAAGGACACCCGATTAGAAACCGCATTACGTTCATGAGTTGCTTATGCAGTGCGAACTCAGTGCTAGCAAAATATGAACACTTAACAAGACAAGTACATTTAGACAGTTTAGTAATACATCTAATTATCTCCAAAGAGAGTTAAGTGTTGATAATAGTCAGCAAGAGTATCACCACTTGTTTAACAGAAATTAACTTTTTGAGTATATTATACACCACACAACCATTAAAGTTTCATAAGTTTCATTTAACTTTTTCCAAACAGAAGCATCTCTCATAGTAGACCAAATATATGTTAACATGTTAAGAAAATACATTCACAATCCAAGTAAGAACTATGATATTACACCTATCTTTAGGTAGATAACACATCACTACTATCATAATAATCCCTAAGACAAGTACCATCAACAAAACCATATTTGTTTCTATCTTGTAAAGGAAGTTTCATAGCATTATTCACATTCTGTAGTTTTTAGGTACCAAATAATTTGAAAGGAATAAGCACAGAACTACTACTATCAATGTTTTGGACATGAAGAGGATTATTAGAATCAAGATTGTTTATTAAAATAAAAGGAGTACCCCTAACCACTACTAGAGGCACTGGGTGGAGGGTCTCTACCAACATTAGCAACACTCATATAGAATCAACCAAGCAAGCAGTAAACAAATAGTAGAGTATTGAGATGATCTTGGATGTTTATTTGGAGATGAACCAAGGTGAATGATCTTAACCATCAAATAGTATGCTTCATAGAAATCCTGTGATCTTTGACTGGCTTGTGAGGACCTATATGTTGACGTGGCACTGAATCTCCACATGAGTATGCTATGTTAAGGGTGAATAATAGTTCCCCCAAAGTAATTTCATTAAGCCCTTCGGATATGGCTTAATCGATATTGGGTTGGGATTAGGGTTTATGGGGATAAACAGATGGTTTTAATCCATTTTGGGTAAAGAAAAATTATTTCATATGTTTTATATATTCAAAACATATTTAATGCATTAACCTTTCAAACTTGACAAAAACGACCGCTTAACTTGGTTTCAACTTTGTAGATCGTTGAACAATGGTAACTTTGGTCCTCCAAACTTTTGAATCAAGGCTTAGTAGAACTTTGGCAATATGAAAGCTTGGCCCCTCGACTTAATAACCTTGATATAGTTATGTTAAGCTTCATATCACTTTCCCAAAATGTTAAAACTAGTCCTTCTAGTTGTAATGACCAATTCCAAGGATTATTTTGGCATCTTTTGAACACTTTAAGGCCCCTTTATGTAATATATGATATCTCAAGGGTATAAAGTGTAAACTTGGAAAGTTGAGGGGCAAAACGGTAATTTCACATATCTTTCAGTGCAATTTGGTAAATTAAGAACTTAGGGTTTCAAAACCCGTAAAATGACATATGGCTTCGGTTTTCTTGTACGTCTTCGTTTCTTGTGTTCGTTTTGTCTTGTTTTTGTCTTTTCCAGGTGATTTCGATATTCGTACATGCACATACACAAACAAGAAAACAAGCATATATTGTGTATTTTTGGTGATATTTTACTTATTTTAAGCTTGTTTTACGAGAAGAAAATATGTGTAATTATAGTCACATCATGGCCTTAGGAAGATTTTACTTCTACTTAAAAAACAGTTCAATTTGATAATTATTTGGCTAGGTATTTGGTAAAAACACCAGATAAGATTGTTGCTTGTATTTAAGAATTTAAGTCTTGAAACTTAGGAAACTCTTAGCTATAGCCTTGATCTTATTTTGTTTTGGGTCTCCACTGCTAGGCCTTTATACTTTGTACTATTAGTTCAGTTTTGGTGTTTCCACTTCTTAGTATTTTGTTCATCTTTTGTTTATTTGATTCTGAGTTTATGTGATTATCTTTTCCTTTCTATATTTTTTATTGCTTATCTTATTCTTATTACACTCAAATAAGTAACTGCTTATTTGAGTTTATATAAAAAGAAAAAAAAAATTATGGGAGCAAAAAGGACACAATAATCAAACATGTGACCTCCTCACACCCTACTCCTTATCACACACACACACACACACATAACCATCATGCCGCTAAGAAAATTTTGCAATATAGTTTGTTTTCAATTCATTTCTCCATTTTTCTTTTCTCTTTTACTATAATAAGCTGTTAAGATCTTATTCTTATGTTTCAGCTTTTCTAGACGTGCACAACTTATAATTTTGTAGTCAAAGTTGTTTTCCTAGCTTTTCTATTAGTCTCCAAAGTTTGGTTTTTTTGGTTAAGGTTTGCATAGAAAATCGATTAATTTGTCTTATTCCAAAATGCTTATTTCTAATTTTCAGCTTATAGGTTGAGTTTATTGCTCCCGTCTTTCTTCCATTGTCTTTTTAATCTTATTCCCACCCTTCCTGCAATGTTTGAGGTCATATAATTGAGTTTTTTTCAAAATGTCGACTATTTTGTCCTATTATAAACTTACTTTTTGCTAATTTCAACTTTTTACTTCAGCTTATCTAATTTTTCATTTTTACATCTTGTTTTCTAATGTCATTCGAGGAGTCCTTGTTAAGTTTCAGTCCTTCTTGTAGCTTATTGAAGATTATAAGCTTTTGAAAGTAGCTTATTAGCTTATTCAATAAGCCCTAAGCAGTTTTAGTTAAAAAAGAGTCGAGTTTTAAACTTTCTTAGATATTCATTCAAGTATTTCTTCACTTTCACATTTTCCATTTTCTTTAAAGTTCCTTATTGGCTTTTTGCCCAATAACGATATTTGGCCAAATTTGTACACTTGGGCTTTTTAGCCCAATTGAATTTTTTGAATAGTTTTTTATTTTTATTTTTAAGTTTAATAAGTTTATTTTAGTTAGTTTTTCAAAAAAAATTATTTTTTGTATTATTTTAATATTTTCTCGATTTGCGTGATTTTTATTATTTTATTATTTTAGGTAATTTTACTTTTCCATCTTCGTTTTAATTTTATCATCAATAATCTTCGATCATTTGTCCAATTCCATGCTAAGAATCTCAAATCCATAATTTCTCCGTCAAAACAACGACTCGGGTTTAAATATCGTCTTTCGTATTAATTTATATATTACGAATATTATTTATACACCCTATACTTTACATCGATTATTTATTATTGTGATCGTCATTTAATTCTTCTTATCTTTATTGTTTTATAATTATATGTTTATGATATTATTATACATGTTATGTAATTCTCGTAGTTTGGTAGCATTTTTTCTATTAAAGATTTCACTTGGCTTATACCATTGTCTATAGGGATAACTGTTAAAACTTCAGAAAGGGATTTACTAGAGGCAGGTTAGCAATTGTTCTAGCGTGTAGGGGTCGTTAGGGTCACCATCTTTGATAAAGTTGAATACTTAAAAAATACAAGAAACCTTGTGGGAGGGTTTGAATAATTACATCATAATAGTATTTGTGCTTGAATCACTGTTGGCTATATACTTGGCTAGTCACGATGATGGTAGCTGGGATTTATAAGACATAGGGCAAGGAACGAGGTCAAAATCGAACTTGTCGATATTATTATCACTAAGCAGTTAATAGTATAATGTTGCACTAGGTTATTAAATTAGTAATTTATATGTTATGTTCATTCACTTGAGTTCCTTTCTATAGTAGTTAGGAACGCAAAACATGTTAAACATGTGCATATCATATCTCTTAAGTTAATAATTTTATGTTTACTGATGAAAACGGAAAAAAGGACAAAACATAAAAAAACTTACGAACATGTAAAAAATCGGAAGAAAACGTAAAAAAATCAACTTAGTAATAAGATATAACTATTTAGACTATTGGGCTTTTGGTCCAATACTAAGAACCATTTTACCCATTTGACCCAAACTTTATTTCACAAAAAATGGGGTGACTCATTTGACATATCACTCTACTTTATCTCAACCCACTCCAACCCACAAGGTTGTCAAATTAACCCAAATTGACCTATTTTTGGTGAAATTGGTTGAAATTGCCACTCTAGTCGTGTACCACTATATCAATTTTCTCTTTTGTCTAATTAGACCACTAGGATTAATATAATGTAGCAATCACTTAATCAACAATGCAATATGTCTTATTTCCAAGCTTTCTTGGTACAATGTCATTTTAGTTAGATAATTAGGCAATTCGAGTCGTCCCATCATCGATCTTGGATTTACCATTAATATATTACACACGACAAGATCCTTTGCTCGTTAGTGTGTCGATATGTAGATCAAGTTTTATAAATGTAAAACTTTATAGGATAATTTCTTTATAATAAAATACGCATCGGTTTGTAATAATTTTAGTGATAAGTTGGTTTTGACTGTCCGAACCTTGAAGGAAATGGAAATGAAAAATAAGTTATTCTTATTGAATACGAGTGGAAACCTCCTTATTGTGGTACATGTTTGATATAATAAACGTTTTGTTGATGTGAAAAGAAAGTAACTAGGTGACAATAACTAAAGGACCAAAAATTTAAAACTGGTTTCGTTGAAGAAAAACCTATTTATCAACGAACAAGTACCTCTCCAAATTCAAACATATTTTGGCCAGCTTTGACATGAGAACCGTTAAATATCTTCTTTAAGATAGCCTATCAATTCCTTGATACGACCTTGTAAAAATTGTTCATTCGTTAGATGTTGCACCTATATTGAAACGAAACAGAAACAAATTACTATAAGTTAACACAAATAGAAAAATTGTTATTGCATTTCACTAATCTAATAATCAGTTTCTAGTGTTTGTGTACATTAAAACAAAAACATCTCAAGGGTCAAACAATTGGTTTTGCATAAGTATATCAGAACTAGATTCAATAGAACGCTTTTTTAACAACGAGTTAGTAGTTAGTGATTCGAGCTTACAGTGACATCCAATTGAGCAGTATCCAAGTCTCGAACCTTCTCCTTAAAGGATAAAACCCAATCACACATAACTCTCAATTAACCAAAAAATTTTCAACCATTCAAACAGCTGATCGTTTGATTCTCACGACTCTTTGTAAAAACTTGTAAATCGAACCTTATATCAACCAAGAACACAGATTATAGAGAACCCAACCAACCTCCCCTTGGCTCACTTTTATTAATCAATGAATTTACAATATTCAGTACAAAACAAGAACAAGGTCTCTTTGAAAACTCACAAGATCAAAACGTATTGATCTTAACAATCTCACACACTTTTTACACAGAGTGAATATAAGAAAAATGAAAGATAAAAATAAAACGAGGTAGGTAGGAGTATATATACTCCACACTCAAATTGTTTCTCTTCTAGTCCTCCAAGTATAAGAAACAGCATCTCAGTTGTAATAAGCCTCCTTAGACTTTGACCACTTGACATATCTAGTCCTTCAGGTTACGACTTATATCACCTAACACTCCCCCATAAGTCTTAACCTGCAAAACCATTAAATACACCAAGCATACTACAAAACTTTTTATGATCAGAAATTAACAATCCTTTTGTAAATATATCAGCAATATTAATTTCAGATTTAACTTTCAAAGGTTTGATAAAACATGCAGATATTTTATCTCTTAAAAAATAAAAGTCAATTTCAAAATGTTTACTTTTTTCATGAAGTACAGAATTTAAAGAAATTTGAATGACAGAGTTATTATCACAATTCATACAAATAGGCAACATCACATCCAATTTCAGATCACAAAGAATTTTATGAATCCACATAACTTCACAGCAAACATTACACATAGCCATGTATTCAGCCTCAGTGGAAGATCTAGAAACAACACTTTTTTTCTTACTCTTCTATAACATCCAGTAATTTTGACTAATGTAATATCTATGTTCATAAATAAAGAGGTATTTTGCTAAGAAAAGTTTTCATTTTACTATGGTATGTGACTAAATTGTTGAATATATGGATCCTCACTATCTCAATTGCCACTTCAACATATGCCTATATGTTATAAACACTATGTATATATCAAGTCTGAGTTCAAAAAGTAACTATATGTATATACAATGAATAAGAATAACTCAAATACAACAAGGATACCCTAAATTCCTAAAAGAACCTTAGAAACCCTAGAAATCCCTTATAAACTAATGTTTCAAGCAATATAACTACATAATATCTATGTACTATTATCAAATACACTATACTAATTATAATCCATCCTATAAAGGAAAGGTAATTGATTACAAAACACTAATATTCACTAATCTCAAGCTAATTACAAGTAAATGACCTAGTAACCAAGATTAGCATATAAAATCCATTTTATAATGAATTAGAGTCAAATATTTTGCAACTAATTATAAAACTCAACTAATTATCATAATAATTTTATACATTTACCTCAAACTAAGTTACAAATTATTAAAGCACAAAGTACAAGTTTTCAAAGCATAGGACCCTAAGCTTACTTAATTCTCCCTAAGATATGATCAACATATACAAACCCTTAAAATAAGAAAGTAGAATACTTAGAAGTAATAAACATATCATATAAGACTTAGAACAAGTGTTCAAGATGATATAAACCCTAATTACCCAAGATAGAAAGTTATTAGGCTTAATGACCTAGAAACCCTTATATTAAGAAATCTACATAGAACCATTACCTAGTCTTTTAGGACAAGTATACAAACACTCATAGCACTTAATTTAGGTTATAAGATTATATTAAGACAATGTACAAGTATCCAAAAGCACAAGGTACAATATTTTAATGCATGACTTGTAAATTAGGTCAAAATAGGTATTTTCACTCTTTAGACATGTTTGCTCAAACTAAGCTATCAAACCAAGTGTGAAAACTCATTGGACACATAAAACACAATGTCTAGGATCCAAATAAAGTGTAGACCAGTATCTAAGAGGAGGATAATGACTTTTACTAAGATTTAAACCTAGATCATTAAAAACCCTAATCTACATAGGTTTTCTTCCTATTTTCACATCAAACCTTTGTTAACCTTCAAACCAAAGACCCAAATCTTCTAAACACAATGTATATACCCTAATGAAACACTAATTACTCACTAATCAATTTTCTAAGTCCCTAATCACAAAAATTACAAAGTATAAGTTACAAGCCTTAGATTTAGGACCCAGTTTTACTTTTTCCCTCCAAAACCTTGTCTAAACCTTTTCCCTCCCAATTTTAAACCTCAAAAAATATATTTTACATAATGTAAGATATTTTCTGGGTGAAAAGTAGTTGCATCGCCTACTAGAAGCTAAACATCACCATTCTTATCTAAACCTTGCCGTGACACATTTTAGACCACAAGACCTTGATATTTTCTTCCTAGACTCTACAAACATGCATAGACCTTCACTAGATATCCTTAGTTACTAAGTTGTCCTTGTTACACGTTTAAGGCCTTAGCTTGGAGCCTAAGTGTTGGAAAAACTATAAATAGGGCCGAATGAACAACATGGAGACTTGTACCCTGTTTCCTTTGTATATCCTACCCATTCTTCATATCTGTAGAAACCAGAAGGGGGGGGGGGGGGTTGAATAGTTTCTCTTCAGTTTACGTTCTAAGTAAATTTCTTTCAATTAGGTTTGTCTCAAAACTACCTTTTACTTGAAAGCTAGTTGCAAAATTAGATTCAATTCTAATGCATTAACAATCACAAGTAATAGATGTGACCGATATGATAGTAAGAGTAAGTAAAGAGTAAGGAAAGAAACGACCTAATTGGAAGACACCAAGATTTATAGTGGTTCGGAAACAAAGCTCTATCTTCGTTCCTACTCCACTACTCGAGTACACCTTACTCGAGATTTTCACTATATCCACAAGCTCCCTTCTTGGCGGAGAAAACCTTACCACGTCGCTTACATTATTTTCTGACACTAAGATAAATGTCGTGACCTAGAATCATGACACGATTGACCGGATGAAAGCGAGAAAGATCGAGCTAAGAAAACTCTTCACCAACCTTTTTGGAAAGGCGAGTAAGGAGCATGGCATAAGAGAGATTTGTGGTTGGTCGAGAGAGAGCATAGTTAATTCGTCGAGCGATGTAAAATGCGAGATTGTACTTGGTGTCGGTAAAGATGCAACATAACATATGTGCCATACACGCCGGGATATGATCCCGGTTTTCACCAAGACAAAATACGTTTTCCCTAAGAATGGCGGCCCATCGGACCAAAGAACCATTAAGTTTGCTTTCGAGTATCTCATGGCGATTTAAAGATCTCTTAGAAGAGTGGATACTTCCAACAACGGTTGAGCTACGCTCTTTGGTAATGGTGTCAAGGATGAGATCAAGTTCTAGCTCTTCGTCGTCATTTGGAGCACTATCAGAAGACTCAGTTAAAGCATCAAGTTTCCAAGCATCGATGAACTGACAAGTACCAACAAATGGCACACCAAGAGTCGCGCCAAAGGCCTCGAGAGAGTATTGGATGAGCTTACCGTTTAAGGTGAACCTAACAAATACTCCATTATCATTATAGACAAGAGAGTATCCGCTAAAGAACTCAAAGAGAAATTCAGGGTAAATATCTTCTTTGATATATAACAAACAATCAAAGCTAATTTGAGCAAACATTGTTTTGATGTATGTATAACCCCTAATGTCATCTTTGACAACTCTACCCTCATGAAAGCAACGATTTTGGAGTGAATGAAAGGTATTGGCAAGGGTTGGTGAGCGACAAAGGTCGGCAAGGTTTGGCATATAATTTCTAGTATTTCGGTGGTCTTTATGGTATTCCGAAGGCATGCTAAGTTACCTATAAACAAAACAAAAATATTTCCCAATCACTCATATGCTACATAATGACCAAAAATCAAAATCATGTGAAATGTGTTTGAACAAATAATTGTCAAACGAAGGATTAATCCTTATCATTTCCATGTTCAGAAAGAACCAAATTCATCATTGACAATAACATATAAACAATGTAATATCAACCATGAATTTTGAACAAAGGTTTTTCAAAAACATTTTTGGGTAAGCATTAACAATGCAATTATCAATTTGTTCATGGGTTCCTAACAATTCCATCATTTAACCAAAAATATTTAGTCAAAATTCGGATTGTTCTACAAGTGGGTTTTAGTAAAATCTCAATGAATTCGAACCTAAGTAATCATAGTGATATAACTATGTCAACCCATATTCCTATCAAGGTTTTAATTCAACATTAATTTTAAAAATACCCGATTATGAAAATAAAAACCCTAAAACAAATTAATTGAATTTGAATGAATTAACTTGCAATTAATTGATGTTGGAAGAGGGATGAGTGAAACCCACGACTTAGAATCAATTAATCTTGAGTGATTTGGTGTTTTTGAAGGTTCAACAATGGAGGAATGAAGAAATTCGTCGCCTTCTATAGAGAAGAAAGGGAGGGTTTGTTTGAAATAGTGTTTTTTATTAAACAACGATTACTTTAGTCATCTGGTGGGGCCGCAGTGCCTTATCGATAAGGAGTCGTGGTTTAGCACCGTGACAATTAAGGATCCGCCGATAGTGGCATGTTTTTAACAAAGAAAAACAAAGAAATTTTCAAAACCAAGTTTTTCTAAAATACTTAAAATATATCTTAAGCCATTTGGAAATCATTAGACCACTTCAATACTAGGTGATAATGCCTAAGTGAAGGATTATGAGTGGAATCGAGATCGAAAGAGATCGAAACGGAGAAACGATTACTCGTAGCAAAGAAGAAAAAGATAGAGGACCCAAGGGGAGTGAATCAAGACCAAGGTCAATGCTCAAGATACAAGTGACAATCTTTAAGTAGCGGAAACGAAGAGCTTGTGTCATTTATAGTGGTTTAAGACGTTCCTTTCCGGCGAAAGCTTAAACGGCTTTGGTAATGAACTATATCAAGCAATTTTGTACAAAATAGATTAATATCATTTTCAAGAGTAGTCTTAATGCTATTTAAAACAATGAGGAAAATATAGATTCACCTTTTCTCCCACATTATCGGACAATTATTATTGTTAGGGATAACAATAACAACATCCTTGGAATATTTCAATTCCAAATATGTAATATCTTACCTACAACTTATGGAGTAGTTTGGTATCTCAAGGGATTAATTAATCATCCTAGAGATGAGCTCAGTTGCACATATTACACATGATATAAGGCCTACTAACCGTATGGGTGCAAACCATGGAAATCATGCTTGATACTTTAAGCTACTACTAACTCACCCTACATCTCTAAAGTGAGTCAAGTATCCAAGCAATGAAGGTTTGAGATGATATGAGAATAGACTCACATATCACAAACAAATGTCAAGGCAAGGATGCCAAGAACAATCATATAGTCAAGTAATGATCAAAATAATGATCAATAGGGTGTGTGGAAGGACAAAAACGTACCTTAGCTGCAAAGAGCACTCCAAGACTTCAAGGAGCTAATGCAAAACCCAAACTTGACTAAAGTGACTACTAAGTCTTCAAGGACTAGTATCACTCTCATCCATCTTGGCATCATCATTCAATGATGTTGGGAATCATAGAAGATGAGTCTTCTACAAGTGTAAGTAACTCAATCCACAATCACTTAAGTGATTAATCTTCATGAGTACCTACACATATCAAAATACAAACTAGTAGATACATTTCAAGGATAAATCTAAAATGTATAAATACTACTAATCTGGATGAGATGCAATATTACCAATTAAAAGGCCTATTTTCAATGAAATTTTTTTTTTAACCAAAGAGAAACTTTAGTACAACGAAACCTTTTAATTTTAGGGGACAATGAATCGATCAAACTTTTAAAGTACAATATACTTCAAACATCTTGAGTGACCATCGCTCTGATACCAATTGCAGAAACTAGAAAGGGTAGAGGGGGTTGAATAGTTTCTCTTCAGTTTACGTCCTAATTAAAATTCCTTTCAATTATGTTTATATCAAAGCTACCTTTTACTTGAAAGCTAGTTCCATAATGATTAGATTCAATTCTAATGCATTAACAATGACAAGTAATAGATGTGAACGATATGATAGTAAGAGTAAGTAAAGAGTAAGGAAAGAAACGACCTAATAAGAAGACACCAAGATTTATAGTGGTTCGGAAAATCTTCGTTCATACTCCACTCCTCGAGTACACCTTACTCAAGATTTCCACTATATCCACAAGCTCCCTTCTTGGCGGAGAAAACCTTACAACGTCGCTTACATTATTTTCCGACACTAAGCTAAATGTTGAGACCTAATCTTAGCTAGGACTAATCTACATAACGTCACCCACTTCACCATTTTATGACACAATGCTAGATGTAGCTTTCTAATCGAAAGATAGAACCAATCTTCACAACGTTGCCTACTTCACCATTAAACGACACAAGGCTAGATGTCGAGTTCTAATCGAAAGGTAGAACCAATCTTTACAACGTTGCCTACTTCACCATTTTACGACACAAGGCTAGATGTAGAGTTCTAATCAAAAGGTAGAACCAATCTTCACGACTCTTCACTTTGAAGCTAAGTGAGAACTTCACAAGACACAACTACAAATCACTTTATAGTTTAGTGAGAACTCACAAGACGCAACCACATCACTTTATAGTTTAGTGAGAACTCACAACTCACAACTATTACAAATCAAAAAAACAAATATCCAAGTATACATATGTAACTTGGATCTACACAACACAAATCCAACTATACACATATACAATGGATTTACACAAGACTTGATCCATGTATTCACAATTACATTGGATCTACACAAGACTCAAATAAAACAAATGATGAACATGACTAGATCTTTAGGAGAGGACGATCTTCATCAAGGCTTCATCTTTAATCACATCACAAGTGTGTGAGTGATCTTCTCTTTTGACAAGGTAAAGAAGGAGACTAAGGAGATAATCATAAGTAAACATACTTAACATATTAAGTGATCATTTACAAATAATTAGAAATTAGAGAGGAAAAGGATAGCAGAAACAGTGTCTAAAAAGGGTTGTGGAAAATGCAGAGTTAATCCACTATTTATAGGAGACAAAGGCCAACGACTCTCTGAGCACGGTTCCCTAATTGTGCTTGCGGTGCCTTATCACTAAGGATCCGCATAGGCATTTAAGGATCCGTGCTCATAGACTATGCTCCCTTTTGTCTTTTAGTAGGGGAGTAATATCTGAGGTAAGTTTTTACCTTCAAATGATATTCTTATGGCATTTGGAATATGCCATATTCAAATTTACATTTTCCATTTTAATAAAATATTTTCTTATAAAGAAAGTTTATTAAAAAATCTTTTGTCACATTTGACAAAATGTAAGTTTAGGATTAATCACTTTTATCATCACTAATCATGATTAAGATATGATATTTCAATACTTCAATGATTATTACCTTGATGATAGTGTTTGCTAAATATTCGTCTTATGATTGTATTTGACGATAAATGTCTTTTTAATTTGTCGTGATCAAAACTAGGAAAGATTAGTTAACACTAATAATGTTTTTAGGCATTACTTTGAATTAATAATCTCCACTTATATATACATCCTAGGACATATTATAAGACCAAAAACCAGGTCTAGAAGGAAGCCATTGAAGCTCTTGAAGCTTTGATAGCAAGTTGTGCTTATAAGAAGCCATTTTGGAGCTACCTAGGTAATTTCCATGTTAAGAAATCTTTGATCTTGTTATAATGAATACTAAGTCTTGTTATAATGCCAAAATGATGTTAGAAAGATAATCCAAAAAGAATCAAATCATATGAACAATTTAAATGAAAGTTATAAGCTAAAGATGTCTTAAAACCCTAGTTTTGTATTTCCCATGAAATAATGAGCAAAAACCCTTTTCAAAAGCTATAATTCTGGTAAAATGTTTTTATTATGATTATAAATGTTTTTTGAAACTTTGTTCTAAAATCCTAGATCATTTGGTACATTTTTAGTTTGTTATGTGATTTTTACAAGTATAGGGACTAAAACTGTCATTTTTGAAACTATATAACATTTTGGGCCAAGAGTGTCATTTTTTTAAAGTTAAAGATATAAGAATAAATGTTGAAAACTTTGACACCCTAAGGTTAAATATTGAGGGTTGAAATTGTATATATTAAAACTATATACTTAAAGGGTTAAAAGTGTAATTATGCCAAAATATAACTATGAGGACTATTTTTGCCAATATTGAAACTAAAGAACAAAAATTTAATAATATACTATGTGTCATTTTAGTAGAGAACTTTGTACAAAGATGTTTCATCTCAATATTACGTTCTGACTGAGTGGTTAGGTCTACGATTAAAAGTGCCCTCGCTCCTCAAACGTTTATAGAATGGATTCTGAGTATAATGACCCAAACAATGATACTATAACACCAAAATATATGAACCAAAGAATACATATATATATATATATATATATATATACAAAATATGAAAATATTGAACTCAAATATTATGACTTGATATATATACATATTGTGTGTCAACTCAGATTTTGTGAGAAAGTTGTGACTGCTTATAGCAGAATAATTCAAGACTCTATAGGCTAAGGTGAGTTCATAGCCTCACTTTTGAAAGTTATAAATGATATTTTAAACCCGTGAATGGGATATATGCTAAAACTGGAATACAAGTGTTTTGTATGCTGCCTATATGATTATTGAAACTACGTTTACTTATTGCCGTCAAGTCCCTTTGTAATCGTGGACCGTTGATCATTTAATGAACGCTAATATTGTGAATAGTACTATTGGAGACTGACATCTCCTATCTAGTCAAATCGCACTTGTCAGCAGCTAATGGTTCCCACCTAGGCTAAACAAATATGCTTTATTTTTCTAAACTCAAGATAATCCAGCAAACTACCTGCTTAAGGGCAATTTGTTGGTTTTTCTGATAATGTCTAGTCGTAGGGTCATGAGCTAGTGCAATAAGAATCAATGAATTTGAAACTAGGTTGTATAACATTGTAGCCCAAGAGTCGTACTTGTATTTAAATATTGTTTAAACCTATGAATTCACTCAACCATTGTGTTGACTTTAAGGCATATATTTCAGCTGAATGAGGACTGGCGGGCTGCGTATGATGGTGTCTTGAAAAGTTATCATTCTAAAGAATAAACAAGTTCTTTGGGAAAACATGTGATGTACAGCGTATGTACAGTTATTTTTAATAAACTCTGAATAATAAATGAATGATAACGTAAATATTTAAAAAATGTCTTTTTGAGCATTTTCTATTATTTTGACTATGGTACCTTGATAGTAATACCCCAAATTAGCTTCCGCTGATATATGGTAAAATGGGGGTGTTATAGATTGGCATCAGAGCCCACAGTTATAGAGAATAAGGTTTTTCTTAAACTATAACTATGATTTTAAAATTTCAAGACCATCAGCCATCATCAACGCCAGTGTAAGATTTTATTCTCTTAGTAGCATATCTTATGATATTATATAATAAAAACTAAAAGGATGTCTACTTCCACCTATATTATCATTTCCGATGATGACGAAAGAGAAGTTCCGATGTTCACCCCCATCTCCCACAGATGTCCGTGTTCCAGCTTTGTCTTTTTACGATACTTTTGAAGTACAAGAATATTTCTCACATCAAACTGAACTGATTAATAGTACACCTTCACCTACATCTCGTTTTCTATTACTTGAGGATCTTTATTCCTCTCCCAATCGAAGTCGTGAAGAGCCTTATAAAACTAAAGAAGATTCTAGAGCACGAATTATAGAAAATCACGACAAGCAATTATCCGTAATTGCAAGTCATCTTTATGAAATATCCTTAGAAGCTTTTAGAATCGTGGAGAAGAATATTAGGAATTTGATAAGAGGGAGAACAGAGATTGAAGAGCATTTACCTAGTTGGAATATAAAGTGGACGTTACTCGACACCATAATATTAGATTGAGTAGAAGAATGCATGCTTATGAGATGAATATGGCAAGACTAGAGAAGGAGAACTCTGAACTGAAAGGACTTACGAGGACTTGGCTTAATTTAGAATTACTCATCGATGATCTTAAAACAACTCAACAATCTGATTCTGGTTATATTTTGTATAGAATTGAGGAGAACAAAATGAGGATTTAAGCTTAGGAATCTAGTTTTAGTTTGTAAGATATGTACAGTTTTCTTTATGTAACAGAGATGCTTATCGTGTAAATATAAACGATAAGTTGTTAATAAATAAAGAAGTGTGATTTTATTCTAAAAAACTCTTGTCATTTTATTTAAGCCTTTATTATTATTTGTATTATGAATCCTCATATGTGAATTCACTATAAGAATTAAGAATTTCGTCATTCATATTATGAATCCTCATATATGAAGTTGTCAAAATAATTAGAAATTATCGTTATTCTATGATATATTAAATTGATTACATACTCAACGTATGAAAATAAAAATAATATCATCAAGTGTTTGAAAATGTTGGTAGGATGGCTCAAACGAGTGCGACAACATCTGAAACAGTAAATATGACACCTGAAGAAATAAGGCAATTGGCTGTTGAGAGTGTGACTGCAGCTTTGCAAGCACAAGCCGCCAATATAGCTAGTACAAGTAATGGAAATGCTGCTAGGAGAGAAGTTCCTATGGAAAAGAAATGTAGTTACAAAGATTTCATGAACTGTCCCTTTTAACTATAAAGGATTTGAAGGAGCTGTTGGACTTATTCGCTGGTTCGAGAGAACTAAATCAGTATTTGTTCGCAGTAAATGTTCTGAAGATTGTAAAGTGAAATTTTCTACGGGTACAATGATAGAGGAAGCTTTGTCTTGGTGGAATGCTTATGCACAACCCATTGGGATAGGACAAGCTTATTAGACTCCCTGGAATGAATTTGAGAATCTGTTGATTAAGAAGTATTGCCCCCGTAATGAGATTAGGAAAATGGAAGAATAATTCTATAATCTAGTAGTAAAGGAGAATAATCTTAAAATTTACATCCGAAGATTTCAGGAATTAGCATTATTATTTCCTAATATGGTGCCTAATACTTAAAAATTGATGGAAGCATTTATTGGAGGATTGCCTAGAAGTATTGAAGGGATTGTTACCGCCTCTAAACCCTAAACTTTAAAGGAAGTTATCACCATTACTCAAAGATTAATGGATCAAGTGATAAGGTATACTCGTATACAAGCGGCAGTTAATAATAAGAGGAAGTTTGATGATAGGAGGAACTTTCCTGTTATCGTAATTTCCAGAAGAATAATTTTCGCAACTATAATCAAGGCAATAATCATCAATAGCAGAACAAAATAAATGATGTTTCTAAAGTTTATGTTGTAACTTCAAGCAATGGTTATAGTGGAAGACTTCCCCTATGTCAGAGATATTCTCTACATCACAAAGGATATTGCACTATCAAGTGTCAAAACTATGGAAAAATAGGACATCAGACAAGATACTACAGAAGTAATCAAATTCCTGTAACTAAAGTTTGCCATAACTGCGGAGAAAAAGGGCATCTGGTGAATAAGTGCCGTAAAGAGAGCAAAAGCCGAGGAAAATCCTATTTGTTGAACGAAACACATCAAGATCAGAATACGGTTACGGGTATGTTTCATCTAAATCAATATCTGGTTAAAGTAATATTTGACTCAAGAGCTGATAGAAGTTTCATATCTGTTAAAATTTCTGCTAAGTTAGATATTCCGACTATTTCCATGAACACTAAGTATGATACAGAAACCGCCGACGGAAAAATAGTTAGCACTAATACTGTTATTCGAGGATGTATCATTACTTTATTACCTCAAACCTTCGAAATCGACCTTATGCCAATTAAACTCTGTAGTTTTGACGTAGTCATTGGAATAGAGTGGTTATCTAAATACCATGCCAAAATCTTATGTGACGAGAAATCCATTCATATTCCTATTAATGATGAAGTTTTGATTGTCTATGGTGAGCAAAGTAAGACTCGACTAAATCTCATATCGTGCTTAAAGATAAATAAGTACGTATCCCGAGGTAGTCAAGTTTTCTTAGTTCAAGTAGTGGAAAATGAGCAAGAAGAGAAGAGACTAGAATATATTCTGATAGTTAGAGAATTTCCTAAAGAATTTCCCAAGGAATTACCTGGTTTGCTACCTGTACGTCAAGTTGAATTCCAAATCGATTTGATACCCGGAGCGAAATTGATTGCTAAATCGCCTTATCGATTAGCACCTTCGAAAATGCAAGAATTGTTAAGTCAAATCCAAGAGCTAATTGATGGAGGATTTATTAGACCAAGTATATCTCCATGGGGAGCTCCAGTCTTATTTTTGAAAAAGAAAGATGGATCTTTTAGGATGTGTATCGATTATCGTGAGTTTAACAAACTAACTATAAAGAATCGTTACCCGTTACCCAGAATTGACGAATTATTCGATAAACTTCATGGATCGAGCGTGTATTCGAAGATTGATTTACGTTCAGATTATCATCAACTGAGAGTTAAGGAAGACGACATTCCTAAAACTGCTTTCAGGACGCAATACAGACATTATGAATTTCAAGTGATGCCTTTGGGTTTAACCAATGCACCATCTAATTTCATGGACCTCATGAACAGAGTGTGTAAGCTTTACTTTGATAAATTTGTGACCGTGTTTATCGATGATATTCTTATCTACTCTCGTAATAGAGAAGAACATGCCAAGCATCTTGGTATAATTCTCGAATTACTTAAGAGGGAAGAGTTGCATGCTGTCACACCCCACCATGGCGGAATATGGGGCGCGACGTATGGATATCATCACAACATGGCGTGTCTATAGAGATAACTATATGAAATAAGAACTGTCATAAAATGGTGACACAAAAGTCATGACAATATCTTATCAAATGTAGGAGTCTAGGTAAGTAGGTAATAGTCCTACCACTTACCCAAGACAAACAATAAACATAAACCAAACAAACATATAGGTGCCAACATGTATCACTTAAAAAAAACATAAAGGTAAACTAAGAAGGAACGGGGATCTCCTCTATATGCAATCCAAAGGCATCCAAGTCTAGCCACTTCTATCCTCAAGCTTAAACACATTCACACCTGAAAGAGACACTAAAACACGTCAACATAAAGTTGGTGAGAGTCATAGGTTTAGACTCCAACGCTAAATCAGTTACAAGCTGTGAATAACAAACATCAACACAATAACATATGGACAATGTGTTACAAATATGCATTAACAACTAACAATTCAAGATCAAAAATTTCAAACCAAATCCAAGGCCCTCAGCCTTACCAAACATCATGGTACCATAGATGATCACACTATGTACCTATCCCAAGGCCACTACCTTGTCATTAACCATTGGTCCCATAGACGATCACGCTATGTACCTATCCCAAGGCCACTACCTTGTCATTAACCATTGGTCCCATAGACGATCACGCTATGTACCTATCCCAAGGCCACTACCTTGTCATACACAAACAAGAACCACATAGCAGTTAATCACATAATGTACACACAAGTCCATCTCAAATCACAAAAACATTCACAGCATCAATTTAGAAAATAACTCAACATAGTGTATCTTCCATCCCATCTGGAAGTCAAAATCAATAATAAACATGGGACTATGAAACTCACCTGATTACTTCTTCACAAGTCCTCGCACTAGCAACAAGCTAACAAACCAAAAACACGCAATCAATACATGAACCAATCACTAAGATGGCTCATCAACCTATGATGGACATCTAGCCTATTCCTATATAAATACCTCATTTATAAGCTCTAATCACCCCATTACCCTTCCTTAACAAGTCCTTAACTTGGTTAAGTTTAATAACTATCCCGTTCATATTTTACACAAAACAGTCCCAGTTTTTAGGTCTCAAAACTTTAAGTCAAACGTCCACTTAAACATACCCATGGTTTCTGTAAAAGGAATATTCATACTTTTATATATGCTAGCTAACACCTCCCACTTGCCCTAACCTTAAAGCTACTGTTAAGGCCCCGATATATGTATATATATTGCTACCTATCCAGAATTCACTGATTTTAAACGTATGAAAAGTTTGTTACAATTAAGGGGTCTTACCCTAAACCACAACCTTAGCCCAAGTACAGATACTTACTACAATATATAAACCATCTCTCATGTTCGTGAGAAGATCCTAATGCAACCCTAAGTACCCCAAACAACCCAAAACTTAAAAAGAAAACAGGCTGATTACAAAACTGTTTTGACCTCCGACTGTTGTAACCTGTATTTGACCCACTTCTCGACCTCCAATTTAGTTATCGTTTCTTGCATTGGAAAGCCACTTCAATTACCTTTTCAGGGATACTTGGATCGCATCTTTAATGTTCCTAGAACTCCCGATATAATCAAAATAATTGACTCAAAATTCTGCCCAGTTTTTAAAAACGGGTTTAACAAAATCAACCGCATTAATTAACCCTAATCCCACTAATTACAAGCCCTAATTTTTGTAATCATTATAACACCATTAATATAACATTAATTTACTGTTTTGAAATTAAATCCTAACCTAAATCCATCATAAGATGATTAAGAAATCATTAAAACCATTAAATTGAAAAGGGTTTTGAAGGTTTTACCTTTAGATTAATGGAAGATGAAGAAAACCTAATTTTTGTGAAGAACCCTAAAAACTCTCCCAAAACCCACGACTATGATTTTTCTCCAGGGATTTTTTATGAATTTTGGTAGTGAATAATATAATATATAGGGTGTACATAAAATCCTAGTCCAAGTATAAGCCCACTTTCCTTTTTTCCCTCTTTTTTTCCTTTTTCCCTTCTTTGGTGCGTCTAAAACGACCCAAACACCCCTTAAATTCGTTTTTTTCTTTTTATTATTAATATATATATTAATAATGTTACCTTAATTTTCCTTAATTTATTTCAGCTCCTAAAGCTTCCAAAACCCCAAAACCGTAAAACTAGTCAAATTTACGCGTTTTACCATAAAAGTCGTAAAATATACACTTTTAAAAAAAATCTCAAATTTTGAAATAAACTTTATAACTAAGTCCTAAATGACTTAAAACCATCCCAAAAAATATCCATATGACTAATTAGCTCATCCGACACCTCTAAATGCTAAACCGTAAATCATAAAAATACGATTTTCTATAATACATATACGTATACGTAAAACCACTAAATAACACCATCTCACTTCATAGTCACTACCATGTGAACTCATGAACATGAAATCATCACACATCGTTTCACTCACAAGGTACCCCGTACCGGAAACGATATCCAGACCACAATCTATACACACCAACTAGCACATAAACACGTAAAAACACGTAACTAGCACAAAATAAAACTAAGTGACGAACCTCAAAACCAGGGTTGTCACATCACTCCCTCCTAATAGAAATCTCGTCCCGAGATTTACTCCTTAGGATCAAACGCACAAACAACAAATCACATGAGGATACTTGTTCTAAACGAACTCCTCTCATTTCCACGTGAACTTTAGTTCAAGTTTCAAAATACCACAAATGCAAACCAAAATTAATTAAACTCATTGCCAAACTCTTGACCTCACGGTCAATAAATCTCACCGATGATTCTTTGATAAAAACGAAGACTCTTATTAATACAAGTCCTGAATAACCGTACATTCAAAATGCATTCTCAAACAACCTTTACCAATCTCAATACATGAAATGTATCATGTATACAACTCATTTACCCAGGTAATTCTATGCTCATAAGCTAATGGTCCGATCTTTCAAAGGATCATAAGTGGACCTACAAAACTCTACATCAAATCCCTTTAGTCTGTACCCCAAACTAATTAAAAGTTTCCAATTTCCTTACAAAGTGACCTATGACAGTCTTTCACATATCCATTAGTTCTTCCAATCCAAATCAACTTATGAGCTATACACATCATCAAAAGGACGATTATCTCAGTTAGACCAAGCCCTTTGTCCCTATGGCACATCACACCTATAACTCCTCATCAAATCGATTATCGATACTAAGCCTCCCAAACAATCAGTATAGGTCAGTGCCATTTCCTTTTTCCACACTACGACAGCATTAGCCTACGTTGTGCTTTATTCTACTCATTAGGCTCTACCAAAGTTTTACCTTCGGTTCCTATCTCGACCTATTTCATTCATGCTTCGCTTCTATACACACTTCCTTCTCCTTCCTCGACTCCTACCATACATCATGATGTAATGCTTCCCATCGTTTCTTCTATTCCATAATCCTTCATAAGGCATTCCATACATATTAGGCTACCTCTTACGCAAAACCCTCTATTCCATCACATTCATACGCAATCCTTCCAACTTCTAAACTACGTGACTTCTCATTCCTCTTGAAATATGAGATGAATTAGTCAGTCTATTGACTATCACCCAACTCTCATCGTACTTAATCCTCCCCCGCATTATGTATCCCTTCCACCAACTTCGTCCTTACATCACCCTTTCTAAACTACTCCTATCTATGTAGGAAGTATAGTCTACGTCCCCTTTCTCCATATGATTGTCCAAGCCACGCAACATACATGTTGACGCGTTCTCTGCTTTAGACAACTCAACTCGTGCAACCTATATCCTTTATCCAAACCGCCCTAATACGTCATCCCTATAGTTCAAGTTCGTCTCACTTTCACCTCATCCTTCTTATTCCATGTCTCATCGACCATGCTTGCCTTTCCCAGATGGTACTTGGCCTTGAAATTTTCTTTCATCAATTAACTCCACCCATCACCTTTGCCAAATGTTCAATCAAGATGATTGAATATGTGTTGGAGACGTTCACGATCCGTATAGATCATTCTCCACGTCTCGTACACCAAATGCCTCTAGCATTCTAGGCGGATATAACAGTCCAGCTCCACTAACTAAGTCTATCCAGTTCTTCTAAATCTTCAGTTCCTGCAACGTATAAGAAATCGCCTTTCTTGTCGTTCTCGTACACATCCAAATCCTTGCTCCACGTATCGTCATGCTTCGCGAATTCATCAAGTCCTTCCGATAATGCCAAGATCGGCTCATTATCCAATCCACCTCTTCAGCCTCCAAAACGCTTCCTCGTCCTTCTTCACTTCGCCCCTTGCTGGTTCCATGATACGCCATCATTTCTAACTACTCATCATGGTAGACTTAATACTAAAACTCACACTTGAAAATCTCACGTATAATTCCACTCCAAAACCAACACATACTCCGCCTCACTCTCCTTCTTAGACTTTGAGTAGATCAAGATGTCATCGATACTCCCGATGACAACTCATTTATATATGTTAATTCACACTCGCTTCATTGACTCCATGAAATCCGCTAGTGGTTTGGCGAAGACAAATGCATAACCGCAAACCCAAAGCGTTCATACAACTTCCTTAGCAGTTTTCAACTACGTCCTCCTTGCACCCTCTCTTAGAAGCAATACAGATAAATTCCTACCTCGTTCTACTTGCAAAATTCTACACGCATTTTAAAAGACCAATGCTTCCTCTCATCAGACCACTCAACCGCTTACCACATCCAATCTACTACTAAGCAACTCGACTTTTACCTTGCATCCGTTGCAATTTCCATCAACTCTTATTCTTGGAATCATTCCATCAACAATTTCCTTGGAAAGACACTAACTCCAACTCCTCTCACTTCTCCTACTTGCTCTATTTATGGTTCTACCTCAAAATAATAGGCAAACCTACTAAATTTCAGGAAGTTTTTAGAAAACATACATGCCTTACGAACAATATCCCCTTCCAACACTCTCTGTGGCACGTTACTTGTGCTGGTATCCCACAAATCTCTATTCATCTCCTTGGTACTCCTAAGAGACCACATAACCACATTAGTTCGTCTACGAACTTCTTTCCTCCCCGCTAAGGGTATTCTGACCGTTCTCTCATGGCCACCTACTTAAGCGTGTAGGCGCGACCAAGTCTTTCATATGACTACCTCAACACTCACGAACAATACGAAACCAAAACTACATCTGAATCCATCAGATACGATCAACGAATCAAACCAACGGATAACTAACGACATTTCACGTGCACCAGTTAAAACAAGTAAAAAAAACCATGAGACTCAAAAGAAAACCCAAACCTAAAACGTGTATCAATTCAAAATGACCCATGACAACAAAAAATAATCCAAGAAACACCCAATGGCAACCAAACATATTACGCCCCGCGGCATATTATTTAAACCGTGCAAAAGATCGACTTTTCCAAAAGAATATATATCTTTTTTTATTTATTTATTATTACCTCCCACATCTATGTGACTCAAACAATCTACAAACAACCCTCTTGACGAACTCAAAACTCAACTCAAAAACTAGGTATCCCGTGCGTCCCGAATCATAAAAATAAACTACTATTCAAACTCAACCTTTAACCCGACACTTGTACAATAATTTCTGCCAAGATACTGACCTCCCATGACTATACATTCTAAATATTTGAAAAGTACGTTCCGAGTACATAATTTTAGGCTTTTGAATCACTCAAAAAGCTCTAAAAACGAACAAGTTATGACCAAATCAGTTTTATACCAGTTGTTTAAAAAAACTAAAGAATAAACTTAGTGATTAATGTAATCCTTTTATATGAAAGATATAATTGTATGTGAAATCTTCATAAACTCAATTTAACCTTGTATAAATAATTATAAATGACATAAATCGGTCAAACTGAATTATATAAACTATGTAGGTAGAAAGAAATTTTTACTTCGCTTTATTTTAAAGAAAGTCTTTTAGAATTTGAAATAAATAAGTGTTGATTAAAAAAAATCTTACGTTGCACCTTGTTTCAAACACGACTCCAACACCTTACCCCTTATTTTACCGAATACAACCAACTATCTAACCCTATAATAGATTTCCAAGTCCCCCTTTTTCTCAATATATACCGACCAAAAGAAATGTAAGACCCAACACAAAAGATTTCATTATCTCAAAAGAAATCCCAAGTTATTTCAATAGACTTAAAACCAAGAACACCATTTTAAAACGTACACGTGAAATACGAAACTCAAAGAATACGCTACAAGACACACTTCAAAAGATTCAAAACGTCGTTGAAACTCCACCAAACTCGTGCTCTAATAAATTGTTTAAACACAATAGAGTACTAGGTACGTTCAAGTTATAATAACTATTGAACGACCGTAAATCATAACATAACATCTATTAGTATATATACATCCGCGTATGTATACCTACCGAATCTCCCAAACATACTCGTTATCATACATGTCAAGTCAATTGATCACTTTATACGCTCGTTTTTTCCTACGAGTAATCACCATCTCACCGTGCCACAACAAGACATAAAGCCCACCTCCAAAACCAAACCATATCGTGTGACCCCATAATCACACAACACAACTATAACCCAAAACATATAACACAAAAAGAACGATAGCCATCTCATAGGCAGCCATTACATAAACTCATAAACTATACGTATACCTAAATTCTACATCTCATCATATACAAGCATGTACTAACCCTCTTTCATGCAATCATACTTGAGAACCCATTGAAGTTGTGGTACTTGTATAACTATGTTGGCCACCATACTTATACAATCACCCTTTCCCCAATGCACTCCCTCCTATGATGACACTTATAAGAATCAGTACAACATATAACACATAAATCCATCTACTCACATAAGCTCATAACCACGCAAAATAAGATCCAAAACTCCATCTATTAAAATAACATAGTAATACTCTTGAAATACGTAAATCCATAGTCTAGCTAAAACAGCGTAGACTAAATCCAAAATGAAAACATAATCAGTTATAAGTCATGTCGCCCGTAAGAGTGGAAACAGCTTAAAATCCTTCCTATCCACCTACTCCTAGTAACTCGAACCACCACACGATTCTTAGGGAACATGACTTAAACATCAAAAGAAAAATAACATACCTCAGGTATGTAAAATAACTCGATAAAAGATAGAAACTACCTTGTACTAAATTATGTACTATAATGTACAATTTAAGCAAAATACAACAGTGACTAGCGTGGAAGATTATGGTTCAACCCGCACTAGTCACAAACCCGAAAAGAAAATAACATGTGACTAAGTATGAACATACTACGATTCAATTCATACTAGTCAAAACATCGCAATAAATAACATCCAAACACATCAATTATTATAAAATGCACACATACTCCTATGACGCCTATATGTAGGGACCTTTAAGCTATAGACTAGGCTACGCGACTAGGCAACCTAATTCTCTATAACCATTGTCTCTGATACCATTCTGTCACACCCCACTATGGCGGAATATGGGGCGCGACGTATGGATATCATCACAACATGGCGTGTCTATAGAGATAACTATATGAAATAAGAACTTTCATAAAATGGTGACACAAAAGTCATGACAATATCTCATCAAATGCAGGAGTCTAGGTAAGTAGGTAATAGTCCTACCACTTACCCAAGACAAACAATAAACATAAACCAAACACACATATAGGTGCCAACATGTATCACTTATAAAAAAACATAAAGGTAAACTAAGAAGGAACGGGGATCTCCTTCTATATGCAATCCTAAGGCATCCAAGTCTAGCCACTTCTATCCTCAAGCTTAAACACATTCACACCTGAAAGAGACACTAAAACACGTCAACATAAACTTGGTGAGAGTCATAGGTTTAGACTCCAACGCTAAATCAGTTACAAGCTGTGAATAACAAACATCAACACAATAACATATGGACAATGTGTTACAAATATGCATTAACAACTAAAAATTCAAGATCAAACATTTCAAACCAAATCCAAAGCCCTCAGCCTTACCAAACATCATGGTACCATAGATGATCACACTATGTACCTATCCCAAGGCCACTACCTTGTCATTAACCATTGGTCCCATAGACGATCACGCTATGTACCTATCCCAAGGCCACTACCTTGTCATTAACCATTGGTCCCATAGACGATCACGCTATGTACCTATCCTAAGGCCACTACCTTGTCATACACAAACAAGAACCACATAGCAGTTAATCACATAATGTACACACAAGTCCATCTCAAATCACAAAAACATTCACAGCATCAATTTAGAAAATAACTCAACATAGTGTCTCTTCCATCCCATCTGGAAGTCAAAATCAATAATAAACATGGGACTATGAAACTCACCTGATTGCTTCTTCACAATTCCTCGCACTAGCAACAAGCTAACAAACCAAAAACACGCAATCAATACATGAACCAATCACTAAGATGGCTCATCAACCTATGATGGACATCTAGCCTATTCCTATATAAATACCTCATTTATAAGCTCTAATCACCCCATTACCCTTCCTTAACAAGTCCTTAACTTGGTTAAGTTTAATAACTATCCCGTTCATATTTTACACAAAACAGTCCCAGTTTTTAGGTCTCAAAACTTTAAGTCAAACGTCCACTTAAACATACCCATGGTTTCTATAAAAGGAATATTAATACTTTTATATATTCTAGCTAACACCTCCCACTTGCCCTAACCTTAAAGCTACTGTTAAGGCCCCGATATATGTATATATATTGCTACCTATCCAGAATTCACTAATTTTAAACGTATGAAAAGTTTGTTACAATTAAGGGGTCTTACCCTAAACCACAACCTTATCCCAAGTGAAGATACTTACTACAATATATAAACCATCTCTCATGTTCGTGAGAAGATCCCAATGCAACCCTAAGTACCCCAAAACTTAAAAAGAAAACAGGCTGATTACAAAACTGTTTTGACCTCCGACTGTTGTAACCTGTATTTGACCCACTTCCCGACCTCCAATTTAGTTCTCGTTTCTTGCATTGGAAATCCACTTCAATTACCTTCTCAGGGATACTTGGATCGCATCTTGAATGTTTCTAGAAATCCCGATATAATCAAAATAATTGACTCAAAATTCTGCAAAGTTTATAAAAACGGGTTTAACAAAATCAACCTCATTAATTAACCATAATCCCACTAATTTCAAGCCCTAATTTTTGTAATCATTATAACATCATTAATATAACATTAATTTACTGTTTTTAAATTAAATCCTTACCTAAATCCATCATAATATGATTAAGAAATCATTAAAACCATTAAATTGAAAAGGGTTTTGAAGGTTTTACCTTTAGATCAATGAAAGATGAAGAAAACCTAATTTTTGTGAAGAACCCTAAAAATCTCCCAAAACCCACGACTATGATTTTTCTCCAGGGATTTTTTATGAATTTTGGTAGTGAATAATATAATATATAGGGTGTACATAAAATCCTAGTCAAAGTATAAGCCCACTTTCCTTTTTTTCCCTCTTTTTTTCCTTTTTCCCTTCTTTGGTGCGTCTAAACCGACCCAAACACCCCTTAAATTCGTTTTTTTTCTTTTTATTATTAATATATATATTAATAATGTTACCTTAATTTTCCTTAATTTATTTCAGCTCCTAAAGCTTCCAAAACCCCAAAACCGTAAAACTAGTCAAATTTACGCGTTTTACCGTAAAAGTCGTAAAATATACACTTTTAAAAAAAATCTCAAATTTTGAAATAAACTTTATAACTAAGTCCTAAATGACTTAAAACCATCCCAAAAAATATCCATATGACTAATTACCTCATCCGACACCTCTAAATGCTAAACCGTAAATCGTAAAAATACGATTTTCTATAATACATATACGTATACGTAAAACCACTAAATAACACCATCTCACTTCATAGTCACTACCATGTGAACTCATGAACATGAAATCATCACACATCGTTTCACTCACAAGGTACCCCCCGTACCAGAAACGATATCCAAACCACAATCTATACACACCAACTAGCACATAAACACGTAAAAACACGTAACTAGCACAAAATAAAACTAAGTGACGAACCTCAAAACCAGGGTTGTCACACATGCTATGTTCTCAAAGTGAGAATTTTGCATCAGTGTTGTTCAATTTCTAGGACATGTCACA
This sequence comes from Glebionis coronaria, assembly GCA_025667525.1. Taxonomy (NCBI): domain Eukaryota; kingdom Viridiplantae; phylum Streptophyta; class Magnoliopsida; order Asterales; family Asteraceae; genus Glebionis; species Glebionis coronaria. The sequence goes on from CM046878.1 coordinate 577,550,939, forward strand.
GATAGCCAAGGTATTCGTGTAGATCCTACAAAGATTGAAGCGGTAAAGAATTGGAGTAAGCCTAGTACGCCTATAGAAATAAGACAATTCTTAGGATTAACTGGATATTATCCAAGATTTATCTAAGGTTTTTCGAAAATTGCTAAAGCTCTGACTGAATTGACTCAGAAGAACAAACCGTTTGTCTGGGGAGATAGTCAAGAGATAGCTTTTCAATTATTGAAGAAAACGTTGTGTGAAGCACCTATCCTAGCATTACCAAAAGGTAACGATGACTTTATCGTTTACTATGATGCATCTATTCAAGGAATGAGAGCAGTGCTTATGCAATAAAGTTATTGCTTATGCATCAAGGCAACTTAAACCTAATGAGAAGAAATATACTACTCATGATCTAGAATTAGGAGCGGTGATATTTGCTCTTAAAATCTAGAAACATTACCACTATGGTACGAAGTGTGTAGTATTTACTGATCATAAGAGTCTTCAATATATTCTTCGTCAGAAGGAATTGAATATGAGACAACGACGTTGGTTAGAGTTACTTGCTGATTACGATTATGAAATTCGTTATCACACCGGTAAAGCCAATGTGGTAGTTGATGCTTTAAGTCAGAAGGAGCGTGTTAAGCCGTTACGAGTTAGATCATTAATGATAACTCTTTTTCCAAAGTTACCTACCCAAATTCTCGAAGAACAAAAAAAAGCACTTAAGGCAGAGAATGTAGAAGCTGAGAAGTTGAAAGGAATGGATAAAGAATTTGGAATTCATTGTTTTAAAAATCATAGTTGGTTACCTGCCTATGATAATTTAAGAGATTTGATTATGTACGAGTCTCATAAATCGAAGTATTCTATACATCCTAGTTCCGACAAGATGTATCAAGATTTGAAGAAACTTTATTGGTGGCCTAACATGAAGGCAATCATAGTAGAATACGTTAGTAAGTGTTTAACGTGTGCAAGAGTTAAAACAGAGTATCAAAAGCCATCCGGACTATTGATACAACCAGAGATTCCAATATGGAAATGGAAAAGAATTACGATGGATTTTCTGACTAAATTACCTAATACATCAAATGGACATGAGACCATCTGGGTTATTGTCGATCATCTTACAAAACCTTCATGATTTCTTATTGTTAAAGAGACCGATAGTATGGAAACTCTTACGTGATTGTACATTAAAGAATTAATCTCTCAACATGGAGTGCCTATATCTATTATCTCAGATCGTGATAATTTGTTTTACATCTGTATTTTGGATATCGATGAAAATTGTCTTAGGTACTCAATTGGACATGAGTACGGCATATCATCTACAAACGGATGGAAGAAGTGAAAGGACAATTCAAACTCTCGAAGATATGCTTAGAGCTTGTGTGATAGATTTTGGAAAAGGTTGGGAGAAACATCTACCTCTAGTAGAATTCTCTTATAACAATAGTTATCATGCTAGTATTAAAGCAGCGTCTTTTGAAGTACTTTATGAAAGAAAGTGTCGATCTCCTGTTTGCTGAGCCGAAGTTGGAGATGTTCACCTAACAGGACCAGAAATAATACATGAAACTACTGAAAAGATTATTCAACTCCGACAACGATTACAAGCTGCACAAGATAGACAAAGGAGTTATGCTAATACTAGGCGTAAACCTTTGGAATTTGTAGATTGATATCGTGTTATGTTAAAAGTATCGCCTCGTCAAGGAGTTATTTGATTCGGAAAGAAGAAGAAACTGAACCCAAGGTATATAGGACCGTTCAAAATAACCAAAAGAATATGCCATGTGGCATATAAACTAGAGCTTCCTGAAGAGCTTAGTAATGTTCACAATACTTTTCATGCTTCGAATCTGAAGAAATACTTATCTGATGAATCTCTCACCATACCGATGAAAGAACTTCAAATCGATGATAAGTTAAATTTTGCAGAAGAGCCTATGAAAATTATGGATAGAGAGATCAAACGATTGAAGAAGAGACGTATCCCGATAGTGAAGGTACGATGGAACTTGAAAAGATAACCTAAGTATACTTGGGAACGTGAAGATCAAATTCGAGCTTAATATCGACATCTATTTTCTTTTGTTAACCCTAGTTCTAGCTAAATCTCAGGACGAGATTTAAAATAAGGGGAAGAGACTATAACATCCAGTAATTTTGACTAATGTAATATCTATGTTCATAAATAAAGAGGTGATTTGCTAAGAAATTTTTGCATTTTTACTATGGTATGTGACTAAATTGTTGAATATATGGATTCTCACTATCTCAATTGCCACATTAACATATGCCTATATATTGTAAACACTATGTATATATCAAGTCTGAGTTTTAAAAGTAACTATATGTATGTACAATGAATAAGAACAACTCAAATACAACAAGGATACCCTAAATTCCTAAAAGAACCTTAGAAACCCTAGAAATCCCTAGTAAACTAATGTTTCAAGGAATATAACTACATAATATCTATGTACTATTATTAAATACACTATACTAATTATAATCCATCATATAATTGATCCTAAAACACTAATATTTACTAATCTCAAGCTAATTACAAGTAAATGACCTAGTAACCAAGATTAGCATATAAAATCCATTTTATAATGAATTAGAGTCTAATATTTTGAAACTAATTATAAAACTCAACTAATTATCAAAATAAGTTAATAACTTTATCTCAAACTAAGTTACAAATTATTAAAGCACAAAGTACAAGTTTTCAAAGCATAGGACCCTAAGCTCACTTAATTATCCCTAAGATATGATCAACCTATACAAGCCCTTAAACTAAGAATATAGAATACTTAGAAGTCATAAACATATCATATAAGACTTAGAATAAGTGTTCAACATGATATAAACCCTAATTACCCAAGATAGAAAGTCATTAGGCTTAATGACCTAGACACCCTTATATTAAGAAATCTACATAGAATCATTACCTAGTATTTTAAGACAAGTCTACAAACACTCATAGCACTTCATTAAGGTTATAAGATTATATTAAGACAATGTACAAGTATCCGAAAGCATAAGGTACAACATTTCAATGCATGACTTATAAATTAGGTCAAAATAGGTATTTTCGCTCTTTAGACATGTTTACTCAAACTAAGCTATCAAACAAAGTGTGAGAACTCATTGGACAGTTAAAACAAAATTTATAGGACTTAAATTGAGTTTACATCATTAAATAAGAGGAGGATAATGACTTTTACTAAGATTTAAACCTAGATCATTAGAAATCCTAATCTACATAAGTTTTCTTCCCATTTTCACATCAAACCTTTGTTAACCTTCAAACCAAAGACCCAAATCTTCTAAACACAATGTATATACCCTAATAAAACACTAATTACTCACTAATCACGTTCCTAAGTCCCTAATCACCAAAATTACAAAGTATAAGTTACAAGCCCTAGATTTAGGACCCGATTTTACTTTCTCCCTCCAAAACCTTGTTTAAACCTTTTCCCTACCAATTTTAAACCTCAAATAAGATATTTGACATAATTTAAGTTATTTTCTAAGGGGTGACAAGTAGGTACATCACCTACTTGAAGCTACACATCACCATTCTTATCTAAACCTTGCTGTGACACATTTTAGACCACAAGACCTTGATATTTTGTTCCTAGACTCTACATGTAAAACCCGCATGCTTTTACCATAAATAGTGCTCTTAAGATCGTACGTCCTAGATTAAAACTTACCTCATTTAGTATTGATCACATTCATGTGCTAATAATCAAGCAAGTGCGTACGTGTATGACATGATAAGTATCGATTACGTACGAACTCATGATAAACAGTTAATAAATATGTCACGTGAACGTAATTAAATCATGATCACCATTTAAAATACGAACTAGAATAATTACGTAAATACATATAATATAATTACAAGCGTTAGGATTACGATAAACTACATGATAAAATAAACAGTAACACTTTAAACACGAACACGTTTAACCACGAACGAACACGAAACATCGGGACACGGAAAACATTTGGGTTACCCTATGTGGGGCCCATATCCACGAAATTAGGAAGGAAGATGGGCCAAGCCCATCAAATTTTACATGAAAGGGGGTTAAGGTAAATTTTGCTAGTCATTTTCATTTTTCAAGAAATTAAACAAAAACCCTAAAAAGTTTTCTCCTCTCCTTCCTTTTTCCCTTTTGTAGCCGCCACCCATAACACACCTAGGAGGGGTGTTCTTGTTGATTTTGATCTTGAATATTGTACAAGTATTAGTGTTTGTTCATCCTTAATTCATCTACACATTCGATATACCTTTTTAACCTTTCTTTTTAATTATTTCTTTGATTTGATTAAGTAAATTAATTAAGAACATGATGTTTTTAAAACCTAATTAAAAACATGAAATAAACATGCATTTGGTTAAAGGGTAAAATCAAAAAGGGCATTTTTAGGGTTGTTGGTTTGGCCGACGCCTAACCGTACCCGAAGGGGGGGGGGGGGGGGGTCACGGCTTGGCCAAGGAACCACCACCGAGACCATAAGGTCCCGGTTTGGTGGTGTGGGTCCCACGGCAGCAAGGAACCAAGGGGAACCCCGATTTGGTTCGGGGTACGGTGTCGAGTTCATGCCCGATTCATGGTTCGTTGGTTAAATCATGATTTATGCTACATGTTAATTTTTATGAATTATGAACTTAGGATATAAATTAATTAATAACATGAGATATTAATTAAATCATGACTTAGGTTATTTTAATTATTAATTTAGCATGATATTAATTTAACCTAAGTATTTTATGTTATAAGTTATAATTAATTAATTATTTAAAACATGCCTATAATTAATTAATTTAGACATGACTTAGGTTATGTTATTAATAATAATAATACACATTTTAACCTAAGTATTTTATTCCATTTTAATTAAAACATGTTATACTTTAATTAAAATGCTTAACCTATAGTTTAATTAAAATACATGAAATAATAATTAAACTATACACTATATCATATGACTTAAGAAATAAGCTTATAAACACTTAGACTTATATGTTAGCTTATGTAACCAGCTTAATTCTAATTATGGAAACTTCTATTTATAGAAACTTAATTAAATAAGGCAACTAATCTATTAATGGAAACCTTCTATATATGGAAATCTATCTATTTCAGGCAGCTAATCTACTCATGGAAACTTTCTATATATGGGAACTTATTTAATTAAGGCAGCTGATCTATTTTTGGAAACTTTCTATTTTTAGAAACTAATCTATTTTAAGCAGTAAATTCTATTTTGGAAACTTTCTATTTTTGGAAACTTGCTATTTTTGGTAACTTTCTATTTTTGGAAACTTTCTATTTTTGGTAACTTTCTATTTTTGGAAACTTTCTATTTTTGGAAACTTTCTATTTTTGGAAACCTGCTATTTTTGGAAAGTTACTTATTATTACACAGTAAGTATAATAATACATGAAATACCAGTAATATTTAATCAGATTAATCAGAATACAAGATAAACACAGTTTAAGGCTTTAAACAGTAAACCATGACCTAAAACATACCAAGTAAGCTAAGATGAGACATAAAACCCAGTACGTAATCAGTAATTCGATACTTATACACGTGTGTATTCATGTAGCGTTAGTGATCCAGAAGTAGGAGTCTTTCTTCCGTTCATTCACTGGACTTGAGGTACGGATTCCCGTCCTTTCAGTATGGACATTCTTTCCTTATTAGGATTTCCCCGTATGCAGCCAACTGTTGTCCCCAGTCTTTGTTTTATTGTTTTGAACTGCTTATGTTTAATTAGCATAATCTATAGCCATATACAAGCATGACCAGTTTCACCTAGTTATGGAGGTACCATAACCATAACATTGGAGGCACCAATGTTATGACTTCCCCACGGCGGAGTGATTGCTCGTGGCGTCCCTTTTCAGTTTTGGCCATATTATTATATCAGGTGGAGCGTATGGGTGCATCCTAGTTACATGTTTTATTCAGTATTTCATGGTGAATGTGGTGTGTGCCTTGCATCCTTCACAAGGAGTTGATCCCTCCTACCCAAACCAGTATATTAATTAGAGGCATCCCCTCTAATCAGCATGATGAGGTCACCCCTCCAAGTATTCATGCACGTGACCTTTTCATGACCTATATGGGCTATGGTATATTTATGTTAAAACAGTTTTCATAAGATAAACATAAGGCTTTTCAAACTATAAAACCAGTTTTCTCAATACTTAACCAGTCTACTCAGAACTTAGTCTTCCGCTGTTATATGTTACATGCTTATCCTATTTCATGCTGTATTGTATATCCGTGCACTGAGCGTTTTGCTCAGCCGTTACTTTCCTTTCCATGTCCCAAAACGGCAGGTACCCAAGACTCGAGCATTTGGAGGACATGCATAGGATGGAAGCTGCCATAGACTTCTTCTCCTGTTTCCTTCATATATTTATGCTTGTTTAGTCTTTCATTCAATTCATTTACTTTGTTATGTTTTGGGCTTATGTTTGGGAACCGATGTTTGGTTCCGGTTTTCCCTATGGTCATGTATGTTTTACTACATATTACCTTGCATGCTTTGATGACACGCCATAAGTACGCGTGACATTCCATTTATCAAAATGGGGTGTTACAATTATGGTATCAGAGCCAAGGCTTCGACCTGTAGGCTCTAAAACTCGACCTGTGACTAGTGGGTAGTCACCAGGAGCTTCCTAAGCCAACGATTGTTATTCCACGTATTGATGTTTCAGCGCGTTGTTGTTTTAACCATTATGTTTTCAGCACCTTTTTGTTTTAGCCATGACGTTTTCAGCACCTTGTTGTTTTCACCATGATGTTTTCACCAGTATCGTCTTATTAATATGGAATGAACAACCGTCATCCATACTTAGTTATGTGTCATTGTCTATGCATGATGTTCCTCGTGAACTGTGACGATGTGGAATGACCCTAGTAGTTCATAATTTTCACATAAAATTTTTTCTTTTAAGTTTTGACAATGACTTTTAATTATTATGTTCCATGCATTCATGCATTTATATCATATGTCATATGTTGCAGGAATTTTGACTAAGTAATGGTTGGTACAGGACTGGCCCTATTTAGTCGCATGTGCTTTTATCGAAACTTTTAACTTTGGGACCGACCCATAGGCGTCCCCTCGCCATGTCTTTTGTTTTGGAACCGACCCATAGGCGTTCCCTCGCACATAAAAAGGTTTTATAAACTACACTACGCATTCATGCACTGTTTTTCTTGCATAAAATTTTTCTCATGATTTAAATTGGCATAAATTTTTTTTTCATGTCCCATCATAAGTTATTATGTATTTATGTCAAGTATGCCTTCATACTGTCATGGTTAACTTCAGTTTCATGCTGATTATGTTATACACTTCTTCGTAATAGATGGTTTCATGTTTCCTCATGATAATTCCGTCTTCATGTTGATTATGTTTCACGCCTCTTTTGTCATTTACGTTGTTCTGCAAGACATTGTTAGATTTCATTGAATCATGCTTTCATGATAGTCATGGTTGGTTTTCATTGATCATGCTGTCAGGCAAATCATCGTTGAATTTTGTGTAACCACACTTTAGCGTTTCTCTATGCAACCAGAATGATGTCTATGCTAATACTGCCAAGTTATCATGATGGTTTTCCTAACCGTTTAACCGGTTTACTTTCCTTAAATCATGACAAATGAACGAGCCCATACTGATCATTTCATGTGCATTCCATGTGTACTCCACGTACCGTATTTCATGTGTATTACATGTACCTTAATCCATGTGTATCCCACTTGCAATACTTCACGAGTATTCGCTAGTCGATTCTAAATCATCTCAGGCGTATGTTCACTTGCTGATATTCTACAAGGTTGTCGATGCCGCTCATAGCTTGGAGATGTTACTGAAGGTTGATGCTGCTGATGTTGGGAGACGCTACGAGATGCTGATGCTGATGCTGTTCACAAACTGGAGATCCTAAAAGACGAAGACAAAGGCGTCGGAGCAAAGCAATTGGACGAGAAGATGCTTCACCATCAGACAATTCCCACCAATCATTGTCCCTAATTCTTGGTTACATGTCACACGTCATTCGGCTGTCATTTCAGCCATATGAGTGCAAACCAGTACCAGCCGACCACTCAGCTGAATAGTTACATAAGTCACGGTCATGAGAATGACCGTCATGGAACCGACAGACAAGATGATAGTAACCACTACTATGACAGCAACTATCCTAGAAATCGCAACCAAGGCTCCGGCCACGGACGTGATCAGACATACAAATGATCAGTAGTCCAACCGATCCGCCAATTCTGGCATATTAACCTAATATTTGTAGTTCTAATTGTTTCACATCTCGAGACACATGTCAAGACATCAGTCAAGACACATGTCTCACGTATACTTTCTGAGGACACATGTCAAGAGACCAGTCAAGATATATTTCACGCTTACATTTCTCAAGACACGAGTCAAGACACATGACTCACGTCTAATTATGGAACATTTCTAAGAAATTCAGGGTACCCTCCAAGGGTATATCTATGTTGTTGTGCCATGTATTAATCAGGCCACAAGAATTTCAATACCAGTATCGACGCATCAGTGGGAACTGTCACGTTGCCGATGTCACTTTCATTTCTTTCACCATAGTTCATATATTCATAACCATGAAGGACGCCTTTCGTATTCCCACGCATACGAAGGTTTTCCTTCAGCTTAATGATAAGATCCAAGCTGCTAACGCATTTCCTCGGACAGACACGAGATGGATTTTATCCTAATTATGTACTATGAACACCACACCATGCTATGATTTATAATTATGTACGGTAATGTTCAGGCTCTTGAATACATTCAGCTTGATTTTCCATCAGGAAAATCAGTACAAATTATCTATGCTTTTCTAGCACGTGCTTTGTTAGCCATAATTGCTAAAATTTTCTAGCTGTCAGTAACACACGACTACTAAGGTCCTTTTACGCATAACCAACGGATTGTTCCAAAATTGTTCCTTACACTCCAGAAGAACCTGCAAGGAGAAGGATGGTACCATGAGATTATGTGTCGACTACCGTCGACTTAAACAAATTACCATTCATGACCGTTATTCTCCTCCACGTATTGACGGCATGTCCAATCAACCGTATAGTGTTAATCACTTTTCCAAGATCGAACTCATGAACAAGTTGCCAATAGTGATGGGTAAAAGAGCAGGACATGTCCATGACTGCTATTCGTGCACAACTCGGTCATGCTAGATTTATGATTTTGGATTAGTCTCATCAATGCTCCAACCGCATTATGGACTTAATAAATTGAGTTTCCATGAACTCCTAAAACAAATTCATCAGCGTTTTCATTGAGGATGACCTGATTTCCTCTAAGCCTAGAGAAGAACAGGAAGACCATATCTGCACTATGTTGCAAATTCTATGACAAGAGAAATTTTACCCTAGAAATTTTTTCCAATATCAATTCTGTTTGATTATAGTGACACACTGAATCACATGGGTTTCTATGGTTAATCTTACCATGACTCAGCTTATGCGTAAAGGAGAGAACCCTACACTACATTAGGTGTTCTAGAAAATTATACGCTAGGAGAAGTCTAGATTCAGAGACTCAGAATTTCGCAAACTCCTAGGTATCAAGTTCTACGAAGCAAGATACAGTTACGTTCATATCTAGGTACCTGACATACCAACAGGTTAAGATAGGACACCAACAAACTGGGATGTTTTCATCATATGAAATTGTGAATCGAAAAGGGACAAGATCTCCATGGATTTTAGTTACCAGATTTCAGCAAACTCAGAAGAAGCATGATGCTATTTGGGTTATTGTCAACAGTTTGATCAAGTCTGTAGAATCCTTACATCCGTACGGATTTCAGAACCAACAGATTGAACGAACATGTTCCAGCCAAGGCTCATCCGATCACTTGGCAATCCCTCAGGTATCGGGACAGACAAAGATTCGTAATTTTACTCCTAACTTACTTCACGTCTTCATTCTAATTCCACGACTTGCTTTCGCGCTCACGTTCATGACACTATTCACGGTCATGATCGTATTTTGGCTTACGATTTTACGTTCATTCTTTTCTCATTCTGGGAAGTTGCAAGAACTTGTGAGACCAGACCCAAGTTTAGTATAACTCTCCATCATCAGATAGACGTTTCACGTCATATTCCACGTCTCACCTTGTAGCGTTTGGCATTACCGCCACTATATTCTATGATCACGATATGTCTCACATGTCATGTTCATTCCACGTTCCTCATATCATGATCAAGATATGTTGCACGTATCATGGATCACGATATGTTTACTCATTCTACACTCGCCATATCTCCACGTAGCACGTTCAAATTTTTTCACGTATCACGTTCAAAATTTTTCACGTACTACGTTTCTTTATGTCTCGTGCATCGTTTCTAATTATCAGTTAAGTCAGATTGTCTTGCATCGTAACGTTTCAGTTACCCTTGCACGTTAACTCTTATTTTCCACGATCGAATTTAGGGGATCTACCTTCCGTTGATAACCAAGAATTTCTTCGTATTCTAAGTCAAGGTCAGGAGGACCAAGATTTATCATTAGTGTCAGGATCTTCTGAAGGAACCGTTCCAACAGGGAGGCCACTTGGAAACGGACAAGTTCATCCGGACTTTTATCCGTTTTTCTCATCAATTAGATATGTCCATTCAGTCACGTCACGTTCCATGTCTTTTCAAGACATGTCACGTTCCACGTTCCCTTCTACCATGTCACCTTCATTTCCGTTATTTTGCATACCTTTCCAGTTTGATTCGGGTATGTTTCGCTTCCAGTTACTTTATCTATAATTCGGGGACGAATTATTCTTTTTAGGGGGGAAGAATTGTAAAACCCGCATGCTTTTACCATGAATAGTGCTCTTAAGATCGTACGTCCTAGATTAAAACTTACCTCATTTAGTATTGATCACATTCATGTGCTAATAATCAAGCAAGTGCATACGTGTATGACATGATAAGTATCGATTACGTACGAACTCATGATAAACAGTTAATAAATATGTCACGTGAACGTAATTAAATCATGATCACCATTTAAAATACGAACTAGAATAATTACGTAAATACATATAATATAATTACAAGCATTAGGATTACGATAAACTACATGATAAAATAAACAGAAACACTTTAAACACGAACACGTTTAACCACGAACGAACACGAAACATCGGGACACGGAAAACATTTGGGTTACCCTATGTGGGCCCCATATCCACGAAATTAGGAAGGAAGATGGGCCAAGCCCATCAAATTTTACATGAAAGGGGGTTAAGGTAAATTTTGCTAGTCATTTTCATTTTTCAAGAAATTAAACAAAAACCCTAAAAAGTTTTCTCCTCTCCTTCCTTTTTCCCTTTTGTAGCCGCCACCCATAACACACCTAGGAGGGGTGTTCTTGTTGATTTTGATCTTGAATATTGTACAAGTATTAGTGTTTGTTCATCCTTAATTCATCTACACATTCGGTATACCTTTTTAACCTTTCTTTTTAATTATTTCTTTAATTTGATTTAGTAAATTAATTAAGAACATGATGTTTTTAAAACCTAATTAAAAACATGAAATAAACATGTATTTGGTTAAAGGGTAAAATCAAAAAGGGCGTTTTTAGGGTTGTTGGTTTGGCCGACGCCTAACCGTACCCGAAGGGGGGGGGGGGTCACGGCTTGGCCAAGGAACCACCACCGAGACCATAAGGTCCCGGTTTGGTGGTGTGGGTCCCACAACAGCAAGGAACCAAGGGGAACCCCGATTTGGTTCGGGGTACGGTGTCGAGTTCATGCCCGATTCATGGTTCGTTGGTTAAATCATGATTTATGCTATATGTTAATTTTTATGAATTATGAACTTAGGATATAAATTAATTAATAACATGAGATATTAATTAAATCATGACTTAGGTTATTTTAATTATTAATTTAGCATGATATTAATTTAACCTAAGTATTTTATGTTATAAGTTATAATTAATTAATTATTTAAAACATGCCTATAATTAATTAATTTAGACATGACTTAGGTTATGTTATTAATAATAATAATACACATTTTAACCTAAGTATTTTATTCCATTTTAATTAAAACATGTTATACTTTAATTAAAATGCTTAACCTATAGTTTAATTAAAATACATGAAATAATAATTAAACTATACACTATATCATATGACTTAAGAAATAAGCTTATAAACACTTAGACTTATATGTTAGCTTATGTAACCAGCTTAATTCTAATTATGGAAAATTCTATTTATAGAAACTTAATTAAATAAGGCAACTAATCTATTAATGGAAACCTTCTATATATGGAAATCTATCTATTTCAGGCAGCTAATCTACTCATGGAAACTTTCTATATATGGGAACTTATTTAATTAAGGCAGCTGATCTATTTTTGGAAACTTTCTATTTTTAGAAACTAATCTATTTTAAGCAGTAAATTCTATTTTGGAAACTTTCTATTTTTGGAAACTTTCTATTTTTGGTAACTTTCTATTTTTGGAAACTTTCTATTCTTGGAAACTTTCTATTTTTGGAAACCTGCTATTTTTGGAAAGTTACTTATTATTACACAGTAAGTATAATAATACATGAAATACCAGTAATACTTAATCAGATTAATCAGAATACAAGATAAACACAGTTTAAGGCTTTAAACAGTAAACCATGACCTAAAACATACCAAGTAAGCTAAGATGAGACATAAAACCCAGTACGTAATCAGTAATTCGATACTTATACACGTGTGTATTCATGTAGCATTATGTGACAATCCGTCAATTTAAGGTCGTTATTTTAATCTCGACTATTACGTATTACGTGTTTACTTTAATGAGAATTTTAATTTATCGACTAACCGAGAAGGTTATGACTTGAAACTAGCGTAAAAATGTCGATTAGATGAAAACCGACAAGGAATATGTTAGGTATCGATATTATATTCTCAAATAATCATGAAAATGATTTTTATTATATTTAATCTTTATTTCTCGTATTTTACGTTTTAACGAATGACGATAACTAGTAGTGATCGCGATACCGACGGATGCCCAAAAACTTTACGTTTCATTATCGAATGTCTCGATATTTTATATTTTCGACGTTTTCGATTTAATTGCGTTTTAAGTCGTGTCGAAGCTTTATTATTATTTTTATGAATCGTTTTAACTTACGAAAAGTATTTTTACGAAACCCGAGCCCCGTAAATATTTTTAAAATGTACAATCTACATTTTCTACCTTGTAAACTATTTACTTGCACTTTGGGACCAAAAGAATGCATTTTTGACAAAATCTACCCTCACCCCACTATTTAAAGATTTTCCACTACACATTTCTTTATTAAAAATTCATTTTAATAAAAAAATCAAATCCTCTCTCTTTGTTCTTCATCCAAACCGTCCACCCCCCTAGCAAATCCATCAAATTATTTTGATTTTCACCTTGAATCTAAAGAAACTAAGAAAAGACTCATCTTGGAAATTTCATAAGCTTTCTATTGGTATAATTTTCTTCTACATGCATTCACTAAATTTTATTTTTGATTTTTGATGATGAACATCAAGTTTGATCCATTTTTATGGTGATATATGGTGTTAATAATATAATATTCATAGTGGGTTATGGTTGCATGTAAGATTTTTATATATTTTATTTTTGTAAGATTAAATTTGGGGGTGTTATGAGTTAATTAGATGTGTTAGTGTGATATTAGGATGATATTAGGACCATAGGAATTGTTGGAATGGGTTGAAAAATTGTTTTGGTATGATTTTTAGATAGGCTATTTTAGGCAGTAAATTTAAGTCCGTTTTTGAAATTGTTACTGTGGTAAACTTGGTAAACTAATAAGATAGGGTCGTAGAGAATTTCGTTAGCTTCGATTTGAGCTAAAGTAGAGCTTCTAACTCATTACGAGCGAAAAGTTATGCTACTTTTAGTATTTGTGTACCGGGAGACGGGTATCGGCACAATCCGAAAATTGTTGTCGATATTTGGAACGAATCTCGGGGACTATAAAATGAGTTTTAAAAGTGTTCAAGGGCTGTGGTAAGTTGATAAACCTCAGGTCATGAGTCTATTTTCAAACCCGAGTGTCGGTTTTGCAAACGGAATGGTTTAGATAAGTCAAAATGGTTTTACAAGTCAAAGGCGTAAAACTGTCCGGTTTTTGTAACACGAAGGTGTGTCGGGCAGAAGGTCTTAGAAGTAATATTTTTGAATGAAATTTAAACTGAGTCTTATTCATATTATGAGTGAGTTTGTCACCAAGTTTCGTCGAAATCGGACATGTCTAGATAGGTTAGATTGGTGTGTACATTTGGAGTGTACATGCTGAGTGGTATTTTGGACACGTAGTTCAATACTTGTGTGGCGTGAGTTGAGTATTCACTATTGGACGTGGTGACTTACTCAAGTGTTAAGTCATTATATAAATGACTTAGCTACTGGTCCGAGGGAAGTAAAAATGATGGTTTGACTTGCGTTGACTTGGCGTCTTATGACGGGTCAATGTCGAGGGTGTAAGTGTTTAAAAGAATAAGTGTTGAATAAAAGGGTATAGAAGTACACTTATATTTTTGTTATTTTTTCGGGATTTTCATGGTCATTTGAAATTGACTTTCATATTATTTAAGTATTAAATATACTTGAGTCGTTTATTAACGAACGCGCCTTATTTGGTAGGTTGCGGTCTTCGTGTTTTAAAAGGGCATCACAAATCGTCGGCGATCGTCACGTCACTACTATCGTACCAAGGTGAGTCTATAGCCTCGCTTTACATGTTTACTTGTTTTATAAAACCCGCGAGGGGGATAACATGCTTGTTTTATTAAAATAAAAGGGGTACGACGAGAAGTTGTGGAAACCCTTATTATTGGAAAAACATTATATAAATGAAGGGTACAACGAGAAGTTGTGGTAAACCCTCATTCTTTTAAAATTGAACACAAAGGACCCGATTGTATGCTTAGATGAAAGTTGTTATACAAGTTTGTTTAGCCTTAAAAGACCCATGAATCGTGAATTGTTAATCGAAAGGAACGCTAATACTATGGATAGATCTATCGGGGTGACACCCAGTCCGGTCGCGACTAGCTATCGCGTGGTGTTGTGATGCCCCAGTAATGAAACATCGGATGCAATTGTATAAGAGAAATATACGCACTTGGCTAGGTGTGTTGGGCTGAAATAATATATGTTAACGTTCAATTTCACGAGACTTATGAAATAACAACGATAATTATGTCTGATCCACATGATTGTCAACCACGGAAGGTTTATTCAGAATACTTGTGTTCATTTATTTAATTTAAACTCTATGGATTCACTCAACATTTTTGTTGACTTTATAGCATGTTTTATCTCAGGTCCATGAAGAAGGCACTCAAGGAAGGCGGTTTCACGCAGCTTGCTAAATTAAAATGTTTTGGCCCGCTTTACTAAACTATGTCCATTCTAAGAAACTTTTATTATTTGGTTGGTTGTGTAAACTTAAAACTATTTGGGACCGTGTGTAAAATATTTTATCTTTAAACAAATGAATGGATGTATGTTTTGTTAAAACGACTCATTTTGAGGCGTTTTCTATGATATTGAGGTTGAACCATGATAGTAACACCCAATGACCCTTCCGCTGCTATGACCCGAAATTGGGGGTGTTACAGATTGGCATCAGAGCCCAAGTTATAGAGAACGAAAAGATTTTTCAAAAATAAATTTTTGAAATCTTTTGACTATAACATCTGCAAGCGAAACCTCCGAGTTGCCAATGGACGAGAATAAGAAAAGTATATATATATGTTATACATATTTAATTATTATTTATGCTTAAAGCATAATGGATTACATTATTTATTTATAAATGTCTATTATTTGATTATTATAATACTAATACGTGATTTACAAACGACGCTGATTGTCACAATAGAAATCCCTGTCTTTTGACTCATTCCTCGTGAATCTTCGTTCCTTGTCTAAATTCTATTCCTTATTCTATCATCCATTCTTGTTTCTTTTCATCTATCTATTCTTATTCTGTGTTATTCATGTTTTGTTATCACAAGCGTTGAATGAATACTCATTTTGATGTGAATTGTGTAACAGGATCATGCCGCCAAAACAGTTGACTGAGACTCAGTTACGTGCTATAGTAGCTGATCAATTTCAGATATCTATGAATGCATTTATGGCAAACTTGAATAATGGAGCTGGAGGATCTGGCGGATCCGGTGGAGCTGGTGGATCCGGTGGAGCTGGTGGATCTGGTGGAGCTGGCGATACTGGAGCTGGCGCTACTGGAACTGGTAATACTGGAGCTGGCAATGCTGGTGCTGGAACTGGTGATGCTGATAGACCAGTAATTCCTGAAAATAAGAAGTGCAATTATACCTCGTTCATGAAATGCAAACCTCCAACTTTTAAGGGTACTGAAGGCGCTGTTGGGTTAATGCAATGGTTTGAGAAATTGGAATCCGTGTTTCGATTTAGTGAAAGTGAGGAAGGAGATAAAGTGATGTTTGCCTCTACTACTCTTCAAGGGCGAGCATTAACTTGGTGGAATGGAAGAATGGCATCATTGGGTATGGATGCTGCTTATGCTACACCTTGGGTTGAGGTAAGAAGGTGGATGACTAAGGAATTCTGTCCAAGGAGTGTTATTCAGAGGTTAGAACAGGAATTATATCAGCTGAGACTGAAGGGTACTGACATCGATGGATACACCAACAGATTCCATGAACTTGCTCTACTTTGTCCAAACAAGGTTAACCCTGAATACTTGAAGGTAGAGCAGTATATTCGAGGCTTACCGACCAACATCCGCGGGGATGTGACCTCATCTAAACCTGCCAATATTGATGAAGCTGTTCGTATGGCCTACCAACTAATGGGTCAAATCATCCAAGACAAGGCTGACGGTGTTTCTGAAGGCAACAAAAGAAGAGCTGAACATGACAGTGATGATCGTGGTGATAACCGTCAATCTCACAGCAGAAATCAAAACCGAAGGAGGGGTAACGCTAATGCGATGACTGAAGCTGCAACTGCTGATAAGGGAACCAGATGTCAACGCTGCAAGAAGTCTCATACTGGTGAATGTGCTAAGTGTGGAAAGTGCAACAAGTTAGGTCACAAGACTGAAGACTGTTGGGGACCAGGAAAGAAGGGAGTGACGTGTTATAACTGCCAAGGTAAAGGTCACGTGAGGAACCAATGCCCTCAACCTCCGAAGAATGCACGTGGTGGAGATAACCAAGGAAAAGCTTATCAGTTGGGAGAAGCCGAAGCGAAGCAAAACCCGAAAGTTGTCACTGGTACGTTTTTACTGAACAACCGTTATGCTACAGCTTTATTTGATTCTGGTGCGGACAAAAGCTTTGTGTCTACAAGTTTTAGTGCCTTAATTGATATCAAACCGGTCGAATTAGACGCAAGTTATGAGGTAGAACTAGCTGATGGTAAATTAGTGAGTACAAATCGTGCGCTCCTAGGATGTTCTCTTAATCTCTTGAACCGTATTTTTAAGATAGACTTGATGATTGTTGAATTGGGAAGTTTTGATATTATTATCGGAATGGATTGGTTATCCAAGTATAACGCGTCTATCTTGTGTGGAGAAAAGAAAGTTAGGATTCCTTTAGGCGACAAGACCATGGTTATCGAAGGTGATCAACGTAATTCACGACTAAAAATCGTTTCGTGCATTAAGGCTCGTAAGTATATCGAAAGAGGCTGTGAGTTATTCCTAGGTAAAGTAGTGGAGAAAGAATCGAAGGAGAAACGTGCTGAAGATGTACCTGTTATCCGTGACTTTCCTGAAGTGTTTCCGGAAGATTTGCCTGGACTTCCTCCTCCAAGGCAAGTAGAATTCCAAATTGACCTAATTCCTGGTGCTGCACCCGTGGCTCGTGCGCCATATCGTTTAGCACCATCCGAGCTGAAGGAGTTATCTGTGCAATTGCAAGAGCTATCTGATAAAGGTTTTATACGACCGAGTTCGTCACCTTGGGGAGCTCCTGTCTTATTCGTTAAGAAGAAAGATGGTTCGTTTCGTATGTGTATCGATTACCGAGAGCTGAATAAGCTGACGATCAAGAATCGTTATCCGCTTCCAAGAATTGATGATTTATTCGATCAACTTCAAGGTTCTCGTGTTTTCTCCAAGATTGATCTTCGTTCTGGTTACCATCAACTTCGCATACGTGAGGAAGATATTCCTATTACGGCGTTTAGAACTCGTTATGGTCATTATGAGTTTCTGGTTATGCCTTTTGGTTTGACTAATGCACCTGCTGTATTCATGGATTTAATGAATCGCATTTCTAAGCCGTATCTTGATAAATTCGTGATCGTTTTCATAGATGATATTCTAATCTACTCCAAGAGCAATGAAGAGCATGCCGAACACTTAAGGATTATCTTGAACTTGTTGAAGAACGAAAAGTTATACGCTAAGTTCTCAAAGTGTGATTTTTGGCTTAATTCTGTACAATTTCTCGGACACGTGGTTGATAAAAGTGGAGTACATGTTGATCCTGCAAAGATCGAAGCCATCAAGAATTGGAGTGCTCCGACTACTCCAACTGAAGTGCGACAATTTCTAGGTCTGGCTGGTTATTACCGAAGGTTTATTGAAGGATTCTCTTTGATATCGAAACCATTAACGAAGCTGACTCAGAAGAATAAACCGTACGTGTGGGGCGATGATGAAGAAGAAGCTTTCCAAACCCTGAAGATGAAACTCTGTAGTGCGCCGATTTTTATCGTTACCTGAAGGAAGTGAAGACTTTGTTGTTTATTGCGATGCATCTCTCAGAGGATATGGTGCTGTTCTCATGCAACGTGAAAAGGTGATCGCATATGCCTCTAGACAATTAAGGAAGAATGAGGAGAACTACACTACCCATGACTTGGAATTGGGCGCTGTGGTTTTTGCTCTGCGACTTTGGAGACATTATCTGTATGGTACGAAGTGTACAGTATTCACTGATCATAAAAGCCTACAATACATATTGGATCAAAAGGAGCTGAATATGAGGCAACGTCGATGGGTTGAACTATTGAGTGATTACGACTGCGAAATTCGTTATCATCCGGGAAAGGCGAACGTGGTAGCTGATGCGTTAAGTCGAAAGGAAAGGGAGAAACCGATTCGAGTGCGTGCTTTGGTGGTGACAGTTCATAATAACTTACCTGAGCAGATTCGGAACGCACAGGTTGAAGCATGCAAGAAGGAAAATATCGCGGCCGAAAGATTTAGGGGAGACGGTGAAACATTTGAGACGCGAGCCGATGGTATCAGATGTTTGAGAGGTCGAATCTGGTTACCATTATATGGTGGACTGAGAGACTTGATTATGTTAGAATCTCATAAGTCCAAGTATTCTATTCATCCTGGATCGGACAAAATGTACCAAGACTTGAAAAAGTTATACTGGTGGCCGAATATGAAAGCTGATATTGCAACATATGTCGCGAAATGCTTAACATGTGCAAAAGTGAAAGCTGAATATCAGAAGCCGTCAGGATTACTTGTCCAACCTGAAATTCCAATCTGGAAATGGGAGCGAATTACGATGGACTTCATCACAAAACTCCCAAGGACACCGTCTGGGTTCGATGCAATTTGGGTTATTGTCGATCGTTTAACTAAATCCGCTCATTTTATTCCAATCAACGAGAGGTTCGGATTGGAGAAACTCGCCGATATTTATCTGAAGGAAATCGTGTGCAAGCATGGTGTTCCTATTTCAATCATTTCCGATAGAGATAGTCGTTTTGCTTCTGGATTTTGGAGATCACTTCAAAAGTCGTTAGGAACCAATTTGGATATGAGCACAGCCTATCATCCACAAACTGATGGGCAAAGCGAAAGAACAATCCAAACTTTGGAGGATATGCTACGTGCTTGTGTGATAGACTTTGGAAGTAGCTGGGATAAGCACTTACATTTGGCCGAATTCTCGTACAATAAAAGTTATCACGCGAGTATTAAAGCTGCACCTTTTGAAGCACTGTATGGGAGAAAATGTAGATCACCCGTTAGCTGGAGTGAGGTTGGTGATGCCCAACTCACTGGACCAGATTTGATTAGGGAGACGACGGATATGATTGTGCAAATCAAGAATAGGTTGTTGTCTGCTCGAAGCCGACAGAAGAGTTATGCGGATGTGAGAAGAAAACCATTGGAGTTTAACGTGGGAGATAAGGTTATGCTAATGGTATCACCATGGAAAGGTGTTGTACGATTTGGAAAACGTGGGAAGTTAAGTCCTCGTTATATCGGACCATTCAAGGTTACATCTAGAGTAGGACCCGTGGCATACCAACTTGAACTACCACAAGAACTGTATGGGATTCATAACACTTTTCACGTGTCGAATATGAAGAAGTGTTTATCCGATGAAGAACTCATTATACCGTTAGACGAGGTTAAGGTTGATAAGAAGTTGCATTTTATTGAAGAACCGGTCGAGATCATGGATCGCGAGGTCAAGCAACTGAAGCAAAGCCGAATACCTATCGTCAAAGTTCGATGGAACTCTCGAAGAGGACCGGAGTTTACTTGGGAACGAGAAGACCAAATGTGGAAGAATTACCCTCATCTCTTTGATTTCAACAAGCGATCGGGCAAGAACGCAAGTTGATCTTCGAGGGCGAAGATCCTAATTTGGTGGGGATGATGTGACAATCCGTCAATTTAAGGTCGTTATTTTAATCTCGACTATTACGTATTACGTGTTTACTTTAATGAGAATTTTAATTTATCGACTAACCGAGAAGGTTATGACTTGAAACTAGCGTAAAAATGTCGATTAGATGAAAACCGACAAGGAATATGTTAGGTATCGATATTATATTCTCAAATAATCATGAAAATGATTTTTATTATATTTAATCTTTATTTCTCGTATTTTACGTTTTAACGAATGACGATAACTAGTAGTGATCGCGATACCGACGGATGCCCAAAAATTTACGTTTCATTATCGAATGTCTCGATATTTTATATTTTCGACGTTTTCGATTTAATTTGCCTTTTAAGTCGTGTCGAAGCTTTATTATTATTTTTATGAAGCGTTTTAACTTACGAAAAGTATTTTTACGAAACCCGAGCCCCGTAAATATTTTTAAAATGTACAATTTACATTTTCTACCTTGTAAACTATTTACTTGCACTTTGGGACCAAAAGAATGCATTTTTGACAAAATCTACCCTCACCCCATTATTTAAAGATTTTCCACTACACATTTCTTTATTAAAAATTCATTTTAATAAAAAAATCAAATCCTCTCTCTTTGTTCTTCATCCAAACCGTCCACCCCCCTAGCAAATCCATCAAATTATTTTGATTTTCACCTTGAATCTAAAGAAACTAAGAAAAGACCCATCTTGGAAATTTCATAAGCTTTCTATATTATAATTTTCTTCTACATGCATTCACTAAATTTTATTTTTGATTTTTGATGATGAACATCAAGTTTGATCCATTTTTATGGTGATATATGGTGTTAATAATATAATATTCATAGTGGGTTATGGTTGCATGTAAGATTTTTATATATTTTATTTTTGTAAGATTAAATTTGAGGGTGTTATGAGTTAATTAGATGTGTTAGTGTGATATTAGGATGATATTAGGACCATAGGAATTGTTGGAATGGGTTGAAAAATTGTTTTGGTATGATTTTTAGATAGGCTATTTTAGGCAGTAACTTTAAGTCCGTTTTTGAAATTGTTACTGTGGTAAACTTGGTAAACTAATAAGATAGGGTCGTAGAGAATTTCGTTAGCTTCGATTTGAGCTAAAGTAGAGCTTCTAACTCATTACGAGCGAAAAGTTATGCTACTTTTAGTATTTGTGTACCGGGAGACGGGTATCGGCACAATCCGAAAATTGTTGTCGATATTTGGAACGAATCTCGGGGACTATAAAATGAGTTTTAAAAGTGTTCAAGGGCTGTGGTAAGTTGATAAACCTCAGGTCATGAGTCTATTTTCAAACCCGAGTGTCGGTTTTGCAAACGGAATGGTTTAGATAAGTCAAAATGGTTTTACAAGTCAAAGGCGTAAAACTGTCCGGTTTTTGTAACACGAAGGTGTGTCGGGCAGAAGGTCTTAGAAGTAATATTTTTGAATGAAATTTAAACTGAGTCTTATTCATATTATGAGTGAGTTTGTCACCAAGTTTCGTCGAAATCGGACATGTCTAGATAGGTTAGATTGGTGTGTACATTTGGAGTGTACATGCTGAGTGGTATTTTGGACACGTAGTTCAATACTTGTGTGGCGTGAGTTGAGTATTCACTATTGGACGTGGTGACTTACTCAAGTGTTAAGTCATTATATAAATGACTTAGCTACTGGTCCGAGGGAAGTAAAAATGATGGTTTGACTTGCGTTGACTTGGCGTCTTATGACGGGTCAATGTCGAGGGTGTAAGTGTTTAAAAGAATAAGTGTTGAATAAAAGGGTATAGAAGTACACTTATATTTTTGTTATTTTTTCGGGATTTTCATGGTCATTTGAAATTGACTTTCATATTATTTAAGTATTAAATATACTTGAGTCGTTTATTAACGAACGCGCCTTATTTGGTAGGTTGCGGTCTTCGTGTTTTAAAAGGGCATCACAAATCGTCGGCGATCGTCACGTCACTACTATCGTACCAAGGTGAGTCTATAGCCTCGCTTTACATGTTTACTTGTTTTATAAAACCCGCGAGGGGGATAACATGCTTGTTTTATTAAAATAAAAGGGGTACGACGAGAAGTTGTGGAAACCCTTATTATTGGAAAAACATTATATAAATGAAGGGTACAACGAGAAGTTGTGGTAAACCCTCATTCTTTTAAAATTGAACACAAAGGACCCGATTGTATGCTTAGATGAAAGTTGTTATACAAGTTTGTTTAGCCTTAAAAGACCCATGAATCATGAATTGTTAATCGAAAGGAACGCTAATACTATGGATAGATCTATCGGGGTGACACCCAGTCCGGTCGCGACTAGCTATCGCGTGGTGTTGTGATGCCCCAGTAATGAAACATCGGATGCAATTGTATAAGAGAAATATACGCACTTGGCTAGGTGTGTTGGGCTGAAATAATATATGTTAACGTTCAATTTCACGAGACTTATGAAATAACAACGATAATTATGTATGATCCACATGATTGTCAACCACGGAAGGTTTATTCAGAATACTTGTGTTCATTTATTTAATTTAAACTCTAAGGATTTACTCAACATTTTTGTTGACTTTATAGCATGTTTTATCTCAGGTCCATGAAGAAGGCACTCAAGGAAGGCGGTTTCACACAGCTTGCTAAATTAAAATGTTTTGGCCCGCTTTACTAAACTATGTCCATTCTAAGAAACTTTTATTATTTGGTTGGTTGTGTAAACTTAAAACTATTTGGGACCGTGTGTAAAATATTTTATCTTTAAACAAATGAATGGATGTATGTTTTGTTAAAACGACTCATTTTGAGGCGTTTTCTATGATATTGAGGTTGAATCATGATAGTAACACCCAATGACCCTTCCGCTGCTATGACCCGAAATTGGGGGTGTTACACGTTAGTGATCCAGAAGTAGGAGTCTTTCTTCCGTTCATTCACTGGACTTGAGGTACGGATTCCCGTCCTTTCAGTATGGACATTCTTTCCTTATTAGGATTTCCCGTATGCAGCCAACTGTTTTCCCCAGTATTTGTTTTATTGTTTTGAACTGCTTATGTTTAATTAGCATAATCTATAGCCATATACAAGCATGACCAGTTTCACCTAGTTATGGAGGTACCATAACCATAACATTGGAGGCACCAATGTTATGACTTCCCCACGGCGGAGTGATTGCTCGTGGCGTCCCTTTTCAGTTTTGGCCATATTATTATATCAGGTGGGGCGTATGGGTGCATCCTAGTTACATGTTTTATTCAGTATTTCATGGTGAATGTGGTGTGTGCCTTGCATCCTTCACAAGGAGTTGATCCCTCCTACCCAAACCAGTATATTAATTAGAGGCATCCCCTCTAATCAGCATGATGAAGTCACCCCTCCAAGTATTCATGCACGTGACCTTTTCATGACCTATATGGGCTATGGTATATTTATGTTAAAACAGTTTTCATAAGATAAACATAAGGCTTTTCAAACTATAAAACCAGTTTTCTCAATACTTAACCAGTCTACTCAGAACTTAGTCTTCCGCTGTTATATGTTACATGCTTATCCTATTTCATGCTGTATTGTATATCCGTGCACTGAGCGTTTTGCTCAGCCGTTACTTTCCTTTCCATGTCCCAAAACGGCAGGTACCCAAGACTCGAGCATTTGGAGGACATGCATAGGATGGAAGCTGCCATAGACTTCTTCTCCTGTTTCCTTCATATATTTATGCTTGTTTAGTCTTTCATTCAGTTCATTTACTTTGTTATGTTTTGGGCTTATGTTTGGGAACCGATGTTTGATTCCGGTTTTCCCTATGGTCATGTATGTTTTACTACATATTACCTTGCATGCTTTGATGACACGCCATAAGTACGCGTGACATTCCATTTATCAAAATGGGGTGTTACACTACAAACTTGCATAGACCATCACTAGCTATACTTAGTCACTAAGATGTCCTTGTTACACGTTTAAGGCCTTAGCTTGGAACCTAAGTGTTGGAAAAACTATAAATAGGGCTGAATGAACAACATGGAGACTTGCACCCCGTTTCCTTTGTATCTCCTACCCATTATTCATATCCACTTATATATACGTCCTAGGTCATCATATGAGACTAAAAACCAGGTCTAGAATGGAGCCATTGAAGATCTTGAAGCTTTTATAGCATGTTGTGCTCATAGGAAGTCATAAGGAGCCATTTTGGAGCTACCTAGGTAATTTCCATGTTAAGCAAGATTTGCTCTTGTTATAATAAATACTAAGGTTAGAAAGATAATCCAAAAAGAATTAAGTCATATGAACAATTTAAATGAAAGTTATGTGTTGATCCCAAACTCAGATCTTAAACTTAGCTTGTTTAAGGGTTGTGATATAAAGAATAAATTCAATCTAACACTAGAGAAACTTTGCAATACAAAGTAACTAAACAAGATGCGGAATGTGTGTTTAGCACAAGAACAAATGTTTAAACCAAACGTTAAACTTTCATATATCATAGATATACGAATACCCAATAGTGGTATTAGGGTTACAAAACCTTAAAGTATGAAATGAAATGAACAGAGAAAGATGTGTTTTACATGACAACTTAGTGATTCCTTTTATAGCACAAGGACTCACGTACAAGATCACTACTAACAAACTAGGAAACTATCTCAGAGTAGTAACTGAAACGCGTTATAATCTCTTCCAAGTTTATTTTAGTAGCAGGGTCTTTGACTTCAATAGGGGGACCAATCCCCCTGTCTTTGTTATTTAGCAAGGGGAAATTACTCTAGTAGGGGAACCTTTGACCAACCAGCAGGGGGAACCAACACTCTTATATTTATTCCCAACAATCATCCCCTAAACTTGTGCTTTAGCCTAAAGACAAGTTTCTGAATAAATGCTAGTTGATGAGGATGCTTACAAAGTTTCTGGCCAAAGTTGACTATACATTAACCTTACCAAATCATAAGCTACAGGTGCTTTAGCATCTACAATCAAGTCAGCCTGTGCCAGCTTCTTCAAGGTCTCTTGAGTGAAAGGATAGTAACGAGGATTAAGCAAATAAACACTTACACCTTCTATGGCTATCTCATAAACCCCAGAATTGGGAAACAACTTCCAATACAACAGATTTCCGCCATTCACTGCATCAAATATGGGATCAAACATCTCATGCTCATACATCCTGTGCATGCAGTCCCAAATCACCCAGTCCTTCTCTACACCATCCAAAGTAGGAGGGTTTGCAGCAAATGTCTTCTTCAAAAGTTTCCATAGATCATCTAAGTCCTCACTATCTAAAGTTTGAAATAGCAGATCTAACCTTAAAAATGTATGTGTTGTATTGTCAGCTCTTGTAAGCTTCCACCATGACATCCCCTTGTGTTCATAAACAACATACTTTACTATGTCATACTTCTTCCCAAACTCACTTGGTGGGATTTCATCATTCTCTTGCACAATCAGCTGCTTATCTATTTCTTCATTGGAGGGATGTTGAGTTTCCTTAGTAACTATACCAACCTTTTCCATCCTTTTTAATCTTTTGGCTGCTCTCTGTGCATTGAGAACAGATCTCTCAATTGCTGGAAAAGTTGCACCTGCTTGGGATGATGCACCTACTTGTGTTGTTTCCACTGCTATTCCTTCAGCCTTTCTTTTTCTGGACTCCCTAGCTCTCTGCATCATCTCATTTTTCCCCCTGAGATACTAAACCTCTTCAGGAGTGTTTATACCTATGAAGTCATCCACATTAGTCTCTTTTAGAACTGGTCTGACTGCCTTCTCTATATCCTCAAAAGTCATGTTTTTGAAGTGAGCATCAGTCCACCTCTTGTGTCTTTTGAGCATAACCTTGTAGTGTGCCAGCCTCCTCTTTTTAGACCTCAAATACTTTTCCTTCTGAATCTGACTCATCCTTCTTTCTAGATATTCCTTTTGATAATTGAAAACCAAAAGAGTCAGTTCATACCTGTCTTCCAAAGGATCATTCACCAACTCCTTTTCCTATTGGTCTAGAAATTCTTTCACATGAGGTACCCTTTCATCTAGTTCTCTATACATGATTTCAACCTGTTTAAGCATTTCACTGGGCCTCATTTGTTGCATTCTCTGTTCTTGCATGTGTAGCTCTTCTTCTTGAAGTCTGAGACCTACCTGTTCATCATATTCTTCTTGAGCCCTTAGTTGTTCAGGTGCTTTATGCTTGTACTTTATATTGGGCTGTTCAGTCATCTTCCCCTTTCCTTTGTCTTTTGGATCCACTGTTGGTTTTGCTTTGGGTGCAGCTTCACCAATTGTTATCCCCTTCTGAGCTGGCTGCCTTCTGTTCTTTCTAACAAATGTTTGAGTAATAGGTTTAGCAGTGGAAGGACTTACAGCAGGGGGATCAACTTTAGCAGGGGAAACTTTTGTAGAAGAAGGGGCTTCTTCTTGATTGCCCATATTCAGCAAGGCTTGGGAAAAATCTTTTGTAGCACTCCCCTTATCGCTTCCTTTCTCATCACTTGCCATCTTTTCTTATCCTAGATCTTGTCCACTAGCAAATGCATACCACTGAGTAGATTCATGTGTGTGAGGAACTTCCTCCCCTTTGGAAGCATCCTCATCTGTAGAGATAACAAGCTTAGGCTTTCTCCTCCCCTCAAGTGTAGCAAGTCTGGTCTCCAAATTGTTGATAACCAGACCTTGCTTTTTGACAGTTTGTACAAGTTGTGCATTTTTCTCTTGCAAGCTAATGCACATATTCGTCAATTCCAAGATGGATAGTGGTTTCAGTCTGCTCTCAAATCTAGGAGGAGATTGCTCCCCTATTTGAGTATCACTGAGCGAGGGAGAGGACTTACTTATGGTTTCACTATCCTGCTCATTCCTTGGGGACGAGACAGTAGTGGCAGCCAAACCCCCAGTGTGCTCTAACCTTTTAGAGACTCTCCTCTCTGCTACTTTTGAAGATTCACTAGGCAAGGGAGACCTGACAAACCTGGTTTTGGTTCTCCTTTCATGTTTTGGATCAGCAGGGGGTAGAGAGATGGCAGGGGTATCATCAGTTTTGGCAGGGGAATCAGATGGTGTGTGTTTGGCTACTTTTGTTTTAGTTGCTTCTCGTCTGATTTGACCGAAAGAGTGAGTTAGGCCTGCTGATCAAGGGAATTGAGTTTATATAGGCGAACTGAAGAGCTGTGATTGGACAAAATTTTCAAATTGCAAAAATATCAGAAATAAATCTTGATAAGAAAGTAATTTATTTGAAATAATAAAGAAAAGGTTACCAATCAGCGAAGAAAGCGCCTTAAATATCTTTTGAAAAGAATAAAATATTCCCTAACTAAAAAGGTTAGCAAGCAGGCCCAACGGCTATAAGCAGGGCAAAGGTATTGTCAGTCAACGGTCAAACAGGGGAATGTTGTATTAGCAGGGGTATCAAAAATGAAAGCAGGGGAAACTTTCCTAAGGGTATTAGACTAATCCTGAATAGATTAATGCTAAATAGCTCTGCTATAATGCACACCCTTGTAAAAACAAGTTAGATACTAGAAACTCAAGAGTCCTCCATTCAGCAAAGTTCTAAACCAAAAGAGTTAACACATAAGCAATCCTGCACCTGGTCAACCCAAGAAAATAAGCATACCCCAGTCTCCATCCCTACCATTCCCTTACTATGGTTAGTTGGTCTTGGCAATATGTACTAAAAATCTTAATTTGGACAGCAAGCTGGTGAATAAAGAATTTTAAGTACACATTATAGTGCCTCAAGGTTTCATAACTCTAACAGGTTTTGCAGCAAGTCTTCATTGTCCCAAACCCCTACTCACCAGTAGATATGATCTAGAATCATATATGAGTATCATAAGGATACCCTAAATCCTAAAGGTGTGACCTAACCTCCCCTAAAACATAGAGCATATACCTGATCCTCCCATAATATAGTATGCTCCATTTGGATCTCTACATTGTTAGTCTAAAAACCACATATAACCACATTAAAAAGAACAAACCCAACTTAAGAGGAAACCTCTTAGCAGGGAAAAATGCCTTAGCAGGGGGATGAACCCCAGCAGGGGAATCTTTGTTCAAAAGCAGTGGAATAAAAAAAATAATGGAATAAGTGACTAACATATGTACAACAACAGCAATAAAGCAATCCTGAATATACAAGACAAATTAGACATCAATTTTTAAGGAGTGACCATTCCAATACTTGCAACCAAGTACTGAAACCTCCCCACATCAAAAGCTTTTGTCAAAAGACCAGCAACATTAAGTTTTGTATCAATTGCCACTGGGATAATCAATCCTTTTTCAAAACAATCTCTAATAAAATGATGTTTGTTCAATATGTTTAGTCTTGCTATGAAAAACAGGATTTTTAATAATGCAAATTGTGCTGTTATTGTCAATAAATATCTTGGTTTTAAGAAAATTGTACCCATAATCAAGCAGCTGGTTCTGAACCCAAAGAACTTGTCCACAGTATGCAGCAGCTGCTACATACTCAGCTTTAGTTATGGATGTGGCCAGAATAGTATGCTTTTTACACTGCCAAGATATAAGCCTGCTTCCCAAAAACTGACATCCACCTGTTGTAGACTTCCTATCATTATTGTCACCAGCATAATCACTATCTGAATAGGAGACCAGCTCAAATGGTGACTACTTTGGATACCAAAGTCCTATAGTTGGATGACACTTTAGATACCTAAAAGTTCTCTTCACAACAAACAGATGACACTTTGTGGGTGCCACTTGGTATCTTGCACATAAGCAAACTACAAACATGATGTCAGGTCTTGAAGCCGAAGGTACATGAGAGATCCAATCATGGACCTATAGTTCCTGACATCAATAGGCTTCCCAGGGCCATATTTTCCCCAAGGATGCTCCTTATCCATTGGAGTGGAAACTTTATTTCCTTCACACATTCCAAACTTCTTCACAATTTTAGCCACATACTTGTCTTGTGAGATAAAGATCCCATCTTTCCTCTGTTGAACTTGTAACCTCAAAAAGAAGTTGAGTTCACCCATTACACTCATTTGAAATTTATCCTACATCAACTTGGCAAACTCTTTGCTAAGCATAGAGTTTGTGGATCCAAAAATGATGGCATCCACATATACTTGCACCAAAAGAAAGTCACCTTTTTGTTTCTTGATAAATAGGGTCTGGTTAATTTTCCCCCTGTTGAAGCCATTATCCAACAGGTGTTTAGAGAGAGTTACATACCAGGCCCTAGGAGCTTGATTAAGTCTATACATAGGCCTATACATACCAGCATATTTAACGGTAGTCTTAGAGGGTTTTGATCCTGATTTAGATCTGCTAGAGGTTCTGGATGAACTACTCTTAGAACATGAATCACTTCCAAATAATCCTTCTCTTGAAAAGAGAACAGGGTTATCTATTTTCCACTGTTTTAAAGCAATTTGTTCCTTTTCAAAGTCCCTAACAGCACTAGTTTTCACTAGTGATTCTTCTGTTTCTAGATTGTTTGGTATGTATGCATTTAAGTCAAATTCAATATCTTCATGCTTTTTGAAACAAGAAAGACCATTCCAAGACAAATCTTTTCTAGGGAATGGTGCATGTATATTGGCAGGTGGTGGAGGAATAGTAGCATGCTCATTTTTGACACCAAAACCTGTTTTGTCCCTAGGAGACTGCCCAATTTCAACTGCTTTTGTTAAATTTTTAGAAGCTTTTCCAAATTTTTCAACAGTTTGTTCATCTATCTTCTTGTTAGATCTAAAAACTTCTAATTCAGTAGTTAATTCCTTAATGGAATCATTATTTTCTTTTGCATCTCTCTCTAATACGACAATATGATCTCTGTAATCATTTTCTCTCTGTTTATACTCTCTTATGGTGGGCTCTAACTATTCTAAAGCACGTTTGTAGTTATCAAGGTCATTATCATAATTAATATAATCAAATTTTAACCTTCTTATTTGATCATTCAATGACTCAGTATTTTTCTACACTTGAGACTATAGTTTAAGGTGTTTTGTGCAAATATGTGCTTATATGTGCTTATGTGTTTATAGTTAAAGGTGTTTTTGGGGTTCGTCACTTGAGACTATAGTTTAAGGTGTTTTTGGGGTTCGTCACTTAGACTATAGTTTAAGGTGTTTTGAGCAAATATGTGCTTATATGTGCTTATGTGTTTATTGTGTGTGTTTGGAGTGAGGTTTGGATATCGTTTATGGGTATATGGTACTCATAAGTAAATCGATGAACGGTTATTTCATGTTCATGATCCCACATGGTAGTGATTATGAAATGAGATGGTGTTATTTAGTGGTTTTACGTATACGTATATGTATTATAGAAAATCGTATTTTTACGGTTTAGGGTTTTGCATTTAGGGGTCTCGGAAGAGGTATTTACTCACGGGAGTATTTTTTGGGATGGTTTTAAGTCATTTAGGACTTAGTTAATTAGTTTATTTCATATTTCAAGAGTTTTTATAAAACTGTATATTTTTACGTCTTTTACGGTATACGCGTAAAACTGACTAGTTTTACGGTTTTGAGGTTTCGGAGGCTTTAGGAGCTGAAATAAATTAAGGAAAATTAAGGTAATATTATTAATACAATTATTAATAATAAAAAGGGAAAAAACGAAATTAAAGGGGTATAGTCGGTTTGGGATGCAAGAAAGAAAAAGAAAAAGGAAAAAAAGGAAAAAGAGGAACCGGGCTTTTGTAATGGGCCAAGGACTTGTTAGGAAATTATATAAACACTTTTTATTAACCAAAACCAAAAATAAAATCCCTGGAGATCAAGCTTAAGTCGAAATCCATGGATTCTATTTAGGGTTTTCATATTTTTCTTGTCTCCCATTAATTCTAAGGTAAAAATCTTCAATCTCTTTTTAATTAAATTATTTTTAATTCTTTCTTAATCATTATATGATATCTAGGTTAGTGTTTATTAGAAAATCTATAATTTAATGTTATCACAATGATATAGACATGATTAGAATAATTAGGGTTAATGATTAAACATGATGAGGGTAATTAATTTGGTTAATTATGTTAAATTCGTTTTTAAAAACTGGGCAGAATTTTTGGGTCATTGTTTTGATCATATCTAGAGTTTTACAAACTTTTAATTTTCGAATCTTATGTCCCCGGAAAGGTAATTGAGTTGGATTTCAAATGCAAGAAACAAGAACTAAATTAGAGGTCTGGAAGAGGGTTAAAAACAGGTTACATCAGTTGTGTGTCAAAACAGTTATTGGATCAGCCTGATTTCTTTTTATGTTTTGAATTGTTTGGGGTACTTAGGATTATATTTGAACCTTCAAACGAACATGAGACTTAGATTATATATTAAATAAAAGATCAGGAGGAGTTCTAAACAAATGGGTTAGGGTAACACCCTCTGATCATAATAAACTTTTCATATGTTCAAAATCAGTAAATTCTAGATAGGTAAAAGTATATATATATATATATATATATATATATATATATATATATATATATATATATATATATATATATATATATATATATATATATATATATATATATATGGAGGCCTTAACAGTGTCTTCAAGGTCGCGGCCAAAAGGGAGAGTTAGCCAACACATGTAAGGGCATAGGGTTTCTTTTACAGAGGAAGTTGATTTGGTTAAGGGGATAGTTTAAGGTATAAAAAACGGGACTGTTTTTGGTAAAATGTTAACAGGGCGAGTTATGAACTAAACTAAGTTAAGGGCTTTATAGAGGGATGTAATGATATTGATATGGAATATAAATGGGGTTTAGTGGTAGGATAAGGTTATATATCCATCATAGATTGATGAGCTATTTTGGTATGTGGTTCATGTCTTGATTGTATACGTTTGTGTGTTTAGATTTTGCTAGAGTGCGGGTACTTGGAGAAGCTTGTTCAAGTGAGTTTCATAGTCCCATGTTTTTATGAGCTATAAATGATTTGACTTCTAGATGAGATGGAAGAGACACTGTATGGTTTTGTAAAGAATGTTGTATATGTTTGTTATTTGTTAATTGTATGTCTTTGGTAAGATGTAGACCTGTTACCTACTTACCTAAACGCCTGCATTGTTTGTGATATCTTCATGACATTGTGTCACCATTCATGATATTTCCATTTCATTTAGTTATCTCTATAGACACGCTATTGTTGTGATGATATCCATACGTCACGCCCCATATTCCGCCATGGTGGGGTGTGACAGAATGGTATTAGAGACAATGGTTATAGAGAATTAGGTTGCCTAGTCTAGTAGCCTAGTCGATAGCTTAAGGGTCCATGCATGTAGGTGTCATAGGGGTATGTGTGCATTATAGTATATGGAGTGCTTAAGTGTTAATTTCGTTTTGGATATTTATTTACCTTCATACTTACTTATTGAGATATAATATATGTAACTACATTCATTTATTTTCTATTGATGCGACGTATGAACCAGAGTGTAGGAATCTATTTAGTGTTATTCATGTCACGTAGAAGAATATGTGCGCTAGGTAATAATAGGATAGTACCGATGTTGAGTCTACGACTAGTAGTAGATTCGAATTTCCGCCTGAACGGTTATGGTCATTTTTTTTAATCTTGGATATTTTATTGTGATTGATTTGATTTGGTGATTGAGCCTCGATTTATGAATGAAGTTAGGTTTGACGTATGAGATGTTCTTATTTTACCTATACGATATATATATATATATATATATATATATATATATATATATATAGTGTATTTTATGTGGTATATATGTGGTAGATATATGTGTTCCGTGTAGTAATAATTTCTTATAAGTGTCGTCATAGGAGGGAGTACATGGGTGAAAGGGGAAATATATAATTATGGAAGCCTACGTAATTATATATGTGCCACAACACCGATGGACTTCCAAGTATGGTTTCATGAAAAAGGGGTTAGTACATGCTTATATATGATGAGATCTATATTTTGGGTATTTGTACAATAGGGGTTTATTTAATGGTTGCTTATGATATGGATATGGTTTTTTTTGTGTTATATGTTTTGGGTTATAGTCGTGTTGTGTGATTATGGGGTCACACGATATGGTTTGGTTTTGGTGATTGGTTTTATGCCTTTTTGTGGCATGGTGAGATGGTAATTACTCGTATGAAAAAACGAGTGTATGACGCGATCGATTGACTTGACATGTATGATAACGAGTATGTTTTGAGAGATTTAATAGGTATACATATGCGGATGTATATATACTAGTAGATGTTATGTTATGATATACGGTCGTTCAATAGTTATTATAACTTGAACGTACCTAGTGTTCTCTCGTGTTTAAACAGTTTATTAGTGCTGGAGTTTGATGGAGTTCCAACGACGTTTTGAGTCTTTTTGATGTGTGTCTACATTCGGGTATGTATTTTAATTAATGAGAACTACTAAATTTTCTTGCAAATAAGTCTGGCTAATTATAGGAAAACGATTTTGAAAATAATTTGTAAGTGTATGGTAAGATATCGTGACTTACATATCTTTTTATTAAGTTTGTGGTAGTAAGTTATAAAAAAATTGTCTTGAAAATAATTGGATTAGTTTTCTAGGTAACATGTGATAATACATTTTAAAGGGTAAAGAAATTTTACAATAATTTTCTTAAGTGGAGTTAAAATTTTAGAAGTATTTAAATGGACGGAAAGAGTAAAAAGAGAGGTTTTATTTTGATAATGATAATTATAACACAACACCTTGTAAACGTGTAATAGTTAGTTATAACAAGCCTAAATAGATTATATAAAATAATCATAATATAGAATAAAATGAATAAAAACACCATATTTTATAAACACGTATTGGTTTCATAATAACAAGTGAAATGAGTTTAATGTGAGTAAACAAGATAATGGTTAGAATAACATTATACTATACTAACTAGAGAATACCTTTGATAAAATAATGAAGATAAAAGATGAGTTTATTGTTAAATGAGATGATAGATAAAGTAAGTTTTAGTACACTAACTGAGTTGTGCCCTTTGATAGTAACAGAGATGGTAAAATATGACTATGATTTCATTTATTGGTGTTAAAATATGGTCCTAATGTGAAGTAACTAATTGAGATGAAAATTTAAAATTTTCTAAGATATTGAAATTTGGTAATACAAATCGTCATGAGTTTATCTTTGTTGTTGGCACACTCAATTGATCTTTCGGATTACATTGTTTTGATTTCAGTTGTTTTGGCTAGGGTTCGTTTTACCCTATATTTTATTTTGGGACACGATTGTTTGGAATTCTTTTGGTACACGTCATGGTTGATTTAGTTATGCGGTTATGGGAACGTTAGGATGAGAGGATAGAGTTGGGTAGTATTACTTATGGTTAGATATTATAATGGACCGATGTATTTTGGTTTAAAGGTTGTGTTGAAGGAATGATTAAGATTTGGGGAGTTTTGAAACTTAGATTGGTTACTGGAATAAGGGAGTAAGTAAAGTTAGTTGACTGGTCGTGGGAACGAGATGTCATGCTATGAGAAGTTGGTTGAAGTACCATTAGGAGATTGATGAAAGTACTAGCGGATGTGAGGGTAGAGTAGAAAGTTTCTACTAACGGAAAGATGGGGCAAATAACACGCAAGGGAATTGGTATAGTTATGAAGGCAAGGTAGT
This sequence comes from Glebionis coronaria, assembly GCA_025667525.1. Classification (NCBI taxonomy): domain Eukaryota; kingdom Viridiplantae; phylum Streptophyta; class Magnoliopsida; order Asterales; family Asteraceae; genus Glebionis; species Glebionis coronaria. Next base: position 577,586,319 of record CM046878.1, read on the forward strand.
AGTAGACACGTGAAGGAAAACATGGATGTGAAAGAATGATTGGTAGGAGGATGATTAATGGTGAAGTACAACAAGTAAGGAAGAGTGAGCCATTGAGGGGTTGAAGTACCTTTAGCAATATTGTGGTAGATGAGTTGAAGTTAGAAGCTACTGGGTAGTGTGAAGTTCCTAGGTAACATCATAGAGACGAGAAAGAGTGCGTGAAGAGCTACATCGTGAAGAAAGGAGATGAAAGGAATACGTGTCGGCTGCTAGAAGGATGCAAGAGATTTCGAAGGAGTCACAGAAGTTGCAAGTACTGGAAAGGTGAGAAGCACTATGATGGGAATCTTCGTATGGTTCGTGAAGAAGAAGGACAGATCGAGTACCGGAGTGGAGCTACAAAGAGCTGAACCAGTGGATCGTGATGAAGTGAATACATAACATGGGGGATTAAGAACTCGTGGGAATAACAAGGGGAGTCGAGTGACTACGCAGATAGAATTTTTTGGCAATCAATATTGAGGGATGAGTAGTGAAGCTGAGCTGAATAAGTTCGTGGAGAATTGATTAGAGAGTCGGTTTTGTGAAGGTGTTATGAAAGATCTTTGGAAGAGACAATTATGCATTATCCAATGCACTAACTATTTCCATAGATTCGATGAATGAAGTATGTAATTTCGGTTGGATGGGATAGTGTAGGAATTAGGTAAAACCATGGAAGGAGAGGACCAAGTATTCCTAGAAGATGATGATTGAAAGTACCTCATGTTGGGTGCAATCAAAATAGAAGTATAAGATTTGAATAAGAATTTAAAATATGGCTTAGATTAGACAAATGGAAACTAATATGGGTATAAGATGAGAGTATGATCCGCATGGGATCACATAAAACTCTAGTTTCTCCCTATTAGGGTGGAGTAGGAGAACTGGTCGCGAGGAAAACACGTGAAGCTACTTGGATAATTTTGAGGTATAGATGACTTGAAAGACGGGAAGCATAGCATCGTGAGGTATGCCATGAGCTGAGGAAAAAGAAGGAAGTCTGGATAGATGCGGATCATAAATGAAATAGGTCGAGATAGGAACCTAAGGTAAAAATTTGGTATAGCCTAATGAGTAGACTAAGGGGCTAAGCATGCTAATATTGCTGTAGTGTGGAAAGGAAATGGCACTGACCTATACTGTTTGACTGGAAGGCTTAGTATCGATAATTGAATGGATGAGGAGTTATAGATGTGATGTGTCATGAGGGACGAAGGGCTTGGACTAACTGAGACAAGATGAGGAGCACTATGACCTTTAAGGTAAGACATTGTGTAGGTATAAAGGAAGTGTTGGGTATAAAAAAATATATAAAAAAAATATTTCATTGAGGAAAGTGAGAAAAGAAGTGTATGGGTGCTACTAATGAGCTATCCAAATTTAATGGAAGTAGTTGTAGCATGGATTTGGATGGAAGTTGATAAACTAACTAAGATAACTGTCCTTTTGGTGATATGTATAGATCATAAGCTGATTTGGATTGGAAGAGCCTTGTTATGATGAACTAATGAATATGTGAAACACCGTCATAGGTCACTTGTGTAAGGAAATTGGAATTTTTAAGTAGTTTAGTGGTATGGACTAAAGGGAGTTGATGAACATGATTGGATATGAGTATATCCAGCTACTTGGAAAAGGATGAACGAAGTGAGAAATTGCTACAAGTATAGGAGTCGTGTTGAGAGCTTGGGTGACTGATTTAGAGGGATGTGGGAAACTCGTTAGGGATGTCTGAGTTTTCATATAATGATTGTTATCATACTATAAGTCGATGAATGCCATTTGAGGCACTATATGGAAGGATAGGGTGAGTTTTCCTTATGGTGGACTAAAATCCGTGAAAGAGACTACTAATGTGGAAATGGTGTTTGTGGGAAAGGATGAGAGCAACAAGATATGCTATGTTGAAAAGGATGAAACCACTAAAGTTTAGTGACAAAGTTATGTAGGAAGTTTCACCCATAGTAACGGGTGGTATATTTTGGTAAAATGGAAAAGTTGATGTCGAGTTTTGTAGGTCTATTTATGATCTTTTGAAAGATTGGACCAATAGTTTATGGGTATATAATTACCTAGGGAATTGAGTGGTGTACATGATATATTTCATGTATTGAGATTTTGGAAATGTGGTTTGAGAATGCATATTTGCATGTGCGGTTATTAGGGATTTGTGTTAAAAAGAGTCATTTGTGAGATTTATTGGCTGTGAGGTCAAGACTTTAGGAATGAATTTAAATATTGTTGGTTTGTATATGTGGTATTTTGAGACTTGAACTAAAGTACACATGGAAATGAGAGGAGTTCATTTAGAACAAGTATCCTCATGTGATTTGTTGTTTGTGTGTTTCATCCTAAGGAGTAAATCTCGGGACGAGATTTCTATTAGGAGGGAGTGATGTGACAACCATGGTTTTTGGGGTTCGTCACTTAGACTATAGTTTAAGGTGTTTTGTGCAAATATGTGCTTTTATGTGCTTATGTGTTTATTTTGTGTGTTTGGAGTGAGATTTGGAGTGAGGTTTGGATATCGTTTATGGGTATATGGTACTCATAAGTAAATCGAGGAACAGTTATTTCATGTTCATGAGCCCACATGGTAGTGACTATGAAATGAGATGGTGTTACTTAGTGGTTTTACGTATACATATATGTATTATAGAAAATCGTATTTTTACAGTTTAGGGTTTTGCATTTAGGGGTCTCGAAAGAGGTATTTACTCACGGGAGTATTTTTTGGGATGGTTTTAAGTCATTTAGGACTTAGTTAATTAGTTTATTTCATATTTCAAGAGTTTTTATAAAACTGTATATTTTTACGTCTTTTACGGTATACGCGTAAAACTGACTAGTTTTACGGTTTTGAGGTTTCGGAGGCTTTAGGAGCTTAAATAAATTAAGGAAAATTAAGGTAATATTATTAATACAATTATTAATAATAAAAAGGAAAAAAAACGAAATTAAAGGGGTATCGTCAGGTTTGGGATGCAAGAAAGAAAAAGAAAAAGGAAAAAGAGGAACCGGGCTTTTGTAATGGGCCAAGGACTTGTTAGGAAATTATATAAACACTTTTTATTAACCAAAATCAAACATAAAATCCATGGAGATAAAGCTTAAGTCGAAATACATGGAGTCTATTTAGGGTTTTCATATATTTCTTGTCTTCCAATAATTCTAAGGTAAAAATCTTCAATCTCTTTTTAATTAAATTATTTTTAATTCTTTCTTAATCATTATATGATGGATCTAGGTTAGTGTTTATTATAAAATCTGTAATTTAATGTTATCACAATGATATAGACATTATTAGAATAATTAGGGTTAATGATTAAACATGATGAGGGTAATTAATTTGGTTAATTATGTTAAATTCGTTTTTAAAAACTGGGCAGAATTTTTGGGTCATTGTTTTGATCATATCTAGAGTTTTAAAAACTTTTAATTTTCGAATCTTATGTCCCTGGAAAGATAATTGAGTTGGATTTCAAATGCAAGAAACGAGAACTAAATTGGAGGTCTGGAAGTGGGTCCAAAACAGGTTACATCAGTTGGGTGTCAAAACAGTTTTTAGATCAGCCTGATTTCTTTTTATGTTTGAATTGTTTGGGGTACTTAGGTTTATATTGGAACCTTCAAACGAACATGAGACTTAGATTATATATTAAATAAAAGATCTGGAGGAGGTCTGAATAAATGGGTTAGGGTAAGACCCTCTGATCATAACAAACTTTTCATATGTTCAAAAGTAGTAAATTCTGGATAGGTAATAGTATATATATATATATATGGAGGCCTTAACAGTGTCTTCAAGGTTGCGGCCAAAGGGGAGAGTTATCTAACACATGTAAGGGAATAGGGTTTCATTTAAAGAGGAAGTTGATCTGGTTAAGGGGGTGTTCGACCCATAGTTTAGGGTATGAAAAACAGGACTGTTTTTGGTTAAATGTTAACGGGGCGAGTTATGAACTAAACTAAGTTAAGGGCTTTATAGAGGGATGTAATGAGATGCATATGGCATATAAATGGGTTTTAGTGGTAGGATAAGGTTATATATACATCATAGATTGATGAGCCATTTTGGTATGTGGTTCATGTCTTGATTGTATACGTTTGTGTGTTTAGATTTTGCTAGAGTGCGGGTACTTGGAGAAGCTTGTTCAGGTGAGTTTCATAGTCCCATGTTTTTATGAGCTAAAATGATTTGACTTCTAGATGGGATGGAAGAGACACTGTATGGTTTTGTAAAAGATGTTGTATATGTTTGTTATTTGTTAATTGTATGTCTTTGGTAAGAGGTAGACATGTTACCTACTTACCTTGACGCCTGCATTGTTTGTGATTTTTTCATGACATTGTGTCACCATTCATGATATTTCCATTTCATTTAGTTATCTCTATAGACACGCTATTGTTGTGATGATATCCATACATCGCGCCCCATATTCCGCCATGGTGGGGTGTGACATTTAGTACAATATGAATCATCATATACCTCATTGTCTAAACTAGAGCTTAACATAGCCATAAGAGCAAAATCTTCCTCTTTCTCTTCAGCAATTAATGCTTGATTTCTTTCAAAACCCTCTGTCATAGCACTCCAGTCCCATCCACCTGCTCCATCTATCCCTTGCATGGCTACCATAGCCTTAACACTAGAATCATCATCCTTGCTTTCCTTCCTATAGCTGCTTCCATTCTTTGGCCCTCTGCACTCCCTAGAAAAATGGCCTCGCTTACCATAGTTGCAGCACTCCACCTTTGATTTATCAAATCTAACTGCATCAAAAGGATTTATGGAAATCTTCTTCCCATATTTCTTGTAAAATCTATTGGCCCTCATGCTGAGTAGAGCCATATTCCATTTGATGCCCATCTCCTCCAGTCCTTGCTTACTAATTTGATTCAGATCTTCATGTAACACAGTAGATCCTTGTGATCCTTGGGATGCTATGAAAGCACAAGCAGTGTCAAGGCTGAATGTTGCAGGCCTTTCTTCATCATAAGATGATCCAGATCTTGCAGCAGGGGAATGGGTAGCAGGGGAAAGTTTAATCCAACTGCCTTTGGAGATTCCATTGTTGTGAGATATGAAGGCCATGTTAGCAGGGAAATCAGTAGATCCACTTGAATTAGTGGGGATGGTTCCTAATGACTTCATCTCATTGACTACTGGCTCAAAAACTTTCAAGTTATTGTATATGTCGTCAATGTTCTTGTCATCTATGTCATCCATATTCTGCCAAATGGCTTTGTAGACAAACCATTCTTTCTGAAGGCTGTTTAGGAATATGGTATTCACTTGTTCTCTTGCCACTTCTATTTCAAAGAACTCCAACTGAGCAACCAGATCTTGAAGCCTATTGTATATAGCACCATTTGCTTCATCACCAATTGCTTTGAAAGAAGCAAATTGATCAAGCATTTGATTCTTTTTCTTCTTCTTTGTAGCCTCATTCCCTTCAAATGTTTTTCCTATTGCTTCCTAGAGTTCCTTAGCTGTCTTATACATTCTGAACCTTAGCTGATGTCTATCAGGTAGAGCCAACATCAAAGAACTGTGAGCCCTGATATCATGCCTTCTTGCTTGTATCTCATTCTCAGCAAGAGCAGCAGACTTCTTCTTGCTGTCACCTTTGGAGCTTTCACCATTTTCTTCTCCCTTATCTTTTTCTTCAACTTGAATAGTCTTGGAAAATTGATCACCAAACTCTATGATCTCCAATAGAACATAGTGTTCCATCTTGAGGTATTGTTGAATCCTGAACTCCCATAATTCAAAGTTTTCAGGATCCAGAATGGGTGGTTTGAGAGAATTGTTGTTGGTTGAGGATGAATAAGAATCTAAAGACATGGTTGATGTTGGTTGTGAGAGATATTTTGTTCTTGGTTTAATCAAAGTTTCTCAACAAGCTCTGATACCACTTGTTGATCCCAAAATCAGATCTTAAACCTTAGCTTGTCTAAGGGTTGTGATAGAAAGAATAAATTCAATCTAACACTAGAGACACTTTGCAATACAAAGTAACTAAACAAGATGCAGAATGTAATGTTTAGCACAAGAACAAATGTTTAAACCAAGCGTTAAACTTTAATATATCCTAGATATACGAATACCCAATAGTGGTATTAGGGTTACAAAACCTTAAAGTATGAAATGAAATGAACAGAGAAAGATGTGTTTTACATGACAACCTAGTGAGTCCTTTTATAGCACAAGGACTCACGTACAAGATCACTACTAACAAACTAGGAAACTATCTCGGAGTAGTAACTGAAACGCGTTATAATCTCTTCCAAGTTTATCTTAGTGGCAGGGTCTTTGACTTCAGCAGGGGGACCAATCCCCCTGCCTTTGTTATTTAGCAGGGGGAACTTACTCTAGCAGGGGAAACTCTTACCAACCAGCAGGGGGAACCAACACTCTTATATTTATTCCCAATATTATAAGCTAAAGATGTCTTAAAACCCTAGTTTTGTATTTTACATAATATAATAAGCAAAAACCCTTTTCAAAAGATATAATTCTGGTAAAATGTTGTTATTATGATTATAAATGTGTTTTGAAACATTGTTTTAATATCCTAGATCGTTTAGTACATTTTTGAGCCTGTTATGTGATTTTTACAAGTACAGGGACTAAAATTGTCATTTTTGAAATTATTTAACATTTTGGGCCAAAAGTGTCTTTTGTGAAACTTAAAGCTATATGAATAAATGTTGAAAATTTTAAGATCCTAAGATTAAATATTGAGGGTTGAAATTATAAATATTAAAACTATATACTTAAAGGGTTAAAAGTGTAATTATGCAAAAATATAATTATGAGGACTAATTTTGCCTATATTGAAACTAAAGAACAAAAATGTAATAATATACTATGTGTCATGTTTGTAGGGAAATTTGTACAAATATGTTCCATCTCGATATTACGTTCTGACTGAGTGGTTGGGTTTACGATTTAAAGCAATGTTGCAAAACAAGGTCTACAAGGGCGATTAATCGCCGGTTAATAGCTACAAGTCCTTCAACCTTGCCGATTAATGAAAAGGCGATTAATTACGGTTAATTATGGTCAACGACGGTGAAGGGAGGTCAAACTTGCCGAAAACCTACAAATTTTGCCGAAAATACCGAAAACTCACTGTAAACTTATGTTTATCACGTATAGTGACTATTTATATGTATAATAAGTTGTATATTATTAATTATATTGCCGTAAATACCTAAAAATCATTAGAAATATCCCAAACATGCCAAAAATATCAAAAATTTGCTAAAAATGGCAATCCGATTAATCACCGATTAGTCCCGCCTAGAACGATTACAAGTTACAATGTGGTTGTTGGGTCCACTAGATGTAGATCTTGCAGCCTGTCAGGAACGGTGAATGACTTCTGAAATCACAAGTCAATCCACAGAGAGACTCTATACACAATATGAATGTAGAATACAAATATAATAAAGAAGAACAGAATAACTATAAAGACTTGATCCTTTCTAAGGATTTCTAATATTGATAATCACTAGAACTACGTTTGGTGAAGGTGTGTATAACCCTTCTGCCTAAGGTTCCTTTTATACTACAAGGAAACCCTAATACATCATTAAACAAAACGTGTAAAACTGATATGCATATCCTTTCCTAACATATCTCATGCATATCTTAACAGAATAATAAACAAATAATAAAGTTTGACTTTGACCAGGACCAGGAGCACGACTTGCTCCTACTACTACTAGGACCAGGAGGAACTACATACCTCCTAGTCTACCTATTACATTTAACTATTACAATGGTCCTAACAATCCTCCCCTAAACTTGAATTTGACCTGTTGAGTTCAAGTTTCCTGGAAATCTGCAAATAAAGCCCGAGGATTGAATCAGCAAAACTAAAAGCAGCATCAGCAAGATAAGAATCAGAAAAACCGTCGCAACATGAAACACTAGAAGCTTCTTCAAAGCTTGGAACAAATCAGCATCGTGTTGAATCTTTTCAGCAACATGAGCAGATTTCATGAGCCTTTACCAAGTAGCTGCTCGCTCTTGGGCTAGCCAGTCTTTTTGGTGAAATAAGCATCACCCTGGGAGACTAGAACCCAGCCCAACTCTTAGAACGTGAATCAATGGTGAGTGGGAGTACCCTGATGATTTTAGGCAAACCATCACAGCCGTCAACGGATTTGATATGTATTTACCAGAAGCCGTACCCCTCTGGACTCGCCAACTCTCAGCAATGAAGCATCAGTGAGTTGAAAACCTTATAGCTTTAAGCAGGCTATTACAGCTATCAACGGATTTGATAAAATCTTTACCAAGAGCCGTACCCCTTTGGATTAGCCACTTTTCAGTCTAGGACTATGGCAAGTGAAAACCATCCAGTTTTAGGTAACCTGGCAACCATCAACGGATTTGAGAATCGCACCAGGAGCCGTACCCTCAAGGTGAATCAACTCTTTCTTGTCGATTAGACATGGTGAGTTGAGGACCATTTGTTGTGAGGACCAAGTCCAACACCAAGTGAAACCAGTAACCAGCACAAACACAATTTAGTAACCAGAACCCATAATGTGAAGCAGCAAATGGTATCATATTCACAAGTATAAAATCCAAGATGTGTTAAAAGTATAAGCAGATATTATATAAAAAGTAATTTTTTTTAACTATAAAGAATGAAATTCACCAATCACTTTACATATTGGTGAAAAGAATGATAATAAGAACAAATGAACAAAAAATACAAAACAGAAACACTTACAACCCAACCAAATCACAGACCAGAAGCAGCCTTCTTATCTGCTATCAAACGAGCCTGAATTCCTTCCACCAACGCAGTTGCCATAGAGGACTCATTCCCTGAAGGAGCATTGGAAATTTGCAAGTGACTAGCCAACATAGCCTCCATCGAAGAAATCTTCAAAGGATAATCTACTTTTGTGAGCATGAAAACCATATGACTAGATTCCAACTCCAACATATGCACCCCACATCCCGCATATAACTTCCATCGCTGAATCACCCATTGCATCTGATCCTTCCATATGCTAGAAACAGGAGCATGAGGAGGTACATCAAGCATCAGCTTAAGATCAGCCCAAAGGCGCAGACCAGGCCAGGAAGACACAGCCATGGGATCAAAAGGCATGCCAGAATCCACAAACCCATATAAAGCCATAAGATCCATTCGATCAGCCCAAGACAAAACACCCTGCAAACCCGAAGCTAACCGCATAGACCCATCACTCAGAGTAATTCTATGGGATACCATACCAGGAAGAGTTGTGGAACGCTCAACCGTCCAACCAGTAATATTTCCATTTCCCAAAGGCAAATCAGAATCACTGTCAGAAGCGGCATCAATCAAATTCTTAGGATCACGCTTCTCATAAGGGACCGTCTTGCCACGTCGAACACGTCGAGCTGTTTTCTGGCGAAGCGAACGTCGAGGTGTGGAATCACTTGGTGTGGGTTCAACCTTTACTTTTACCTCAGCTGCAACAGTGGGAGCAGGAGTAGTAGACTCATGAGTTTGCCCACCCAAGGGATCAATAGGAGCTGCACTAGAAGTAGGAATAGGTTGAGTTCCAGGAACCTGTGGTGATGGAGATGGCATATCAGGTGTAGCTGTGGTAGGTGTTGTGGTAGCAAAGATGGTGGTGGTAGCATGTGTGGTGGTGGTAGCATGTGTGGTGGTGGTAGCAGGACCGGAAGAAGAACCCAAAGGAGCAACAAAGGAGAAGTAGTTGTACCAACTGAAGTAGCAACAAAAACTGATGGACTAGCAGCAGAACTAGGAGTAGGATCAGATGAAGGACCAGTAGTAACAGTAGGCGAAGAAGAGGTCACCACACGAGGATGGTAGATAAATCGTTCCGGAATTGGTTGACTCTGACGCTTAACCATACGTTCATAAAGTGCCTTGAGCTCATCAAATTATAAAGCCCGAACCCTGTCCCACTTCCAAGGAGCATTAAAATGAGCAGTGGACTGATACTTCACATATCGTTGCATCTGCTTGCGCTCCTCAGTTCTTGATAAAGGTCTGTTCTTTCTCTTCTCACGAAGCTGTGCAGCAAGGGCCAACTGTTGCTTGCGCATCAACACCATGGCTCTTGGAATACAGTTATGCTCATCCACATCATCACCCAAAAGATCAGTGAACTGGGCATAATCCCTGGTAAGAATAGTCAATACCTGTATCCAATCACTATCACTCTAATGCATTACATCGTGCTGAACTTGTTCACGTCTCCGCTGTTGAAGCGCCTCTTCTGCAGCCCTATCAGCTTCATCAATCTCGGCTTGGATCCGTTGAGCAGCCTCCTCACCTAGCCTTTCCTCCTCAAGTTGTCTACGTGTACGCTTGCGAGCTGGTGAGGGAGCATCAGTCATTGGGGCCTTCCCCTTTGAATCATGGGATGGACCAGCATTGGAACCAGCAGCAGGACCAGAAGCACCATCCATAGGAGTAGAAACGCCAGCCAGAGAAGGAACACTAGAGGATGTCGGAGGAACCGGCAAATCATCATACAATTTATCAGCAAAGGCAGCCTTTGCCAACAATGTCAAACCATCCTCAACACGCTCCGTACCCTCCTCATCAGAGTCAGAGTGGATCACATGCTTCTTTCGTCGTCTTTGCTGAGTCTCTAAAGCTTTGATGCGATCAGCCAGAGGAAGAACAAACTCCCTAGTAAGTTTCCGGTGTTGGTTCAAATCAGCTTCCAAAGAGAGAATCCGCCCATGATACCTGTGCATAAGATCAAGTAACAACATAAGTGTAGTAGGCTCCTCCGCCTGCCCACCAAGAGGACTTGGGTCAGGTAAGGCGTCATTGGAGCCCGAAGCAACAGATGGGTCAACATGTGGAGTACTAGCACCAAAAGGTTTATCAGCAGAGTGTGGAGCAGGACTAGGAGGTGGAGTCTCCACAAATAGAGACTTTTGTGGTACTGAAGAAGGACCAGCCTTGGAAGGGGATGGTTTTTCAACCACCACCTCCTCAACCATAGGGTCATCATCAATCACAACAAACTCAGGAGCCTCCTCCTCCTCCTCCATAGGACCCTGAGCCAGCCCCAACATGGCCTCAGTAAGGGGCCTCCACTCCCCGGTAAACCCATGGACCATATTATAATACACTTTTGCAGTAAGCTTAGACGGCACATGTTCAGTCCTATCACGAGGAATGCAAACCAGTATTTGTTGTAAAAACCTAGGATACATAAGAAACTTCTTTCTAGAACCAGCATTAGATAGATTAGTAACCATCCCCTCAAATAGATAATGAGAGAAGTTAAATACCCTACCCTGGGCTAAGAAATTAAGACCAGTAGCCAAGGGAGTAGGGAAAGCATCCCAACTCCCAGACTTGGGACTCATACAATGAATCAGAAAATACACCAGAAGCTTCCATTGGGGGGAAACCTATTTTTCTGGAAGTTAAACTTCCCCCCATGATTGTACCCTATAGCAGCCATCCCCTCCAATACCTCCGAATTGGGGATGGACTCAACACCACCTTCATCTTGAAGATGAAGAGAAGATCGAATAGAAGCCTCAGTCACCACGTATGAACGTCCATCTATGGTAGCATGGAGTTCACGTGGACGACCATCCACAACCACAAGACGAGCAGATGCCCAAAATTGACGAATAACACTATCATAAATAGTGGGACATACAGTAAACGCATACCTTAGGTTGGAAGCTTCAATGAATTCCATAATGTCAGCAAAATGTTCACGATGTGGACCATCACCCAGATAGGCAACTTTGTTGTGAGCAGGTTGGTAAACTAGGGCAGCTATGGATCGTGATTAATTGGATGAAGGAAGATTTTGGTTAGGGTTGAGAGAGTAGGATCGGTTTTGTGTGTGTGATGAATGGAATGATTGAGTCAAGGGGGTTAAGTTGACCATTAATAAGGAAAAGAGTAATTGTTCATTGACCCCTATTAATGGGGGGTTGCCCTTTCAAATTAGACATAATTGCATAGTAACCACCTGCCCCTTTTAACATAATTCCCAACTCCCAATTTACCATAGTTAATGAAAAATGTAAATACCAGAATTGGGAGCGTTGACCAAAAGTCAAAGCACACAATGGTCAGACCAGAAGCAAAATGTGGTCAACAAAGGGCAAAAGGAATGAACAGTATCCCAGACCAGTACTAGAAGCCAATCACCACTTGACAAAGAAGGATTTCGAACCACCAGAAGCCAACCAATTATGACTAGAAGCTGACCAATGAGGACCAGAAGCCAGTCATGTAATACCATAACCACCAGAAGTGAGCAAAATCCTCCACCAGAAGTAACACACACCACCAGAACCAATCTAATATGTTGTCTGTCCTAAGTAATATGTTGTTAAAATCTATCAATACGTTAGTCTGTCCTAAGAATATGTACACAAAGCCTCCCCTTAGGCTTAGCCTCCCCTCAATCCTAGACCTCAAGGATTGGCCATCCCAATGTGAACCACCAAGTGGTTAAACCGAGGACCATCAAAGGCCTTTGTCAACAAATCAGCAACATTATCATCCGTATGAACTTTAAGAACCTATATCAACTTCTTCTCATTGGCATCCCGTATAAAATGATGCCGAATTTCAATATGCTTTGTTCGCTGATGAAAAACAGGATTCTTCACAATGCAAATAGTGCTTTGATTGTCAATAAAAATTTTGGTGTTCATAAAATTGAAACCATAATCCAACATCTGATTTTGGATCCACAAAACTTGTCCACAACAACTAGCAGCAGCAACGTATTCAGCTTATGTTGAAGAAGTAGCTACTATTGTCTGTTTCTTGCATTGCCATGAAATAAGTCGACGACCCAAGAATTGACAACCACCAGTAGTAGACTTTTTGTCATTATTAGCACCTGCATAGTCACTATCACTATAGGCTTCTAGAACAAAAGGTGATTCTCTAGGATACCATAGGCCTAGTTTAGGTTGAGCCTTGATATACTTGAAAATATTCTTCACTGCATTTAAGTTCGAAATCGTTGGAGTCACCTGGTGTCTAGAACAAGCACTTACTGCAAACATGATATCCGGACGTGATGCAGTCAAATACATGAGGGAGCCAATCATAGACCTGTACATGTGAACATTGGCCGGGGGGTCTGGCTCATTCTTAAATTTGATTTTAGCAACTTCATAAGGAGTTGATGCTGGTCTAAGAGGATCCATGTCAAACTTCTGAAGAATCTCATGAACATATTTATCTTGACTGATGAAAATCCCATCCGATTGTTGCTTGACTTGAATACCAAGGAAGAATGAAAGCTCTCCCATCGCACTCATCTGAAATTCGCCTTGCATCAAGTGTTCAAACTCATCACACCATTACTTCCTAGTAGAACCAAAGATAATGTCGTCCACATAAACCTGAACAAGGATAATGTCCTTGGTATTCCTCCTAAGAAATAGTGTTTTGTCAATAGTACCCCTTCTATAGCCATTCTTTAACAAGAAAGTGGAAAGACGCTCATACCAAGCTCTAGGAGCCTGATGTAATCCATAAAGAGCCTTGACCACCTTGTAAACTTTCTTGGGATGAAGTGGATCTACAAAGCCCTTAGGTTGAGTGACATACACCTCCTCGTCAATTTTGCCATAGATAAATGCACTCTTGACATCCATCTGAAACATCGTAAAGCCCACATAAGAAGCAAAAGCCAAAAACAGACGAATGGCCTCAATCCTTGCAACCGGAGCAAAAACCTCAGTGTAGTCAATGCCCTTAATTTGAGTGTGGCCTTGTGCGACAAGCCTTGCTTTATTCCGTACGACAATACCCCGTGTATCCTTCTTGTTCTTGAGAATCCATTTGGTATTGATTGCTGTCTTTCCATCTGGTAAGTCAACCAGAACCCAAACATTCTGAAACAAGAATTGCTGCATTTCCTCCTGCATAGCCTCCACCCAACTTTGATCCTCAAGAGCATGAGAAACTGACCTAGGTTCCACCTGTGAAAGAAAACAAGCAAACAAACAGTGTTGAAAGTCTGTATGATTATTACGCTTTTGATCTTCAATATAGCTCACAAGAGCATGATGATCAGACGAGGCCTTCTGCTGCATTCTGCGTGTCTTGACAGTAGAACCAGGATCTCCAATGATTTGAGTGGTAGGATGATCTTTGTGTGATTGCAAGACTGGATTGGAAGAGACCTCCACTTCTGGTGCCAAGTTATTGAGATCACCAACAAAGTCAGCATCATATGAAGCAGTGTTGAAAATCCCATCTACTGGTTGTTTATGAATGTCATCCAGCTTGGTAGAAGACTTCTTTTGATGGTTCCCCAAATCAGAAGGACTGGAGAAACGAGTATTGGAAGCAGACTCACTAGCTGGAGTACCAGTAGGTGATAAGCTAGCACTAGGAGCAGAAGCTGGGGTACCAGGAGCAGCATTGTCAGTAGGCTTATCCAAGGGAAACTTAAAACCACCTTGAGCAGCTGCTGTAGTAGCTTCTTGTTGTTGTTTGAGTAGAGTATCAAGAGCTACTTGGGAATCCGGTACATCCAATGGAGTTGCATCACTAGGAGGAGTAGGAGAGACTGTGGTAGAGTAGGATGGAACCACAAAAATGTCATCCTCGTCATCTGAATTAGAAAGATTAGAAGGAACACCAGTACTAGAAGTTGCAAACACTTGTGGGCCTGCATCATGCTTAGTTTTGAAGCGAATGTATCCTAACGAATCACTAAGATAATCAAGATCAAAATACCATTCAGGACCCTTGCCTTGGATGTTTGACTTCTCTTCAAAATACCTGAGATTTATAGTTTCAATGATCCGCTTGGCCTGGATATTGTAAACACGATAAGCCCGAGAGTAAGCTGAATATCCCACAATGTATCCTTCATCTGCCTTGCCATCAAACTTCCCCAAATAGTCACTAGTATTCAGAATGGTGACTAGACACCCAAAAGGCTTCAAATGAGAAATATTTGGAACTTTGCCTGTTAGAAGCTCATAAGGAGTCTTCTTGTGAGGATTGGTAATAGAAACCCTATTCAAAACATAACTTGCAGTATTAACAGCTTCTGTCCAGAACATGGTTGGAAGCTTAGAATCGGCAAGCATAGTTCTTGCTGCTTCTATTAGTGTCCTGTTCTTTCTGTCTACCACGCCATTCTGTTGAGGAGTCCTTGCTGCACTATAATCTCTTTTGATGCCCTTAGCATTACAAAGTGCTATGAGGTCTTTATTTTTGAACTCGGTTCCATTATCGCAACGAATACCTTTAACCTTCTTGGTCAACTGGTTCTCAATAAGGTTAAGAAAATCTCTAAGAATTGAGTAGGTCTCACTCTTGGCAGCCATGAAGAACACCCACGAAAACCTGCTATATCCATCAGTTACCACCAGACAGAATTGTTTGTGGTCAATGCTCCTAATGGAAGTAGGACCAATAAATCCATGTGTAGTAGCTGCAATGGTTCAGTAATGAGACTAAGAGCAGTAATGGCCTTGAAGGATGCTTTGTGCTGTTTGCCTTTGCTGCAAGCAATACAATTCATATCATTTCTAAACGACTTGGGAGGTAAACCAGAGACCAAATTCAGATTCGCAAGTTTGTGAATGGTCTTGAAGTTCACATGCCCCATCCTTCTATGCCATTGAGTGGCTTCATCTTCTGAGGCTTTAGCAACTAGACATGCTAGCTGACCAGTAGGATTGACTTCATTCAGCTTGATCCTATAGAGATTGTGTCTTCTAGGGATTCTGAGGAGAACTTGTGAGTCATCCGGAAGCTGAAAGTCTTTGGAGAGCACAAGTGCATCAGTATCAGTGAAGAGAACAAAATGCTTCTTGTCACAAATCTGAGAGACAGATATCAAGTTGAAATGCTGAAGTGCTTCCACATAGTAGACCTGCTCAAAATTTAGATTTGGCGTCTTAATTGTTCCTTTGCCAGTGATCCTGCCTTCACCCCCACCAAAATAGACCTTGCCTCCATGAAATGGTACAAAGTTAGAGAGAAGACTTTTATTTCCTGTCATGCTCCTGGAGCAGCCACTATCAACAATGCCTAGACTAGGATCTTGGTATGGAGTAACCTACAACAACAAGATAATAAAAATGCAAAAGTTAGTGTCTTAAGGGGACCCAAACCTTTTCAGGTTTGAGCCTGCCTTGTGGATCTTTAGTAGAGTGCCAAGAAGATTGCTGAGATCCACCGTTGTTCCTTGGTTGCCAATACATCATATGGGTATTATTATTTGACCAAGAACAACCTGCTGAGGGCTTAACAGTAGTTCCCAAACTTCCCAAACCAAAATACGTGTGGTCCAAATTAGGTAGATAAACTGGATTAACATTTTGAAAATAATTACTGGCGGTTTGTAATCCAATGTTTCTCCAATGATCACAAACTAAAGGAGAGGACCTTCTAGAAGAAGAAAACGATTGAGCACTAGGATTAAGTCTTCTAGAAGTATATGGGGCAGCTCCTGGTGGACCAGGAGCAGGAAATGCATGATAAACAGAAGCATGTGTGTCATAAAAATCACAATATTTAATTAAATGAAGTGCAATTCCACAAACAAAACATGTTTTAATAGACCTTTTATTAGAATGAGATTGTTTCATATTGTCAACATTATTACACACAATTCTAGGAGTAACATTCTTCCTAGGACTCAATAAACTAGGACCAGACACACATGACATAACAACAACTCTTTCTTCACACTTCCTAGCACCAGTAGCAGCATGATCATTCAACTTGGAACTTGTAGGTCTTGACTCTTCACTTGAACCACGAGATGCAGAGTCACTGGCTTTTTCCCTGAAAGTACACGAGACAAAGTCATTAGAATTAGTAGAACTTTTTGGGGACTCATGCATTTGTGATCCATCCAAGTCATTATGCCATGAAGTGGGCATAAAAGTTCCAGTAAGAGGAGGAGGGACAGCATGCATTTTTGCTGCTGGTTTAAACCTATTGTAACTAGGTTTTCCCTCGTCCTCTTTGTCGGCATCAAAGACACTTGAAAAATATAAATCAAACACATCTTTTGAATCAATATATTTTTCAAATCCTAAGCCTCTTTTAGTTCTACCAGACATGCTACTATCAATTAATTTTGAAAGATTTTTAGGTGCCTTTTGCCATTTTTCAAATCTCAGCATTGTAGCATCTAATTTTTCTTGCATCTCCTGTTTTTCTTTGATACTGGTATCTCTTACTTTTTCTGTATATTTAAGCATATTAGTTGTGTTTTCTAAATCGATGCTTAGTATCTGAATTTTATCCTCATACTCACGTTGAGTATCTTGTAGCCACCTCTTTTGTTGTTCCAATGTGTTTAAAGAAGCCTTATAGGCTTGAACCTCTAAAAAGTACTTATCATTTTGATCATTCACTTCATTAAATTGGGACAACAATTTAGAGTATTTATCATGACAACCAAGAGGACAATGTTGTACCTGAGGTGAGATGCCCATCAGAGCAAACTCGTCTGCTTCTTCTACATCAGAGAGATTCCCAACAATCATTGCAAACACGTCAGTCGAGGACTCAGCTGATTCCAGAGTAGAACCTGATGTTCATTCCAGTTGACCATAGAGTCAACAGATACCAATGCCTTCTTGTCATCTTTTATCTCCTGAACCTTAAAAGCGGAGTACCTGCTCTTCTCCTTGTCATTCTTGCTAGGGCATTCCCTTGCAAAGTGACCTTGTTGCTGGCAGTTATAGCATCGAACTTTGCTTCTGTCGAATCTTGCTGGCTCCCGAGGGTTGTAATTAAATTTCCGTCCTGCTTTCTTCTCAAACTTGTGAACCCTAAGAGTGAGCATGGCCATCTGCCATTTAAGATCCATTTCATCCAGGTCAAGTTTATCGACCTGTTTGAAGTCATCAAAAGCAAGTTGTTGTTGAGCATCAACATCAGCCACAAAAGAATGGAGAACAGCTTCTACCATACTACCAGACTTGGCAGTAGGATCAGGAGCAGAAGTATGCTGAAAAGTATGTTGAGAGGACACAGTATTGCTTGGGCTACTAGCATATGACATGGGACTGGATGCCATAGAACTCACAAAGGCAGAATTAGCAGGAGTGGGAAAAGAGTCACTTGAAAATCCTCTCACATGAGATTTAAAAGTTCTGAGCTTATGAAACAGATCATCAAAGTTGAGATAGTCAAGCCCACCTTTGGCTTTGAGAGAGATCACCACCTGATTCCATGAGTAGGGTAAGGCTTTAAGAAACCTTGCATTAATATTACCATCATAAGGCTTTGACCGAAGTTGATTCAATTGGCTCAATATCTTCTGAAACCTGTCATACCCTTGATGTAAACCTTCAGTTTCTGAGATTTTGAATTCTGTGAATTCATCTCTCAGCATGGATCTTCGCATTTTCTTTGACTCCTCATTCCCACCAAACCTTGCTTTTATACCATTCCAGATCTCTCTGGCATCATCCAAATGGTAGAAGTCACCCATGTGATCTTCAGGAAGAGATTGGAGCAAAATCGTTTTTGCTTTGACCTCCTTCTGAATAGCTATGATTTCTTCATGAGATTTAGGGTCAAGAAGAGTAATATTACCATTCTTGTCTCTTCCAGTTAGCTTCCTGCTGTTCCCATTCAGAATAATCTTCCAAAGATCTTGATCAGTATTGGTGATCCACCATTCCATCTTCATTGCCCAGCTATCATATTATCCTTTTTCAGAAGAGGGAATTTACCATTCGTGTTGGAAACCGTAGCAACGATCTGATGAGGTTGCACAATTTTAGGACTGCTGTCTTCTCCTGTTTTAGTAGAAGTTGAGGCAGACATGATAAAACAAAATTGTCAGTAATAAGAAAACTTAATTCTTCTGGTATAGAGACCCTCCCAGGCTCTGATACCACTTGTTGGGTGCACTAGATGTAGATCTTGCAGTCTGTCAGGAACGGTGAATGACTTCTGTAATCACAAGTCAATCCACAGAGAGACTCTATACACAATATGAATGTAGAATACAAATATAATAAAGAAGAACAGAATAACTATAAAGACTTGATCCTTTCTAAGGATTTCTAATATTGATAATAACTAGAACTACGTTTGGTGAAGGTGTGTATAACCCTTCTGCCTAAGGTTCCTTTTATACTACAAGGAAACCCTAATACAGCATTAAATAAAACGTGTAAAACTGATATGCATATCCTTTCCTAACATATCTCATGCATATCTTAACAGAATAATAAACAAATAATAAAGTTTGACTTTGACCAGGAACAGGAGCACGACTTGCTCCTACTACTACTAGGACCAGGAGGAACTACATACCTCCTAGTCTACCTATTACATTTAACTATTACAATGGTCCTAACAGTGGTCGACCGCCCGACTAGCAATTCACGATTTTTGCAACCATGATTTAAAGTGCCCTTGCTCCTTTAACATTTATAGAATCGCTTTTGAGTGTAATGACCCGAAGAATGATGCTATAACACCAAGATATATGAATCAAAGAATATATATATATAATATGAAAAGATGAACTCATATATTATGACTTGATATATATATATATATATATATATATATATATATATATATATATATATATATATATATATATATATATATATATATATATATATATATATATATATATATATATATATATATATATATATATATATATATATATATATATATATATATATATATATATATATATATATATATATTGTATGTCAACTCAGATTTTGTGAGAAGGTTGTGACTGATTATAGCAGAATAATTCAAGACTCTATAGGCTAAGTGAGTTCATAGCCTCACTTTTGAAAGTTATAAATGATTTGAAAACTCGTGAGGGAGATATATGTTAATACTGGAATAAAAGTGTTTTTGTATGCTGCCTATATGATTATTGACACTACGTTTACTTATTGTTGTTAAGTCCCTTTTTAATCGTGGATCGCTAATGATTTAATGAACGCTAATATTCTGAATAGTACTATTGGAGACTGACATCTCCTATCTGGGCAAGTCGCACTTGCCAGTAGCTAATTGTTTCCACCTAGGCAAAACAAATATGCTTTATTTTGCTAAACCCAGGATAGTCCGGCAAACTACATGCTTAAGGGCAATTTGTTGGTTTTTCTGATAATGTCTAGTCGCGGGGTCATGAGCTAGTGCAATAACAATCGATGAATTTGAAATTTGGGTGTATAACACTGTAGCCCTGGAATCGTACTTGTATTCAAATATTGTTTAAACCTATGAATTCACTCAACCATTATGTTGACTTTAAGTCATATATTTCAGGTGAATGAGGATTGGTGGACTGCGGACGACGGTGTCTTGAAAAGTTATCATTCTAAAGAATAAAACTAGATCTTTGGGAATACTTGTGATGTACAGCGTATGTACAGTTGTTTTTATTTAACTCTGAGTAATAAATGAATGATAACGTAAATGGGGGGTGTTACATCTTCCATGAAACTAGATTTCCTCCACGATAAACACAATAACCAGTTAATGATCTTCTGGTTACTTTACACTTAGCCCAATCAGAGTCTACAAACACGTTCAATGTGTTACAGACTGTGATAACTCGAACCCGAGGTCATTATATAATATTATATTACGAATATTTTTGAAATTTTTGATGAGCTTGATTGCTATGACGATTGGTGGTTTGATTTAAAACCGACATTGGAAGTCTCATTTTTACCTTTTTACCAATTGCAAGGATTATTAGTGATTACGATATCGACGGATGACCGAGATTTTACGTTTTATTATTTGTTGTTTCGATGATTATATTTTTGACGTTTTTGTTTTAATTGCGTATTAAGTCGCGCCGGGACTATATTAATATCATATTTGAGTGCGTTTTTAATTTTTGAGAAGTATTTTTACGAAACCCGATTCTCGTAAATATTTTCAAAATTAACAATATACATTTTCTACCCTTTAAACTATTAAATTACATTTTGGTCCAAAACTATGCAAAATTGGCAAAAGAGGTCCCTCCACCACCATGTATAAACAAAATCTAACCTAACTTCTACACATAGATAACAAGTTAGAAAAATTTTCATCCCACCTCTCTCTCTCTCTCTCTCTCCTCTCTACCGTCACCTATACACACCCCAAAACACCATTTTATCTTGATTTTTACTATGATCTAACCAAAAACAAAATAAGACCACCTCATAAAATTCAGTTGTGATTCTATTGGTATGATTTTATACATATGCTATGAGTTTTTATTTTTCTTATGATTTTGAGTTGATAAGTATGTTAGATGATCATGCATGTGATGATCTAGCTATGATCATGTGTAGATCATGTTATTTTGTTGAAGAAAAATTATTTTGATTTTGGGGTTTTTATTTTTATGATTTATACCAGTGTTAGGATTAAGATATATTGATATTAAGGTGATATTAGTGGTAGGAGATTGAATAAAATGGGTCAAAAAATTGATTTGGTATGATTTCTAAACATGTATTTTTGGGCAGTGGGTTCAAGGCTGTTTTTGGAAATCTTATTGTTTGATTATTGTTTAACTAATAGGATAGCGTTATGGGATTTTGATTACCTTCCATTTGATATAAGGTAGAGCTTCTAACTCCAAACGAGTGTGAAGTTATGCTAGTTTGATTATTCGTGTACCGGGAGACGAGTATCGACACAATCCGAAGTTGTTGTCGATGTTTGAACCGAATCTCAGGGATTATAGAATGAGTTGTAGAAAGTTTCAAGGTCTGATGTTAGGTTCTAAACCTAGGGTTGTGAGTCTATTTTCAAACTCAAGTATCGGTTTTGTAAATGAAATTAATTTAGAATGGTTAAAATGGTTGTATGAGTCGATGACGTAAAACAGTCCGGTTTTTGTAGTTCAAAGATGTGTCGGGCAGGGAAATTTAAAAGTAATATCTTCTTATGGTCTTTTAAGAGGACTTTCTATAGATAGTAAGTGAGATCTTTGGGTAGTATCATAAATTTTTGACGTGTTTAAGTGGGGTAAATGAGCTCGTACACTTGGTATGTACCAGCAGATGTTATTGAAAGAATAGACTAATAGAGTAAACATTTAGAATGAAGTAATAGTGTCACTTGTATGGTTTTTCAGTTGATCATGGTTTTGTGAGTTTAAATTTTTGTTACTAAGTATGGATTTTACTTAAGTCCATTTATTAACGAACACACCTTATTTGGTAGGTTGCGGTTTTCGTGTTTATCGGGCATCTTCTATCGTCGAAGATCGTCTTGCTATTGCTATTACTCAAGGTGAGTCTATAGCCTTGCTTTGTAATTGTTTTGAATGATTTTAAAACCTACGAGGGTGATACATGCTATTTGAAAATAAAATGAACATAAGTCATGATTCATTGTTTGGACCCGAATGTTGCATGTTGTTGCCTTGAATTGTATAAGTACCTAGTTGTTGACGTTCCTAATTTCATGAACCGTTAATTATCTTATAGCTCGATGTTGCGAGTTGGGAATAGCCTCTTGCTCAAATGATAGTACTATTGGGTTGACGGCCCTATCTGAGACCAAGGCATTACGCGTAGTAACCTCTGGGAAGGATAATTTACGAGAACAAGAGTCAGTGGTATAAAATTAACAACTAATACCCTAGTAGGGGCAGTGGAATTCATATAGTCATGCCGGCTTTAGGCATGGGTGACTAAGTTAAGGGGTAGGTGTCATGAGCTTAATACAAATCTATAGCTATTTCTATAAGCCAGAATGCCTGAATAGTAGATTGTATACGTAGCAATTCTATTAAATGTTCATAGTTGATTATTCGCTTGTGTTCAAATAATGATTTGATAAACCTATAGACTTGCTCAACCGTTGTGTTGATGAATTTAAGCATGTATTTCAGGTGATTAAAGTTGATGAATGGCTGAGCTTGATGGAGAAGGATTGCGGGTTGCTTTTGTGGTGATTGGGTCTAAAACTGATTTCTTTCTCTTTTGTCATAAAATCAATTAGATTTGGTCATGTATTTTGGTAAAAATGTGTGTTTATTGGTTGAGATCTTTGGGGGACCTAAATGCTACTCTGATATTTCTAAACTTGTTTTATTTGGGATCGAAGGTTTTAGATAATGGTTAAATTATTTCCTTTTATATTTCAAATGTACCATTTTGAGATCGTTTAAAGTGTTTTGTGTAATGAAGTTTGAGTTTAGCTCCCAAATGTGTATTTCCGATGCGCAATGTAATTTGGGGTTGTTAAAAATTGGTAATTAGAGCTTTTTAATTATAGCGAATTAGGTCGATTTTTGAAAATGTCCTAAACTATAACTTTGGTGTCTAAAATATTTTACAAAAGCACGCAACTTCTCCGCAAGGCTCGGGTAAGATTATTTGTTTTGAATTGTTTTATAGTTAGATGTATCCCTTAAAACTGAAATGATTTTTAGAGTATTTATTAAGTAAATACTGTGATGATGTATTGATGTTGTTGAAAGTACGTTGAGTACTTGTTATCATAGTTTTCTTTATACAATACATATGTATATAATTTTGAATAATGACCTTATATACTGTCGAGGGTCTAGGACAGTAGACCAGATGATGAACGATTTTCCAACTGATTTCTTGCGACTTGTATTTGGTATGTAGAGATTGGAGTTTGTTAGGGCTTGTAAGATGGATGAGATTGCTAGTCTTAGGTCGATTGTGATGAATTTGAGTGCTTGAATTGAAATTTTTAAAGAGAAGTAGGTAAGGTTTTAGAGGAAGAGTGAATTGGAGTCTCATGTGAGATCAATTTTGAGTCAAGCTTAGAAGTTTAGGAATGTTGAAAGTTGTGACAACCCCGATTTTTGAGGTTCGTCACTTAGTCTTATTTTTGGGGTATTTTGTGTGACTATGTGATTTATGTGATTTATGTGTTTATATGTGTGATTTTGGGAATGAGAATGGACGAAATGAGGTACATGATTTGTAAATCATGGTACGGGTTGTAAATGAAATGAAATGAGTTTAGAAATGAACTGCGGGAAAGTTCGGATATCGTTTTTACAAGGTTTCGTGTACGTATCCTATGTTGTATGTATGTATTAAGTACATATTATATGGTTAGGATAAGTATTAGAGATACTTTCCATAATTAGAAACTTTCGGAAATTATGTAGAAAGTCGAAAAATTAGCGAATAGGTGTCCGGTTCTGATCCGGAAGGGTCTATATGTTAACTAATGGTAATCATAAGTTAATAGCAATTAAATTATAAAATAATGAAGGGGGATTCAGAATTATGGGCCCCATAGCAGAATATTTTAATAAAAAAATATAATTACCATATAAAAGTCCTAATTGGGTCTAAACTTGATCAGGAGGTTACCAAAGCATATATAAACACCCCAAGACCCCAAAAATGACCCATAAACCTTAAATTAAACTCTAAGTCAGTCAAATAGCAATGGATGATCAAGAAGAGTCGAATTTATGCTCAGGATTTAAAGGTACGTAATTAAACTAGGTTGATTAACGTTAATTTACGTATTTGTAACCTACTATGATGGATTAGGGTTTGAGATTCATAATTTTTGATTAGGGTTTGTTAATGATCTGTAATTAATAATGTAATTAATGGGTTTTTATCATTGGAAATCATTTTTAGGTTTTAATTAGGGTTTATGTATGATTAATTAAATTAATTATGAGAAAATCGTTTTTAAAAACTGGGCAGAATTTTTGTTTATTGTTTTGATCATAGCTATAGTTCTAGAAACATTCATGATGCGATCCAAGAACCCTTGAAAAGGTAATTGAGTTGGATTTCTAATGCATGAATCAAGAACTAAATTGGAGGTCGGGAGGTGGGTCAAAAACAGGTTACAATAGGAGGAGGTTAAAACAGTTTTTGGAACAACGGATTTTCAATTTGTGTTTTAAGGTGATTGGGTTACTTAGAAGTACAATTGAGCCCTCTAATAAACGTGGGAGTTGTTTTATATATTAAATAAGAGACCTGGAGGAGGGCTAAGAAAATGGGTTAGGGTACGACCCCCTAATCATAACGAAATTTTTGTATGTTCAAAATCAGTAAAATCTGGATAGACAGAAGTATATATATATATATATATATATATATATATATATATATATATATATATATATATATATATATATATATATATATATTTATATATATATATATATATATATATATATATATATATATATATATATATATATATATATATATATATATATATATATATATATATATATATATATATATATATATATATATATATATATATATATATATATATATATATATATATCGAGACCTTAACAGTAGCTTTAAGGTTGGGTAAAAAGGGAGGAGTTAGCTAAAACTTGTAAGGGCATCGGGTTTCTTTTATAGAGAGCATGGGTTTGGTTAGGTTGGCGTTTGGCTAATAGTCGATGACTAGCAACCGGGACTGTTTTGGGAGAAAAGTAAACGGGATAGGTATCAAGTTTAACTAAGTTAAGGACTTGTTAGGGACGAGAAATGGAATGCTTAGAGCATATAAACGGGGTATATATATGGGATAATGTTAGATATCCATCATAGGTTGATGAATCATTTTAGTATTTGGTTCATGAATTGATTG
Source organism: Glebionis coronaria (assembly GCA_025667525.1). Classification (NCBI taxonomy): domain Eukaryota; kingdom Viridiplantae; phylum Streptophyta; class Magnoliopsida; order Asterales; family Asteraceae; genus Glebionis; species Glebionis coronaria. Next base: position 577,611,944 of record CM046878.1, read on the forward strand.
GGTGCATTTGTTTGTTAGCTTTTTGCTAGTGCGTGGATTGTTGGAGAAGCTCAATCAGGTGAGTTTCATAGTCCCATATCTTTTTATGTTTTTTTCTTCCAGATGGGATGGAAGAGACACTGTATGGTTTTGTAACTATTGTTGTGAATGTTTTTATGGTTTGGGATGGACTTGTGTGTACACTTATGTGATTAACTGCTATGTGATTCTTGATTGTGTTTATGATTTGGATCGGGGGACACGTATCGTCTCGATTATTGTGGTTTGACTTGGTACCAAGGGGATGTTGACAAGGCGGGGCCTTGGGATTGGTTCATAGGTGTATGGGCGCCTATGGGACTATTGTGATTGGTAAGGCTAGGAGCCTTGGAATTGTGGTGAATGGTTAATCTTGAATGTTAGTTGTTAATACATAATTGTAGCATATTGTCCATATGTTCTTTGGTTGATGGTTATTATTCACAGCTCATAACTTGATTTTGGCGTTGGAGTCTAAACCTATGACTCTCACCAACATTATTGTTGACGTGTTTTAGTGTCTCTTTCAGGTGTTAATGTAGTTAAGCGTGAGAACATAAGTGGCTAGGATTGGAGTCGCGTATGAATGCATTTAGAAGGAGATCCCTGTTCCTTCATAGATTTCTTTTGTTTGATTGAATACGTGATACTACGAGTTCCTTTATGTTGATGTTTTTTTTATTTGTTTGTCTTAGGTAAGAGGTAGGACTTTTATCTACTTACCTAGACTCCTGCATTGTTGAGATATTGTCATGACATTTGTGTCACCTTTTATGACATTTCTAGTTCATATAGTTCTCTCTATAGACACGCTATTGTTATGATGATATCCATATGTCGCGCCCCATATTCCTCCATAGTGGGGTGTAACAGAATGGTATCAGAGACAGGTTATAGAGAATTAGGTTGCCTAGTCTCGTAGCCTAGTCTATAGCTTAAGGGTCCTCGCATATAGGCGTCGTAGGAGTATGTGTGCATTTGATATTAATTGAAGTTTTTCTTGATGTTATTGGTTTTTACTTGCGATGTGTGTTAAGTTTTGACTAGTATGGGTTGAACCATAGTAGTTCATACTTAGCCACATGTTATTTTCTTTTCGGGTTGTGACTAGTGTGGGTTGAACCATAATCGTCCATGCTAGTCATTGTTGTATTTTGCTTAAATTGTACATTATAGTACATAATTTGGTACAAGGTATTTTCTATCTTTTGTTGAGTTATTTTATGTACCTGAAGTATATTATTTTTCTTTTGATGTTTAAGTCATGTTCCCTAAGAATCATGTGGTGGTTCGAGTTACTAGGAGTACATGGGTAGGAAGGATTTTAAGGTGTTTCCATTCTGATGGGCGACATGACTTATAATTGATTATGTTTTCGTTTTGGATTTTGTCTATGTTGTTTTAGCAAGATGTATTCCAAGAGGTTGACTATGTTATTTTATTAGTTGGAGTTTTTGACCTTATTGTTTATGTGGTTATGTGCTTAGGTGAGTTGATGGATTTATGTGTTATGTGTTATATTGATTCTTATAAGTGTCATCATAGGAGGGAGTGCATTGGAGAAAGGGTAATTGTATAAGTATGGTGGCCACCATAGTTATACAAGTACCACAACTTCAATGGATTCCTAAGTATGATTGCATGAAAGAGGATTAATATATGCTTGTATAGTAGATGTTGGACGGATTTGAGTATATGTATCCTAATATGCCTATATATGTATGATCCCCTACAATTAACGATTGTATCCTTAGGCGGGTGGCTAGCTCGCTTCTTTTTAGATATTCAACCTCCGTTGTAGCGTATTCTTCGAGTTTCCTATTTCACGTATCCGTTTTAAAATGGTGTTTTTGGTTTTAAGTCTATTGAAATAACTTGGGATCTCTTTTGGGATAATGAAATCTTTTGTGTTGAGTCTTACATTTCTTTTGGTCGGTATATATTGAAAAAAGGACTTGGAAATCTACTATATAGTTAGATAGTTGGTTGTATTCGGTAAACTAAGGGTAGGGTGTAGGAGTCGTGTTTGCAACAAGATATAAAATAAGTTTTTTTATTGTAATCAACACTTATTTATTTCAAATTCTAAAAGACGTTCTTTAAAATAAAGCAAAATAAAATTTTCCTACTTAAATATTTCATATAAGTGAGTTTAATCGATATACGTCATTTATAATTATTTGTACAAGACTAAACAAATTTCATGAAAATTTCACATACATTTATTTCTTTTCATTTAAGAATGATTACGTTAATTACTAAGATGATTCTTTAGTTTTTAAAACAACTAGTATAAAATTGTTTTGGTCATAACTTGTTCATTTTTAATGCTTTTTGGGTGATTCAAAAGCCTAAAATTATGTAATCGGAATGTACTTTTAAAATATTCAGAATGTATAGTCATGGGAGGTCATTAGCCTGGTTGAAATTGTTGTACAAGTGTCGGGTTCAAGGTTGAGTTTCGAATAGTAGTTTTAAAACTTAGGATTTGGGATGTTCGGAGTACCTAGTCTTTGAGTTGAGTCTTGTGATCGTATAGAGGGTTGTTTGTAGATCGTTTGAGTCACATAGATGTGGAGAGGTAAAGAAAAATATTCTTTTATGAAAAGTCGATGTCGTGCAAGGTTTAAAAAAAATATGTCGCGGAGCGTAATATGTTTTGGTTGCCATTGGGTGTTTCTTGGATTATTTTTCGTTGTCATGGGTCATTTTGAATTGATACATGTTTTGGGTTTGAGTTTTCTTTTGAGTCTCGTGGTTTTTGACTTGTTTTAACTGGTGTACGTGAAATGTCGTTAGTTATCCATAGTTTTGATTCGTTGGTCGTGTCTAGTGGGTTCCACATGTAGTTTTGGTTTTGTATTGATTGAGAGCATTGATATAGTCATATGAGAGAATAGTTGGAATGCCCTTTGTGATGGGGAAGGGGTTAGAAGTTCGTAGAAAGACGAACTAATTTGGTCATGAGGTCTCTTAGGAGTGCCAAGGGAGATGAATAGAGATTTGTATAAAGTATGGATATTGGCACAAGTAACGCATCATATAGAATGTTGGAAGGGGATGTGATATTTCAAAGGTACTTGTGATATTCGTTAGGTATGTAAAATTTTCCGAAAATTTCTTAAGATTTAGTAGGTTTACCTATTATCTTGAAGTAGAACCATGAATAGAGCCAGTAGAAGGAGCAAGATGAGTTGTAGTTAGCGCCTTTCCAAGGAAATTGTTGATGGAATGATTTTAAAGACAGGAGTTGTTATAAATTGCAAGGGATTCAAGATAAAGGTTGAGTTGCCTGGTAGTAAATGTGATGTGAAAGCGGTTGGATGAGTTGATAAGAAGGAGTATTGATCTTTTAAAATGTGTGTAGAATTTCGCGAGTAGAAAGAGGTAGAAATTTGTTTGTGTTGCTACCAAGAGAGGATGCAGGGATGATGCTAAGAATGTTGAATGGACGCTTTTGGGTTTACGGTTATGCATTTGGCTTCACCAAAGCACTGGCGGTTTTAATGGAGTCAATGAAGCGAGTGTGCATGAACGTATATAAACGAGTTGTCATCGTGAGTATCGACGACATCTTGATCTACTCAAAGTCTAAGAAGGAGAGTGAGGAGAATTATGTGTTGGTTTTGGAGTGGAATTATACGTGAGATTTTCAAGTGTGAGTTTTTGTATTAAGCTTACCATGATGAGTAGTTAGAGATGATGGCATATCATGGAACAAGCAAGGGGCGAAGTGAAGAAGGATGAGGAAGCATTTTGGAGGATGTAGAGGTGGATTGGATAATGAGCCGATCTTGGCATTATCAGAAGGACTGGATGAATTCACAAAGCATGACGATACGTGGATCAAGGATTTGGATGTGTACGAGAACGACAAAGAAAGGCGATTGCTTATACGTTGCAAGAACTGAATATTTGGAAGAACTAGATAAGACTTAGTTAGTGGAGCTGGATTGTTATATATGCCTAGAATGCTAGAGGCATTTGGGGTACGAGACGTAGAGAATGATCTATACGGATCATGAACGTCTCCAACACATATTCAATCCTCTTGGTTGAACATTTGGCAAAGGTGATGGGTGGAGTTAATTGATGAAAGAAAAATTACAAGGCCAAGTACCATCTGGGAAAGGCAAGCATGGTTGATGAGACATGGAATAAGAAGAAGGAAGTGAAGCTGAGACGAACTTGAACTATATTGATGACGTATTAGGGTGGTTTGGATGAAGGATGTAGGCTGCACGAGTTGAGTTGTCTAAAGCAGAGAACGCGACAACATTTATGTTGCATGGCTTGGACAATCGTATGGAGAAAAGGGACGTATACTATACTTCCTACATAGATAGGAGTAGCTTAGAAAGGGCGATGTAAGGACGAAGTTGGTGGAAGGGATACATAATGGGGTAAGGAATAAGTACGATGAGAGTTGGGTGATAGTCGATAGACTGTCTAATTCATCCTATATTTCAAGAGGAATGAGAAGTCACGTAGTTGAGAAGTTGGAAGGATTGCATACAAATGCGATGGAATAGGCGGTTTTGTGTAAAAGTTAACCTAATAGGTATTGAATGCCTTATGAAGGATTATGGAAAGGGAAGAAACGATGGGAAGCAAGCGTAGTATACCGTTGATAGACTTATGGTTGGTATGAGCATACTATAGGGGTAACTGAGAAAGATGCCTAGAGCTTTGGCGTGCGGTTTGGAGATAGTTGGAGAATGCATTTTATTTAGGAAGAATTCTTCTATAAAGAGAGTCACTAGTGAGAGGGGTGTATTCCTCACTGATGAGAATGTAGGGAATAAAAGAGGATCGCCTAAATTATTGGCTGAAGATGAGATAGAAGATGGTATGAAAATTAAGATTATGGAGAGACAAGAGAGAAGTAGTATGGAGGAAGCATGGCTTGAGGGAGCAAAGGGTTGTCAAGATAGTGTAGTGATATAGAAGGGAAAACTGTTAGGTCTGGTGATAGGAAATGTAGTAGAAACTGATGGAGTTAATCCATAGAAGATGAGGTGGATCACCGTTACTGTGGGGTGAAGTTAGAAGCATTCAACATATTGGACCGGAGTTAGAACAGAAAACTACAAGAGGGGTGGCAGTGCTTAAGTAGAGGTTGAAAATGGCAAAGGACCGACAACAGAGTTGTGTGGACAAGAGGCGTAAGCCGTTGGGATTTGAGATTGGGGATAAGGTTATGCTATAGGTTTTACCATGGAAATAAGTGACGTGTTTTGGGATGAAAGGGAAGTTAACACCTTGAATCATGGGTCCGTTCGAAATCCTTGAAAATATTGGACCAGTGGCTTATAGGTTGAGGAATTACTGGGAGAATTTAGTAGTGTGCATGATGTATTTCGTGTATCAAGCTTGAGGAAATGCTTAGCAAGAACCGACTTGCAAGTACCGTTAGATGATATTAGTATGGATACGAGTCTTCGTTTCATCGAAGAACCGGTAGAGATTTTAGGTCGTGAAGCTAAGACGTTGGAAAAAAGGGTAATATACCGTAGTTATGGTTAGATTGAATTTGGAACGTGGACTAGAGTTCACGTGGGAACGGGAAGGATTTATGAGGAACAAGTATCCTTAGATATTTGCTAATGATGATCCTAAGGAGTAAATCTCGGGACGCGATTTCTATTAGGAGGGAGTGATGTGACAACCCCGATTTTTAAGGTTCGTCACTTAGTCTTATTTTTGGGGTATTTTGTGTGACTATGTGATTTATGTGATTTATGTGTTTATATGTGTGATTTTGGGAATGAGAATGGACGAAATGAGGTACATGATTTGTAAATCATGGTACGGGTTGGAAATGAAATGAAATGAGTTCAGAAATGAACTGCGGGAAAGTTCTGATATCGTTTTTACAAGGTTTCGTGTACGTATCGTATGTTGTATGTATGTATTAATTACATATTATATGGTTAGGATAAGTTTTAGAGATACTTTCCATAATTAGAAACTTTTGAAAATGACGGTTAATTCGGAAATTACGTAGAAAGTCAAAAAATTAGCGAATAGGTGTCCGGTTTTGATCTGAAAGGGTCTAGATGTTAACTAATGGTAATTATAAGTTAATAGAAATTAAATTAATAAAATAATGAAGGGGGAGTCAGAATTATGGGCCCCATAGCAGAATATTTTAATAAAAAAAAGATAATTACCATATAGAAGTCCTAATTGGGCCTAAACTTGATCAGAAGGTTACCAAAGCATATATAAACACCCCCAAGACCCCAAAACGACCCATAAACCTTAAGCTAGACTCTAAGTCAGTCAAATAGCAATGGATGATCAAGAAGAGTCGAATTTATGCTCAGGATTTAAAGGTACGTAATTAAACAAGGTTGATTAACGTTAATTTACTTTGTAACCTACTATGATGGATTAGGGTTTGAGATTCATAATTTTTTATTAGGGTTTGTTAATGATTTGTAATTAATAATGTAATTAATGGGTTTTTATCATTGGAAATCGTTTTTAGGTTTTAATTAGGGTTTATGTATGATTAAATATATTAATTATGAGAAAATCGTTTTTAAAAACTGGGCAGAATTTTGGTCCATTGTTTTGATCATAGCTAGAGTTCTAGAAACATTCATGATGCGATCCAAGTACCCCTGAAAAGGTAATTGAGTTGGATTTCTAATGCAAGAAACGAGAACTAAATTGGAGGTCGGGAGATGGGTCAAAATTAGGTTACAACAGGCGGAGGTCAAAACAGGTTTTGGGACAGCGGATTTTCAATTTGTGTTTTAAGGTGATTGGGGTACTTAGAAGTACATTTGAACCCTCTAATAAACGTGGGAGTTGTTTTATATATATTAAATAAGAGACCTGGAGGAGGGCTAAGCAAATGAGTTAGGGTACGACCCCCTAATCATAACGAACTTTTTGTATGTTCAAAATTAGTAAAATCTGGATAGAAAGAAGTATATATATATATATATATATATATATATATATATATATATATATATATATATATATATATATATATATATATATCTTTATATTATATATAGGTATAAATATGACTTGATACCACACTTTTATTCCATGTCATATGTGACATGGCACCTATTAGCCAATAGTATTATAGAAATCCCTAAAATCTCTCATTTTTTCATGTTTTCTAAGTTTTGAAATCGCAGATTTTTGAAAATTGCGTTTTGGAAACGCAGTTTTGAGAATCGCGTTTCTAAACGCGTTTTGATTATTGAGCCGGATCTGGTTCGAATCTCAACCGGTCATATTCAAATCTGGCCCGGTCTGGTTCAACGGTTCGAATCTAAACCGAACTGGTTCAACGGTTCGAATCTGGCCGGTCCGGTTCAAATATGGACCGGTTTGGTTCAATTATGGACCGTCGGCTCAGGTCTGAACCAGTTTGAACAAAGCCTCATATGAATAGTTAATGTTTGATCTGAACCGGGTCAGATTTTTTTGGACTGGGTCGGACATTAACCAAGTTAAATCAATTAATGACAAAAAATGCCACTAACAAGATTTGAACCCTATTCTCCTCCCTCAAAACTTAGCACCACCCTTTTTACCAACTGCGCTATGCTTAGTTTTAATTATAAACATGCAAACCATTATATTTAATGACACTTTTAGTTGGGATTGTGTTGGGCTTATATAATACATAAGCTTGTCCGGTCCATAAAAGATACATCGAATTGCCCCAATAAAAAATGAAAGTACCTTTGGAATCGTAATCTCGTGCCCTTTCCAATGGTATGCCCTTGGATAAAAATAGACCCTGTTTTCATCTCGAAAACGTGTAAACATCGACGAAACGCATCCGAAATTCACCGGTTTTTATTCCTATTATATCCTTTGTACCTCCAAGATTCAATAAAGTATAACAAAAATATTTTCTGTAGCATAATTTGGTTTTATTGGTCTATTTTGATGATATTTTGATGTGCGATTTGCCAAAATTATTACAAGAAATTATGTATTTATTCAATAAAACACACAAGCACAAAAAATACAAAATAACATTAAAAAATTTATACATTTTAAATTATATATAAAATCTACTTTAGGGTAAACTATAACAAATACATTTTAAATATTAAATAACAAACTAAAAAATTAAAAAACCACAAACCCCATATCAGTTTTTATCAAATTTTGTACGTTTCGACGGTTTCTCACTTTTTTGTCAGTTTCTTTACGTTTCTTCATTTTTCACGTTTTCGCCATTTTTTTACGTTTTTGTCACTTTTCTATGTCTTCGTCAGTTATTTTTACGTTGTGGTTAGTTTTTCACGTGCTTGTCAGTTGTATACGTTTTCGCCAATAATTTTACGTTTTCATAAGTATATTACGTTTTCGTCAGTTTTTTTAAGTTTTTTTCTTCGATTTAGTCCGTTTTCGTCAGTATTTTTACGTTTTCGTCTGATTTTTTACGTTTTCGTATGATTTTTATGCTTTCGTCAGAATATTTACGTTTTCGTCTTATTTTTTACATTTTCGTCAGTATTTATATATTTTTGTCTCATATTTTACGTTATCGTCCGATTTTTTTACGTTTTAGTCTAATTTTTTACGTTTTCGTCAGCATTTTATGTTTTCGTCAGTAAGTTTACATTCACATATGTATTTTTAAGTTTTCGTTAGTGTTTTTATGTTTTCGTCCGGAATGTGCAAAATATTTTGAGCAAAACGTAAAAACGCTGATAAAAACGTAAAAAAAACGAACGAAAACGTAAAAATACAGACAAAAATATAAAAATCTAGACGAAAACGTAAAAAAAGTTCACGTCTTCGCTACTATTAAACTTGCGTCTTTCCAGTATAGGAAAATAACATAACGTTGTTTTTCTGATATTTGGTATTCTTTTTAAGGTTTATCCAAGTGTAAAGGTTTTTGTTTTCATTAATGTGTGTTTGTGAGGTTTAGATATGAAATTTATTTATTAATTTTGAAATATATATTTTTAAATTCGGATAGAATGTTAAATCTTTTAATAATATCTATTTTTAATATAAATTTGAGAATCATATTATAGCAATATATTTGGTTAGGGTTTCACCATCGGGTCAACCCGGTCAAGTCACTGGGAAAGGAGATCGATCATTAGGTCAGCCCGATCGAGTCACTGGGTCATGGGTTCATCGTCAATGGTTCATTCATATTAAGAAAAAAACAAATCCCGCTCGTTGACCACAAATAAACGTTACTTAATCGTAAACTATAACTAAAATATACTAAAGGTTAAATTACAGATTCAAGAAACTAATACGCATGACAATAAACCCTCCGGAACAAGAAAAAAAACGACCCCGCCCATTGGGCGGGTTACGACGCTAGTATATATATATATATGTATATATATATATATATATATATATATATATATATATATATATATATATATATATATATATATATATATATATATATATATATATATATATATATATATATATATATATATATATATATATATATATATATATATATATATATATATATATATATATATATATATATATATATATATATATATATATATATATATATATATATATATATATATATATATATATATATATATATATATATATCGAGGCCTTAACAGTAGCTTTAAGATTGGGTCAAAAGGGAGGAGTTAGCTAAAACATGTAAGGGCATAGGGTTTTTTTTTACAGAGATCATGGGTTTGGTTAGGTTGGCGTTTGGCTAATAGTTGATGACTAAAAACCGGGACTGTTTTGGGAGAAAAGTAAACGGGATAGGTATCAAGTTTAACTAAGTTAAGGACTTGTTAGGGACGAGAAATGGAATGCTTAGAGCATATAAAAGGGGTATATATATGGGATAATGTTAGATATCCATCATAGGTTGATGAATCATTTTAGTATTTGGTTCATGAATTGATTGGGTGCATTTGTTTGTTAGCTTTTTGCTAGTGCGTGGATTGTTAGAGAAGCTCAATCAGGTGAGTTTCATAGTCCCATATCTTTTTATGTTTTTTTACTTTCAGATGGGATGGAAGAGACACTGTATGGTTTTGTAACTATTGTTGTGAATGTTGTTATGGTTTAGGATGGACTTGTGTGTACACTTATGTGATTAACTGCTATGTGATTCTTGATTGTGTTTATGATTTAGATCGGGTGACACGTACCCTCTCAGTTATTATGGTTTGACTTGGTACCAAGGGGATGTTGACAAGGCGGGGCCTTGGGATTGGTTCATAGGTGTATGGGCGCCTATGGGACCATGGTGATTGGTAAGGCTGGGAGCCTTGGAATTGTGGTGAATGGTTAATCTTGAATGTTAGTTGTTAATATATAATTGTAGCATATTGTCCATATGTTCTTTGGTTGATGGTTATTATTCACAGCTCATAACTTGATTTTGGCGTTGGAGTCTAAACCTATGACTCTCACCAACATTATTGTTGACTTGTTTTAGTGTCTCTTTCATGTGTTAATGTGGTTAAGCGTGAGAACATAAGTGGCTAGGATTGGAGTCGCGTAGGAATGCATTTAGAAGGAGATCCCCGTTCCTTCATAAATTTCTTTTGTTTGATTGAATAAGTGATACTACGAGTTCCTTTATGTTGATGTTTGTTTTATTTGTTTGTCTTAGGTAAGAGGTGGGACTTTTATCTACTTACCTAGACTCCTGCATTGTTGAGATATTGTCATGACATTAGTGTCACCTTTTATGACATTTCTAGTTCATATAGTTCTCTCTATAGACACGCTATTGTTGTGATGATATCCATACGTCGCGCCCCATATTCCGCCATAGTGGGGTGTAACAAAAGTCGTATTGAGACTTGCTTTGTGATTAATCTGCCATGTAGGGGTGAGTATTTGAATTTTGAGAGTGAGCTACCATCATGTTAGGGAGTCGACTTTGAAGTGCAAAAGGGGAAATAGACGAGTGTGATGAAGCTTACAACAATGATAAGGAGGATAAGGAGCTGGTGTCTCCGGAACTAATCACATGATGAATTTCTTTGTATCTTATTTTCTTTTTGTGATCGAACTTATTTAAACCTTTATGTCATGGCATTGTGATGGAAATTATTATGTTCGGTAATGATTGTAGTGACATACATGCGAAAACCTTGGTTTCCTCGAATCTTTTAGCTACTAGGCATAGCCATTGTTCATATGATTAACAATCAAAGCAGAAAAGAACAATAACTATGTAACAAGGTGTTTGGGCACAAAGAACACATGAATTAAACAAACGGATTGCTAATTATATTAATAATCAACAATCACTAGGTGTGTATACATTGAATCCTACACCTAGTCGACACACGCTTTAGGTTTACATTGTGAATGAAAGATATGAAAAACCTAATAACCCTTGGTTCCTTTTATAGTGTAAGGATTAGGGTTTTACAAGAGATAATTATGAATAAACATGAATATCTTCTATCTAAATAACTAATACAGAATATATTCTGCATACTCATCCTAAATAGAAGCTTCCAACAACGTTTGACTTTTGTTGACTTTTGTCAACGCCTGATTTGTTCTTGACATTGCTTAGATTACACTTTTCAACGCATGATTTGTTCTTGTCAACGCCTGGATTACACTTGTCAATGCTTAGACAAATGCCTTCATGTTTTCTTCGTTTTTAAGTTTCTGCCACATCAACTTTTTGACCCAACAATCTTCCCCTAGTTGATGTCGGCAAAACTCTTTGTGTATCTCTTGTAAGTTTTACATCATCTTCAAATTGCTTCCCCTCAATTGTAGCATGTATGTCTTCCCCTTTTTTCACATCAACAAGAAAGTAAACAATGTATGCAATCTTGAAGATTCTCCAAATGTAGGATCTATGTAATGATCTTGAAGAAAATAACTATAATATTCTTGATCTAGAAGTAGAATAACCCAAACCTATGTTCCATATCTTGTACGATGTGATGAAGTGTGTTGCAGATACAAAAATCCTCATCCTTTGTGAGACACTGAGCACGACAATGTAACTCCTTCAAGTGATAGAAAATATGTGCATAGAGTACCATAAGAAAAATCACATATTCCTAGATCTTGTATCACTTCATTAGTAACAATGTAAGCACAAACAAGTTACCTTAAAAGTCCGTGACTGGAAGTGCACGACTTAAAGATATGATAGAACACAAACTCGTGAAAATCTTCTTCAAACATCAAACTTACCATAAGAATTCTTCCCCTTAAGCCAACACCTCTTCATGACGACTCTCAATCTTCATATCATATGTAAAAGTAAAAGAAGGATAACTCTTTTACAAGGATATCCCGATTACATAATCAAATCCAATAAAGTTCTTCATAAATTGTTACTAACTCGCATTAAAATCATTAATCCATTTTAAAAAAAAATATCCGAGCCATAAATATCAAATTGATATCTGTATAAAAACGGAGATTCCATGTACCTTTGCATGTAAATACTTCTTTTTGTGTGCTAAAAACGTATCAATTTTTCAAACAGCAGCTATTCCTTTGTTGTCCAACATCCTCTTTGTCCAATATCCTTTTCATGTATATTGTCCAATATCGGACAATACCTAACAATGCTTGGACAAACATTCCTCGGACAACACATGTCAACGCTTTTCTATCATCGTTAACTTATTCTTTGTCAGCGTTTGAATAACAAACATCAGCGGCTAACCATAAATAGTAACGTATCTTTAAAATGTGATAAGTCAAATCATATAATATTCTTCCAAGATTTTAGGCAATAATGAAGAGATTACTGATTTGATGCAAATATCCACGTTACTATAACTGTGTGAAGAAAAACCTCGTGTTAAATTAATCCTATAAAATAGGATATCACCCATGTCTTCACACGATATGCCTTCACATCCCATGAAATTAGGAACTAATTTAGTTTGAGATAGAGAGCAAGTATAATTTCCATAAACAAAGTATATATTATGATTCTTGAAAGACAACCTCTCAAAAATCACAACTGTATTCTTTGTCCATGTTATCCATACCTGCTGAAATCTCTTCACGTTTGAACATTCCATATCTTCATTATATGTTTTAGATAATGTATAACAGCCACGATCACCTTTTGAAAAGGTGAAATCATCAAAACGAATACCTGTTGTTATCAGATATTCACGAGCCACCATTCTGCTTGGTACATTCTTTTGGCAGCAGCAATGATTACCGAATTTATCTACACCATACGTCTGATTATATAGAATGTTCTTCAATCAGAACCAATAATTATAGCATCCATGAATATGTAACAAGCATAAGATCATAGATCTAGGGTTTGTAGGAAAACCTTAAACCAATGATTGTAGCAGCCATAAACATACACAAGGACATCAAGTAGCTTTCATGGAACATATATCTCTACAAGGGCTCGTCATCAATCCATGGATTGACTCACCAAAGCAAGTAGAGACATCAAACAATCATCTTTTCAGAATTAGGGTTTGCATGAAGAACCCTTTTCTGCTGTCAACTTTAGGACATAATAACTTTTTCTTGAGAATAGAACTTGGCAATCCCTCCGGTGGATGTCTAGATATATGTCTATAGAACACACATAAGAAATTTCGTGACGATCCAACGGTCCAATAAAAAGGTATGACCTTCTGAATACTGCTGCGCACACAAAAACGTCCAGAAAAAACCCTATACGAATTTTTCTTCCATCACATAACACGAACACCTTGTTGGTCCTAGCATCACGAGCCACGAGTCTCTGATACCAACTGTGGAAACCTTGGTTTCCTCGAATATTTTAGCTACTAGGCATAGCCACTGTTCATATGATTAATAATCAAAGCGGAAAAGAACAATAACTATGTAACAAGGTGTTTGGGCACAAAGAACACATGAATTAAACAAACGGGTTGCTAATTATATTAATAATCAACAATCACTAGGTGTGTATACATTGAATCCTACATCTAGTCGACACACGCTTTAGGTTTACATTGTGAATGAAAGATATGAAAAAACCTAATAACCCTTGGTTCCTTTTATAGTGTAAGGATTAGGGTTTTACAAGAGATAATTATGAATAAACATGAATATCTTCTATCTAAATAACTAATACATAATATATTCTTCATACTTATCCTAAATAGAAGCTTCCAACAACGTTTGACTTTTGTTGACTTCTGTCAACGCCTGATTTGTTCTTGACAATGCTTGGATTACACTTGTCAACGCCTGATTTGTTCTTGTCAACGCCTGGATTACACTTGTCAATGCTTAGACAAATGCCTTCATGTTTTCTTCGTTTTTGAGTTTCTGCCACATCAACTTTTTGACCCAACAATACATTGCCACTGTCTTGTTGAATCCTCAACGCAATCTAAATTACCCCCATGATCTATGATGTGTCTTTATTAACTCTTTTGAGTTTTGTTTGATGAACCATTGTAGCTTGTGTTGTTCGTGCATGTAGTATCCATGAGATGTCCTAATAAAGAAATCCTTCTTTTATCTTGATGTTTATACTTATCATGTTTCTTTCTTTTGTGATGATAGAAGAAGGAGTAAGGGAATCATATTTATGTCATTAGTGGATCACCACGTGACTGAGTTTCTTGAAATATGTCAATAAAGCTAACAACTGCTATTGTGAACACTATGATCGAGTGAGCTATTGCTAGAACACTTGAAGCTGATCGTGCTACAAGGAATCAAGATGTTGAAGTTGATGCTGCTGGGAATAATGATGATGCTGCTAGGAATAATGATGATGCTGTTGGGAATAATGATGATGCTACTGGGAATAATGATGATGTTGCTGGGAATAATGATGATGCTGCTGATCCAGATGAGAGTGTTGCTACTGTTCTGCAAGTTTCAATCTTCTTCAAACATCAAACTTACCATAAGAATTCTTCCCCTTAAGCCAACACCTCTTCATGACGACTCTCAATCTTCATATCATATGTAAAAGTAAAAGAAGGATAACTCTTTTACAAGGATACCCCGATTACATAATCAAATCCAATAAAGTTCTTCATAAATTGTTACTAACTCGCATTAAAATCATTAATCCATTTTAAAAAAAATATCCGAGCCATAAATATCAAATTGATATCTGTATAAAAACGGAGATTCCATGTACCTTTGCATGTAAATACTTCTTTTTGTGTGCTAAAAACGTATCAATTTTTCAAACAGCAGCTATTCCTTTGTTGTCCAACATCCTCTTTGTCCAATATCCTTTTCATGTATATTGTCCAATATCGGACAATACCTAACAATGCTTGGACAAACATTCCTCGGACAACACATGTCAACGCTTTTCTATCATCGTTAACTTATTCTTTGTCAGCGTTTGAATAACAAACATCAGCGGCTAACCATAAATAGTAACGTATCTTTAAAATGTGATAAGTCAAATCATATAATATTCTTCCAAGATTTTAGGCAATAATGAAGAGATTACTGATTTGATGCAAATATCCACGTTACTATAACTGTGCGAAGAAAAACCTCGTGTTAAATTAATCCTATAAAATAGGATATCACCCATGTCTTCACACGATATGCCTTCACATCCCATGAAATTAGGAACTAATTTAGTTTGAGATAGAGAGCAAGTATAATTTCCATAAACAAAGTATATATTATGATTCTTGAAAGACAACCTCTCAAAATCACAACTGTATTCTTTGTCCATGTTATCCATACCTGCTGAAATCTCTTCACGTTTGAACATTCCATATCTTCATTATATGTTTTAGATAATGTATAACAGCCACGATCACCTTTTGAAAAGGTGAAATCATCAAAACGAATACCTGCTGTTATCAGATATTCACGAGCCACCATTCTGCTTGGTACATTCTTTTGGCAGCAGCAATGATTACCGAATTTATCTACACCATACGTCTGATTATATAGAATGTTCTTCAATCAGAACCAATAATTATAGCAGCCATGAATATGTAACAAGCATAAGATCATAGATCTAGGGTTTGTAGGAAAACCCTAAACCAATGATTGTAGCAGCCATAAACATAAACAAGGACATCAAGTAGCTTTCATGGAACATATATCTCTACAAGGGCTCGTCATCAATCCATGGATTGACTCACCAAAGCAAGTAGAGACAGCAAACAATCATCTTTTCAGAATTAGGGTTTGCATGAAGAACCCTTTTCTGCTGTCAACTTTAGGACATAATAACTTTTTCTTGAGAATAGAACTTGACAATCCCTCCGGTGGATGTCTAGATATATGTGTATAGAACACACATAAGAAATTTCGTGACGATCCAACGGTCCAATAAAAAGGTATGACCTTCTGAATACTGCTGCGCACACAAAAACGTCCAGAAAAAACCCTATACAAATTTTTCTTCCATCACATAACACGAACACCTTGTTGGTCCTAGCATCACGAGCCACGAGTCTCTGATACCAACTGTGGAAACCTTGGTTTCCTCGAATATTTTAGCTACTAGGCATAGCCATTGTTCATATGATTAACAATCAAAGCGGAAAAGAACAATAACTATGTAACAAGGTGTTTGGGCACAAAGAACACATGAATTAAACAAACGGATTGCTAATTATATTAATAATCAACAATCACTAGGTGTGTATACATTGAATCCTACATCTAGTCGACACACGCTTTAGGTTTACATTGTGAATGAAAGATATGAAAAACCTAATAACCCTTGGTTCCTTTTATAGTGTAAGGATTAGGGTTTTACAAGAGATAATTATGAATAAACATGAATATCTTCTATCTAAATAACTAATACATAATATATTCTGCATACTTATCCTAAATAGAAGCTTCCAACAACGTTTGACTTTTGTTGACTTCTGTCAACGCCTGATTTGTTCTTGACAATGCTTGGATTACACTTGTCAACGCCTGATTTGTTCTTGTCAACGCCTGGATTACACTTGTCAATGCTTAGACAAATGCCTTCATGTTTTCTTCGTTTTTGAGTTTCTGCCACATCAACTTTTTGACCCAACAATACATTGCCACTGTCTTGTTGAATCCTCAACGCAATCTAAATTACCCTCATGATCTATGATGTGTCTTTATTAACTCTTTTGAGTTTTGTTTGATGAACCATTGTAGCTTGTGTTGTTCGTGCATGTAGTATCCATGAGATGTCCTAATAAAGAAATCCTTCTTTTATCTTGATGTTTATACTTATCATGTTTCTTTCTTCTGTGATGATAGAAGAAGGAGTAAGGGAATCATATTTATGTCATTAGTGGATCACCACGTGACTGAGTTTCTTGAAATATGTCGATAAAGCTAACAACTGCTATTGTGAACACTATGATCGAGTGAGCTATTGCTAGAACACTTGAAGCTGATCGTGCTACAAGGAATCAAGATGTTGAAGTTGATGCTGCTGGGAATAATGATGATGCTGTTGGGAATAATGATGATGCTGCTGGGAATAATGATGATGCTGCTGGGAATAATGATGATGTTGCTGGGAATAATGATGATGCTGTTGATCCAGATGAGAGTGTTGCTACTGTTATGCAAGTTTCAAGAGAATGTATATATGCTAGTTTCATGAGATGCGGTCCTACGCAATTTTGTGGTACTAGTGGTGCAGTAGAATTACGTAGATAGATTGATAAGATAGAGAGTACTTTTGAGATTAGTGTGTGTTCAGAAACTAATAAGGTGAAATTTGCTGCTGCTAAATTTCAGGATGATTCATTAAGATGGTGGAATAGCTAAGTGACTACTGTAGGATTAGTTGTGACTAATAGTAGGGCATGGACTGTGACTAAAGAATTATTGACTGTTAAGTTTTGTACCGAGGATGAACTAGGAAAGCTGGAAGAAGAATTGAAACAATTAGTGTTAAGAAATGATAATATTACTGCTTATACTAGGAGGGTTTTTTAGTTGTGTTTGCTATGCCCTTATGCTTTTGTGAATGACCGTAAGACCATGAAGCCGTACATTAAAGGATTGTCTAGCAATATCAAGGGTGAGACTACTTCTTCAAGACCTAAATCTTTCGATGAAGCTGTTCAGATGGCGCATGCTTTAATAGACGTGAAAGTGCAAGATAAGAAAGATAGCAATACTGGAAACAATAAGAGAAAGTGGGAATCTGCTCAGTCCAACTAGAATCAAGGTCAGAATTGTGAGGACTACCGTAATAACAATAACCAAAGTCAGAACCGAAACCAGTATTTAATCTATGGAAGGAATGAGGGAATTCATGCAGCCACTGTGTCTAGAAGTAACAAGATAAATCCCAAGTGTGTTTGCTGTACTTTATACCATGTACGTAATTTTCCACATTTGCAACTGAAATTAGGACAACCTGGTTAGAAAGCTGCTAAGTGTAGGACAAGAGGATTAGTCACTAGAATTAGTACCTCTGGAATTATGATATGTTTTAGCTGTGGTGAGAAAGGACACAAGAAAGGGAATTGTCCAAGGAAAGGAAATCGACAAGATAAGAATGTTGTCGCTCCAGCTTATGTTTTGGGTGATGCTGACAAACCTTAAGGTCTGAAAGCTGTAATGGTATGTTCTTATTTAACACTACCTATGTTAGTGTGTTGTTTGAGTTTAGATTAGATATAAGTCTTAGAAATGTAAACATCCAGTCTCTTTATCAACAGAGAATTAGTAAGATTAACAACTAACTATGATGTGGAGTTAACCAATGGAAAGGTTGTTAGCATTAGTTCTATACTGAGAGTGTTCCTTGAAATTAGGGAAGTATGTGTTTAATATCGACTTGATGCTCATAAAGTTGGGATTCCTGGATGTAGATTATTGTCATAAATTGCTTAGTTACGCGTAGTGTTGATGCTTGAGATTGAACCAATCTTTACCATAAATTGATAGCTGCTGGTTTAGATTTTGCTGAGAAGCTGAGTGTTAACTGTGAAAGGGGATGAGTGAACTATCCCTTTTGGGAAGTGTGTCTTGTTGGGAAATGAGGAAATAGGAGAGGGATAGATGTATTTCTAGCTTAGGTAATTAGTAATAGGGTAGTCGAGGAGAAGTTGGGAGATCTGTTAATGATTCGAGAGTATTTTGAGGTTTTCCTAAAGTTTTGCAGAGTTGTTGCCGTCTTGTGAAGAGAAGTTTGTGTTAATTGAGTGTTGTAAGCAACATGTGTAGTGCTCATGCGTTTTGTCGAGTAGTATTTGTACACCTTATCATTTGGAACCATCAGAGTAGAAGGGGTTATCCGATCATTTGCGAGAATAGATGAATAAGGGATGTATTAGATTAAGTTTCGTTACAGTGGTGATCTCTTTCATTGTTTGTCAAGAAGGATGGATTGCTTCGGATGTATATCGACTATTGTGAGCTTAAAAAAATAACCGCCAAGAATCGGTGTCCACTGCTGAGGATTGATGTTATTTGACCAATTGTAAGGGTCCATGGTGTACTCAAAGATCACTTTGAGGTCTGGTTATCATTAATTGATAGTTAGGGAAGAAGATATTCCTATAGTTATTTTTCGTACTTGATATGAGTACTTTAAGTTTCAAGTGATGTTTTTGGAATTGACGAACGCGTCTTCCGTATTTATGAACTTGATGAATCATGTTTGTAAGTTGTACTAGGATGAGTTAGTCATTGTATCTATTGACGATATTCTATTTTACTCCAAGGGAAAAGAGGAACATAAGTAGCATATGAGGATAATTTTGGAATGATTGGAAAAAGAGAAGCTGTATGTAAAGTTCACTATGTGTGAATGTTGGTTGAAATATTTTTGTTTTCTAAGGCAGTTGATTGACAACAAAGGTATTCGTGAAGATCTTTCCAAGATTGAAATTGTTAGAAGTATTTAAAGTGATGGTCAAAGAAGTGAAGTCACATATTATATGACCACCCCTTAGGGGGAGATTGTTAGAAGTATTTAAAGTGATGGTCATATAATATACCGTTGCGAAGCTCGTGGAAAATGCTATTCAACAGTGTCGAGAGTTCTATGTCATTATTATGCATGAAACGGGAATTAGTCCCGAACACTCAAATGAGGAAGGCCTACTATTCATGTAAGCCTTAGTATAAAAGGCATAACCATCCTCATTTGTGTGTGTGTCTCCTATTGTATCTTTTCTCTTCTTCTTGTTTTAGAGAGAGAACCTCTCCTTAGTTTCTCTCACTAGAATCATCTACCTTGTATCTTTCTAATTCTTCTTCATCTAATCTAATATTCCATTCTTAGTTTTAATCTTGATCTTATTCATCTATATTTCTTATTCTATAAGTCGTGTGATTAGTTCTAACAAGTGGTATCATTCGCCAAGGGATTCGTATTGAAGCCTTTCGTGTGATTTTGATTGTTTTTCGCCAAAACATCAAAAACATTTTCGTGTTTGTTTGTGTGTCTAAGTCGTATACGTTCTTTAAATCGTGTAGTAGTGATTTAGGCATCTTGGTTTTGGCTAAAACTCAAGTTTTTGGATCAAAAGTTGATAAATTTCTTGTTTGTTCATCTTTCCGAAATTCTTGCAAGTTTCTCCATCGGAAAGTACAAAGCACGTGAGGCCAGATCGCAATAACCTTAGGTTCTACTTTGCGATCTATACATTCCGATACCTTATTCCGTTCTGGACATTCCGATCGTTCTTTGCGATCTGGGATTCCGACGGCTCTTAAGGAACTTTGAGTCGTTACTCTGCCAAATTGATTTTAGCCACATTCCGATCTGAAGTTATTCCGATCTGAAGATTCCGATCTGAACATTCCGATCTAAGCATTCCGACAGGTCATCATTGCGATCTAGGATTCCGATAGTAGGACATTCCGATAGAAGCACATTCCGATCTAGGATTCCGATCAACACATTCCGATCTAGGATTTCGATCTACACATTCCGATCTAGGATTCCGATCTGCACATTCCGATAGAGCGATAGAGGGACATTCCGATGGATCATTCCGATCAACATTCCGATGGAAATTCTGTTTGAGTAATTTTTAGACTTAGCCACTATCTAGACTTGGCGGGAAAACCATAGTAAAATTTAATTTTTCCTAGACCATTTTTAGGCCATTTAAGCTTCAATTTCAAATTTTGGCTATGCGAAAAAAATTTCGACCAAAAATTCAAATTTTCGGACCAAAATTCAAAATTTTAGGCCAAATTTCAAATTTTTAGGTTTTATTTTTATTAAAAATTTCATTTTTTTCAAGTTTTTTCCCTACTAGTTATTGGCTATTTCTAACTCGATTTCACATTTTAGTGTTTCAAAATTTTTTCGGATTACCGTTTTGTCGGACTGAGGAATTTTTTTGTCGGGCTAAAAAATTTTGGCAAACTTTGATTTTGTTGACACCCCAACACACGCTTTCTACGAATTGAGATCCTGTTTTTCACACGACTTCTACTATGACTTATCAACAAGACAATGATGCTGCGGATTTTAAGCATCGTGATAGCCATGTAAGAAAGAAGAGGAATGCTGCCCATCTCCAGTCTCAGCTTCTTATAGCACAAAAGGAAGAAGCAGGAATTCCACTTCTAGCTAAAGAGTTTGATCTCATGGCATCTACAGCAGCATATGATGAGGAACAAGAGGTGACTACCGACTCCATCTTGATGGATAACACACAACAATCATCCACATCGGTAGTTAAACCTGACAGAGCTCCTGTGTATGATTCAGACGGTTCCTCTGAGGTACACCCACGTCTCAATGATAATGATTTATATAATATGTCTAATCAGGAGGAAGAGTATACTGAGTCACTTGAGCCTTCCACTGAGACACACGGGGTTCAAACGAATAATATCAATATTATTTCTAATGCACCCAGTGTGGACCTTAGTGGGGATCAAGTAGCCCAACCTACAACTCTTCCTGACGAGACGCATGCGTATTATAAATCATTATTTGATAAGCTTGCCAAGGATGTTGCTCATGCGAATGTGGTTAATAATAAGTTTAGAGAAACTAATGCCAAATTGACCACTGAGCTTACGGGATATAAGGAACGGGAGAAAAGTTTTGAGACTCATCATGCTAAAATCAAGGAACTTGAACAAGCTCATGCTACATCGGTTTATCAAGAAAAATGCACCACTAAGAAATTAAATGCCTTACATTTAAGTAGTGCAAAAAAGATAAGCGAATTGAATGATGAAATCACCTCTCTTAATAAACAGCTTTCAACTGAAAAATCTATCGTTTCTGATTTAAAAGGAGAAATAAAAAAGCTGAAACATGATTTCAAAATTCGAGAAGATGGGCTTCTTGAGGATTTTTGCAATGCTCAGGATAGGATTAGGGACTTAGACAACCTTTTGGTAAAACGTGGACAATCTATGCAGATGATAAATATGCTCGCACCTAAAGTGAATGAGATAAATTACACCCGTTACAAAATGGCTTTAGGTTGTCCTCTTCCTCCCAATCCAGAATATCTTAAGCAGGTTCAGGCCACAAATCAAACTCTATATAATGGTAGTGTGCTCCTGTCTGATGAGCATGATCCTCCTAGTGTGCATGATTCTGAGGAAACTACTGAACTTGCTGAAGAAACTCGTTTAAGAATGAAAAAACTTGATAAAGAAGTGACACCTGTTTACTATCCAAAAGTTAATCCTCCAACAGTTTTTGTTCGATCTAAAACTAGTACCGAATTGCTTTTGCTACCTAGTGAGGAATTGACAGAGGATCCTCCTAAACCGAGTGTTGCACGACGATTTCTTAACGAGCTCAAAGATAATTTTGTCATTCTCAAACGGGTTGTTAACGCCAAAATGACGGGAGGAAACTTTACATCACCCGTTCATGTCGAGTTACAAAAAGTGCTTCATACTGAAATCAATCCGATTATTAATCAAGTTGATGCGAGGATAGGCAATCTTGAGAACGCTTTTCTAAAAGAACTAGCCAAATTTGTTGAAGACTTTAAATCTTTGGCGAAGGAGGCTGATGAATCTCTTGATAGAATTAAAGTTTTGGAAAGCGACCTCGCATGTCTCTCGAAATCAAGTGACAGTGGTGATTGTGTTGATAGTAACCCCGTTGCGGTAAACATCTCTGTGTCAGACAATGAAACCCTCCAAAATGAGCTTGATCGTACGAAAGAGAAAATGGAGTCTTATGTCATCAAAAAGGACAACGAATTCACCGATCTTTGGAATAAATATGTCAAAAAATGTGATGAATGTAAGGATGACAAACTCTCGTATGATAAAGCTTACAATGAACTACAACAAACAATCGAACAGCTAAAAGCTCAGTTAGGAGGTGAATATCATGACAATGAGCCTTCAACAAATGTTAATCAAAAAGAGTTCACGATTCTTCAACACCGATATGATTTTCTTCAGAAACATTGTCATTCTCTTGAACTTGCTTTGCAAACCAAAGTTGGAAAAGTTCCTGATGACAGTAATTTACAAGTAAAACTCTCTGAATCGTTTCGTGAATTGAATGAAAAGAGTAAGGATATTTCTGATCTGAAAGCTCAGTTGCAAGACAAAGACATCGCGATTGCTGAGTTACAGAAACTTGTTGGAAAAATGGGTGGAAAAACTGTGGAACCTAAGGTTGTAAAATCAGTTGTTAGACAACCCAATTCGTACAAAGTACCAAAGCCATCTATCTTAGGAAAACCGCCTTCTAATGTTTCTAGGTTACCTCCTAATACCGATGTGCAATCAACTATTCCAAAACCAGCCATATCACCCTATGTTCCTCCATTTAGAAAACCCACTCTTGCTAAACACAACTCTGTGAATGCACCTTCCACTACTCCTAAGAGTACTCCCAAGCCTGTGATTCTTACTCCCACAAAGGAATCTAAAGGGTCAAATGATGTTGTTCAAACCAACAATCTAGGGAAGGGTATACCAAAAGGGAACACTCAGAAAGTAAACCATGTGTATTCACCACCTAGTAAACAACCAACTACTAGAGTTCAACACATTCCCACCGGTAGTCAACCAAAACCTAGGATCCCTTACCAGCAACCTAGGAATTGGCAATCACCAATAGGTAGCCGTGTTTCGAACATAGTGCCTGAACGGTCAGCAAACCCTAGGTACACAAGACCTTTCGAGAATCCCAAACTCACTGTATGCCCCACGTGCAAAAAGGGCATTCACCATGGAAATCATGCTCATTGCATTCTGCAATACCTCTATGAGGTAAACTCTCGTGCTTTCACACAAAGAAAGAATGCAGAATTCCATAAGCCAACAAGGAGATTCCCACCCGTCACAAAGAAAAGCAATGACAATAAATCCTCAAGGCGGATCAATGCAAGATCTAGTTTCTCTCCAAAGAAGTCTTCCGCTGTGCAAGAGAACACTAATCCTCGATCTAGTCTTCAGTGGAAACCCACGGGTAGGATCTTTAAGGAAGTCGGTCTTAAGTGGATTCCCATCAAGAAGAGTGATGACACCTGCTCCAGCACTAATGCGAGTGTCTTGAATGTAGAAAATGCATTTGTTACTCCTAACACTAGTATTTGTGCAAATTCTTCTTCTGTCATTGCAGGTACTTCAGCGGATTCTGAATCCATTTCTTCAAAGGGTTCCAATTATGTACATACAACATCACCCTCTTCTGCTGTACAAAGGTCTATTTTGGATTATTTTAAAAAACATTGAAAATCAAAATACAAAAATATAAAACCTATAAAAACAAAACAAAAAACGAAAAAATCTTTCAAAAATACCAAAAATATTCTTCTCGACATGTCTTTCAGTTTCGATAATATGGACGTGCCTAGAAATGTCGCTCACTAACGACACGGGTGTGTACATAAAGCTCGAATGAAAGTTCAAATGTTTTTTCAAAACATGTCATTTCCCCTTTATTCAAATGATTTGCAGTTACCTCAGATTGTGACTCGTGCCTCAAAGAAAGGAAAGTTGATCACGGATGATAACTTATCCTTAACAACGAGAAAATAAAACTTTCTCGGTCATGAGCTTCCGATAAAAACATTCCATGTTTTAAGCTCATGTAAACGACTTACAGTTAAATGTCAGACTGTAACTCGAACTTCAAATAAAGGAGAGTGTATTTTTAAAGATAACTTATCCTAATAACGGGTAGAGCAATCTATCTCGGGTTGAGCTTGTCACAAAACATTTAACGTTTTGAGCTCAACATAATGGCTTATAGTCACATGTCAGACTATAACCCGGTCCCTAAATAAAGGAAACTCTTCGACTTATCCTCAACAACGAGAAATTCATTTTTCTCGGTCATGAGCTTATATCAAAACATTCAAAGTTTTAAGCTCATGAACACAATTCTTCTCGGACTTTTGAGCACAATTTTTCAAAGTATTTCAAAATAATGTGCTCATATACTCCCCTATTTAAATAGAATCTCTTTTCGAGGGGGAGTATAATGATTTCATAAACATTTGTTCCAAAGTTTCATGACACATTATTCTCTCCATGTTTCATCACTAATTTCACAAAAATTTCAATTTCATGCAATTTTTGAGGGGGAGAATAGTGATTAAAATGTGTTATCTTGAATAAGATCTTTGATATAAGTGCTTTCTCTTCCTAATATGTGCAAAAATCTCTCCTTTTATGATGCACATATGTAGGGGGAGCGTTTTTGGTGATATAGAAAACTTTCAAGGTGTAAACATTGATTTCATCAACACCTTGACTGCATTTTCAAATGATTTTTCTGGTTGCGATATCCATACCCTTCAACACATAAATTCACGATGGTATTGGTGTCAAAAGGTGGTTAGGTATTCGTCCTATGATCCAACCAGAACCGGAGGGATCTTCCCAGGGACTATCCATTAGAACTTAGAAGTCCTTAGGAAAGATGGAGTAGTTGAGTGTACGGGAATAATGCCGACTAATGACTTAAGCTAGCACTGGAACAATCACAACAAGGTGCTAGTTATGACGTCTTGGTAAGCATTGAAGGGGTTGAAGAATGAAAAAGAAATGTAAGGATAAAGGGTGTAAAGAAAGAAGCCCTCCATACAACTTAGGCAGAAACCGGGTCAATACATCTATTATCAGAATCACTTTGATGATTTCTGATACTGAAGACAAAGCATCATGGACCCAGTGATGCAATGCACAACCCTTCCCAGCCTACTCAAGCTTCTCTCAAAAGAAGTTTGTTTTATTGTCATGGAGTTCAACTCATTTCTATCAACTTTCTCACTCCGAGATTGTAGATATTGAATAGGTGGCAGTCTGCTCCAGCCTCCGATCACCAAATAAACGTGCACTTATAGAGTCTAGAGCCAACGAGATTCATCAAAAATCTCATTAGGACACTTATTCCATAGATCAATTGTTGTTCATCATTAGAACACAAGCGATGATTTACAGAGTCCTACGCTCTATCCTTGTGGTATTGCTAGAACATTCAGAGTGATACTCTTTAGTATTCACAGTGATGAATGGAAATCCTTCCAGTGTTAACATCAAACAACACTGCGGTAGGTCATATGTAAGATTCACTTAAATTAAACATATGTTAACTGGAAAGCAACAGTGGTTTGATTCTTAATTGATTCAAACTCGTTCCAGGTCTCGACGCAATATCTTTATGATCTTGCCAGAACATTCAGAGTAATACTTTTCAGTATTTACAGTGACGAATGGAAATCCTTCCAGTGTCATCATCAAACAACATTGCGGTAGGTAACTTGTGCGATTCTATATGAATCAAACTTGTGTCAACTGGAAAGCAATGATGGTTTGATTCTTAAATGATTCAGACTTGTTCCAGGAAAGTGAATTGACGACTTAATCAGCAGAATGGAACTGCATGATTCACTCCTTACTTTGAGTTATCTTTCGATATATTCAAGTACTGAGAACGGCTACCACAGCTGGAAATCCTGTCAAGGAAGTTCTTTGAACTTACCTGATCACAGGTACAGTATTCGTACTGTATAACGGGAAACCGGTGGAATGCAAACGGTGGCGTTATTTCAAGAGTCGCAATTCAAGGCCACATATTCAGGATTATTGAAGAAATCTCAAAGAACATCTAAAGACAAAGACTTCTGCTACTCTGATGATCAAAGGAGATTGTTAACAAGCTTTCATGACAACACAAAACATGAGTATGTGGGCAAAGACACAAGAACACAAGCTGGCAAAGTTACAAGATCAAGTCAAGGCAAATATCAAAGATCCAAGATCACAAGTCATGAAAGGATCGATGAAAGAACTCTCAAGACAACGAGCTTCAAAGTCTGCAACAACAAAGAAGTGAAGTCACATAATACATGACCACCACTTAGGGGGAGATTGTTAGAAGTATTTAAAGTGATGGTCAAAGAAGTGAAGTCACATATTATATGACCACCCCTTAGGGGGAGATTGTTAGAAGTATTTAAAGTGATGGTCATATAATATACCGTTGCGAAGCTCGTGGAAAATGCTATTCAACAGTGTCGAGAGTTCTATGTCATTATTATGCATGAAACGGGAATTAGTCCCGAACACTCAAATGAGGAAGGCCTACTATTCATGTAAGCCTTAGTATAAAAGGCATAACCATCCTCATTTGTGTGTGTGTCTCCCATTGTATCTTTTCTCTTCTTCTTGTTTTAGAGAGAGAAACTCTCCTTAGTTTCTCTCACTAGAATCATCTACCTTGTATCTTTCTAATTCTTCTTCATCTAATCTAATATTCCATTCTTAGTTTTAATCTTGATCTTATTCATCTATATTTCTTATTCTATAAGTCGTGTGATTAGTTCTAACAGAAATGATCAAGGATTGGTCGGTACCAACGACGCCGACAGAAATCTGTTTATTCTTTGGTCTAAGTTGTGTATTATCGGAGGTTTATCGAAAGGTTTACTGATTGTTAAACCATTGATTAAGCTGACTAAGAAGAATTGGATGTTTGAGTCCCACTTATACATCTAAACATGTAAGTTTTGAGATCTGGTCCTTATCAGATGAGGGAGCTACATTCTGAACACTAAAGGGGGTAGGTTGTGTTCTACACCGAGGTTGTCATCGTTGGAAGGATCTGAGTAATTTATAGTTCGTTGTGATGTGTTTCATAAGGGTTATGTAGTTGTGGTGTTTGCTTTGAGATTATAGGAAATCTTACTTATATGGAATCAAGTGTGTAGTAATTAAGGATCATAAGAGTTTGCTTCATAGTTAATTTCTTGGGAAGGAGATGATCATCAGTTATATATTCCGAGTACTTGAGTATGTTGGTGGTTATGACTGTGAGTGATTATGACTACGAGATTCGCTACCATTCGGGAAAGGCGAATGTGGTAGCTGATGCACTTATCAGGAAGGAAAGGGAAAAAGCTTCTAAGGTTTGAGTTTGGGTGATGACAAGGAGAGTGGATTAGATAGAAGGGATATTGAAACTTAAAGTTAGTGGTTTGATTTGAGAAGGATGTGAAGGTAAGTGGTTTCAACATTTTGTCAAACTTATGGAAAGGATTTTGTTGTAAAGTCAAGTGAGACATGGTATATTGAGCACTCCTAACATTCCTGAGTTGAGAGTGTGAGACTTATTGATGGAGGAACCTCACAAGTCAAGTAACCGATACATCCTAGTTTGAGTAAAGGTAAAAGTTGAGTTGAGTACTGAGTATTATACAGAGACTGATGGACAGAGTGAAAGGACGATTCGAACAATGGACAATATACTTCTGCGTGTGTGATTGACTTAGGAATTGTTAGAATTCTACGATAATGGTTATCATGCTAGTAATGAGGCTGTACTGTTGAAGGTTCATAAAGAACTTCAAATTATGAAGGTTAAAGATCGTGAGTTATGGATATAAGTTAGGTTTTCGGTGTATTGCAGAAATGTAGGTGTAATTAAATGACTGAACTAGAACTGATATTGGTAACTACTGATAAGATTGTATAGGCTAAGGATCGTTTATTAGTAACAGGGAGTTGTCAGAAGAGTTATGTTGGCAATCGAAGGAAATTGATGGAGTTTGAAGTATTGAAACATGATTATGCTTAAGGTGTCGTTATGAAGGGTGAAATTTGTTTTGAGAAACAAGGAGAGAATTCAACTTGAAGATAAGTTGCATTTTATAGAGGAAACGGTGAAGAGTTCTTAAAAGGTTGAAGCATAGTAAGATTTCTATTGTGAAGATACAAGAATTCTAGGAGTGGATTTAAATTCGCGAAGGAAGCATGAGGATTTCTTTAAGGAAAAGATTTCTCTTTTGTTCTAGAAGTATGGAATGTGAGTATAAGAGGGGTCGAGCGTCGGGACGTCGCTCTCTTTTAGGAGGGTAGGATGTGATAACCCGAACCCGAGGTCATTATTTAATATTATTTTATGAATATTTTTGAAATTTTTGATGAGCTTGACTGCTATGACGATTGGTGGTTTGATTTAAAACTGACATTGGAAGTCTTATTTTTACCTTTATACTAATTGCGAGGAGTATTAGTGATTACGATATCGACGGATGCCCGAGATTTTACGTTTTATTGTTTGTTGTTTCGATGATTATATTTTTGACATTTTGGTTTTAATTGCGTATTAAGTCGCGTCGGGACTATATTAATATCATATTTGAGTGTTTTTTTAATTTTTGAGAAGTATTTTTACGAAACCCGAGTTTCGTAAATATTTTCAAAATTGACAATATACATTTTCTACCCTTTAAACTATTAAATTGCATTTTTGTCCAAAACTATGTAAAATTGGCAAAAGAGTTCCCTCCACCACCATATATAAACAAAATCTCACCTAACTTCTACACATTGATAACAAGTTAGAAAAATTTTCAACTCACCTCTCTCCCTCTCCTCTCTACCGTCACCTATACACAAACCACAACATCATTTAATCTTGATTTTTACTATGATCTAACCAAAAACAATATAATAAAAACTCATCAAATTCAATTGTGATTCTATTGGTATGATTTTTATACACGTGCAATGAGTTTTTATTTTTCTTATGATTTTGAGTTGATAAATATGTTAGATGATCATGCATGTGATGATCTAGCTATGATCATGTGTAGATCATGTTATTTTGTTGAAGAAAAATTATTTTGATTTTGGGGTTTTTATTTTTATGAATTATACAAGTGTTAGGATTAAGATATATTGATATTAGGGTGATATTAGAGGTAGGAGATTGAATAAAATGGGTCAAAAAGTTGATTTGGTATGATTTCTAAACATATATTTTTGGGCAGTGGGTTCAAGGCTGTTTTTGGAAATCTTATTGTTTGATTATTGTTTAACTAAAAGGATAGTGTTATGGAGATTATGATTACCTTCGATTTGATATAATGTAGAGCTTCTAACTCCAAACGAGTGTGAAGTTATGTTAGTTTGATTATTCGTGTAACGGGAGACGAGTATCGACACAATCCGATGTTGCTGTCGATATTTGGATCGAATCTCGGGGACTATAGAATGAGTTGTAGAAAGTTTCAAGGTCTTATGTTAGGTTCTAAACCTAGGGTTGTGAGTCTATTTTCAAACTCATGTGTCGGTTTTGTAAATGGAATTATTTAGAATGGTCAAAATGGTTGTATGTGTCGATGACGTAAAACTGTCCAGTTTACGTAGTTCAAAGATGTGTCGGGCAGGGAACTTTAAAAGTAAAATCTTTTGATGGGCTTTTAAGAGGACTTTCTATAGATAGTAAGTGAGATCTCTTAGTAGTATCATAAATTTTTGACGTGTTTAAGTGGGGTAAATGAGCTCGTACACTTGGTATGTACCGGCAGATTTTATCGAAAGAATAGACTAATAGAGTAAACATTTAGAATGAAGTAATAGTGTCACTTGTATGTTTTTTCTTTTGAATTGATCATGGTTTTGTGAGTTTAAATTTTTGTTACTAAGTATGGATTTTACTTAAGTCCATTTATTAACGAACGCACCTTATTTGGTAGGTTGTGGTTTTCGTGTTTATCGAGCACCATCTATCGTCGAAGATCGTCTTACTATTGCTATTACTCAAGGTGAGTCTATAGCCTCGCTTTGTAATTGTTTTGAATGATTTTAAAACCACGAGGGGGATACATGCTATTTGAAAATAAAATGAACACAAGTCATGATTCATTGTTTGGACCCGAATGTTGCCTGCTTTTTGCCTGTTGTTGCCTTGAATTGTATAAGTACCTAGTTGCTGAAGTCCCTAATTTCATGAACCGTTAACTATCTTCTAGCTCGATGTTGCGAGTTGGGAATAGCCGCTTTTTCAAATGATAGTACTATTGGGTTGACGCCCCTATCTGAGACCAGGGCATTACGCTGAGTAACCTCTGGGAAGGATAATTTAAGAGAATAAGAGTCAGTGGTATAAATTTAACAACTAATACCCTAGTAGGGGCAATGGAATTCATATAGTCATGCCAACTTTAGGCGTGGGTGACTAAGTTAAAGGGTCGGTCTCATGAGCTTAAAACAATTCTATAGCTATTTCTATAAGCCAGAACGCCTGAATAATAGATTGTACACGTAGCAATTCTATTAAATGATCATGATTGATTTTTCGTTTGTGTTCAAATAATGATTTGATAAACCTATAGACTTGCTCAACCGTTGTGTTGATGATTTTAAGCATGTATTTCAGGTGGTTGAAGTTGATGAATGGCCGAGCTTGCTGGAGAAGGATTGCGGGTTGCTTTTGTGGTGATTGGGTCTAAAACTGATTTCTTTCTCTTTTGTCATAAAATCAATTAGATTTGGTCATGTATTTTGGTAAAAATGTGTGTTGATTGATTGAGATATTTGGGGGACCTAAATGATACTCTGATATTTCTAAACTTGTTTTATTTGGGATCGAAGGTTTTAGACTATGGTTAAATTATTTCCTTTTATATTTCAAATGTTCCATTTTGAGATTGTTTAAAGTGTTTTGTGTAATGAAGTTTGAGTTTAGCACCCAAATGTGTCTTTCCGCTGCGCAATGTAATTTGGGGTGTTAAACAGACCCCTTTCTTAAAAGTAATACCTAAACCAGGTTCATTTTTCAGATATCTTAAAATTCTGAATGCAAGTCTCAGATGAGATTTTATAGGACTATGCATTACTTGACTAAGACAATGCACAACATATGCAATGTCTGGTCTAGTCATAGTAAGGTAAATCAATTTACCAACAAGTTTTTGATATGGAGTAATTTGAGCAATTTTTCATCATCACCAAACTTATCTTTAAGTTTTTTACTATCTGGGTTAACTTCAATAGGTGCACCAGAAGGTTTGAAACCTAACATTTCAAACTCAAAAAGTAACTTAGTACAGTATTTCCTTTAAGTTAAACATATCCCATTATTTATATCAATAACCTCAATACATAGAAAATACTTAATTTTTCCAAAATCTTTGATAAGAAACTTAGAACTTCGGAATTGTTTAAACTTATTAACCTCATCCAGATTATTACCAGTAATAACAATGTCATTAACATATACAAGCAGAACCAAGAAAATGCCATTATTGTTCTTTATGAACAATGAAAATCATTTGGACTTTGAATAATCCATTTTTAAGTAGAACAGGAACCAGTTTTTCATTCCATTTTCTTGGTGCTTGTTTCAAGCCATATAAAGACTTTACCAATTTGCACACTTTGATATCATTGTTATCACCATAACCCTCAGGAATTTTCATATAAACTTCCTCATCAAGTTCCCCATACGGAAAAGCATTATTCACATCTAATTGAAATAATGGCCAATTATTACAAACAGCAAGACTAAGAACACATCTAACTGTAACAATTTTCACAACAGGAGAAAAAGTTTCTTCATAATCAATTCCTTCTCTTTGGTTAAAACCTTTTGCTACAAGTCTAGGTTTAAATGTTTCTACATCACCACTAGACTTATACTTGACTTTCCATATCTATTTTCATGGAATGGCCTTTCTTCCTTCAAGAAGATCAGTAATAACCCAAGTATTATTCCTATGTAAGGCTTCCATTTGTTGATTCATAGCCTCTATCCATCTACTATCTTTAATAGCTTTAGAATAAGCATATGGCTCATGAATTTTATTCAAATTAGTAGCAAACACAAAATTGTCAATGCTAAGATTAGCATAACTCACAACTTTGTTAATGCAATATTTAACATCTTTATTAAGCACAAAATCTTTATATTTTGAAGGAAAATTACTTTTTTCTACTAGTTCTCCTAACAGTATTATCTGCTGCTGATTCTGGTGACCAATTAAACATTTGACCAAAAGACTCTATACCTTTATCCTCAGAGGAATTACTATCATCATCAATTGAGTCTGGTATACCCTCAGAAATAAGATTTTCTGTTGCATACTCACTACTAGTGTCCTTCCTACTAGAACTAGTGTCAGTATTAGGTGATCTATCTACCTCAGAATGAACATCTGTATTAGTAGTATGAACATCATTTTTACCTTCACTAGTGTCTACAGTGTTGTCACTAGTATGGAGACTACTATCTACAGGCACAGATCTATGCTTACTACATGTATTATCTCCATTCTCATCATAGGTTTCACAAGGTACTTGACTACTTATATTAAAAAGGTTTAAATCATTTACATCGTTTTCACAATAAACAAACTCTTTACTAATCACATCATTTTTAAAAGGAAAAACTGTCTCATAGAATTTAACATCCCTAAAAAATAAACTTTTTATTATATAAACTGAATAATTTTATCCCTTTTTATCAAGAGCATATCCAACAAAGACACATTTTTCAGACCTGACCCAAACTTATCAGACTCATTTAAAACAGTAGAAAACATAAGTAGCCAAATACTTTTAAATGAAGAATACAAGTTTTAGACCCATAAACCATTTCATAAGGACTTTTACCAGATAACACAGTAGTAGGTAACCTGTTAATAATATATGTAGCAGTTAGCACACATTCGACCCACATGTTTAATGGTATGCCCCCTTAAACATGAGGGCTATAGATGTATTAAGTAAATGCCTATGCTTTCTCTTAGAAACACCATTCTGCTAGGGTGTACAAGAACATGTAGTTTGATGAACAATACCATGATTTTTAAAAAAATTAGCAAACTTATGATTAACCAATTCTGTTCCATTATCAATTCTGAAAATTTTATCTTTTTTGTTAAACTAATTATCAAGGAGTTTAAAGAAACTCTCGATACAATTAGAAACTTCATTTTTACTTTTTAATAAAAACACCCAAACAGATCTAGTGTAATCATCAACAATAGTAAGAAAGAATCTAAATCCTTCCCTACTAGTCACTTTATAAGGACCCAAAACATCAAGATGAACCAGATCACCAATACTTTTTGTTTTATGATCACTTAATGTAAAAGACTCCCTAGTTTGTTTAGCCTTATGACACACATCACAAGGCTCCGAATTATTAAGTCTAATATCATTATTATCTTTTTTTAAGAACATTCAAGACTTGATCAGCAGGATGTCCAAGTCTATTATGCCAAATAGAGCTAGACATATGACAGCACTTAATATTACTATTAAAGACATGGCTACCTTCATCAAGAAAGTATAAACCATCTTTTTAACTGCTAGTCCCCATCAGGACTTTTTGAGTTAAATCCTGAATAATACATTTTGATTCATCAAAAATCACATTAACCTTATTATTATTAGATAATTTTTTAAAAGACAATAAACTAACTTTATACCTAGGAACAACCAGCACATCCTTGATAATAAGATTGTTAATTTTGAAACATCCAATCTTTTTCACATATACCAAAGTCCCATTAGGATGAGCCACACTAATGTTTAAGTATGACACATCAATCACATTATACAAAAGTTTTTCAGAAAAAGTTAAATGCTGGCTAGCCCCATAATCTCTAATCCAACCAACATAAGTATTATAAGTACTTATGTTTGAATTATAGTTAAAAAATCTACAAGTCAAAAAACTAACAACACAATTATTAATTTTAAAGGTACCTGCAACACTTGCAGAACCCATAGTATTATCTCCGGAAACACTCAGTAACTTCATCAATCTTTGATACTGATCAGAGGTGAGAGTGTGAGATACACTCTGACCTTGATCACCTTTATTATCATTAACACTAACATTATGAACATTACTTTGAGTAGCATTTTTATTATTCCTTTTGAAATTAGCAGGATAATCAATTAGCTCAAAACATATGTTTATAGTATGACCAGTCATATTACAATGTTTGCAAACAAGATTGCTATTTCTATAACCACCAGACCTAGTCTTGTTAGAATTCCAAGTATTATTAATATTTTTATTAAACCCTTTATTCCAATTATTAGAATTCCCACAAGACTTAACAACAAAAGCAGATGGCCCAGACTTAGGATTCTTGGAAGAACCAAGACTATTCCTATGGGATTCATCCCTAGATAATGTAGCAAAAGTAGTTCTAACATCTGGTATATGATCAGATGTAAGAATCTGACTTCTCACAACACTATAACAATCACCAAGACCAATGAGAAACTGCATCAGCCTAAGAAGCTAATCATGCTCCTTAAGAGCCTCAGAATCCTTACAAGTATAGTCAGGCAAATCAACAAGAGAATCAAACTGTCTCCACAGAGAATTACACTCATGATAATATTCAGATAATGACATACCAGATTAAGTTAAAGTATAGATTTTAAGATGTAGATTATATATATCAAAACCATCCTGTTTATTTTAGGTTTCCTCAAGTTCATCCCAAACATCTTAAGCATATTTAGAAAATATTTGACCCTTATACAAATCTGGTGAAACACAACCAAGTAACCACAAAAGCACAACAGTTGTAACACCCCACTTTGGCATGTGGACCGTTACATGATAATTATGGCGTGTCATAAAAGCATGCAAGGAAAATATGTAATAAAACATACATGACCATAAAGGAAACCGGAATCAAACATCGACTCCTAAACATAAACTCAATAATCTACATAAAGTAAATGGAATGCAAAAGTAATAGAAATAATAAGGTAGCTCCCATCCTATGCACGTCCGCTAAATGCTTAAGTTCGTCCTTGGGTACCTGCCGTATGAGTCATGGAAAGAAAATACGATTGAGCAATACGCTCAGTGAGCGGATAAAATGACATGATAAGAATATCTGCAATATAAAAGAGAGATCTGTAATAGTAAGCTGAACAGATTAAAGTACAAAGGCTGAAAGACTGATAAGTAAAATGCAGCGGAAAACTGTGTATGTCCCGGAAAACATGGTTTATAACTGGTGAAGCTGAACTATTAACTATTTAATATAATAACTTGTAACTACTGTATTTTAAATGCCAAGAGCTTATATAGGTCATGTACTGTAACAACGTATGCATGAATACATAGAGGGGTGACCTCGTCATGCTCTAGAGGGGTGACCACTAAATAAACTGGGTGGAGGGATCAACTCTAATGTGAAGGATGTAGAGCACACACCACATTCACCTGCTAACCTTTAAACTGATAACCTATGATGCACCCATAAGCCCCGCTGATAATACTAATAAATGGCCAAGCTGACATAAAGGGGACGTTGTGAGACATCACTCCCCGCAAAGGAGTCATGACACCGATGCCTCAAGTGTCATGGTTATGGTACCTCCGTAACTAGTTATAAATGGTCATGCATGTATATAAAGCTCAGGCAATTAATATAGTTATCATGGCAATCATGTAAAGTTTTAAAACATATAACTTGGAAAACAGATGGTTGCAGACGGGGAATCCTAATCATGCATAAGAAAGGAAGTCCATACTAAAGGACGGAAAATTCGTACTTTATGTCCAGTAAACAACAAAAGATGAAAAGGCGGAAAGAATACTACTCCCACTTCACGTAAGCTACATAATAAAGGACGTATATGAGTTCCTTGTTCATTAATAAGTTACTTGTTCTTAATTTTTAATTACTTGTTCATGACTTGAGTTACTTGTTCATGCTTTATCGTGTATTTCCTTAATATTATGCGCTCATGTGTTCTTGATTAATGTATTTCATGTTTCTTGTGTTATTATACTTGGTATTTTCATAACTAGTACTTTCTATAAATAGCATGTTTCCATAGATAGTACCTAACAATTATTAACTATTTATTATAAGTTACCTACCATTTATATGTAGTTAACTATATTTCATAATACTGATATTCTAATTGTTCCAATTCACGAGTACATTGTTGTTTATATTTTTAATTCACTTCCATGCACACATATGTTATATGTTAACCGAATATTATAACCCAAAATATTTATCAATCATATTGTTCTTATTATGTGCAGAACCAAGACAAAAGAGGCATGTGTGAGAACATACTTGTTATTGCTGCATTTTCAAAACCAACACAACGCCGGTGCATGAAAACATATTTCTACTTCTGTTCAGAATGCTGATAAAACTTGTCTATAACAAAGTAATCACTTTTGCTAGCGGCAATTGTTTCATGTAGTATAACCTTTAGATAATCGATTGATTTGCTACATTTTATGAAATCTTGATTTGCTTGTTTTAGATCCAAGTTTTGAATCCTTAAATATTAATCAATAGATACCAATCCATAAGCTTTTAAATATACAATGAGAAGAATGGCAGTTAACATCTTTTTAAGATTTTAAACTTGAACTTTGTGAGCCTTTTAGAATATATCATCTTACTTTCTTTTTTTTTGCAATATATCAGTAATACAACGAATTAACATGGTAATGGTGGTGTGCAACGATTGATTCATATGTTGCAATACAAAGTTATAAAATAATACCTCTAGGCTAAACAAGGTGTAAACCGAAAACGCGAACCCGAACGCTAATAATAAACGAATTGCTACTGAACCAGCAAACCGACATGCCCGAACAACTAAAACCAATCGCGAACCAGATTCTTAGTCCTACAAGGACTCGAACCGAACCCAAACACAACTCGAACTAACCCGACTGATGGGGCTATTTCCCTCCTTCGATGGTGAAACAGAAACAAGGTCGCGGTCAACCTCCATAGACGAACATCAAAATTATTTTGTTACAGTGGCTTATGTATTTTACCTTTCTTGTTATGTGTGAATGATTAGTTGAAGAAGTAAGGCTATAAGAAGAAAATATGGGCTTATAACCCGGCCTCACAATATGATGGCGAGCATTTCGTATATATGTTTCCTTAGTTTCATTAAGTAAATATTTTCATTTATTTGATTCTATCTTCTATATATACGTAACATTGTAACTGATATTTTATTCATATGTTGCTTGTATATATGGTGAGTGGTCAACTAAAATAAGAAGTAAATAACACAATTTTGGTCCAAGATTTTAGTGCATTGTTTAGGCGTGATTAATTGCTTTTAGCATTCAAAAAGTTTTTTTTTAACTTTAAGTCATAACCGAAATGACGAAATAAAATACGAACTAAAATTTTAGGTTTTACAACTCTTCCTCTCTAAAAATAAATTTTCGTCCTCGAAAATAAAATGGACAATACGGATTTTATAATTCTTCCCCTCAAAAAAAAAGAAAATTTTGTCCTCAAAATTAAAAATTGATATGGCAGAAAAGAACATGGACATGACGTGGCTGAAGAGAACATGAAACGTGAGATGGCTGAGAAGATATACTTGGATCATAAAGAAAATGAGGATACGGATCTAGATAGACTCCTCTGTTTTCCCCAAGTGGCTTCCCGCTTGTGATGGTTCCTCCAAAGGATCTTGACAAAGGGATTAATCTTTGGTCTTAATGACCCTGTCTTGACGATACTGAAAAATTTATGGTTCTATAACTTAAGATGGATCTTCCTGAATTGATCTAATGGATAAGATATAACATTTAGGATACATGAAACGATACGGTACAAAATAACATGAAAGAATGACATTTATATCTCTTAGTAATGATACTGAAGACGTATAGGAACGTAATACGTGAACAATTGTGAACGTCATACATGATCAATTGTGAACGTGATTCGCAAACATATGGTGCACGTGGTGCATGGAATAATATATCAATAATGAGATACGAGAGACACGCCGTGAACGTGATACGTGGGCATATCGTGAACGTATGATGACTGAGGAGGTGAAACGTGACTTGAAACGTTTGTCTGCGGATGGAAAGTTGTGCTAAACTTGAGTCTGGTTTCCCAAGATTTTTGTAACCCTTTCCAAAACGAGACGTGAACATGGATCATGAGATGAAACAAGAAAATGAACGCGAACAAGGTCATGAACGCGAACGTGAACATCAATCATGAGATGGAATAAAATATGAACGGAAACAAAATCATAATTGGGATCTTGAGATGTAGACGTGGATGAAAACATAAACGTGAATACTAACGTAACCGTGAATATGAACATGAACGTGAACGAAAATCTCTATCTGATATGATGGTTGATGGAATACTATGAAATTGTACGATCTCTTGTTCAACTTTCTGTAGATCGGCTAACTGCATAATCTCTTTGGATGAAAGAAAACATGTAAGCTGGGTTAACTAGTTGACAATGACTTAAATAGTATCATTCTTCTTCTGAGTCTGTGGAAATTTGATAACAAAATCCATAAAGATTTTGTCCCTTTTTTGTTCAGAATTCCTACTGGTTCACTGGTATGTCGGCGTTCTATCTTAACCTGCTGGTATGTCAGGCATTTAGATATGAACCTAGCAGCATCTTGGTTCATATTGCTTCACCAAGATGTGGTTTTAAAACATGGTACCTTGTAGAACTTGGATGCATGGAAATTGGAAAAATATAAGTCTCGGTAAAATAAACCTCTCTTAGCGTAGGATCTTTTGGAATATGTAACCTAGTGTAAGATTCTCTCCCTTCCGCGAAAGCCTAGTCATGGTAAAGCTATTGGTGAGGAATATCAACAATGTCTATGGTAGTAACTAACTGAACTCCATAAAACTTCGTACTTGAGTCACAAACGTCGGTCTTGACCATCTGGTGATGGCCTTCACCTTCGCAGGATTCATGGAATTTATTTCTGCTGAAATAATGTGTCTCGGAAATGCCACTTTGTTCAACTGAAACTCACATCTGGAAAGCCGCGTATACAATTTTTCCAATCGGAGATCTGCAAAACTGTGAAAAGATGATTCCCGTGTTCTTCTCAAGACTTGGAAAGATCAGGATGTTAGCGATGAATATACTGACGAACTTGTATAAGAATTCATGGGAAATTTGATTCAACAATTCCATAATATAGCTGGACCATTTGGGGACCCAAAAGCATGATCACAAATTTAGGGAGACCATAATGAGTGCAAAAAGCAGTTTTGGAAATGTCATGTTCTTTCTCTCACCATTGATGGTAGCATGATCGTGATGTGTTCTTGGGAGAATATTTAAGATTTCGTAATAGATCAGATAAACCTTCTCTACGTGGAATGAATATCGATTATGAATGATGATCTTGTCAGAATTTTGGTGGTCGATACATGATCTCATGTTACCGGCCTTCTTCTTGACAAACAGAAACGGTGCACCTCCTGGTGGTGCACTAGGGCGAATAAAGCCTCGTTCCAGCAACTCTTGCAGCTAATCTTGC
Organism: Glebionis coronaria; assembly: GCA_025667525.1. Classification (NCBI taxonomy): domain Eukaryota; kingdom Viridiplantae; phylum Streptophyta; class Magnoliopsida; order Asterales; family Asteraceae; genus Glebionis; species Glebionis coronaria. The sequence continues at coordinate 577,652,400 of CM046878.1, forward strand.
AACTCCTTTAACTCAGCTGAAGCCCTGCGATAAGGAGTTTTTAAAATAGGTTATGTACTTGAAACAAGCTCGATGTTAAACTCTGTCTCATGGTTAGCAAGGAATTTCTGGAAACCCTTTTGGAATTGCATCTGAAAACTCTGTAATAATCTACTGATCATGAATTTAAGGAACTTCAGAAGTCGCATCATAAATGGTGACTAGAAAGTATTCGCAGCTATAGGATAATAATTCCCGTGCTTGTAAAGAAAAATAATTTGTACTGATTGTTTTGACAGGAAACAAGATGAAAGTACTTAGGATTTAGTAAGACGGACCTTGTCTTCAAATAGAAGAAAGACCTTTATAAAATATGGGTGATACTATGAAATCTTTTCTGGCTGGGAGGTAGATAATACATGATTTAAGATGAAGCTAACATATGAATACGTGAAGTAAACGTGGTAGATCTCACTGAATGTGTTCGTCTGTAACCTCACAGAACGAACACCGTGTGTCTAACCTGGACAATACTCATATGGTGGTATGTGAATTTTTATTGGTCTGATTTATGTGTGGCATAACAGAATGGATATACCCCCTTAGAGGGTACCCTAAATTTCTGAGGGCCTAGTTTAGAAGACATACTGAAGTTATGAGTTTTGACTCGTACTTTGAGAAAATATTCTTATGACATGTACCATGACTGGTGTCCTGACATGTGTCTTCCAAAATGATACTTGAGACCTGTATCTTGATTGATGTCTTGACATATGTTTTTGGTAGGTGGATACGAATAAGGTTGAAAATTTTTGGTAACTGCTAGGGTTGGCGGACCGGTTAGACTGCTGACCTCTGTAATTCGGTTCACGCCCGTTTTGTAGTTCCGATGGTTACTGACTGATTAATTATAAGCATGGTGGTTGTCATTACTGCCTTGCCTATCAGTTATATGACTGTTATCATTCTAACCGTGGTTCATGTAACTATTCTGCTAGGTGGCCGGCTGGGTACCAATTCCCACTCTTCTGGCTAAAATATAGCTGAGTGACGTGTGGCATTTAACTAAGGACGTAATGGCAAGGAATGGGATGGTAGCGTCTAATGGGTGAAGTATATTCTTGTCTGGAATTTCAATCTATAGTTTTCGTCCCTGCTCCGTAGGGTCTTCATATTATGAACATCATAAACATCTTTTAGAATCTCTAAGGTATCAGCAGCATCAGCATTCGTAAAGTTTCTGAGGTGTGAGCAGCATCAGTATCTGGTAAAATTTACAGCTTATGGGCAGCATCAGCATCTAGTATAATATCGGTGAGTAGAATACGCCTGAGATGACTGAGAGACTGTACATGGAGTACGCATGAAATACTGCACATGGCACCGATGGCAAATTTTATGGGATGATCGATACTGGTGTCAATCATCTGACATGATCAAAAGAAATAAATTGATTTAAACGGTAGCAACTGAACTGAAACGAGTAACATGATAGGCTGGTCATTCCTGCGTAGACTTAATGCTGGTTGTATAGAGGCTCAAAAGTATGATTAAACGGAGTTCCATCAATGGTTAGCATGAAGACATGATTGATGAAGACCAAACATGATTTATCATGAAAACATAATCTTACTGAAATCCTTCCGACTTCCGTATCTTAGCATGAAAACATCATTACCCTGCTGAAAACATAATCCTCATAAGGAGACATGAAACTTAATCAGTGTGAAAATCGACATACACGTGAGAGTATGAAAACTTGACTGTTATAAGGAACATAAAAGGATAATCAACTGAGGTTTAACATCAACTGGTGTGGATAGCTATGGTTCAATCCACAAAATTCAAAGGATACGACATTTGACTAAGTATGGACGATTCTAATTCGATCCATACTTGTCAAAATTTACGACAACTATCATGTATAGAAATTAACAATCTGGGACTAAATATGGATGGTTGTAATCCAATCCTTACCAGTCAAACTTCAATGAAACATCGTGATATGAGCAAAGGTGAACGCCTATGGGTCGGTTCACAAAATAACATTCAACTGAAAACATGGAATTTAAACTAAGCAATGGTGAAACGCCTATGGGTCGGTTCACCAAATAACAATCGACTGAAAACATGAATCTGACATGAGTAAGGGTGAACGCCTATGGGTCGGTTCACAACACATAATCTAAAATGGCAAAGGTGAACGCCTATGGGTCGGTTCAGCAAAATAAAAATTCTACAAAAAAGCACAAGGGACTAAATATGGCCAGTCCTGTACCAACCTTTTACTTAGACAAATTTTGAAGAAAACTGACTGATAAATTCATGAGAAACATGGAAGAGAACAAACGCCAAAATCTAGGAAGTTTCCTGGTGACTACCCACTAGTCACAGGTCAAGTTTTAGAGCCTACAGGTCGAACCTTGGGCTCTGATACCATAACTGTAACGCCCCAATTTGACAAGTGGACCGTTAAATGAAAATTATGGTGTGTTATCAAAGCATGCAAGGAAATTATGTAATAAAACATACATGACCATAAAGGAAACCGGAATCAAACATCGGCTCCTAAACATAAACTCAACAATCTGCATAAAGTAAATGGAATGCAAAAGGAATAGAAGTAGTAAGGTAGCTCCCATCCTATGCACATCCGCTAAATGCTCAAGTTCGTCCTTGAATACCTGCCGTATGAGTCATGGAAAGAAAATACGGCTGAGCAATACGCTCATTGAATGGATAAAATGACATGATAAGAATATCTGGAATATAAAAGAGAGATCTGTAATAATAAGTTGAACAGATATAAGTACATAGGCTGAAAGACTGATAAGTAAAATGCAACGGAAAACTGTCTATGTCCCAAAAAACCTGGTTTATAACTGGTAAAGCTGAACTATTAACTGTTTAATATAATAACCTGTAATTACTGTATTTTAAATGCCAAGAGCTTATATTGGTCATGTACTGTAACAACGTATGCATGAATAAATAGAGGGGTGACCTCGTCATGCTGTAGAGGAGTGACCTCTAAATAAACTGGGTGGAGGGATCAACTCCAATGTGAAGGATGTAGAGCACACACCACATTCACCTGATAAGCTGTAAACTGATAACCTATGATGCACCCATACGCCCCGCTAATAATACTGATAAATGGCCAAGCTGAAATAAAAGGGACGCTGCGAGAAATCACTCCCCGTAGAGGAGTCATGACACCGGTGCCTCAAGTGTCATGGTTACGTTACCTCCGTAACTAGTTATAACTGGTCATGCATATATATAAACCTCAGACAATTAATATAGTTATCATGGAAATCATGTAAATTTTTAAAACATATAACTGGGAAAACAGATGGCTGCAGACAGGGAATCCTAATCATGCATAGGAAAGGAAGTCCATACTAAAGGACGGAAAATCCGTACCTTATGTCCAGTAAACAACAAAAGATGAAAAGGCGGAAAGAATTCTACCCGGACTTCACGTAAGCTACATAATAAAGGACGTGTGTGAGTTTCTTATTCATTAATAAGTTACTTGTTCTTAATTTTTAATTACTTGTTCATGACTTGAGTTACTTGTTCATGCTTTATCGTGGATTTCCTTAATATTATGCGTTCATGTGTTCTTGATTAATGTATTTCATGTTTCTTGTGTTATTATACTTGGTATTTCCATAATTAGTACTTCCATAAATAGCATGTTTCCATATATAGTACCTAACAATTTTTAACTATTTATTATAAGTTACCTACCATTTATAAGTAGTTAATTATATTTCATAATAGTGATTTTCTAATTGTTCCAATTCACGAGTACATTGTTTTTTATATTTTTAATTCACTTCCATGCACACATATGTTATATGTTAACCGAATATTATAACCCAAAATATTTATCAATCATATTGTTCTTTTTATTTACAGAACCAAGACAAAAGAGGCATGTTGAGAATATACTTGTTATTGTTGTGGTTTCGAAACCAACACAACGCCGGTGCATGAAACATATTTATACTTCTGTTCAGAATGCTGATAAAACTTGTGTAAAACCCGCATGCTTTTACCATGAATAGTGCCCTTAAGATCGTACGTCCTAGATTAAAACTTACCTCATTTAGTATTGATCACATTCATGTGCTAATAATCAAGCAAGTGCATACATGTATGACATGATAAGTATCGATTACGTATGAACTCATGATAAACAGTTAATAAATATGTCACGTGAACATAATTAAATCATGATCACCATTTAAAATACGAACTAGAATAATTACATAAATACATATAATATAATTACGAGCGTTAAAATTACGATAAACGACATGATAAAATAAACAGAAACACTTTAAACACGAACACGTTAACCACGAACGAACACGAAACATCGGGACACGAGAAAGGTACGGGTACCCCATGTGGGGCCCCCATACCCACGGCACAACAACCAAGAATGGGCTAAGCCCATGGACTTTTACAAGTAAAGGGGGGTTATGGTAAAAACTATTTTTCATTTTCACTTTTCAAGAAAGAAAACATAAACCCTAAAAGATTTTCTCCTCCTCCTCTTTGCTCTCTCTTGTGCCGCCACCTAGAACACCACCATAGGAGGGTGTTGTTGATTTTTGACATTAAAAACAAGTGCTAGAAACCGTGTTTGTTCATCCCCTTTCAAGCTACGTATTGGTATATCATTCTAAACCTTTCTTTTTAATTCTTTTTAATCTTTGATAATTTTCATGAACATGTTATTATTATTCTTATTAAAACATGATGTTAAACATTGATCTAACATGTTTTGGGGTAAATTAAAATCAAAGAATGATTTAAAAAGGGTGTTTGTTTTTAGCCGCCTAGCATAACAAACCCGAAGGGGGTTTGGTTTGCTTATTACCGCCACCACCAAGACCATTTTTGGTCTTGGTTGGTGCTTGTGGGGCCCACGACAGCAAGGAGGCACACGTGCCCCGAGTTTGGCTCGGGGTACGGTGTCGAATTCATGCCCGATTTATGGTTCGTTGGTTAAATCATGATTTATGCTACATGTTAATTTTTATGAATTATGAACTTAGGATATAAATTAATTAATAACATGAAATATTAATTAAATCATGACTTAGGTTATTTTAATTATTAATTTAGCATGATATTAATTTAACCTAAGTATTTTTATGTTATAAGTTATAATTAATTAATTATTTAAAACATGCCTATAATTAATTAATTTAGACATGACTTAGGTTATATTATTAATAATAATAATACACATTTTAACCTAAGTATCTTATTTCATTTTAATTAAAACATGTTATACTTTAATTAAAATACTTAACCTATAGTTTAATTAAAATACATGAAATAATAATTAAACTATACACTATATCATATGACTTAAGAAATCAGCTTATAAACACGTAGACTTATATGTTAGCTTATGTAACCAGCTTAATTCTATATATGGAAATCTATCTAATTCAGGCAGCTAATCTAATCATGGAAACCTTCTATATATGGAAACTTATTTAATTAAGGCAGCTGATCTATTTTTGGAAACTTTCTATTTTTAGAAACTAATCTATTTTAAGCAGTAAATTCTATTTTAGGAAACTTTCTATTTTTGGTAACTTTCTATTTTTGGAAACTTTCTATTTTTGGAAACTTTCTATTTTTGGAAACTTTCTATTTTTGGAAACCTGCTATTTTTGGAAAGTTACTTATTATTACACAGTAAGTATAGTAATACATGAAATACCAGTAATACTTAATCAGATTAATCAAAATACAAGATAAACACAGTTTAAGGCTTTAAACAGTAAACCATGACTTAAAACATATAAAGTAAGCTAAGATAAGACATAAAACCCAGTACGTAATCAGTGTTTCGATACTTATACACGTGTGTATTCATGTAGCGATAGTGATCCAGAAGTAGGATTCTCTCTTCCATTCATTCACTGGGCTTGAGGTACGGATTCCTGTCCTTTCAGTATGGACATTCTTTCCTTATTAGGATTTCCCCGTATGCAGCCAACTGTTTTCCCCAGCATTTGTTTTATTGTTTTGAACTGCTTATGTTTAATTAGCATAATCTATAGCCATATACAAGCATGACCAGTGTCACCTAGTTATGGAGGTACCATAACCATAACATTGGAGGCACCAATGTTATGACTTCCCCACGGCGGAGTGATTGCTCATGGCGTCCCTTTCAGTTTTGGCCATATTATTATATCATGTGGGGCGTATGGGTGCATCCTAGTTACATGTTTTATTCAGTATTTCATGGTGAATGTGGTGTGTGCCTTGCATCCTTCACAAGGAGTTGATCCCTCCTACCCAGACCAGTATATTAATTAGAGGCATCCCCTCTAATCAGCATGATGAGGTCACCCCTCCAAGTATTCATGCACGTGACCTTTTCATGACCTATATGGGCTATGGTATATATATGTTAAAACAGTTTTCATAAGATAAACATAAGGCTTTTCAAACTATAAAACCAGTTTTCTCAATACGTAACCAGTCTACTCAGAACTTAGTCTTCCGCTGTTATATGTTACATGCTTATCCTATTTCATGCTATATTGTATATCCGTGCACTGAGCGTTTTGCTCAGCCGTTACTTTCCTTTCCATGTCCCAAAACGGCAGGTACCCAAGACTCGAGCATTTGGAGGACATGCATAGGATGGAAGCTGCCATAGACTTCTTCTCCTGTTTCCTTCATATATTTATGCTTGTTTAGTCTTTCTTTCAGTTCATTTACTTTCTTATGTTTTGGGCTTATGTTTGGGAACCGATGTTTGATTCCGGTTTTCCCTATGGTCATGTATGTTTTACTACATATTACCTTGCATGCTTTGAAGACACGCCATAATTACGCGTGACATTCCATTTATCAAAATGGGTGTTACAACTTGTCTATAACAAAGTAATTACTTTTGCTAGCGGCAACTGTTTCATGTAGTATAACCTTTAGATAATCGATTGACTTGCTACATTTTGTGAAATCACGATTTATTGCTTGTTTTTTATCCAAGTTTTGAATCCTTAAATATTAATCAATAGATACCAATCCATTAGCTTTCAAATGTACAATGAGAAGAATGCCAGTTAACATCTTTTTAAGATTTTAAACTTGAACTTTGTGAGCCTTTTAGAATATATCATCTTACATTTTTTTTGCAATATATCAGTAATACAACGAATTAACATGGTAATGGTGGTGTGCAACGATTGATTTATATGTTGCAAGACAAATTTATTAAATAATACCTCTCGGCTAAACAAGGTGGAAACCGAAAACGCGAACCCGAACGCTAAGAATAAATGAGTTGCTGCTGAACCAGCGAACCGACATGCCCGAACAACTAAAACCAATCACGAACCAGATTTTTAGTCCCACAAGAACTCGAACCGAACCCAAACACAACTCGAACTAACCCGACTGGTGGGGCTATTTCCCTCCTTCGATGGTGAAACAGAAACAAGGTCGCGGTCAACCTCCATAGACGAACATCAAAATTATTTTGTTACAGTGGCTTATGTATTTTACCTTTCTTGTTTATGTGTGAATGATTAGTTGAAGAAGTAAGGCTATAATAAGAAAATATGGGCTTATAACTCGGCCTCACAATATGATGGCGAGCAGTTCGTACATATGTTTCCTTAGTTTCATTTAAGTAAATATTTTCATTTATTTGATTCTATCTTCTATATATACGTAACATTGTAACTGATATTTTCTTCATATGTTGCTTGTATATATGATGAGTGGTCAACGAAAATAAGAATTAGATAACACAATTTTGGTCCAAGATTTTAGTGCATTGTTTAGGCGTGATTAATTGGTTTTAGCATTCAAAAAGTTTTTTTAACTTTAAGTCATAACCGAAATGAGGAAATAAAATACGAACTAATATTTTGGGTTTTACAACAGCATTACATCTATCCTATTGATCTCTAGCAGGACCATCATTAGTGTCCTGAACACAAGTACCTGTAATAAACCCCAACTTATTTCTAGTATGTAAAGCTAATCTAATACCAGCAGACCAAACTTTGTAATTCTCAGTCCTTTCAAGTTTGAAAGAAATTAACTGAGAACCTATATCTTGAGGATGAAGATATAAAGGATCATACACATCAAATTTAACAACACCAGATTCAGATTTAGGAGATTTAGGTGACTTACTTTTAGGTGAATGAGTTTTAGTTAGATCAACCATGATGACAATAACATAAAAACAATAAAGAAAATAAGAATCACAGAAAACCCCTTGTATCTCCTCTACAACCAACTACACACAAGAAAATTCAAATCAACAAATCCAGCAAACTACCTAATCCCTTCGACACCTAACCACACTAAAAACAAACCTAAACAAAAACCTAAGAGAAAAGTGAGAGAGGTGTTACGTAGCACGCGCAGAAAACCGAGCGTAGATCAAGATGATCTAAACCAACCAGTACAGCAGAAGAAAACAGATATGCACGTCAAACAAACAACCAAGAATAACAATATACCTAAACATACCAAGACAGAAGAAACCATGACTTCTGATTTTAGGGGTTCTTCAAGATTATTGTAATTAACAATAATCCAATCACAATTAATTACGAAAAATTACCAGATATAACCTAGGATCATAAAACCCTCAAAAAATTAAGAAATCCTAATTTTTGAAAACTCTAATTAAACCACTAATTGAATGAATTAGAATAAATAACCAACATATTTGCATAAAGAATCAATAAAAGACCAAGATCTATGATTATAGATCAAAACCCCCCAAAAAATTTACCAAACCCTAATTTATCAAAATCGATTAAAACACTTTTAAAAGATGATATAGAACAACTTGGCTCTGATACCGTATAAAAACTTATAAATCGAACCCTATATCAACCAAGAACACAGATTATAGTGAACCCAGCCAACCTCCCCTTGGATCACTTTTATTAATCAATGGATTTACAATATTTTGTACAAAACAAGAACAAGAACTCTCTAAAAACTCACAAGATCAAAACGTATTGATCTTAACAATCTCACACACTTTTTACACACGGTGAATAACAAAAAGAATGAAAGATAAAGATAAAACGTGTTAGGTGGGAGTATATATACTCACTTCCAAGTAAGTCCTTCAACTTCAACTTTTTCCTCTTCTAGTCCTCCAAGTATAAGAAACAGCAGCTCAGTTGTAATCAGCCTCCTTAGACTTTGACCACTTGACATATATACTTCTTCAGGTTACGACGTATATCAGTTAACACTCTTAACTCTCACTATCACAACATGGCATCGGTGCATAGGATAAGACCGTAAGGAAATTTTCTAAAAAACCCAAGAACTAAATCAATTGTTGGAATTACTAAAGACACGTTACCTTATTGTTTGGGCTTATTGGCTTATTTGAATTTGGAAGTCTTTTTCAACTTTTGAGCTTATCATATTCAACATATGTTTTTTTGAAGTTCATAAGCTCAACTTGATAAGGTCATAATCCGTTTTAAGTGGCCACTGCTACTAAATAAGGACCAAATTTTATAATGACCAAATTTTCGTCAATGTTTTTGAATAGAAATACCAAGAGTATAATTTAGTGACTACATAATGACCACTTATAAATTATATCGTCACTTTTTAGTGACGAAATAAAAAAATGGTCACTAAATTTTGTTACTAATGACTTTTTTCTTGTAGTGAATCCCTCCACAAAGCATTGACTTATCATAATAACATAAATCACTCTAAGATATGAAATTACAAAAAAAAATCATAAACAAACTTTTAACAACATCACATTTTAATCACCTACTAATTTCAACCGAACTATGGTGCTCTGAGGATGATATGTGGTTGTGTAAAGTCATGAATCCTATGGTTTGTATACGTGTTTTGATAGAGATGGGTTAGCAGTGTTTACTAGCACGTATCACAGAGGAGGCAATTATTGATCGAGGATGGGTCACCTGGCCGGTCACAGGTCGAGTATCATGCTTATTGTATAGTTGTATAATTTTTACTACAGTAATTTTCTTATGAAAATGATCATTTAAGGTGATCGGTTTACTTTGTGATGATAGAGATAAAGTTGTAGTGAGAAAAGCGATATATGGATAGGAAATTCAATTCTCACGATAAATAAAAGTAAGTAATACTATAGTTTATCTGAAATATGCGTGTTACATATATAGCTCACATCAACAATAACAACAACAACAATTGTCGGAGAACAAAATGAGATAAGTATAATAATGTATACTGTGATACCCTATGAGAGGAGCGAGACTACCTTCATGGACAAAGTTACACATATAGGCTGACATCGGACAACCTTTGAGATGGAATAAGTAGTAGCGGCTTTGTCTTTTTTAGACTAAGGCCAAATGTTTCCGAAAAGTCAAGCTCTTCGCCCTTAGGCAAGGTCCAATCGAATGAATGAAAGAGCGAAGCTAAGATATACATTTGCATCTTATCTGCCAACTGACGCCCTGGACAGAGTCTTCTCCCTGATCCAAATGGGAGGAACTTCATATTGTTCCCAGTGAAATCCCATTTTTTTCTCCCCTCTTCAGTCAAAAACCTATCCGGGTTGAACTCCAAGGGATTGTCCCAGTAGCGAGGATCACGTTGGATTGCCCAAGCATTTATAAACACGGTACAATCCTTTGGAATGGTGTATCCACCTACCACACAAGTTTGCCTTGGTGCCCTCAGCATCAAAGGGCCTACAGGGTGCAACCGGAATGTTTCCTTAATTGTAGCATCTAAGTATTCAAGTTTTGGGAGATGAGATTCTTCGACCATGCTGTTTGCTCCAACAATATTCGTTAGTTCTTCTTGAACCCTAGTCATGACGTGACGATTTTTCAAAATCTCTGTCACTGTCCATTCAAGTAGTGTTGCTGATGAATCTATTCCTGCAGTCATAATGTCCTAATACAACAAAAGTTAAACCATGTTGCAAATGAATTAGTCACATTAAACATGGCTTAGTGTTTAATAGGGTGAAATGTATCGTCATGATATATGATAAAACTTACCATGATAAGTGCCTTTATATGGATCATGCTAGTCTTCGGATCAATGAGCTCTAATAATACCTCTAAAAAATCTTTCTTTCCTTCATGTTGAACTTCATCCTTCGACCTTCTCGTATTAGATTCAATTCGATTATTAATAATCGTCGTGATAATTTTATCCATCCGCTGGATTTCCCTCTTCATGTCCCGCCCAATACCTTGAAGATCAAGCCAGGCAAGAATAGGGATAAAATCAGACACATTTGGCTTCCCTATTATATCAAAAATCTTTGAAACTGTAAAGTACAGTTCTGCTAGAAATTTGTCATCTTTTATCTCTTCCACTGATGAGTTTCCCCATACGACGCTTGTCAAAAGATTTGCATCGGTTGCCAAAGAAAGCTCATTAATACTTACATTAGTACCAATTTTAGTAAAAACATTTTTTATGGTTTTTCTAACTTCATCCCTTCGGAAGGAACTTGTCTCATGGAGAATCTTGTTGTTTAGGAGCTCTTGGACAAGTGTCTTACGAAGGTTACGCCATGTAGCATTGTTGTCAGCCCATATAACATCTTCGGCTTGGTAAGACATTACGGAGGCAGCAATTCCCACGTTTCGATTAGCAAAGATTTCATCTTGGTCACGAAACACGACCTTTGCTAATTCTGGGCTGCTTATCACGATGTGAAGCTTGCTTCCGAGATAGGTCTTGAAAATGGGGCCATAGGTGTGAGCCAACTTGGTGAACTGATTGTGCGGGTCAGAACCAAGAAATGGAAGGTACCCAACGATCGGTAAGGAACGGGGACATGGTGGTAACGATGGTGCACCCTTTGATTGTGTCAACTTGTACCATAAAATAGCCAGTATTACTACTACAATGGTAATTACAATTACTAACTGATTATACTCGTCTTTGTTGCTGCTCATCATCACATCCCACCACCATGACAAATATTTGTTTTCTTGTACCATTTTTGGAAATAACATGAAAATGAGGAGAATGAATGATCGTATTTAAAACTGGGAAGCAGCATGTCTATTTATGTAGGGGATGCATGGATGGCGTTTGAAAAATGTAACCATTAGAAAAATGTAACCATTAGAAAAATGTCTATTTATGTAGGGATGCAGCATGTCATCACAAGTAACTTGAAAAATGTAACCATTAGAAAAAAACAAGTAGTAACTTAAGGCAAATTTGAAAACTTTCAAGTGGGATAACGACGGTTTATGGGAAAAAAACGGTAGTTGATGATTTTGTTCATTGCATATTTTATAATAAAACACAGTTGGTTCAAACTTTTGCGAAGACCGAAGACTTGGCAGCCACACAATTTGAATTTCAAGACTTGACAGACACTTAATTTGAAATTAAAAACATTTTTGACAGTAACGGTAACGTTTATGACATTCTTTCTAGAGCGTATTTATGGTGTAATTCTAGGTGTAGAAGTTCGATTCGCTGGGATAGTTGGTTACAATATCCTTATTTGATTTCATTGTAATTATGTTCTACCTCCTTGCTAGTTTTTCTAATAAAAGTCGGCGTTAAAAAAAAGTTACGGTTTATGAAAAAAAAAACGTCTTTTAACTATATGAGTGAGGATTTTTTTGAAAGTGGTATTAATGTGATTGATATCACATCATTAGGTGTATGTTTCCTAACTTATTTATGATTATGTTTGATTCATTAGCTTTCCTATTATCTATCTAAAAGATGAGCTATAGATGAATAGTCTTAGCTCAATACTTATCACATTGTACTCTATATATTGGATCTCATGATCATTAATAAAACACACAAAATATTCTGTCATTTTTATAGTCTTTCATGGTATTAGGGCGTTACTAGAGCTCTAGGTAAACAGCCCACCACAAAAGAGTTACCCTCCAGTCATCGGTTTCTTGTCGATGATTTGGAGGGATCCCGCTTAATTTTCTTCCGCTTGATTACTTTTCATAAGTAGCCTTTTTTTCCAAATAAACCCCGACATCATTGTCTCATCATCATTATTCTTGTTTTACTGCCGAAAATTATTGTCATTTTTCGAAATTAGTTGGTCTAAAAATGTGGCTCCTACCTAAAGGCAAAGCAAGCGATGGCGTAAAAAAAGCCACGCAAAGGAGGAAGCCGCAAGCAGCAACAACTATGCCGTCAAACACAATTATTCTTCCGTCTCACAAACAAAGAAAATGATCAAAGAAGAGGCTTTCAACATATGTTCCAGTTTGTACGTCAACCCGTTCAAACTGCGGGAAAGTATTAATGTGATTGATATCACATCATTAGGTGTATGTTTTCTAATGTATTTATGATTATGTTTGATATATTAGCTTTCCTATTATCTATCTAAAGGATGAGCTATAGATGAATAGTCTTAGCTCAATACTTATCACATTTAACTCTATATATTGGATCTCATGATCATTAATAAAACACACAAATTATTCTGTCATTTTATAGTCTTTCAAGTGGATCAACTTTACAAAGTTTACAAAGCACTCACAAACTGACATGTGTCATCTTTTTTTTTAATTTTAATCAAAAATCGTTTAAGAGTATAGTAGTCATTCTACACGTATAGTTTTTTCCGAAAAAATTTAAATGCACATAACTCTTAAATGACAAACTTAAAAAAAACCGGTTTCACCATAATTATTAAAATTTAATCCTCTTTAAAATGGAAAATTCCGAAACTTTATTTTATACGTATTCAACTTTCTTAATATTTTTGATATTTTCGATCTTATTTATAACCATAAAAAATGTCAAATTATCCGGTTATTTAAGATACCTTGTATCCTTTTGATACAAGGGGACAAATCTGGGCCACTCATCCCATTTTAATCAACGATCCACGTTTAAACAAAAAAAAAACGGAGGGGCAGTTACGTAATATCACAACCGCGCCCAAACCCTAACCCCCTCTTTTTCGCTACATTCAACCGTCATTTTTCATTTCATCCAAAATCTCACACACACAAAAAACACACAGTGAAAACACACACAACCAAAACCCACCATCTCCATCAACGATTTCATCTTCAAAAACACATCATCCGATCAAAATAATCAACAACGATGAAAGGGAAGCCGAAAAAACGAGCCATCTTCGAAAAAACCAGATAAAACGACGATAAAAACAAGGCAAAAAGGTATAAAATCACAGATCCATCCTTTTTCTATGCTTTTTAAGTTTTTTAAATGCTTTTTAAGCTTTTTCTAAGCTTTTTCTGAGCTTTTTCTCTGTTTTTTTATAATTTTAAGCTATATCAATGATTCTTCTATGCTGTTTAACTAAATGTATGATGAATATAGTATATCTATGAAAATAAACATCATTTGATACTTTTAAGCGAGTTTTGTGTTTAAAAATAGATTGCATGTGAATATAAGCATCTCGGTTGGTTAAAAAAATGAACAGAATGGGATTTAAAAAAGTTGAAAAAAAATAGTTTCCTAAACTGATAGAACATATATGATAAAAAAAAGTATAACATATATGATGAAACCTTATCATATATGATGAGTGAAAATAAAATCAAAAGCAGAAGGATTAGAACATATATGATATCATATTGCTTGCATCATTTGATAGTTTTAAGCGAGTTTTGGGTTTAAATATTGCTTGCATGTGAATATAAACATCTCGGTTGAGCAAAAATGGTTTCCTAGACTGATAAAACATATATGATAAAACCTTATCATATATGATGAAACCTTATCATATATGATGAGTGAAAATAAAATCAAAAGCAGAAGGATTAGAACATGTATGATATCATATTGCTTGCATCATTTGATAGTTTTAAGCGAGTTTTGGGTTTAAATATTGCTTGCATGTGAATATAAGTATCTCGGTTGAGCAAAAATGGTTTCCTAGACTAATAAAACATATATGATAAAACCTTATCATATATGATGAAACCTTATCATATATGATGAGTGAATATATAATCAAAAGCAGAAAGATTAGAACATATATTTGATAGTTAAAAAATGAGACATCATATTTGATAGAACCTTATCATATATAATTCATCATATTTCATAAGTTATGCAACATATAAAGCTTTAAACAGATGTAATTTTGTCTAACTTTGCGCTTTTATTGCAGATGAACAGCATACAAAAAACAAGGATGACGAGACAGAAGAACAACCTAAAAGAAGCTTAGGTAAAAAAAGCAAAAAAAAAAAAAATACAGAAAAGTAAAATTAAGTATCATATCTAATAAGTTTTTTTTTATCAGCAGTTACTATAAAAATAATGAAAGAAAAAGCTGCAGCGCGTGAAAGAGCAAGACAAAACAAAGAGAAGGGCAAAGGTGTAACTGAAGCTGTCAATCAAACAAAGACCAAGGAAAAAGCTGTCGAAACAAAGGGCAAAGGAAAAACGAATTTGAAAACAAAGAAAGCTGAAAAGCCAAAAGAGACGACAGAAGGTAGGAAAAATATACTACATATCATATTAATTCATTAGGAACAAACATACAATACTGAACATCTCTTTGCTTTGTAAAAAATGTAGAAGAAAGTGGTACGGAAGAAGATGATGTTTCAGAAGACGAGAGAATTAGCAGCGGGGAAGAATATGTAGATGAAGAAGCCGAGTCTGAACAAACCGAGACAGAAGAAGGTAACAAGGAAGAGGAAAACGAAGAAGAGCCAGAGGACAATGACGAGGGGGAAGAAGATGGAGATGACGCAGACGAGGAGGAAGACGATGGAGATGACAAAGACGAGGAGGAAGAGGATGACAATAATGAGGGTGAAAGTAGCGAAGATGATGATGAAGACCAGGATGAAGAGGAACATGTGAAAGAAAAGAGGGTCAAAGATGTTTTGAAGAAAATAACAAAAATCAAGTTCATCAACCCTTCAAAAACAAAAAAAGGTAACAATTAATGATAATTTTATCAAATACGATGTAGCATAAGAAAATATTTATGTATCATTTATGTTGATTGTATAATACTAACACGTTTCATTATAATTTGCAAAACAGCAAGCTTTCCTGAAGTGGTAAAGAAGGATAAAAAAGCTGAAAAAAGGAAGTTGGAACAAAAGCAAGAAGCAAAACGTCCACATAAAGGGACAAAAAGACAGAAGCATACATACAGTGGGGGCAAAAAACAACTGGGAAAAAAGAAACAACTTCGCAGGAAGAATCAAGCGAAGGAGAAGAAGATGACCAGATGGATGAGAAAATCGAAACAGACGATGACGAGGAGAATGAGCAGATGGTTGGCACATCAAAGATGCTAGTTGTCAAACCTTCACCTTCTAAAGGCAACAAGTTAAAAAAATATGAAACTGAAGAAGAAGAAGACGACTACGCGATGATTTTGGATAAAAAGAAGAAGGGTAGAGGTCCAACAAAAAAGAAGCAGACAAAGGTATACCCTACTGCTTTGACCAGATGCTCACCTAAATCGTTGTTCGAAGCAACCTCAGGACTGTCAGATGAAAGAAAGAAAGTTTTAAAACAAATTGGTTTTGAGAGGTACATTGAGTTTCCCATAGACGAGCTGTCTTCACACCTTCTGTACCATGTTGTCGAGAAGTTCCATCCACAAAGCATGGAACTGAGACTCCCCAAAGGATCCATCAAAATAACAAGAGAAAGGGTGCAACAAATGCTTGGGGTCCCGATGGGGACAATATCTCTTAATGAACTGCCGGAAAGGGAAGACGATGATGCTTTCATCGAAGAATGGAAGGCTCAATACGGCACATTAAAACCAAGCGCAACAACAATTGCAAAAAGGATCCAGTCGACCAACACAGCAGACTTCACCTTCATAATGAACTTCCTTATGCTCTTTGGTGGCACGATGTGCAACTTAGACTCTGGTGGGAAAGTCCTTTTGAAGATTTTGAAGAAGGTCACAGAGAAACAAAACATTAATGAGATAGACTGGTCGTCCTATATACTAGAAAGCCTCAAGAAAAGTAAAAGCAAGTGGAACGACCAAGCTGTGAAACGATGGTACAACGGACCTGCTACTTTCTTGTGTGTAAGTAAAAACAACTGTTTTTTTTAATTTAAAACTTACTTTATATGTTTTCGTTCTCTTTAACCAAAACAAACTTGTTCTTTTCACAGCTGCTTTACTTGGACTCAACTTACTTCCCAGGAGTAGCCGTGATGAGGCGAAGACCAGCAATAAGAAGCTGGAATGGTCGTTTGATGAAGTTGAGAATACAAGAAGAAATGAAGATTCAATGTTTGGGGAACCTGGAACATCAAGATGAGTACAAGGAAGAAGATGTCCACATGGGGATTGATGTGTACAAAAACAACGACTTCTACCTGGAACCAATTAAAGACAGGAAACCACAAACATTAGAGGTAAAACAAAAAACTATGACATATATGATAGTATGAACTATCATATATGATAGAACATACTATCATATATGATAGTACATACTATCATATATGATAGTATGAACTATCATATATAAAGTATCATATACAAAAGATACTAATACACTTGCAACATACATTTTTCTATGCAGGAGTTTGTTGAAAAAAGTATTGATCGATTTGGAGAGATATATGAGGCAAGAAGAGTGCTTGCTGAAACACTTGGAGAAGGACTTAAAAAGTTTGAAAATGATGAAACATTAATTGGTCTATGCAAGGAATACCAGATGGTATTCAAAAGAAACAAGGACGATGACCTTGATGTGGATTTCATGGATTGGGAGCAAACCTCCACGGACGATGGGAAAACAGAAGATGTTGCTGCTTCAGTAAAACAGCCGGTTACTCTTGAAAGTATACAAACTGAGGATGAGGAATCTGCTCAAAAAGCTCAAAAGGCAAAAGATAAAGAAAAGGAAACTAAAAAAGAGGAACTGGTCACCGAAGCTGGGTTGGTTCACCATCCAAAGTCAGCTAAAGAAGCAGCGATGTTGGCAGAGGTTCATAAGACTGTTTTTACAGACGAGCCATTGTCCGGGGAGTTTGACAACGACCCAGAGTTTGATGAATACCTGGACAGGTATTGCATGGAGTTGGAACGCCAAGCTGCAATTGAAAGCCAAAAAAAGAAGCTTGAGGAAGAAGCGATGGCGAAAAGGAAAACCAGAGGAACGAGGCAACCAAAGTCTCTCAAATCAACACCATCTTTCAGCCAAATCACAAAAACGCCTGAAACAACACCTAAGGAGATAGTGATGATGGTAGAAGAAGATGATGCTGCAAAAGAACAAAAGAGGCCATCCCGCTTGCTCCTTTCTAACTACATAAACAAGAAAGCACCAGCACGGGGGAAGCTCACTGTAGCAGAGTTGATGATAGGAGAGAGTTTGTTCTCAATGCTTAATAACAACCTGTAAGTAAAAGCTAAAAAACTAACAAACTATATATCATTCAAGTAGGATCATATATATATGATAAAAGTAAGTAATTGAACTATGTTTGCAGGGATTTCATATTTGAGTCGGCGGACAATAATTATGCTTGCATGAGGGACAACTTGCAGACAATGGCTCCGGGCTTAAAGGTAGATGCACCTGTCATTGACACATACTCAAATGTACTGAACTTTGAAGAACACACTCGCACAGAAGGAAAAAAGAAGAAACATTACTTCATGTCAACTATGATTGTAAGTACATCTTACATCATATGTGTTTTTTATAACAAAATTATGTCCACAAACTAAAACAAAAAATGTATTATTGATTATGCAATACAGACAGCGAACATGTTTCATTGGAAACTGGCAAACGGACAGTATGACGTCCAGAAGCAATTTCAAAAGTTTGAAGAGAACATGAGAACCTCCATGGGAGAAGATGAGGACTTGCTGAAGTTGAAGAATGTAAATCTGGTAAACACTTGACTAACATATATGATAAAAAAAAGTAAAACATATAGTATTATAACATATATGATATTACAGTTACAGTTTACAATAAATCTGGTAAACACTTGACTAACATATATGATAAAAGAAGTAAAACATATATGATAAAAACTTATCATATATGATAAAAACTTATCATATATGATGAGTGACATGCAATCAAATGCAGTAGGATTAGAACATATTTGATATTAAATTTTACAATAGATTCAAAAAATATAACTTATAAAAACTCTGCAGGTGTTCTTCCCGGTCATATCTCACCAGCACTACTACTTGGTGGTCTTTAACCTAGTCAACGGCGCCGTGTCAATCATCGACAACTCGAAAGTCGCCAGCACATATGAAAGCAAGTACCAGACGTACTGTGACCTACTGGTAAGTCACTAAATACACAAATAAACTAAAAAAAAACATGAACATCTGTGCATTTCAAAAAGCATCTAAAAAAATCACACACAAAAAGAATATGACAAACTTGGGGCTTTTTTTTGCAGATGAAGATGTTTATGATGTATATGGAGAGTGTGCAGCACAAAATGACAAAAAAACTCAGGAAGCATACAATCATTCGACCAAAGTGGGGAACAATGTACAACGACATCGATTGTGGGGTGTTCGTGATGATGCACATGGAGCATTATGAGGGCGAAAGTGCAAAAGGTTGGGTTTTGGACTTCCCGAGTGATTCAGATGAGCAACGAAAGGAAATACTGAAGCTGAGGTTCAGAATAGTTGCAAAGATATTATCACACGAGAAGAACACCAAGAGGCAGCAGGTAACAGATGAAGCCTATGAATTTGCAAGAACATACCAGATGCAACCATACAAGACAAAGGTCATCAAAGAGGCAATCAAAGCAAGAAAGGAGGAACAAGACAGAGATGTGGCCAAGAGCGCCATCTGAAGAAGGAAAGACAAAAAGACAATACAGTTTAAGACATTAATTTTTAATTTGGTCTGTAATAACTTAGATTTTTGTTTAAGACTTCCGCTTTGCTTAGCCTATCCTCTGGGTAAGGGGTACGCGACATGCAGGAGAACCCATGGTGGGTTGCTCCAAACTTGGGGTCAACTAGTCGTAGATCATGGATCGATTAATAGGCATCCATTAGTCCGACTACCCCCGAGTCATGTCGCCTACCTTGATAAGCTTTAACGCTTAACCCAATGGAACATTAGGCTAGGCAAAGAGATTAGTGAACTGATTTAGATTAGAAGCAGTTAGATGACTTATCCAATCGGAAAAGGAGTACGCGGCATGCAAGAGAACCCATGATGGGTTGCTCTAAGCTTGGGGTCAACTGGTCGTAGATCGTGGGTCGTTTAATAGGAATCCATTAGTCCGACTACCCCCGAGTCATGTCGCCTACACCTGACGTACCATTGGAAAACATTTGGATAGAATCGTAGGGAAGACAAGTTGCTGGCGGTAAAGTAGGATGTACCGCATTTTGTGGATACAACTTGTTTTAACTTGTAACCCGTCGAAATTTCTATTATGAAATGGAAAATGAATATTTTGTTTCATGTGTATTGATCTTGAATTAAATTTATAGAGAACAGAAGGATATTGTAAAACATGTAAACCGTTAAAAACAAAACTATCATATATGAAACATTAGTTTCATATATGATAGTCCAAAAAAACTTGTAAAAACACACTTGCTATGGAAACGAAATTCTTGAAAGAAGTAACATTAGCATCTTAAAAACTATCATATATGATACTCATGTATCATATATGTTGTGTTGACAACTTAACATATATGATACATTACTATCATATCTGATAGTCCAAAAAAAACTTGTAAACTGACAAAAGCAAACTAGAAAAAACTAAAGGATTGAACACAGCTTAACATATATGATACATACGTATCATATATGTTGTGTTGACAACTTAACATATATGATACATCACTATCATATATGATACTCCAAAAAAAACTTAAAAAACTGACAAAAGCATACAAACTAAAGAAAAAAAGGGATTAAACACAACTTCTCATGACTCATTGACATATGATTATCCTAAAAAAGATAGTATCAAAAACAACTTCTCATGAATCAAAGTAATCAAGACAAAATATCATCATACATCATAAAATGACATGTTCAGAAACTGCAAACAGTAAAATAAAACGGGAAAAAATTCCTAAAAAAAAAAACTTTTCTTCTATCCAAGCTCATCCACTCGTACTTGCATCTGCAAAAGCTAGATCCTCGACAACGACTTCCTCCAATCGTTTACCGGTGCAAGTCCTCTTGTTATGATCAGTACCCCCGCACACCGAACATGTAATCTTGTTCTTTTTGCCTTTCTCAATAGCTATCTCTCTACCACCTTTAATACGCAGCTTTTAACGCCCAGGACGTCCTCTAGGGGTTCCAACATCTGGATTATCAACCAAACGTACAGAAGGATGAGAAACACCAACGAGCTGCTCCAAACAGTCTACCTTCTTCTTAGATGGAGGATTTGGACAATCCGCTTCAACATCTTTCTTCAGCTGCTTCAACTTTTCAACAAAAGCACCCAACCTAGGCTCGTCTTTGCTCAACAAATGCACACAATGATCAACAATAGATGTCGCCTCGCACGAATAATTCTCCAATACAACATTCTTCTCCCCATACCTGTTCCTCTTGTTCCTCAACGCAGCCGGGATAAGGTTCTTGGTCCAACGCTTAAGAATGTATTGCTGAGGAATCATCTCGATATTGGCATTCTTGAACACGCAGAAAATATGCCTGCACAATATCCCAACCCTCATAAACAATTGGCATGTACAAATAACTGAACCATCCTCTAAGTTGCGCAACACCTGGGAAAAAAAACCAAAAAAAAAAAAAGAAGTGAATATCATATATGATACATGTGCTTATCAAATATGATATGTTAAAAAAAAAAATATTACATCAACAAAAAACTCACATACCTTGTACAACCCATCTTCTCTAGTAAACATGTCAACCTCATCATCTTCCTTCTCCTTCTCTTTATCATTGTCATTTTCCTTATCTTTCACATTATTACAAGACTCGCCAACTTTAACCTTATCAGTAACCTTATCATTCACCTTTTTCTTGTTCTTCTTACCAGGCTCTTCATAAACAAAATGCCTAACTCTAATAACAGAAACCTCAGAACCCTCGAGCACATTCTTAGTATCTATCTGACAATACCATAATCCAACAAAAATCTCTTTCTGAACCAACTCAAACAAGGTACGAGTGTAAACCATTGCAGCATGCTTCTCAATCTTGAGAAAAGTCCTTAACTTCGGAACAGTATCCATTGTATTATGATCCATTCTCTCTTGAACACTCCTTTGCTTTTCCATCGCCGTCTCAAAGCAATTCATAAAGTTCATAAGCGTCGAGCTAGAATTGGTAAAGTGGGAGAAGAAAGAATTCTCGCTCTCTGATCTAGACGTAGTCCTCATCAGTCCACACAACGGCGAGTCAGAAAAATAAGCAGGGATCCAAGTTGAACGCATATCATACATCTTCGTCAGCCACTTGTGTCCCACCAAATCATACTCTGTCATCAGATCACCCCATCTGGTGTCAAACTCCTCGGGACCAATGTACATGTTCCAAACAATCTTGTTCAATTTCTCTTTAAAAACACGATCATTGTATATTTTCTCACATATCTGCAAAGACAAACAAAAACCAAATGATATGAGTAAAAATCATGTTCTCACATCATATATGATACTACTTCAACATATATGATACTAACAAAAATATCATATATGATGCTACTTCATCATATATGATACTAGTCTTAAAAAAAAAGTACCTTCGCTGGAAGCTTCTGCGTGATATGCCACATGCACAGCCTATGCTTTGTACCAACAAACTCGGCTTCAATGGCATTCCTCATCGCCTTATCTTGATCGGTCACAACTATGCTAGGTGCTTTCCCAAACGCTTTGATGAAGGCTTTAAGTAACCAAACATACGATTCCGTGGTCTCGAACTTGAGCAAACTAGCAGCAACCGTAACACACTTCCTATGGTTGTCAATCGCCGTAAAAGGAACAAATACCATTTTGTACTTGTTTGTCTTAAACGTGGCATCAAAAGAGACAACATCACAGAACTCCTTGTAGTTGTATTTGGACACTTCATCAGCCCAGAATAAGCCAATAAGCTCAGCCTTGTTAACCAAATAATCAAACGAAAAATCAGCAACGTACTCCTTCCTCTTCTCCATCTTGTTTATTAACATCTGCGCGTCATAGTCCCCGATGTAACAGTTGACGCTACGGAAGAAGTTCTTAAAGTCAACAGTAGTGCCGTGAACGAGCAGATAAGAACCCTTGATCCCGGTCAGAAGGTGATGAGCTCTTGTAGCACCGATATTCACACTCGCAGCCTTGACAATAAACACCTGCTCCGCGTATGTTAACTGCCTCTGATTCTTTGACAGATGCTTGTACTCCTCACGTTCAAGCTCGTGGTTGTGGATAGTATCAAATACACTCAACTTGAACTTCGTCGTACCAGGGATCAAGTCAAACACAGCACGAGCTTTACAACCGGTGATATGAACATTTGAATGCCTCAATTGGTTATAACCATTCTCCAAATCTAGGGTGTCTACATATATATCCTTCGGGGAACCCTTCCTGTTGCAAACCAAATACTTTTGCTTCACAATCCCGCTCCTCAATCTTTTCTGACACGATTTCCTAACAACAAAACCAGCTTTAATGGCATACTTCTTGTAAGCAGCAATGCAATGCTCAACTGAATCGTACTCGTTCCCTTTAACAAGTAAAAACTCGGCAGGCACTTTCGGAATGTAGTAAACAGTACCCCCAGGAGTATCAAAGTTGGAATGAGTGATATACGACTCAGGAGTCCGCACAGCATTCAACTCTACAAAAAGAAACATATACTATCATATATGATTACAAAATACTAGAAAAATTCAACACATATCATGTAAACATCATATATGATAGACATGTATCATATATGATAGTATATGTTACATGGCTATCATATCTATGTAAAAATACAAACATCATATATGATAGGTTCCTAGCATATATGATACACTGGCAACATGCACTAAGCTCAACAAAAACTAGAAATCTTACTCTTAACAGCTTCCGCTTCTTCACCGTCTTGTTCATACACAGAAATCTCATCCGCAAGACTATGAAGAACACTTTCGGATGGCAAATCCAAACCTTGATCGACACTAGACTGATCGTTAGTCAAATCAACCAACGTAGAAGGATCAACAACACCACTACGACCACTAGAATCACTCGAATCCATCATTAAAACCTATGAAAAATTGAAAAAACAACAACTCATAAAACGTTTATCTAAAACCTAAAAGAATCAACGATTATCAAATAAGCTTATAAACAATATCACTAAAAATAGACCAGAGACATAAAATAAGCTTATAAATAAGCGTATTTAATCGTCCCGATCGAATAATAAGCTGATTAATAAGCTTATTAATCAATCCGCTCGATTAAATACGCTTATTTATAAGCTTATTAATCAATACAAACGATTAATAAGCTTATTAATCAATCGGATAGTTAATAAGCTTATAAATAAGCGTATTTAATAATCCGATCTATTAATAAGCTTATTAATAGATGCGAATTGCTTATTTATAAGCTTACTAATAAGCTTATTAATAAGCAATATTAACAAACGGTATATCTAGAGAGAGAAACATAGAGAGAGAAAGTACCAGTTTAATCGGGGAAGAAGAAGAAGAATGAAACGAGTTTGTTAAAGCGTATATATATATCCAGAAGTAAAAAGACGAAAATACCCCTGCAGTAAAGATTGGGGGTTTTAATCTCAGCCATCGGATGAGATGGAGATGGATGGTGGGGATGAGTCCCCTTATATCTTAGAAAACTTTGGTATCCAAAACAACTTAACTCAAAACTTTAAACACAAAAATTATAGAGTTTGATTCACTCTTTACCCATAAATTTGAATCTATCGAATCCGATATGATATGAGTGAGATATCATGCGTTAAAGTTGGCGTTATAGTCAGATTTGTTGCACACAATGTGTTTGATAAAATGTCTAGCTTACATTTTTTATGTTTTAATCGTGTTAAGAGCACTATTTTGGTACCACAATACACTACTAATCATATTATTGATCTAAGATTCAAAAAGTGATGTTCTTTTTTATTTTTTATTTTTGTAAAAGAAACACACATTCTGTTCTATTTTATTATTTTATTGATTTAACATTTTTTAATTGATGAACAAAGCTGTAAATGTATGTTGTAATCTCGTCAATTGGTTATCTGTGTTCACGGTCAGTATTGTTCATCATTACATGTTGTTCATAAGCGTTCATTAGTTCATTAGTTTAATTTAATGAACTGATGAACACGACTAACTAATGAACTAGTTCGTCTTGATCATTAGTCCATCGCTCTTGTTGATGAACTAATAAACAATAGTTTCCGATGAGCAAGATTGACTACTGATGAATAAGACTACATTTGAACAAAAAATAAATCTATATGTTGTTCATTATTTCATCAGTTCAGCGACTAATGAACTGATGAACAAGATTAACTGATGAACAAGACGACATCGATCCACATGTTGTTCATAAGTGTTCATCACGTACATAATTTCATTAGTTATTAATACATCAGTTATTAATTCATCAGTCTTGTTGATGAACTGATTATCAAGACTAACTATTGATGAACAATTTAATTGATGAACAAAACTAACTAATGGACAAGACAACATAATCTACATGTGGTTCATCATCAATAAAAAAATGCATTTAAACGCACTGTGTACATTTTGTAAGAAAAACATCTCTTATTTAATCTTCATGAATAAAATTATTTGCGGTATGTTGTACAAAAATTTGCGCATTTAGTTCAATTTTAGCGCTAAAATCTAAGCTAGACATTTCATCAAACATCTTGTGCGCAACAAATATTGCTAAACGTCATCTTTAACATATCATATATCACTTGCGTGACATCGAATTTGAACAATTCAAATTTCTATGTAAAAGATTGCCAAAAATCTGCGACTTTTGTGTTTCAAGTTTTGCTTAATTCGGCCTTTAAGCTAGAAAAATTAGAGCTAAAAATGACGAAAATTTCAAGAAAATCCTAACCACTGAAAAGAAGTTGTGATTTATATATCAAAATGCATATCAAATTAAAGAATTAAATCCTGAACATAAAGGTGAAATCGGTTTTTCGTAAAAAATTCCGATTTAAAAGTTATGTGCGTTTGAATATCGAGGGTGAATTATAAAAACGGGTTAAAAGACTAAAATACCCTTGATCATTTAAATAAGGAAGGAAAATTGATCCCACCATTGGCTGTGAAGTATTGATAATCCAACGGTGTAATTTACTTTTTAAACTTTCTAAAATCCATCCACTTTGTAGGGGATCACGTCTCTAACCTATATTAATAACGATAGGCTTAACAAATTATATATTTTGCATAGAGAATAATCTATGTATATATTATACGTTATATTGTTTGTACTAAAAAAAATTTAGTATAAGGTTTTCTCGGAGAATTATCTTACTTCAAAAAAAATTAATAGAGAGAATGCAGGTGAATCTTACAAACAACCTAATATTAAAAAACACATAAAACAATCACAAAGTCACATTATACATAGTGAACACTAAAACTTATTGCGCCACCGACTATGATTCCTGCAAACTATCTGGAATATCTTGATCATCGTCATATGGGTCGTAGTCATCATCAGATTTTTTGTAAGAATCTTTCTATTTTCTAACAGACAGTTTGAAGCCATAAATTTGTCATATCATTATCCAAAGGTTCAACTACATCCTCGTCAATAAGCTCAACTAAAAGATTGCCACTTTTTCTAAGAATCGGATTCCCTTGATTGTCCACAAGAGTAAATTGCCTTTCAATAATCTTCTTTTCAATCTTGTCAATTTTCCGAATAATCAGGTATAGCTAACTTCCTGATGAGAAGTGTCATCCTTCGACATAAACCCACCCGAAAAGTCATCCAAACCAACCGACTTATAAGTTCCACCATTCGTACCCAAATCATTTTCATTTTCAACAAAATTAAGCGAAGAGAAAAAGTTTGAGTTACTAACCTCTTTACTAGGCCCCGCAGCAGCTTGCGTTTTCCTACCACTTGAAGTAGTTTTCTTCTTGTCTATTATTAATACAAATAAGGTGTAAAAATGTAGATTTCTGTTTTTAGATCTTTTCTCGTTTTGTCGAGAACCAATCCCAAAGTTGTTTAAAGTTAAAATACATGATCAACAAAATTGCAAGCCAATAGTCTTCTTAACAAAACTTTTTACCCTCATTCCCGGCCCATTTCTACATTTTAAACTCTTATGTACCAAGGGTCATTATATACATCTACTTACAAAAGTATATTTATTTTACTTTTAAAGTAAATCAAAAGAAAAGGAATATCTAGGTGACATCGCGGGTAAAGTCACATGTTATCTAGGGTAGATAAGGTGTTTGAATCGGTTTTACCTGAGTTGACCAAGGTTAACCCGCCCCATGCCCATGGTGCGTTTGCGTATAATGGCGGAGCCTTAGAGCAAAAGGCTCTGTGAGTTCCGTGAAACAGTGAGCTTTTTCTCTAAAAACAGGGGCTCATTTCTCACTTGTTAATGATTCTCTCATTTATGTATTCTCTCTTACTAATTAGATTTAATATCTATTTTATTCTCTTATTGTCTCTTTCGTTTTTTCTTGTTGATATTCAAGGACACCCGATTAGAAACCGCATTACGTTCATGAGTTGCTTATGCAGTGCGAACTCAGTGCTAGCAAAATATGAACACTTAACAAGACAAGTACATTTAGACAGTTTAGTAATACATCTAATTATCTCCAAAGAGAGTTAAGTGTTGATAATAGTCAGCAAGAGTATCACCACTTGTTTAACAGAAATTAACTTTTTGAGTATATTATACACCACACAACCATTAAAGTTTCATAAGTTTCATTTAACTTTTTCCAAACAGAAGCATCTCTCATAGTAGACCAAATATATGTTAACATGTTAAGAAAATACATTCACAATCCAAGTAAGAACTATGATATTACACCTATCTTTAGGTAGATAACACATCACTACTATCATAATAATCCCTAAGACAAGTACCATCAACAAAACCATATTTGTTTCTATCTTGTAAAGGAAGTTTCATAGCATTATTCACATTCTGTAGTTTTTAGGTACCAAATAATTTGAAAGGAATAAGCACAGAACTACTACTATCAATGTTTTGGACATGAAGAGGATTATTAGAATCAAGATTGTTTATTAAAATAAAAGGAGTACCCCTAACCACTACTAGAGGCACTGGGTGGAGGGTCTCTACCAACATTAGCAACACTCATATAGAATCAACCAAGCAAGCAGTAAACAAATAGTAGAGTATTGAGATGATCTTGGATGTTTATTTGGAGATGAACCAAGGTGAATGATCTTAACCATCAAATAGTATGCTTCATAGAAATCCTGTGATCTTTGACTGGCTTGTGAGGACCTATATGTTGACGTGGCACTGAATCTCCACATGAGTATGCTATGTTAAGGGTGAATAATAGTTCCCCCAAAGTAATTTCATTAAGCCCTTCGGATATGGCTTAATCGATATTGGGTTGGGATTAGGGTTTATGGGGATAAACAGATGGTTTTAATCCATTTTGGGTAAAGAAAAATTATTTCATATGTTTTATATATTCAAAACATATTTAATGCATTAACCTTTCAAACTTGACAAAAACGACCGCTTAACTTGGTTTCAACTTTGTAGATCGTTGAACAATGGTAACTTTGGTCCTCCAAACTTTTGAATCAAGGCTTAGTAGAACTTTGGCAATATGAAAGCTTGGCCCCTCGACTTAATAACCTTGATATAGTTATGTTAAGCTTCATATCACTTTCCCAAAATGTTAAAACTAGTCCTTCTAGTTGTAATGACCAATTCCAAGGATTATTTTGGCATCTTTTGAACACTTTAAGGCCCCTTTATGTAATATATGATATCTCAAGGGTATAAAGTGTAAACTTGGAAAGTTGAGGGGCAAAACGGTAATTTCACATATCTTTCAGTGCAATTTGGTAAATTAAGAACTTAGGGTTTCAAAACCCGTAAAATGACATATGGCTTCGGTTTTCTTGTACGTCTTCGTTTCTTGTGTTCGTTTTGTCTTGTTTTTGTCTTTTCCAGGTGATTTCGATATTCGTACATGCACATACACAAACAAGAAAACAAGCATATATTGTGTATTTTTGGTGATATTTTACTTATTTTAAGCTTGTTTTACGAGAAGAAAATATGTGTAATTATAGTCACATCATGGCCTTAGGAAGATTTTACTTCTACTTAAAAAACAGTTCAATTTGATAATTATTTGGCTAGGTATTTGGTAAAAACACCAGATAAGATTGTTGCTTGTATTTAAGAATTTAAGTCTTGAAACTTAGGAAACTCTTAGCTATAGCCTTGATCTTATTTTGTTTTGGGTCTCCACTGCTAGGCCTTTATACTTTGTACTATTAGTTCAGTTTTGGTGTTTCCACTTCTTAGTATTTTGTTCATCTTTTGTTTATTTGATTCTGAGTTTATGTGATTATCTTTTCCTTTCTATATTTTTTATTGCTTATCTTATTCTTATTACACTCAAATAAGTAACTGCTTATTTGAGTTTATATAAAAAGAAAAAAAAAATTATGGGAGCAAAAAGGACACAATAATCAAACATGTGACCTCCTCACACCCTACTCCTTATCACACACACACACACACACATAACCATCATGCCGCTAAGAAAATTTTGCAATATAGTTTGTTTTCAATTCATTTCTCCATTTTTCTTTTCTCTTTTACTATAATAAGCTGTTAAGATCTTATTCTTATGTTTCAGCTTTTCTAGACGTGCACAACTTATAATTTTGTAGTCAAAGTTGTTTTCCTAGCTTTTCTATTAGTCTCCAAAGTTTGGTTTTTTTGGTTAAGGTTTGCATAGAAAATCGATTAATTTGTCTTATTCCAAAATGCTTATTTCTAATTTTCAGCTTATAGGTTGAGTTTATTGCTCCCGTCTTTCTTCCATTGTCTTTTTAATCTTATTCCCACCCTTCCTGCAATGTTTGAGGTCATATAATTGAGTTTTTTTCAAAATGTCGACTATTTTGTCCTATTATAAACTTACTTTTTGCTAATTTCAACTTTTTACTTCAGCTTATCTAATTTTTCATTTTTACATCTTGTTTTCTAATGTCATTCGAGGAGTCCTTGTTAAGTTTCAGTCCTTCTTGTAGCTTATTGAAGATTATAAGCTTTTGAAAGTAGCTTATTAGCTTATTCAATAAGCCCTAAGCAGTTTTAGTTAAAAAAGAGTCGAGTTTTAAACTTTCTTAGATATTCATTCAAGTATTTCTTCACTTTCACATTTTCCATTTTCTTTAAAGTTCCTTATTGGCTTTTTGCCCAATAACGATATTTGGCCAAATTTGTACACTTGGGCTTTTTAGCCCAATTGAATTTTTTGAATAGTTTTTTATTTTTATTTTTAAGTTTAATAAGTTTATTTTAGTTAGTTTTTCAAAAAAAATTATTTTTTGTATTATTTTAATATTTTCTCGATTTGCGTGATTTTTATTATTTTATTATTTTAGGTAATTTTACTTTTCCATCTTCGTTTTAATTTTATCATCAATAATCTTCGATCATTTGTCCAATTCCATGCTAAGAATCTCAAATCCATAATTTCTCCGTCAAAACAACGACTCGGGTTTAAATATCGTCTTTCGTATTAATTTATATATTACGAATATTATTTATACACCCTATACTTTACATCGATTATTTATTATTGTGATCGTCATTTAATTCTTCTTATCTTTATTGTTTTATAATTATATGTTTATGATATTATTATACATGTTATGTAATTCTCGTAGTTTGGTAGCATTTTTTCTATTAAAGATTTCACTTGGCTTATACCATTGTCTATAGGGATAACTGTTAAAACTTCAGAAAGGGATTTACTAGAGGCAGGTTAGCAATTGTTCTAGCGTGTAGGGGTCGTTAGGGTCACCATCTTTGATAAAGTTGAATACTTAAAAAATACAAGAAACCTTGTGGGAGGGTTTGAATAATTACATCATAATAGTATTTGTGCTTGAATCACTGTTGGCTATATACTTGGCTAGTCACGATGATGGTAGCTGGGATTTATAAGACATAGGGCAAGGAACGAGGTCAAAATCGAACTTGTCGATATTATTATCACTAAGCAGTTAATAGTATAATGTTGCACTAGGTTATTAAATTAGTAATTTATATGTTATGTTCATTCACTTGAGTTCCTTTCTATAGTAGTTAGGAACGCAAAACATGTTAAACATGTGCATATCATATCTCTTAAGTTAATAATTTTATGTTTACTGATGAAAACGGAAAAAAGGACAAAACATAAAAAAACTTACGAACATGTAAAAAATCGGAAGAAAACGTAAAAAAAATCAACTTAGTAATAAGATATAACTATTTAGACTATTGGGCTTTTGGTCCAATACTAAGAACCATTTTACCCATTTGACCCAAACTTTATTTCACAAAAAATGGGGTGACTCATTTGACATATCACTCTACTTTATCTCAACCCACTCCAACCCACAAGGTTGTCAAATTAACCCAAATTGACCTATTTTTGGTGAAATTGGTTGAAATTGCCACTCTAGTCGTGTACCACTATATCAATTTTCTCTTTTGTCTAATTAGACCACTAGGATTAATATAATGTAGCAATCACTTAATCAACAATGCAATATGTCTTATTTCCAAGCTTTCTTGGTACAATGTCATTTTAGTTAGATAATTAGGCAATTCGAGTCGTCCCATCATCGATCTTGGATTTACCATTAATATATTACACACGACAAGATCCTTTGCTCGTTAGTGTGTCGATATGTAGATCAAGTTTTATAAATGTAAAACTTTATAGGATAATTTCTTTATAATAAAATACGCATCGGTTTGTAATAATTTTAGTGATAAGTTGGTTTTGACTGTCCGAACCTTGAAGGAAATGGAAATGAAAAATAAGTTATTCTTATTGAATACGAGTGGAAACCTCCTTATTGTGGTACATGTTTGATATAATAAACGTTTTGTTGATGTGAAAAGAAAGTAACTAGGTGACAATAACTAAAGGACCAAAAATTTAAAACTGGTTTCGTTGAAGAAAAACCTATTTATCAACGAACAAGTACCTCTCCAAATTCAAACATATTTTGGCCAGCTTTGACATGAGAACCGTTAAATATCTTCTTTAAGATAGCCTATCAATTCCTTGATACGACCTTGTAAAAATTGTTCATTCGTTAGATGTTGCACCTATATTGAAACGAAACAGAAACAAATTACTATAAGTTAACACAAATAGAAAAATTGTTATTGCATTTCACTAATCTAATAATCAGTTTCTAGTGTTTGTGTACATTAAAACAAAAACATCTCAAGGGTCAAACAATTGGTTTTGCATAAGTATATCAGAACTAGATTCAATAGAACGCTTTTTTAACAACGAGTTAGTAGTTAGTGATTCGAGCTTACAGTGACATCCAATTGAGCAGTATCCAAGTCTCGAACCTTCTCCTTAAAGGATAAAACCCAATCACACATAACTCTCAATTAACCAAAAAATTTTCAACCATTCAAACAGCTGATCGTTTGATTCTCACGACTCTTTGTAAAAACTTGTAAATCGAACCTTATATCAACCAAGAACACAGATTATAGAGAACCCAACCAACCTCCCCTTGGCTCACTTTTATTAATCAATGAATTTACAATATTCAGTACAAAACAAGAACAAGGTCTCTTTGAAAACTCACAAGATCAAAACGTATTGATCTTAACAATCTCACACACTTTTTACACAGAGTGAATATAAGAAAAATGAAAGATAAAAATAAAACGAGGTAGGTAGGAGTATATATACTCCACACTCAAATTGTTTCTCTTCTAGTCCTCCAAGTATAAGAAACAGCATCTCAGTTGTAATAAGCCTCCTTAGACTTTGACCACTTGACATATCTAGTCCTTCAGGTTACGACTTATATCACCTAACACTCCCCCATAAGTCTTAACCTGCAAAACCATTAAATACACCAAGCATACTACAAAACTTTTTATGATCAGAAATTAACAATCCTTTTGTAAATATATCAGCAATATTAATTTCAGATTTAACTTTCAAAGGTTTGATAAAACATGCAGATATTTTATCTCTTAAAAAATAAAAGTCAATTTCAAAATGTTTACTTTTTTCATGAAGTACAGAATTTAAAGAAATTTGAATGACAGAGTTATTATCACAATTCATACAAATAGGCAACATCACATCCAATTTCAGATCACAAAGAATTTTATGAATCCACATAACTTCACAGCAAACATTACACATAGCCATGTATTCAGCCTCAGTGGAAGATCTAGAAACAACACTTTTTTTCTTACTCTTCTATAACATCCAGTAATTTTGACTAATGTAATATCTATGTTCATAAATAAAGAGGTATTTTGCTAAGAAAAGTTTTCATTTTACTAT
The DNA here is from genome assembly GCA_025667525.1 of Glebionis coronaria. Lineage (NCBI taxonomy): Eukaryota > Viridiplantae > Streptophyta > Magnoliopsida > Asterales > Asteraceae > Glebionis > Glebionis coronaria. The sequence goes on from CM046878.1 coordinate 577,685,940, forward strand.
GGTATGTGACTAAATTGTTGAATATATGGATCCTCACTATCTCAATTGCCACTTCAACATATGCCTATATGTTATAAACACTATGTATATATCAAGTCTGAGTTCAAAAAGTAACTATATGTATATACAATGAATAAGAATAACTCAAATACAACAAGGATACCCTAAATTCCTAAAAGAACCTTAGAAACCCTAGAAATCCCTTATAAACTAATGTTTCAAGCAATATAACTACATAATATCTATGTACTATTATCAAATACACTATACTAATTATAATCCATCCTATAAAGGAAAGGTAATTGATTACAAAACACTAATATTCACTAATCTCAAGCTAATTACAAGTAAATGACCTAGTAACCAAGATTAGCATATAAAATCCATTTTATAATGAATTAGAGTCAAATATTTTGCAACTAATTATAAAACTCAACTAATTATCATAATAATTTTATACATTTACCTCAAACTAAGTTACAAATTATTAAAGCACAAAGTACAAGTTTTCAAAGCATAGGACCCTAAGCTTACTTAATTCTCCCTAAGATATGATCAACATATACAAACCCTTAAAATAAGAAAGTAGAATACTTAGAAGTAATAAACATATCATATAAGACTTAGAACAAGTGTTCAAGATGATATAAACCCTAATTACCCAAGATAGAAAGTTATTAGGCTTAATGACCTAGAAACCCTTATATTAAGAAATCTACATAGAACCATTACCTAGTCTTTTAGGACAAGTATACAAACACTCATAGCACTTAATTTAGGTTATAAGATTATATTAAGACAATGTACAAGTATCCAAAAGCACAAGGTACAATATTTTAATGCATGACTTGTAAATTAGGTCAAAATAGGTATTTTCACTCTTTAGACATGTTTGCTCAAACTAAGCTATCAAACCAAGTGTGAAAACTCATTGGACACATAAAACACAATGTCTAGGATCCAAATAAAGTGTAGACCAGTATCTAAGAGGAGGATAATGACTTTTACTAAGATTTAAACCTAGATCATTAAAAACCCTAATCTACATAGGTTTTCTTCCTATTTTCACATCAAACCTTTGTTAACCTTCAAACCAAAGACCCAAATCTTCTAAACACAATGTATATACCCTAATGAAACACTAATTACTCACTAATCAATTTTCTAAGTCCCTAATCACAAAAATTACAAAGTATAAGTTACAAGCCTTAGATTTAGGACCCAGTTTTACTTTTTCCCTCCAAAACCTTGTCTAAACCTTTTCCCTCCCAATTTTAAACCTCAAAAAATATATTTTACATAATGTAAGATATTTTCTGGGTGAAAAGTAGTTGCATCGCCTACTAGAAGCTAAACATCACCATTCTTATCTAAACCTTGCCGTGACACATTTTAGACCACAAGACCTTGATATTTTCTTCCTAGACTCTACAAACATGCATAGACCTTCACTAGATATCCTTAGTTACTAAGTTGTCCTTGTTACACGTTTAAGGCCTTAGCTTGGAGCCTAAGTGTTGGAAAAACTATAAATAGGGCCGAATGAACAACATGGAGACTTGTACCCTGTTTCCTTTGTATATCCTACCCATTCTTCATATCTGTAGAAACCAGAAGGGGGGGGGGGGGGTTGAATAGTTTCTCTTCAGTTTACGTTCTAAGTAAATTTCTTTCAATTAGGTTTGTCTCAAAACTACCTTTTACTTGAAAGCTAGTTGCAAAATTAGATTCAATTCTAATGCATTAACAATCACAAGTAATAGATGTGACCGATATGATAGTAAGAGTAAGTAAAGAGTAAGGAAAGAAACGACCTAATTGGAAGACACCAAGATTTATAGTGGTTCGGAAACAAAGCTCTATCTTCGTTCCTACTCCACTACTCGAGTACACCTTACTCGAGATTTTCACTATATCCACAAGCTCCCTTCTTGGCGGAGAAAACCTTACCACGTCGCTTACATTATTTTCTGACACTAAGATAAATGTCGTGACCTAGAATCATGACACGATTGACCGGATGAAAGCGAGAAAGATCGAGCTAAGAAAACTCTTCACCAACCTTTTTGGAAAGGCGAGTAAGGAGCATGGCATAAGAGAGATTTGTGGTTGGTCGAGAGAGAGCATAGTTAATTCGTCGAGCGATGTAAAATGCGAGATTGTACTTGGTGTCGGTAAAGATGCAACATAACATATGTGCCATACACGCCGGGATATGATCCCGGTTTTCACCAAGACAAAATACGTTTTCCCTAAGAATGGCGGCCCATCGGACCAAAGAACCATTAAGTTTGCTTTCGAGTATCTCATGGCGATTTAAAGATCTCTTAGAAGAGTGGATACTTCCAACAACGGTTGAGCTACGCTCTTTGGTAATGGTGTCAAGGATGAGATCAAGTTCTAGCTCTTCGTCGTCATTTGGAGCACTATCAGAAGACTCAGTTAAAGCATCAAGTTTCCAAGCATCGATGAACTGACAAGTACCAACAAATGGCACACCAAGAGTCGCGCCAAAGGCCTCGAGAGAGTATTGGATGAGCTTACCGTTTAAGGTGAACCTAACAAATACTCCATTATCATTATAGACAAGAGAGTATCCGCTAAAGAACTCAAAGAGAAATTCAGGGTAAATATCTTCTTTGATATATAACAAACAATCAAAGCTAATTTGAGCAAACATTGTTTTGATGTATGTATAACCCCTAATGTCATCTTTGACAACTCTACCCTCATGAAAGCAACGATTTTGGAGTGAATGAAAGGTATTGGCAAGGGTTGGTGAGCGACAAAGGTCGGCAAGGTTTGGCATATAATTTCTAGTATTTCGGTGGTCTTTATGGTATTCCGAAGGCATGCTAAGTTACCTATAAACAAAACAAAAATATTTCCCAATCACTCATATGCTACATAATGACCAAAAATCAAAATCATGTGAAATGTGTTTGAACAAATAATTGTCAAACGAAGGATTAATCCTTATCATTTCCATGTTCAGAAAGAACCAAATTCATCATTGACAATAACATATAAACAATGTAATATCAACCATGAATTTTGAACAAAGGTTTTTCAAAAACATTTTTGGGTAAGCATTAACAATGCAATTATCAATTTGTTCATGGGTTCCTAACAATTCCATCATTTAACCAAAAATATTTAGTCAAAATTCGGATTGTTCTACAAGTGGGTTTTAGTAAAATCTCAATGAATTCGAACCTAAGTAATCATAGTGATATAACTATGTCAACCCATATTCCTATCAAGGTTTTAATTCAACATTAATTTTAAAAATACCCGATTATGAAAATAAAAACCCTAAAACAAATTAATTGAATTTGAATGAATTAACTTGCAATTAATTGATGTTGGAAGAGGGATGAGTGAAACCCACGACTTAGAATCAATTAATCTTGAGTGATTTGGTGTTTTTGAAGGTTCAACAATGGAGGAATGAAGAAATTCGTCGCCTTCTATAGAGAAGAAAGGGAGGGTTTGTTTGAAATAGTGTTTTTTATTAAACAACGATTACTTTAGTCATCTGGTGGGGCCGCAGTGCCTTATCGATAAGGAGTCGTGGTTTAGCACCGTGACAATTAAGGATCCGCCGATAGTGGCATGTTTTTAACAAAGAAAAACAAAGAAATTTTCAAAACCAAGTTTTTCTAAAATACTTAAAATATATCTTAAGCCATTTGGAAATCATTAGACCACTTCAATACTAGGTGATAATGCCTAAGTGAAGGATTATGAGTGGAATCGAGATCGAAAGAGATCGAAACGGAGAAACGATTACTCGTAGCAAAGAAGAAAAAGATAGAGGACCCAAGGGGAGTGAATCAAGACCAAGGTCAATGCTCAAGATACAAGTGACAATCTTTAAGTAGCGGAAACGAAGAGCTTGTGTCATTTATAGTGGTTTAAGACGTTCCTTTCCGGCGAAAGCTTAAACGGCTTTGGTAATGAACTATATCAAGCAATTTTGTACAAAATAGATTAATATCATTTTCAAGAGTAGTCTTAATGCTATTTAAAACAATGAGGAAAATATAGATTCACCTTTTCTCCCACATTATCGGACAATTATTATTGTTAGGGATAACAATAACAACATCCTTGGAATATTTCAATTCCAAATATGTAATATCTTACCTACAACTTATGGAGTAGTTTGGTATCTCAAGGGATTAATTAATCATCCTAGAGATGAGCTCAGTTGCACATATTACACATGATATAAGGCCTACTAACCGTATGGGTGCAAACCATGGAAATCATGCTTGATACTTTAAGCTACTACTAACTCACCCTACATCTCTAAAGTGAGTCAAGTATCCAAGCAATGAAGGTTTGAGATGATATGAGAATAGACTCACATATCACAAACAAATGTCAAGGCAAGGATGCCAAGAACAATCATATAGTCAAGTAATGATCAAAATAATGATCAATAGGGTGTGTGGAAGGACAAAAACGTACCTTAGCTGCAAAGAGCACTCCAAGACTTCAAGGAGCTAATGCAAAACCCAAACTTGACTAAAGTGACTACTAAGTCTTCAAGGACTAGTATCACTCTCATCCATCTTGGCATCATCATTCAATGATGTTGGGAATCATAGAAGATGAGTCTTCTACAAGTGTAAGTAACTCAATCCACAATCACTTAAGTGATTAATCTTCATGAGTACCTACACATATCAAAATACAAACTAGTAGATACATTTCAAGGATAAATCTAAAATGTATAAATACTACTAATCTGGATGAGATGCAATATTACCAATTAAAAGGCCTATTTTCAATGAAATTTTTTTTTTAACCAAAGAGAAACTTTAGTACAACGAAACCTTTTAATTTTAGGGGACAATGAATCGATCAAACTTTTAAAGTACAATATACTTCAAACATCTTGAGTGACCATCGCTCTGATACCAATTGCAGAAACTAGAAAGGGTAGAGGGGGTTGAATAGTTTCTCTTCAGTTTACGTCCTAATTAAAATTCCTTTCAATTATGTTTATATCAAAGCTACCTTTTACTTGAAAGCTAGTTCCATAATGATTAGATTCAATTCTAATGCATTAACAATGACAAGTAATAGATGTGAACGATATGATAGTAAGAGTAAGTAAAGAGTAAGGAAAGAAACGACCTAATAAGAAGACACCAAGATTTATAGTGGTTCGGAAAATCTTCGTTCATACTCCACTCCTCGAGTACACCTTACTCAAGATTTCCACTATATCCACAAGCTCCCTTCTTGGCGGAGAAAACCTTACAACGTCGCTTACATTATTTTCCGACACTAAGCTAAATGTTGAGACCTAATCTTAGCTAGGACTAATCTACATAACGTCACCCACTTCACCATTTTATGACACAATGCTAGATGTAGCTTTCTAATCGAAAGATAGAACCAATCTTCACAACGTTGCCTACTTCACCATTAAACGACACAAGGCTAGATGTCGAGTTCTAATCGAAAGGTAGAACCAATCTTTACAACGTTGCCTACTTCACCATTTTACGACACAAGGCTAGATGTAGAGTTCTAATCAAAAGGTAGAACCAATCTTCACGACTCTTCACTTTGAAGCTAAGTGAGAACTTCACAAGACACAACTACAAATCACTTTATAGTTTAGTGAGAACTCACAAGACGCAACCACATCACTTTATAGTTTAGTGAGAACTCACAACTCACAACTATTACAAATCAAAAAAACAAATATCCAAGTATACATATGTAACTTGGATCTACACAACACAAATCCAACTATACACATATACAATGGATTTACACAAGACTTGATCCATGTATTCACAATTACATTGGATCTACACAAGACTCAAATAAAACAAATGATGAACATGACTAGATCTTTAGGAGAGGACGATCTTCATCAAGGCTTCATCTTTAATCACATCACAAGTGTGTGAGTGATCTTCTCTTTTGACAAGGTAAAGAAGGAGACTAAGGAGATAATCATAAGTAAACATACTTAACATATTAAGTGATCATTTACAAATAATTAGAAATTAGAGAGGAAAAGGATAGCAGAAACAGTGTCTAAAAAGGGTTGTGGAAAATGCAGAGTTAATCCACTATTTATAGGAGACAAAGGCCAACGACTCTCTGAGCACGGTTCCCTAATTGTGCTTGCGGTGCCTTATCACTAAGGATCCGCATAGGCATTTAAGGATCCGTGCTCATAGACTATGCTCCCTTTTGTCTTTTAGTAGGGGAGTAATATCTGAGGTAAGTTTTTACCTTCAAATGATATTCTTATGGCATTTGGAATATGCCATATTCAAATTTACATTTTCCATTTTAATAAAATATTTTCTTATAAAGAAAGTTTATTAAAAAATCTTTTGTCACATTTGACAAAATGTAAGTTTAGGATTAATCACTTTTATCATCACTAATCATGATTAAGATATGATATTTCAATACTTCAATGATTATTACCTTGATGATAGTGTTTGCTAAATATTCGTCTTATGATTGTATTTGACGATAAATGTCTTTTTAATTTGTCGTGATCAAAACTAGGAAAGATTAGTTAACACTAATAATGTTTTTAGGCATTACTTTGAATTAATAATCTCCACTTATATATACATCCTAGGACATATTATAAGACCAAAAACCAGGTCTAGAAGGAAGCCATTGAAGCTCTTGAAGCTTTGATAGCAAGTTGTGCTTATAAGAAGCCATTTTGGAGCTACCTAGGTAATTTCCATGTTAAGAAATCTTTGATCTTGTTATAATGAATACTAAGTCTTGTTATAATGCCAAAATGATGTTAGAAAGATAATCCAAAAAGAATCAAATCATATGAACAATTTAAATGAAAGTTATAAGCTAAAGATGTCTTAAAACCCTAGTTTTGTATTTCCCATGAAATAATGAGCAAAAACCCTTTTCAAAAGCTATAATTCTGGTAAAATGTTTTTATTATGATTATAAATGTTTTTTGAAACTTTGTTCTAAAATCCTAGATCATTTGGTACATTTTTAGTTTGTTATGTGATTTTTACAAGTATAGGGACTAAAACTGTCATTTTTGAAACTATTTAACATTTTGGGCCAAGAGTGTCATTTTTTTAAAGTTAAAGATATAAGAATAAATGTTGAAAACTTTGACACCCTAAGGTTAAATATTGAGGGTTGAAATTGTATATATTAAAACTATATACTTAAAGGGTTAAAAGTGTAATTATGCCAAAATATAACTATGAGGACTATTTTTGCCAATATTGAAACTAAAGAACAAAAATTTAATAATATACTATGTGTCATTTTAGTAGAGAACTTTGTACAAAGATGTTTCATCTCAATATTACGTTCTGACTGAGTGGTTAGGTCTACGATTAAAAGTGCCCTCGCTCCTCAAACGTTTATAGAATGGATTCTGAGTATAATGACCCAAACAATGATACTATAACACCAAAATATATGAACCAAAGAATACATATATATATATATATATATATATATATACAAAATATGAAAATATTGAACTCAAATATTATGACTTGATATATATACATATTGTGTGTCAACTCAGATTTTGTGAGAAAGTTGTGACTGCTTATAGCAGAATAATTCAAGACTCTATAGGCTAAGGTGAGTTCATAGCCTCACTTTTGAAAGTTATAAATGATATTTTAAACCCGTGAATGGGATATATGCTAAAACTGGAATACAAGTGTTTTGTATGCTGCCTATATGATTATTGAAACTACGTTTACTTATTGCCGTCAAGTCCCTTTGTAATCGTGGACCGTTGATCATTTAATGAACGCTAATATTGTGAATAGTACTATTGGAGACTGACATCTCCTATCTAGTCAAATCGCACTTGTCAGCAGCTAATGGTTCCCACCTAGGCTAAACAAATATGCTTTATTTTTCTAAACTCAAGATAATCCAGCAAACTACCTGCTTAAGGGCAATTTGTTGGTTTTTCTGATAATGTCTAGTCGTAGGGTCATGAGCTAGTGCAATAAGAATCAATGAATTTGAAACTAGGTTGTATAACATTGTAGCCCAAGAGTCGTACTTGTATTTAAATATTGTTTAAACCTATGAATTCACTCAACCATTGTGTTGACTTTAAGGCATATATTTCAGCTGAATGAGGACTGGCGGGCTGCGTATGATGGTGTCTTGAAAAGTTATCATTCTAAAGAATAAACAAGTTCTTTGGGAAAACATGTGATGTACAGCGTATGTACAGTTATTTTTAATAAACTCTGAATAATAAATGAATGATAACGTAAATATTTAAAAAATGTCTTTTTGAGCATTTTCTATTATTTTGACTATGGTACCTTGATAGTAATACCCCAAATTAGCTTCCGCTGATATATGGTAAAATGGGGGTGTTATAGATTGGCATCAGAGCCCACAGTTATAGAGAATAAGGTTTTTCTTAAACTATAACTATGATTTTAAAATTTCAAGACCATCAGCCATCATCAACGCCAGTGTAAGATTTTATTCTCTTAGTAGCATATCTTATGATATTATATAATAAAAACTAAAAGGATGTCTACTTCCACCTATATTATCATTTCCGATGATGACGAAAGAGAAGTTCCGATGTTCACCCCCATCTCCCACAGATGTCCGTGTTCCAGCTTTGTCTTTTTACGATACTTTTGAAGTACAAGAATATTTCTCACATCAAACTGAACTGATTAATAGTACACCTTCACCTACATCTCGTTTTCTATTACTTGAGGATCTTTATTCCTCTCCCAATCGAAGTCGTGAAGAGCCTTATAAAACTAAAGAAGATTCTAGAGCACGAATTATAGAAAATCACGACAAGCAATTATCCGTAATTGCAAGTCATCTTTATGAAATATCCTTAGAAGCTTTTAGAATCGTGGAGAAGAATATTAGGAATTTGATAAGAGGGAGAACAGAGATTGAAGAGCATTTACCTAGTTGGAATATAAAGTGGACGTTACTCGACACCATAATATTAGATTGAGTAGAAGAATGCATGCTTATGAGATGAATATGGCAAGACTAGAGAAGGAGAACTCTGAACTGAAAGGACTTACGAGGACTTGGCTTAATTTAGAATTACTCATCGATGATCTTAAAACAACTCAACAATCTGATTCTGGTTATATTTTGTATAGAATTGAGGAGAACAAAATGAGGATTTAAGCTTAGGAATCTAGTTTTAGTTTGTAAGATATGTACAGTTTTCTTTATGTAACAGAGATGCTTATCGTGTAAATATAAACGATAAGTTGTTAATAAATAAAGAAGTGTGATTTTATTCTAAAAAACTCTTGTCATTTTATTTAAGCCTTTATTATTATTTGTATTATGAATCCTCATATGTGAATTCACTATAAGAATTAAGAATTTCGTCATTCATATTATGAATCCTCATATATGAAGTTGTCAAAATAATTAGAAATTATCGTTATTCTATGATATATTAAATTGATTACATACTCAACGTATGAAAATAAAAATAATATCATCAAGTGTTTGAAAATGTTGGTAGGATGGCTCAAACGAGTGCGACAACATCTGAAACAGTAAATATGACACCTGAAGAAATAAGGCAATTGGCTGTTGAGAGTGTGACTGCAGCTTTGCAAGCACAAGCCGCCAATATAGCTAGTACAAGTAATGGAAATGCTGCTAGGAGAGAAGTTCCTATGGAAAAGAAATGTAGTTACAAAGATTTCATGAACTGTCCCTTTTAACTATAAAGGATTTGAAGGAGCTGTTGGACTTATTCGCTGGTTCGAGAGAACTAAATCAGTATTTGTTCGCAGTAAATGTTCTGAAGATTGTAAAGTGAAATTTTCTACGGGTACAATGATAGAGGAAGCTTTGTCTTGGTGGAATGCTTATGCACAACCCATTGGGATAGGACAAGCTTATTAGACTCCCTGGAATGAATTTGAGAATCTGTTGATTAAGAAGTATTGCCCCCGTAATGAGATTAGGAAAATGGAAGAATAATTCTATAATCTAGTAGTAAAGGAGAATAATCTTAAAATTTACATCCGAAGATTTCAGGAATTAGCATTATTATTTCCTAATATGGTGCCTAATACTTAAAAATTGATGGAAGCATTTATTGGAGGATTGCCTAGAAGTATTGAAGGGATTGTTACCGCCTCTAAACCCTAAACTTTAAAGGAAGTTATCACCATTACTCAAAGATTAATGGATCAAGTGATAAGGTATACTCGTATACAAGCGGCAGTTAATAATAAGAGGAAGTTTGATGATAGGAGGAACTTTCCTGTTATCGTAATTTCCAGAAGAATAATTTTCGCAACTATAATCAAGGCAATAATCATCAATAGCAGAACAAAATAAATGATGTTTCTAAAGTTTATGTTGTAACTTCAAGCAATGGTTATAGTGGAAGACTTCCCCTATGTCAGAGATATTCTCTACATCACAAAGGATATTGCACTATCAAGTGTCAAAACTATGGAAAAATAGGACATCAGACAAGATACTACAGAAGTAATCAAATTCCTGTAACTAAAGTTTGCCATAACTGCGGAGAAAAAGGGCATCTGGTGAATAAGTGCCGTAAAGAGAGCAAAAGCCGAGGAAAATCCTATTTGTTGAACGAAACACATCAAGATCAGAATACGGTTACGGGTATGTTTCATCTAAATCAATATCTGGTTAAAGTAATATTTGACTCAAGAGCTGATAGAAGTTTCATATCTGTTAAAATTTCTGCTAAGTTAGATATTCCGACTATTTCCATGAACACTAAGTATGATACAGAAACCGCCGACGGAAAAATAGTTAGCACTAATACTGTTATTCGAGGATGTATCATTACTTTATTACCTCAAACCTTCGAAATCGACCTTATGCCAATTAAACTCTGTAGTTTTGACGTAGTCATTGGAATAGAGTGGTTATCTAAATACCATGCCAAAATCTTATGTGACGAGAAATCCATTCATATTCCTATTAATGATGAAGTTTTGATTGTCTATGGTGAGCAAAGTAAGACTCGACTAAATCTCATATCGTGCTTAAAGATAAATAAGTACGTATCCCGAGGTAGTCAAGTTTTCTTAGTTCAAGTAGTGGAAAATGAGCAAGAAGAGAAGAGACTAGAATATATTCTGATAGTTAGAGAATTTCCTAAAGAATTTCCCAAGGAATTACCTGGTTTGCTACCTGTACGTCAAGTTGAATTCCAAATCGATTTGATACCCGGAGCGAAATTGATTGCTAAATCGCCTTATCGATTAGCACCTTCGAAAATGCAAGAATTGTTAAGTCAAATCCAAGAGCTAATTGATGGAGGATTTATTAGACCAAGTATATCTCCATGGGGAGCTCCAGTCTTATTTTTGAAAAAGAAAGATGGATCTTTTAGGATGTGTATCGATTATCGTGAGTTTAACAAACTAACTATAAAGAATCGTTACCCGTTACCCAGAATTGACGAATTATTCGATAAACTTCATGGATCGAGCGTGTATTCGAAGATTGATTTACGTTCAGATTATCATCAACTGAGAGTTAAGGAAGACGACATTCCTAAAACTGCTTTCAGGACGCAATACAGACATTATGAATTTCAAGTGATGCCTTTGGGTTTAACCAATGCACCATCTAATTTCATGGACCTCATGAACAGAGTGTGTAAGCTTTACTTTGATAAATTTGTGACCGTGTTTATCGATGATATTCTTATCTACTCTCGTAATAGAGAAGAACATGCCAAGCATCTTGGTATAATTCTCGAATTACTTAAGAGGGAAGAGTTGCATGCTGTCACACCCCACCATGGCGGAATATGGGGCGCGACGTATGGATATCATCACAACATGGCGTGTCTATAGAGATAACTATATGAAATAAGAACTGTCATAAAATGGTGACACAAAAGTCATGACAATATCTTATCAAATGTAGGAGTCTAGGTAAGTAGGTAATAGTCCTACCACTTACCCAAGACAAACAATAAACATAAACCAAACAAACATATAGGTGCCAACATGTATCACTTAAAAAAAACATAAAGGTAAACTAAGAAGGAACGGGGATCTCCTCTATATGCAATCCAAAGGCATCCAAGTCTAGCCACTTCTATCCTCAAGCTTAAACACATTCACACCTGAAAGAGACACTAAAACACGTCAACATAAAGTTGGTGAGAGTCATAGGTTTAGACTCCAACGCTAAATCAGTTACAAGCTGTGAATAACAAACATCAACACAATAACATATGGACAATGTGTTACAAATATGCATTAACAACTAACAATTCAAGATCAAAAATTTCAAACCAAATCCAAGGCCCTCAGCCTTACCAAACATCATGGTACCATAGATGATCACACTATGTACCTATCCCAAGGCCACTACCTTGTCATTAACCATTGGTCCCATAGACGATCACGCTATGTACCTATCCCAAGGCCACTACCTTGTCATTAACCATTGGTCCCATAGACGATCACGCTATGTACCTATCCCAAGGCCACTACCTTGTCATACACAAACAAGAACCACATAGCAGTTAATCACATAATGTACACACAAGTCCATCTCAAATCACAAAAACATTCACAGCATCAATTTAGAAAATAACTCAACATAGTGTATCTTCCATCCCATCTGGAAGTCAAAATCAATAATAAACATGGGACTATGAAACTCACCTGATTACTTCTTCACAAGTCCTCGCACTAGCAACAAGCTAACAAACCAAAAACACGCAATCAATACATGAACCAATCACTAAGATGGCTCATCAACCTATGATGGACATCTAGCCTATTCCTATATAAATACCTCATTTATAAGCTCTAATCACCCCATTACCCTTCCTTAACAAGTCCTTAACTTGGTTAAGTTTAATAACTATCCCGTTCATATTTTACACAAAACAGTCCCAGTTTTTAGGTCTCAAAACTTTAAGTCAAACGTCCACTTAAACATACCCATGGTTTCTGTAAAAGGAATATTCATACTTTTATATATGCTAGCTAACACCTCCCACTTGCCCTAACCTTAAAGCTACTGTTAAGGCCCCGATATATGTATATATATTGCTACCTATCCAGAATTCACTGATTTTAAACGTATGAAAAGTTTGTTACAATTAAGGGGTCTTACCCTAAACCACAACCTTAGCCCAAGTACAGATACTTACTACAATATATAAACCATCTCTCATGTTCGTGAGAAGATCCTAATGCAACCCTAAGTACCCCAAACAACCCAAAACTTAAAAAGAAAACAGGCTGATTACAAAACTGTTTTGACCTCCGACTGTTGTAACCTGTATTTGACCCACTTCTCGACCTCCAATTTAGTTATCGTTTCTTGCATTGGAAAGCCACTTCAATTACCTTTTCAGGGATACTTGGATCGCATCTTTAATGTTCCTAGAACTCCCGATATAATCAAAATAATTGACTCAAAATTCTGCCCAGTTTTTAAAAACGGGTTTAACAAAATCAACCGCATTAATTAACCCTAATCCCACTAATTACAAGCCCTAATTTTTGTAATCATTATAACACCATTAATATAACATTAATTTACTGTTTTGAAATTAAATCCTAACCTAAATCCATCATAAGATGATTAAGAAATCATTAAAACCATTAAATTGAAAAGGGTTTTGAAGGTTTTACCTTTAGATTAATGGAAGATGAAGAAAACCTAATTTTTGTGAAGAACCCTAAAAACTCTCCCAAAACCCACGACTATGATTTTTCTCCAGGGATTTTTTATGAATTTTGGTAGTGAATAATATAATATATAGGGTGTACATAAAATCCTAGTCCAAGTATAAGCCCACTTTCCTTTTTTCCCTCTTTTTTTCCTTTTTCCCTTCTTTGGTGCGTCTAAAACGACCCAAACACCCCTTAAATTCGTTTTTTTCTTTTTATTATTAATATATATATTAATAATGTTACCTTAATTTTCCTTAATTTATTTCAGCTCCTAAAGCTTCCAAAACCCCAAAACCGTAAAACTAGTCAAATTTACGCGTTTTACCATAAAAGTCGTAAAATATACACTTTTAAAAAAAATCTCAAATTTTGAAATAAACTTTATAACTAAGTCCTAAATGACTTAAAACCATCCCAAAAAATATCCATATGACTAATTAGCTCATCCGACACCTCTAAATGCTAAACCGTAAATCATAAAAATACGATTTTCTATAATACATATACGTATACGTAAAACCACTAAATAACACCATCTCACTTCATAGTCACTACCATGTGAACTCATGAACATGAAATCATCACACATCGTTTCACTCACAAGGTACCCCGTACCGGAAACGATATCCAGACCACAATCTATACACACCAACTAGCACATAAACACGTAAAAACACGTAACTAGCACAAAATAAAACTAAGTGACGAACCTCAAAACCAGGGTTGTCACATCACTCCCTCCTAATAGAAATCTCGTCCCGAGATTTACTCCTTAGGATCAAACGCACAAACAACAAATCACATGAGGATACTTGTTCTAAACGAACTCCTCTCATTTCCACGTGAACTTTAGTTCAAGTTTCAAAATACCACAAATGCAAACCAAAATTAATTAAACTCATTGCCAAACTCTTGACCTCACGGTCAATAAATCTCACCGATGATTCTTTGATAAAAACGAAGACTCTTATTAATACAAGTCCTGAATAACCGTACATTCAAAATGCATTCTCAAACAACCTTTACCAATCTCAATACATGAAATGTATCATGTATACAACTCATTTACCCAGGTAATTCTATGCTCATAAGCTAATGGTCCGATCTTTCAAAGGATCATAAGTGGACCTACAAAACTCTACATCAAATCCCTTTAGTCTGTACCCCAAACTAATTAAAAGTTTCCAATTTCCTTACAAAGTGACCTATGACAGTCTTTCACATATCCATTAGTTCTTCCAATCCAAATCAACTTATGAGCTATACACATCATCAAAAGGACGATTATCTCAGTTAGACCAAGCCCTTTGTCCCTATGGCACATCACACCTATAACTCCTCATCAAATCGATTATCGATACTAAGCCTCCCAAACAATCAGTATAGGTCAGTGCCATTTCCTTTTTCCACACTACGACAGCATTAGCCTACGTTGTGCTTTATTCTACTCATTAGGCTCTACCAAAGTTTTACCTTCGGTTCCTATCTCGACCTATTTCATTCATGCTTCGCTTCTATACACACTTCCTTCTCCTTCCTCGACTCCTACCATACATCATGATGTAATGCTTCCCATCGTTTCTTCTATTCCATAATCCTTCATAAGGCATTCCATACATATTAGGCTACCTCTTACGCAAAACCCTCTATTCCATCACATTCATACGCAATCCTTCCAACTTCTAAACTACGTGACTTCTCATTCCTCTTGAAATATGAGATGAATTAGTCAGTCTATTGACTATCACCCAACTCTCATCGTACTTAATCCTCCCCCGCATTATGTATCCCTTCCACCAACTTCGTCCTTACATCACCCTTTCTAAACTACTCCTATCTATGTAGGAAGTATAGTCTACGTCCCCTTTCTCCATATGATTGTCCAAGCCACGCAACATACATGTTGACGCGTTCTCTGCTTTAGACAACTCAACTCGTGCAACCTATATCCTTTATCCAAACCGCCCTAATACGTCATCCCTATAGTTCAAGTTCGTCTCACTTTCACCTCATCCTTCTTATTCCATGTCTCATCGACCATGCTTGCCTTTCCCAGATGGTACTTGGCCTTGAAATTTTCTTTCATCAATTAACTCCACCCATCACCTTTGCCAAATGTTCAATCAAGATGATTGAATATGTGTTGGAGACGTTCACGATCCGTATAGATCATTCTCCACGTCTCGTACACCAAATGCCTCTAGCATTCTAGGCGGATATAACAGTCCAGCTCCACTAACTAAGTCTATCCAGTTCTTCTAAATCTTCAGTTCCTGCAACGTATAAGAAATCGCCTTTCTTGTCGTTCTCGTACACATCCAAATCCTTGCTCCACGTATCGTCATGCTTCGCGAATTCATCAAGTCCTTCCGATAATGCCAAGATCGGCTCATTATCCAATCCACCTCTTCAGCCTCCAAAACGCTTCCTCGTCCTTCTTCACTTCGCCCCTTGCTGGTTCCATGATACGCCATCATTTCTAACTACTCATCATGGTAGACTTAATACTAAAACTCACACTTGAAAATCTCACGTATAATTCCACTCCAAAACCAACACATACTCCGCCTCACTCTCCTTCTTAGACTTTGAGTAGATCAAGATGTCATCGATACTCCCGATGACAACTCATTTATATATGTTAATTCACACTCGCTTCATTGACTCCATGAAATCCGCTAGTGGTTTGGCGAAGACAAATGCATAACCGCAAACCCAAAGCGTTCATACAACTTCCTTAGCAGTTTTCAACTACGTCCTCCTTGCACCCTCTCTTAGAAGCAATACAGATAAATTCCTACCTCGTTCTACTTGCAAAATTCTACACGCATTTTAAAAGACCAATGCTTCCTCTCATCAGACCACTCAACCGCTTACCACATCCAATCTACTACTAAGCAACTCGACTTTTACCTTGCATCCGTTGCAATTTCCATCAACTCTTATTCTTGGAATCATTCCATCAACAATTTCCTTGGAAAGACACTAACTCCAACTCCTCTCACTTCTCCTACTTGCTCTATTTATGGTTCTACCTCAAAATAATAGGCAAACCTACTAAATTTCAGGAAGTTTTTAGAAAACATACATGCCTTACGAACAATATCCCCTTCCAACACTCTCTGTGGCACGTTACTTGTGCTGGTATCCCACAAATCTCTATTCATCTCCTTGGTACTCCTAAGAGACCACATAACCACATTAGTTCGTCTACGAACTTCTTTCCTCCCCGCTAAGGGTATTCTGACCGTTCTCTCATGGCCACCTACTTAAGCGTGTAGGCGCGACCAAGTCTTTCATATGACTACCTCAACACTCACGAACAATACGAAACCAAAACTACATCTGAATCCATCAGATACGATCAACGAATCAAACCAACGGATAACTAACGACATTTCACGTGCACCAGTTAAAACAAGTAAAAAAAACCATGAGACTCAAAAGAAAACCCAAACCTAAAACGTGTATCAATTCAAAATGACCCATGACAACAAAAAATAATCCAAGAAACACCCAATGGCAACCAAACATATTACGCCCCGCGGCATATTATTTAAACCGTGCAAAAGATCGACTTTTCCAAAAGAATATATATCTTTTTTTATTTATTTATTATTACCTCCCACATCTATGTGACTCAAACAATCTACAAACAACCCTCTTGACGAACTCAAAACTCAACTCAAAAACTAGGTATCCCGTGCGTCCCGAATCATAAAAATAAACTACTATTCAAACTCAACCTTTAACCCGACACTTGTACAATAATTTCTGCCAAGATACTGACCTCCCATGACTATACATTCTAAATATTTGAAAAGTACGTTCCGAGTACATAATTTTAGGCTTTTGAATCACTCAAAAAGCTCTAAAAACGAACAAGTTATGACCAAATCAGTTTTATACCAGTTGTTTAAAAAAACTAAAGAATAAACTTAGTGATTAATGTAATCCTTTTATATGAAAGATATAATTGTATGTGAAATCTTCATAAACTCAATTTAACCTTGTATAAATAATTATAAATGACATAAATCGGTCAAACTGAATTATATAAACTATGTAGGTAGAAAGAAATTTTTACTTCGCTTTATTTTAAAGAAAGTCTTTTAGAATTTGAAATAAATAAGTGTTGATTAAAAAAAATCTTACGTTGCACCTTGTTTCAAACACGACTCCAACACCTTACCCCTTATTTTACCGAATACAACCAACTATCTAACCCTATAATAGATTTCCAAGTCCCCCTTTTTCTCAATATATACCGACCAAAAGAAATGTAAGACCCAACACAAAAGATTTCATTATCTCAAAAGAAATCCCAAGTTATTTCAATAGACTTAAAACCAAGAACACCATTTTAAAACGTACACGTGAAATACGAAACTCAAAGAATACGCTACAAGACACACTTCAAAAGATTCAAAACGTCGTTGAAACTCCACCAAACTCGTGCTCTAATAAATTGTTTAAACACAATAGAGTACTAGGTACGTTCAAGTTATAATAACTATTGAACGACCGTAAATCATAACATAACATCTATTAGTATATATACATCCGCGTATGTATACCTACCGAATCTCCCAAACATACTCGTTATCATACATGTCAAGTCAATTGATCACTTTATACGCTCGTTTTTTCCTACGAGTAATCACCATCTCACCGTGCCACAACAAGACATAAAGCCCACCTCCAAAACCAAACCATATCGTGTGACCCCATAATCACACAACACAACTATAACCCAAAACATATAACACAAAAAGAACGATAGCCATCTCATAGGCAGCCATTACATAAACTCATAAACTATACGTATACCTAAATTCTACATCTCATCATATACAAGCATGTACTAACCCTCTTTCATGCAATCATACTTGAGAACCCATTGAAGTTGTGGTACTTGTATAACTATGTTGGCCACCATACTTATACAATCACCCTTTCCCCAATGCACTCCCTCCTATGATGACACTTATAAGAATCAGTACAACATATAACACATAAATCCATCTACTCACATAAGCTCATAACCACGCAAAATAAGATCCAAAACTCCATCTATTAAAATAACATAGTAATACTCTTGAAATACGTAAATCCATAGTCTAGCTAAAACAGCGTAGACTAAATCCAAAATGAAAACATAATCAGTTATAAGTCATGTCGCCCGTAAGAGTGGAAACAGCTTAAAATCCTTCCTATCCACCTACTCCTAGTAACTCGAACCACCACACGATTCTTAGGGAACATGACTTAAACATCAAAAGAAAAATAACATACCTCAGGTATGTAAAATAACTCGATAAAAGATAGAAACTACCTTGTACTAAATTATGTACTATAATGTACAATTTAAGCAAAATACAACAGTGACTAGCGTGGAAGATTATGGTTCAACCCGCACTAGTCACAAACCCGAAAAGAAAATAACATGTGACTAAGTATGAACATACTACGATTCAATTCATACTAGTCAAAACATCGCAATAAATAACATCCAAACACATCAATTATTATAAAATGCACACATACTCCTATGACGCCTATATGTAGGGACCTTTAAGCTATAGACTAGGCTACGCGACTAGGCAACCTAATTCTCTATAACCATTGTCTCTGATACCATTCTGTCACACCCCACTATGGCGGAATATGGGGCGCGACGTATGGATATCATCACAACATGGCGTGTCTATAGAGATAACTATATGAAATAAGAACTTTCATAAAATGGTGACACAAAAGTCATGACAATATCTCATCAAATGCAGGAGTCTAGGTAAGTAGGTAATAGTCCTACCACTTACCCAAGACAAACAATAAACATAAACCAAACACACATATAGGTGCCAACATGTATCACTTATAAAAAAACATAAAGGTAAACTAAGAAGGAACGGGGATCTCCTTCTATATGCAATCCTAAGGCATCCAAGTCTAGCCACTTCTATCCTCAAGCTTAAACACATTCACACCTGAAAGAGACACTAAAACACGTCAACATAAACTTGGTGAGAGTCATAGGTTTAGACTCCAACGCTAAATCAGTTACAAGCTGTGAATAACAAACATCAACACAATAACATATGGACAATGTGTTACAAATATGCATTAACAACTAAAAATTCAAGATCAAACATTTCAAACCAAATCCAAAGCCCTCAGCCTTACCAAACATCATGGTACCATAGATGATCACACTATGTACCTATCCCAAGGCCACTACCTTGTCATTAACCATTGGTCCCATAGACGATCACGCTATGTACCTATCCCAAGGCCACTACCTTGTCATTAACCATTGGTCCCATAGACGATCACGCTATGTACCTATCCTAAGGCCACTACCTTGTCATACACAAACAAGAACCACATAGCAGTTAATCACATAATGTACACACAAGTCCATCTCAAATCACAAAAACATTCACAGCATCAATTTAGAAAATAACTCAACATAGTGTCTCTTCCATCCCATCTGGAAGTCAAAATCAATAATAAACATGGGACTATGAAACTCACCTGATTGCTTCTTCACAATTCCTCGCACTAGCAACAAGCTAACAAACCAAAAACACGCAATCAATACATGAACCAATCACTAAGATGGCTCATCAACCTATGATGGACATCTAGCCTATTCCTATATAAATACCTCATTTATAAGCTCTAATCACCCCATTACCCTTCCTTAACAAGTCCTTAACTTGGTTAAGTTTAATAACTATCCCGTTCATATTTTACACAAAACAGTCCCAGTTTTTAGGTCTCAAAACTTTAAGTCAAACGTCCACTTAAACATACCCATGGTTTCTATAAAAGGAATATTAATACTTTTATATATTCTAGCTAACACCTCCCACTTGCCCTAACCTTAAAGCTACTGTTAAGGCCCCGATATATGTATATATATTGCTACCTATCCAGAATTCACTAATTTTAAACGTATGAAAAGTTTGTTACAATTAAGGGGTCTTACCCTAAACCACAACCTTATCCCAAGTGAAGATACTTACTACAATATATAAACCATCTCTCATGTTCGTGAGAAGATCCCAATGCAACCCTAAGTACCCCAAAACTTAAAAAGAAAACAGGCTGATTACAAAACTGTTTTGACCTCCGACTGTTGT
Organism: Glebionis coronaria; assembly: GCA_025667525.1. NCBI lineage: Eukaryota > Viridiplantae > Streptophyta > Magnoliopsida > Asterales > Asteraceae > Glebionis > Glebionis coronaria. The sequence goes on from CM046878.1 coordinate 577,706,800, forward strand.
AACCTGTATTTGACCCACTTCCCGACCTCCAATTTAGTTCTCGTTTCTTGCATTGGAAATCCACTTCAATTACCTTCTCAGGGATACTTGGATCGCATCTTGAATGTTTCTAGAAATCCCGATATAATCAAAATAATTGACTCAAAATTCTGCAAAGTTTATAAAAACGGGTTTAACAAAATCAACCTCATTAATTAACCATAATCCCACTAATTTCAAGCCCTAATTTTTGTAATCATTATAACATCATTAATATAACATTAATTTACTGTTTTTAAATTAAATCCTTACCTAAATCCATCATAATATGATTAAGAAATCATTAAAACCATTAAATTGAAAAGGGTTTTGAAGGTTTTACCTTTAGATCAATGAAAGATGAAGAAAACCTAATTTTTGTGAAGAACCCTAAAAATCTCCCAAAACCCACGACTATGATTTTTCTCCAGGGATTTTTTATGAATTTTGGTAGTGAATAATATAATATATAGGGTGTACATAAAATCCTAGTCAAAGTATAAGCCCACTTTCCTTTTTTTCCCTCTTTTTTTCCTTTTTCCCTTCTTTGGTGCGTCTAAACCGACCCAAACACCCCTTAAATTCGTTTTTTTTCTTTTTATTATTAATATATATATTAATAATGTTACCTTAATTTTCCTTAATTTATTTCAGCTCCTAAAGCTTCCAAAACCCCAAAACCGTAAAACTAGTCAAATTTACGCGTTTTACCGTAAAAGTCGTAAAATATACACTTTTAAAAAAAATCTCAAATTTTGAAATAAACTTTATAACTAAGTCCTAAATGACTTAAAACCATCCCAAAAAATATCCATATGACTAATTACCTCATCCGACACCTCTAAATGCTAAACCGTAAATCGTAAAAATACGATTTTCTATAATACATATACGTATACGTAAAACCACTAAATAACACCATCTCACTTCATAGTCACTACCATGTGAACTCATGAACATGAAATCATCACACATCGTTTCACTCACAAGGTACCCCCCGTACCAGAAACGATATCCAAACCACAATCTATACACACCAACTAGCACATAAACACGTAAAAACACGTAACTAGCACAAAATAAAACTAAGTGACGAACCTCAAAACCAGGGTTGTCACACATGCTATGTTCTCAAAGTGAGAATTTTGCATCAGTGTTGTTCAATTTCTAGGACATGTCACAGATAGCCAAGGTATTCGTGTAGATCCTACAAAGATTGAAGCGGTAAAGAATTGGAGTAAGCCTAGTACGCCTATAGAAATAAGACAATTCTTAGGATTAACTGGATATTATCCAAGATTTATCTAAGGTTTTTCGAAAATTGCTAAAGCTCTGACTGAATTGACTCAGAAGAACAAACCGTTTGTCTGGGGAGATAGTCAAGAGATAGCTTTTCAATTATTGAAGAAAACGTTGTGTGAAGCACCTATCCTAGCATTACCAAAAGGTAACGATGACTTTATCGTTTACTATGATGCATCTATTCAAGGAATGAGAGCAGTGCTTATGCAATAAAGTTATTGCTTATGCATCAAGGCAACTTAAACCTAATGAGAAGAAATATACTACTCATGATCTAGAATTAGGAGCGGTGATATTTGCTCTTAAAATCTAGAAACATTACCACTATGGTACGAAGTGTGTAGTATTTACTGATCATAAGAGTCTTCAATATATTCTTCGTCAGAAGGAATTGAATATGAGACAACGACGTTGGTTAGAGTTACTTGCTGATTACGATTATGAAATTCGTTATCACACCGGTAAAGCCAATGTGGTAGTTGATGCTTTAAGTCAGAAGGAGCGTGTTAAGCCGTTACGAGTTAGATCATTAATGATAACTCTTTTTCCAAAGTTACCTACCCAAATTCTCGAAGAACAAAAAAAAGCACTTAAGGCAGAGAATGTAGAAGCTGAGAAGTTGAAAGGAATGGATAAAGAATTTGGAATTCATTGTTTTAAAAATCATAGTTGGTTACCTGCCTATGATAATTTAAGAGATTTGATTATGTACGAGTCTCATAAATCGAAGTATTCTATACATCCTAGTTCCGACAAGATGTATCAAGATTTGAAGAAACTTTATTGGTGGCCTAACATGAAGGCAATCATAGTAGAATACGTTAGTAAGTGTTTAACGTGTGCAAGAGTTAAAACAGAGTATCAAAAGCCATCCGGACTATTGATACAACCAGAGATTCCAATATGGAAATGGAAAAGAATTACGATGGATTTTCTGACTAAATTACCTAATACATCAAATGGACATGAGACCATCTGGGTTATTGTCGATCATCTTACAAAACCTTCATGATTTCTTATTGTTAAAGAGACCGATAGTATGGAAACTCTTACGTGATTGTACATTAAAGAATTAATCTCTCAACATGGAGTGCCTATATCTATTATCTCAGATCGTGATAATTTGTTTTACATCTGTATTTTGGATATCGATGAAAATTGTCTTAGGTACTCAATTGGACATGAGTACGGCATATCATCTACAAACGGATGGAAGAAGTGAAAGGACAATTCAAACTCTCGAAGATATGCTTAGAGCTTGTGTGATAGATTTTGGAAAAGGTTGGGAGAAACATCTACCTCTAGTAGAATTCTCTTATAACAATAGTTATCATGCTAGTATTAAAGCAGCGTCTTTTGAAGTACTTTATGAAAGAAAGTGTCGATCTCCTGTTTGCTGAGCCGAAGTTGGAGATGTTCACCTAACAGGACCAGAAATAATACATGAAACTACTGAAAAGATTATTCAACTCCGACAACGATTACAAGCTGCACAAGATAGACAAAGGAGTTATGCTAATACTAGGCGTAAACCTTTGGAATTTGTAGATTGATATCGTGTTATGTTAAAAGTATCGCCTCGTCAAGGAGTTATTTGATTCGGAAAGAAGAAGAAACTGAACCCAAGGTATATAGGACCGTTCAAAATAACCAAAAGAATATGCCATGTGGCATATAAACTAGAGCTTCCTGAAGAGCTTAGTAATGTTCACAATACTTTTCATGCTTCGAATCTGAAGAAATACTTATCTGATGAATCTCTCACCATACCGATGAAAGAACTTCAAATCGATGATAAGTTAAATTTTGCAGAAGAGCCTGTGAAAATTATGGATAGAGAGATCAAACGATTGAAGAAGAGACGTATCCCGATAGTGAAGGTACGATGGAACTTGAAAAGATAACCTAAGTATACTTGGGAACGTGAAGATCAAATTCGAGCTTAATATCGACATCTATTTTCTTTTGTTAACCCTAGTTCTAGCTAAATCTCAGGACGAGATTTAAAATAAGGGGAAGAGACTATAACATCCAGTAATTTTGACTAATGTAATATCTATGTTCATAAATAAAGAGGTGATTTGCTAAGAAATTTTTGCATTTTTACTATGGTATGTGACTAAATTGTTGAATATATGGATTCTCACTATCTCAATTGCCACATTAACATATGCCTATATATTGTAAACACTATGTATATATCAAGTCTGAGTTTTAAAAGTAACTATATGTATGTACAATGAATAAGAACAACTCAAATACAACAAGGATACCCTAAATTCCTAAAAGAACCTTAGAAACCCTAGAAATCCCTAGTAAACTAATGTTTCAAGGAATATAACTACATAATATCTATGTACTATTATTAAATACACTATACTAATTATAATCCATCATATAATTGATCCTAAAACACTAATATTTACTAATCTCAAGCTAATTACAAGTAAATGACCTAGTAACCAAGATTAGCATATAAAATCCATTTTATAATGAATTAGAGTCTAATATTTTGAAACTAATTATAAAACTCAACTAATTATCAAAATAAGTTAATAACTTTATCTCAAACTAAGTTACAAATTATTAAAGCACAAAGTACAAGTTTTCAAAGCATAGGACCCTAAGCTCACTTAATTATCCCTAAGATATGATCAACCTATACAAGCCCTTAAACTAAGAATATAGAATACTTAGAAGTCATAAACATATCATATAAGACTTAGAATAAGTGTTCAACATGATATAAACCCTAATTACCCAAGATAGAAAGTCATTAGGCTTAATGACCTAGACACCCTTATATTAAGAAATCTACATAGAATCATTACCTAGTATTTTAAGACAAGTCTACAAACACTCATAGCACTTCATTAAGGTTATAAGATTATATTAAGACAATGTACAAGTATCCGAAAGCATAAGGTACAACATTTCAATGCATGACTTATAAATTAGGTCAAAATAGGTATTTTCGCTCTTTAGACATGTTTACTCAAACTAAGCTATCAAACAAAGTGTGAGAACTCATTGGACAGTTAAAACAAAATTTATAGGACTTAAATTGAGTTTACATCATTAAATAAGAGGAGGATAATGACTTTTACTAAGATTTAAACCTAGATCATTAGAAATCCTAATCTACATAAGTTTTCTTCCCATTTTCACATCAAACCTTTGTTAACCTTCAAACCAAAGACCCAAATCTTCTAAACACAATGTATATACCCTAATAAAACACTAATTACTCACTAATCACGTTCCTAAGTCCCTAATCACCAAAATTACAAAGTATAAGTTACAAGCCCTAGATTTAGGACCCGATTTTACTTTCTCCCTCCAAAACCTTGTTTAAACCTTTTCCCTACCAATTTTAAACCTCAAATAAGATATTTGACATAATTTAAGTTATTTTCTAAGGGGTGACAAGTAGGTACATCACCTACTTGAAGCTACACATCACCATTCTTATCTAAACCTTGCTGTGACACATTTTAGACCACAAGACCTTGATATTTTGTTCCTAGACTCTACATGTAAAACCCGCATGCTTTTACCATAAATAGTGCTCTTAAGATCGTACGTCCTAGATTAAAACTTACCTCATTTAGTATTGATCACATTCATGTGCTAATAATCAAGCAAGTGCGTACGTGTATGACATGATAAGTATCGATTACGTACGAACTCATGATAAACAGTTAATAAATATGTCACGTGAACGTAATTAAATCATGATCACCATTTAAAATACGAACTAGAATAATTACGTAAATACATATAATATAATTACAAGCGTTAGGATTACGATAAACTACATGATAAAATAAACAGTAACACTTTAAACACGAACACGTTTAACCACGAACGAACACGAAACATCGGGACACGGAAAACATTTGGGTTACCCTATGTGGGGCCCATATCCACGAAATTAGGAAGGAAGATGGGCCAAGCCCATCAAATTTTACATGAAAGGGGGTTAAGGTAAATTTTGCTAGTCATTTTCATTTTTCAAGAAATTAAACAAAAACCCTAAAAAGTTTTCTCCTCTCCTTCCTTTTTCCCTTTTGTAGCCGCCACCCATAACACACCTAGGAGGGGTGTTCTTGTTGATTTTGATCTTGAATATTGTACAAGTATTAGTGTTTGTTCATCCTTAATTCATCTACACATTCGATATACCTTTTTAACCTTTCTTTTTAATTATTTCTTTGATTTGATTAAGTAAATTAATTAAGAACATGATGTTTTTAAAACCTAATTAAAAACATGAAATAAACATGCATTTGGTTAAAGGGTAAAATCAAAAAGGGCATTTTTAGGGTTGTTGGTTTGGCCGACGCCTAACCGTACCCGAAGGGGGGGGGGGGTCACGGCTTGGCCAAGGAACCACCACCGAGACCATAAGGTCCCGGTTTGGTGGTGTGGGTCCCACGGCAGCAAGGAACCAAGGGGAACCCCGATTTGGTTCGGGGTACGGTGTCGAGTTCATGCCCGATTCATGGTTCGTTGGTTAAATCATGATTTATGCTACATGTTAATTTTTATGAATTATGAACTTAGGATATAAATTAATTAATAACATGAGATATTAATTAAATCATGACTTAGGTTATTTTAATTATTAATTTAGCATGATATTAATTTAACCTAAGTATTTTATGTTATAAGTTATAATTAATTAATTATTTAAAACATGCCTATAATTAATTAATTTAGACATGACTTAGGTTATGTTATTAATAATAATAATACACATTTTAACCTAAGTATTTTATTCCATTTTAATTAAAACATGTTATACTTTAATTAAAATGCTTAACCTATAGTTTAATTAAAATACATGAAATAATAATTAAACTATACACTATATCATATGACTTAAGAAATAAGCTTATAAACACTTAGACTTATATGTTAGCTTATGTAACCAGCTTAATTCTAATTATGGAAACTTCTATTTATAGAAACTTAATTAAATAAGGCAACTAATCTATTAATGGAAACCTTCTATATATGGAAATCTATCTATTTCAGGCAGCTAATCTACTCATGGAAACTTTCTATATATGGGAACTTATTTAATTAAGGCAGCTGATCTATTTTTGGAAACTTTCTATTTTTAGAAACTAATCTATTTTAAGCAGTAAATTCTATTTTGGAAACTTTCTATTTTTGGAAACTTGCTATTTTTGGTAACTTTCTATTTTTGGAAACTTTCTATTTTTGGTAACTTTCTATTTTTGGAAACTTTCTATTTTTGGAAACTTTCTATTTTTGGAAACCTGCTATTTTTGGAAAGTTACTTATTATTACACAGTAAGTATAATAATACATGAAATACCAGTAATATTTAATCAGATTAATCAGAATACAAGATAAACACAGTTTAAGGCTTTAAACAGTAAACCATGACCTAAAACATACCAAGTAAGCTAAGATGAGACATAAAACCCAGTACGTAATCAGTAATTCGATACTTATACACGTGTGTATTCATGTAGCGTTAGTGATCCAGAAGTAGGAGTCTTTCTTCCGTTCATTCACTGGACTTGAGGTACGGATTCCCGTCCTTTCAGTATGGACATTCTTTCCTTATTAGGATTTCCCCGTATGCAGCCAACTGTTGTCCCCAGTCTTTGTTTTATTGTTTTGAACTGCTTATGTTTAATTAGCATAATCTATAGCCATATACAAGCATGACCAGTTTCACCTAGTTATGGAGGTACCATAACCATAACATTGGAGGCACCAATGTTATGACTTCCCCACGGCGGAGTGATTGCTCGTGGCGTCCCTTTTCAGTTTTGGCCATATTATTATATCAGGTGGAGCGTATGGGTGCATCCTAGTTACATGTTTTATTCAGTATTTCATGGTGAATGTGGTGTGTGCCTTGCATCCTTCACAAGGAGTTGATCCCTCCTACCCAAACCAGTATATTAATTAGAGGCATCCCCTCTAATCAGCATGATGAGGTCACCCCTCCAAGTATTCATGCACGTGACCTTTTCATGACCTATATGGGCTATGGTATATTTATGTTAAAACAGTTTTCATAAGATAAACATAAGGCTTTTCAAACTATAAAACCAGTTTTCTCAATACTTAACCAGTCTACTCAGAACTTAGTCTTCCGCTGTTATATGTTACATGCTTATCCTATTTCATGCTGTATTGTATATCCGTGCACTGAGCGTTTTGCTCAGCCGTTACTTTCCTTTCCATGTCCCAAAACGGCAGGTACCCAAGACTCGAGCATTTGGAGGACATGCATAGGATGGAAGCTGCCATAGACTTCTTCTCCTGTTTCCTTCATATATTTATGCTTGTTTAGTCTTTCATTCAATTCATTTACTTTGTTATGTTTTGGGCTTATGTTTGGGAACCGATGTTTGGTTCCGGTTTTCCCTATGGTCATGTATGTTTTACTACATATTACCTTGCATGCTTTGATGACACGCCATAAGTACGCGTGACATTCCATTTATCAAAATGGGGTGTTACAATTATGGTATCAGAGCCAAGGCTTCGACCTGTAGGCTCTAAAACTCGACCTGTGACTAGTGGGTAGTCACCAGGAGCTTCCTAAGCCAACGATTGTTATTCCACGTATTGATGTTTCAGCGCGTTGTTGTTTTAACCATTATGTTTTCAGCACCTTTTTGTTTTAGCCATGACGTTTTCAGCACCTTGTTGTTTTCACCATGATGTTTTCACCAGTATCGTCTTATTAATATGGAATGAACAACCGTCATCCATACTTAGTTATGTGTCATTGTCTATGCATGATGTTCCTCGTGAACTGTGACGATGTGGAATGACCCCAGTAGTTCATAATTTTCACATAAAATTTTTTCTTTTAAGTTTTGACAATGACTTTTAATTATTATGTTCCATGCATTCATGCATTTATATCATATGTCATATGTTGCAGGAATTTTGACTAAGTAATGGTTGGTACAGGACTGGCCCTATTTAGTCGCATGTGCTTTTATCGAAACTTTTAACTTTGGGACCGACCCATAGGCGTCCCCTCGCCATGTCTTTTGTTTTGGAACCGACCCATAGGCGTTCCCTCGCACATAAAAAGGTTTTATAAACTACACTACGCATTCATGCACTGTTTTTCTTGCATAAAATTTTTCTCATGATTTAAATTGGCATAAATTTTTTTTTCATGTCCCATCATAAGTTATTATGTATTTATGTCAAGTATGCCTTCATACTGTCATGGTTAACTTCAGTTTCATGCTGATTATGTTATACACTTCTTCGTAATAGATGGTTTCATGTTTCCTCATGATAATTCCGTCTTCATGTTGATTATGTTTCACGCCTCTTTTGTCATTTACGTTGTTCTGCAAGACATTGTTAGATTTCATTGAATCATGCTTTCATGATAGTCATGGTTGGTTTTCATTGATCATGCTGTCAGGCAAATCATCGTTGAATTTTGTGTAACCACACTTTAGCGTTTCTCTATGCAACCAGAATGATGTCTATGCTAATACTGCCAAGTTATCATGATGGTTTTCCTAACCGTTTAACCGGTTTACTTTCCTTAAATCATGACAAATGAACGAGCCCATACTGATCATTTCATGTGCATTCCATGTGTACTCCACGTACCGTATTTCATGTGTATTACATGTACCTTAATCCATGTGTATCCCACTTGCAATACTTCACGAGTATTCGCTAGTCGATTCTAAATCATCTCAGGCGTATGTTCACTTGCTGATATTCTACAAGGTTGTCGATGCCGCTCATAGCTTGGAGATGTTACTGAAGGTTGATGCTGCTGATGTTGGGAGACGCTACGAGATGCTGATGCTGATGCTGTTCACAAACTGGAGATCCTAAAAGACGAAGACAAAGGCGTCGGAGCAAAGCAATTGGACGAGAAGATGCTTCACCATCAGACAATTCCCACCAATCATTGTCCCTAATTCTTGGTTACATGTCACACGTCATTCGGCTGTCATTTCAGCCATATGAGTGCAAACCAGTACCAGCCGACCACTCAGCTGAATAGTTACATAAGTCACGGTCATGAGAATGACCGTCATGGAACCGACAGACAAGATGATAGTAACCACTACTATGACAGCAACTATCCTAGAAATCGCAACCAAGGCTCCGGCCACGGACGTGATCAGACATACAAATGATCAGTAGTCCAACCGATCCGCCAATTCTGGCATATTAACCTAATATTTGTAGTTCTAATTGTTTCACATCTCGAGACACATGTCAAGACATCAGTCAAGACACATGTCTCACGTATACTTTCTGAGGACACATGTCAAGAGACCAGTCAAGATATATTTCACGCTTACATTTCTCAAGACACGAGTCAAGACACATGACTCACGTCTAATTATGGAACATTTCTAAGAAATTCAGGGTACCCTCCAAGGGTATATCTATGTTGTTGTGCCATGTATTAATCAGGCCACAAGAATTTCAATACCAGTATCGACGCATCAGTGGGAACTGTCACGTTGCCGATGTCACTTTCATTTCTTTCACCATAGTTCATATATTCATAACCATGAAGGACGCCTTTCGTATTCCCACGCATACGAAGGTTTTCCTTCAGCTTAATGATAAGATCCAAGCTGCTAACGCATTTCCTCGGACAGACACGAGATGGATTTTATCCTAATTATGTACTATGAACACCACACCATGCTATGATTTATAATTATGTACGGTAATGTTCAGGCTCTTGAATACATTCAGCTTGATTTTCCATCAGGAAAATCAGTACAAATTATCTATGCTTTTCTAGCACGTGCTTTGTTAGCCATAATTGCTAAAATTTTCTAGCTGTCAGTAACACACGACTACTAAGGTCCTTTTACGCATAACCAACGGATTGTTCCAAAATTGTTCCTTACACTCCAGAAGAACCTGCAAGGAGAAGGATGGTACCATGAGATTATGTGTCGACTACCGTCGACTTAAACAAATTACCATTCATGACCGTTATTCTCCTCCACGTATTGACGGCATGTCCAATCAACCGTATAGTGTTAATCACTTTTCCAAGATCGAACTCATGAACAAGTTGCCAATAGTGATGGGTAAAAGAGCAGGACATGTCCATGACTGCTATTCGTGCACAACTCGGTCATGCTAGATTTATGATTTTGGATTAGTCTCATCAATGCTCCAACCGCATTATGGACTTAATAAATTGAGTTTCCATGAACTCCTAAAACAAATTCATCAGCGTTTTCATTGAGGATGACCTGATTTCCTCTAAGCCTAGAGAAGAACAGGAAGACCATATCTGCACTATGTTGCAAATTCTATGACAAGAGAAATTTTACCCTAGAAATTTTTTCCAATATCAATTCTGTTTGATTATAGTGACACACTGAATCACATGGGTTTCTATGGTTAATCTTACCATGACTCAGCTTATGCGTAAAGGAGAGAACCCTACACTACATTAGGTGTTCTAGAAAATTATACGCTAGGAGAAGTCTAGATTCAGAGACTCAGAATTTCGCAAACTCCTAGGTATCAAGTTCTACGAAGCAAGATACAGTTACGTTCATATCTAGGTACCTGACATACCAACAGGTTAAGATAGGACACCAACAAACTGGGATGTTTTCATCATATGAAATTGTGAATCGAAAAGGGACAAGATCTCCATGGATTTTAGTTACCAGATTTCAGCAAACTCAGAAGAAGCATGATGCTATTTGGGTTATTGTCAACAGTTTGATCAAGTCTGTAGAATCCTTACATCCGTACGGATTTCAGAACCAACAGATTGAACGAACATGTTCCAGCCAAGGCTCATCCGATCACTTGGCAATCCCTCAGGTATCGGGACAGACAAAGATTCGTAATTTTACTCCTAACTTACTTCACGTCTTCATTCTAATTCCACGACTTGCTTTCGCGCTCACGTTCATGACACTATTCACGGTCATGATCGTATTTTGGCTTACGATTTTACGTTCATTCTTTTCTCATTCTGGGAAGTTGCAAGAACTTGTGAGACCAGACCCAAGTTTAGTATAACTCTCCATCATCAGATAGACGTTTCACGTCATATTCCACGTCTCACCTTGTAGCGTTTGGCATTACCGCCACTATATTCTATGATCACGATATGTCTCACATGTCATGTTCATTCCACGTTCCTCATATCATGATCAAGATATGTTGCACGTATCATGGATCACGATATGTTTACTCATTCTACACTCGCCATATCTCCACGTAGCACGTTCAAATTTTTTCACGTATCACGTTCAAAATTTTTCACGTACTACGTTTCTTTATGTCTCGTGCATCGTTTCTAATTATCAGTTAAGTCAGATTGTCTTGCATCGTAACGTTTCAGTTACCCTTGCACGTTAACTCTTATTTTCCACGATCGAATTTAGGGGATCTACCTTCCGTTGATAACCAAGAATTTCTTCGTATTCTAAGTCAAGGTCAGGAGGACCAAGATTTATCATTAGTGTCAGGATCTTCTGAAGGAACCGTTCCAACAGGGAGGCCACTTGGAAACGGACAAGTTCATCCGGACTTTTATCCGTTTTTCTCATCAATTAGATATGTCCATTCAGTCACGTCACGTTCCATGTCTTTTCAAGACATGTCACGTTCCACGTTCCCTTCTACCATGTCACCTTCATTTCCGTTATTTTGCATACCTTTCCAGTTTGATTCGGGTATGTTTCGCTTCCAGTTACTTTATCTATAATTCGGGGACGAATTATTCTTTTTAGGGGGGAAGAATTGTAAAACCCGCATGCTTTTACCATGAATAGTGCTCTTAAGATCGTACGTCCTAGATTAAAACTTACCTCATTTAGTATTGATCACATTCATGTGCTAATAATCAAGCAAGTGCATACGTGTATGACATGATAAGTATCGATTACGTACGAACTCATGATAAACAGTTAATAAATATGTCACGTGAACGTAATTAAATCATGATCACCATTTAAAATACGAACTAGAATAATTACGTAAATACATATAATATAATTACAAGCATTAGGATTACGATAAACTACATGATAAAATAAACAGAAACACTTTAAACACGAACACGTTTAACCACGAACGAACACGAAACATCGGGACACGGAAAACATTTGGGTTACCCTATGTGGGCCCCATATCCACGAAATTAGGAAGGAAGATGGGCCAAGCCCATCAAATTTTACATGAAAGGGGGTTAAGGTAAATTTTGCTAGTCATTTTCATTTTTCAAGAAATTAAACAAAAACCCTAAAAAGTTTTCTCCTCTCCTTCCTTTTTCCCTTTTGTAGCCGCCACCCATAACACACCTAGGAGGGGTGTTCTTGTTGATTTTGATCTTGAATATTGTACAAGTATTAGTGTTTGTTCATCCTTAATTCATCTACACATTCGGTATACCTTTTTAACCTTTCTTTTTAATTATTTCTTTAATTTGATTTAGTAAATTAATTAAGAACATGATGTTTTTAAAACCTAATTAAAAACATGAAATAAACATGTATTTGGTTAAAGGGTAAAATCAAAAAGGGCGTTTTTAGGGTTGTTGGTTTGGCCGACGCCTAACCGTACCCGAAGGGGGGGGGGGTCACGGCTTGGCCAAGGAACCACCACCGAGACCATAAGGTCCCGGTTTGGTGGTGTGGGTCCCACAACAGCAAGGAACCAAGGGGAACCCCGATTTGGTTCGGGGTACGGTGTCGAGTTCATGCCCGATTCATGGTTCGTTGGTTAAATCATGATTTATGCTATATGTTAATTTTTATGAATTATGAACTTAGGATATAAATTAATTAATAACATGAGATATTAATTAAATCATGACTTAGGTTATTTTAATTATTAATTTAGCATGATATTAATTTAACCTAAGTATTTTATGTTATAAGTTATAATTAATTAATTATTTAAAACATGCCTATAATTAATTAATTTAGACATGACTTAGGTTATGTTATTAATAATAATAATACACATTTTAACCTAAGTATTTTATTCCATTTTAATTAAAACATGTTATACTTTAATTAAAATGCTTAACCTATAGTTTAATTAAAATACATGAAATAATAATTAAACTATACACTATATCATATGACTTAAGAAATAAGCTTATAAACACTTAGACTTATATGTTAGCTTATGTAACCAGCTTAATTCTAATTATGGAAAATTCTATTTATAGAAACTTAATTAAATAAGGCAACTAATCTATTAATGGAAACCTTCTATATATGGAAATCTATCTATTTCAGGCAGCTAATCTACTCATGGAAACTTTCTATATATGGGAACTTATTTAATTAAGGCAGCTGATCTATTTTTGGAAACTTTCTATTTTTAGAAACTAATCTATTTTAAGCAGTAAATTCTATTTTGGAAACTTTCTATTTTTGGAAACTTTCTATTTTTGGTAACTTTCTATTTTTGGAAACTTTCTATTCTTGGAAACTTTCTATTTTTGGAAACCTGCTATTTTTGGAAAGTTACTTATTATTACACAGTAAGTATAATAATACATGAAATACCAGTAATACTTAATCAGATTAATCAGAATACAAGATAAACACAGTTTAAGGCTTTAAACAGTAAACCATGACCTAAAACATACCAAGTAAGCTAAGATGAGACATAAAACCCAGTACGTAATCAGTAATTCGATACTTATACACGTGTGTATTCATGTAGCATTATGTGACAATCCGTCAATTTAAGGTCGTTATTTTAATCTCGACTATTACGTATTACGTGTTTACTTTAATGAGAATTTTAATTTATCGACTAACCGAGAAGGTTATGACTTGAAACTAGCGTAAAAATGTCGATTAGATGAAAACCGACAAGGAATATGTTAGGTATCGATATTATATTCTCAAATAATCATGAAAATGATTTTTATTATATTTAATCTTTATTTCTCGTATTTTACGTTTTAACGAATGACGATAACTAGTAGTGATCGCGATACCGACGGATGCCCAAAAACTTTACGTTTCATTATCGAATGTCTCGATATTTTATATTTTCGACGTTTTCGATTTAATTGCGTTTTAAGTCGTGTCGAAGCTTTATTATTATTTTTATGAATCGTTTTAACTTACGAAAAGTATTTTTACGAAACCCGAGCCCCGTAAATATTTTTAAAATGTACAATCTACATTTTCTACCTTGTAAACTATTTACTTGCACTTTGGGACCAAAAGAATGCATTTTTGACAAAATCTACCCTCACCCCACTATTTAAAGATTTTCCACTACACATTTCTTTATTAAAAATTCATTTTAATAAAAAAATCAAATCCTCTCTCTTTGTTCTTCATCCAAACCGTCCACCCCCCTAGCAAATCCATCAAATTATTTTGATTTTCACCTTGAATCTAAAGAAACTAAGAAAAGACTCATCTTGGAAATTTCATAAGCTTTCTATTGGTATAATTTTCTTCTACATGCATTCACTAAATTTTATTTTTTATTTTTGATGATGAACATCAAGTTTGATCCATTTTTATGGTGATATATGGTGTTAATAATATAATATTCATAGTGGGTTATGGTTGCATGTAAGATTTTTATATATTTTATTTTTGTAAGATTAAATTTGGGGGTGTTATGAGTTAATTAGATGTGTTAGTGTGATATTAGGATGATATTAGGACCATAGGAATTGTTGGAATGGGTTGAAAAATTGTTTTGGTATGATTTTTAGATAGGCTATTTTAGGCAGTAAATTTAAGTCCGTTTTTGAAATTGTTACTGTGGTAAACTTGGTAAACTAATAAGATAGGGTCGTAGAGAATTTCGTTAGCTTCGATTTGAGCTAAAGTAGAGCTTCTAACTCATTACGAGCGAAAAGTTATGCTACTTTTAGTATTTGTGTACCGGGAGACGGGTATCGGCACAATCCGAAAATTGTTGTCGATATTTGGAACGAATCTCGGGGACTATAAAATGAGTTTTAAAAGTGTTCAAGGGCTGTGGTAAGTTGATAAACCTCAGGTCATGAGTCTATTTTCAAACCCGAGTGTCGGTTTTGCAAACGGAATGGTTTAGATAAGTCAAAATGGTTTTACAAGTCAAAGGCGTAAAACTGTCCGGTTTTTGTAACACGAAGGTGTGTCGGGCAGAAGGTCTTAGAAGTAATATTTTTGAATGAAATTTAAACTGAGTCTTATTCATATTATGAGTGAGTTTGTCACCAAGTTTCGTCGAAATCGGACATGTCTAGATAGGTTAGATTGGTGTGTACATTTGGAGTGTACATGCTGAGTGGTATTTTGGACACGTAGTTCAATACTTGTGTGGCGTGAGTTGAGTATTCACTATTGGACGTGGTGACTTACTCAAGTGTTAAGTCATTATATAAATGACTTAGCTACTGGTCCGAGGGAAGTAAAAATGATGGTTTGACTTGCGTTGACTTGGCGTCTTATGACGGGTCAATGTCGAGGGTGTAAGTGTTTAAAAGAATAAGTGTTGAATAAAAGGGTATAGAAGTACACTTATATTTTTGTTATTTTTTCGGGATTTTCATGGTCATTTGAAATTGACTTTCATATTATTTAAGTATTAAATATACTTGAGTCGTTTATTAACGAACGCGCCTTATTTGGTAGGTTGCGGTCTTCGTGTTTTAAAAGGGCATCACAAATCGTCGGCGATCGTCACGTCACTACTATCGTACCAAGGTGAGTCTATAGCCTCGCTTTACATGTTTACTTGTTTTATAAAACCCGCGAGGGGGATAACATGCTTGTTTTATTAAAATAAAAGGGGTACGACGAGAAGTTGTGGAAACCCTTATTATTGGAAAAACATTATATAAATGAAGGGTACAACGAGAAGTTGTGGTAAACCCTCATTCTTTTAAAATTGAACACAAAGGACCCGATTGTATGCTTAGATGAAAGTTGTTATACAAGTTTGTTTAGCCTTAAAAGACCCATGAATCGTGAATTGTTAATCGAAAGGAACGCTAATACTATGGATAGATCTATCGGGGTGACACCCAGTCCGGTCGCGACTAGCTATCGCGTGGTGTTGTGATGCCCCAGTAATGAAACATCGGATGCAATTGTATAAGAGAAATATACGCACTTGGCTAGGTGTGTTGGGCTGAAATAATATATGTTAACGTTCAATTTCACGAGACTTATGAAATAACAACGATAATTATGTCTGATCCACATGATTGTCAACCACGGAAGGTTTATTCAGAATACTTGTGTTCATTTATTTAATTTAAACTCTATGGATTCACTCAACATTTTTGTTGACTTTATAGCATGTTTTATCTCAGGTCCATGAAGAAGGCACTCAAGGAAGGCGGTTTCACGCAGCTTGCTAAATTAAAATGTTTTGGCCCGCTTTACTAAACTATGTCCATTCTAAGAAACTTTTATTATTTGGTTGGTTGTGTAAACTTAAAACTATTTGGGACCGTGTGTAAAATATTTTATCTTTAAACAAATGAATGGATGTATGTTTTGTTAAAACGACTCATTTTGAGGCGTTTTCTATGATATTGAGGTTGAACCATGATAGTAACACCCAATGACCCTTCCGCTGCTATGACCCGAAATTGGGGGTGTTACAGATTGGCATCAGAGCCCAAGTTATAGAGAACGAAAAGATTTTTCAAAAATAAATTTTTGAAATCTTTTGACTATAACATCTGCAAGCGAAACCTCCGAGTTGCCAATGGACGAGAATAAGAAAAGTATATATATATGTTATACATATTTAATTATTATTTATGCTTAAAGCATAATGGATTACATTATTTATTTATAAATGTCTATTATTTGATTATTATAATACTAATACGTGATTTACAAACGACGCTGATTGTCACAATAGAAATCCCTGTCTTTTGACTCATTCCTCGTGAATCTTCGTTCCTTGTCTAAATTCTATTCCTTATTCTATCATCCATTCTTGTTTCTTTTCATCTATCTATTCTTATTCTGTGTTATTCATGTTTTGTTATCACAAGCGTTGAATGAATACTCATTTTGATGTGAATTGTGTAACAGGATCATGCCGCCAAAACAGTTGACTGAGACTCAGTTACGTGCTATAGTAGCTGATCAATTTCAGATATCTATGAATGCATTTATGGCAAACTTGAATAATGGAGCTGGAGGATCTGGCGGATCCGGTGGAGCTGGTGGATCCGGTGGAGCTGGTGGATCTGGTGGAGCTGGCGATACTGGAGCTGGCGCTACTGGAACTGGTAATACTGGAGCTGGCAATGCTGGTGCTGGAACTGGTGATGCTGATAGACCAGTAATTCCTGAAAATAAGAAGTGCAATTATACCTCGTTCATGAAATGCAAACCTCCAACTTTTAAGGGTACTGAAGGCGCTGTTGGGTTAATGCAATGGTTTGAGAAATTGGAATCCGTGTTTCGATTTAGTGAAAGTGAGGAAGGAGATAAAGTGATGTTTGCCTCTACTACTCTTCAAGGGCGAGCATTAACTTGGTGGAATGGAAGAATGGCATCATTGGGTATGGATGCTGCTTATGCTACACCTTGGGTTGAGGTAAGAAGGTGGATGACTAAGGAATTCTGTCCAAGGAGTGTTATTCAGAGGTTAGAACAGGAATTATATCAGCTGAGACTGAAGGGTACTGACATCGATGGATACACCAACAGATTCCATGAACTTGCTCTACTTTGTCCAAACAAGGTTAACCCTGAATACTTGAAGGTAGAGCAGTATATTCGAGGCTTACCGACCAACATCCGCGGGGATGTGACCTCATCTAAACCTGCCAATATTGATGAAGCTGTTCGTATGGCCTACCAACTAATGGGTCAAATCATCCAAGACAAGGCTGACGGTGTTTCTGAAGGCAACAAAAGAAGAGCTGAACATGACAGTGATGATCGTGGTGATAACCGTCAATCTCACAGCAGAAATCAAAACCGAAGGAGGGGTAACGCTAATGCGATGACTGAAGCTGCAACTGCTGATAAGGGAACCAGATGTCAACGCTGCAAGAAGTCTCATACTGGTGAATGTGCTAAGTGTGGAAAGTGCAACAAGTTAGGTCACAAGACTGAAGACTGTTGGGGACTAGGAAAGAAGGGAGTGACGTGTTATAACTGCCAAGGTAAAGGTCACGTGAGGAACCAATGCCCTCAACCTCCGAAGAATGCACGTGGTGGAGATAACCAAGGAAAAGCTTATCAGTTGGGAGAAGCCGAAGCGAAGCAAAACCCGAAAGTTGTCACTGGTACGTTTTTACTGAACAACCGTTATGCTACAGCTTTATTTGATTCTGGTGCGGACAAAAGCTTTGTGTCTACAAGTTTTAGTGCCTTAATTGATATCAAACCGGTCGAATTAGACGCAAGTTATGAGGTAGAACTAGCTGATGGTAAATTAGTGAGTACAAATCGTGCGCTCCTAGGATGTTCTCTTAATCTCTTGAACCGTATTTTTAAGATAGACTTGATGATTGTTGAATTGGGAAGTTTTGATATTATTATCGGAATGGATTGGTTATCCAAGTATAACGCGTCTATCTTGTGTGGAGAAAAGAAAGTTAGGATTCCTTTAGGCGACAAGACCATGGTTATCGAAGGTGATCAACGTAATTCACGACTAAAAATCGTTTCGTGCATTAAGGCTCGTAAGTATATCGAAAGAGGCTGTGAGTTATTCCTAGGTAAAGTAGTGGAGAAAGAATCGAAGGAGAAACGTGCTGAAGATGTACCTGTTATCCGTGACTTTCCTGAAGTGTTTCCGGAAGATTTGCCTGGACTTCCTCCTCCAAGGCAAGTAGAATTCCAAATTGACCTAATTCCTGGTGCTGCACCCGTGGCTCGTGCGCCATATCGTTTAGCACCATCCGAGCTGAAGGAGTTATCTGTGCAATTGCAAGAGCTATCTGATAAAGGTTTTATACGACCGAGTTCGTCACCTTGGGGAGCTCCTGTCTTATTCGTTAAGAAGAAAGATGGTTCGTTTCGTATGTGTATCGATTACCGAGAGCTGAATAAGCTGACGATCAAGAATCGTTATCCGCTTCCAAGAATTGATGATTTATTCGATCAACTTCAAGGTTCTCGTGTTTTCTCCAAGATTGATCTTCGTTCTGGTTACCATCAACTTCGCATACGTGAGGAAGATATTCCTATTACGGCGTTTAGAACTCGTTATGGTCATTATGAGTTTCTGGTTATGCCTTTTGGTTTGACTAATGCACCTGCTGTATTCATGGATTTAATGAATCGCATTTCTAAGCCGTATCTTGATAAATTCGTGATCGTTTTCATAGATGATATTCTAATCTACTCCAAGAGCAATGAAGAGCATGCCGAACACTTAAGGATTATCTTGAACTTGTTGAAGAACGAAAAGTTATACGCTAAGTTCTCAAAGTGTGATTTTTGGCTTAATTCTGTACAATTTCTCGGACACGTGGTTGATAAAAGTGGAGTACATGTTGATCCTGCAAAGATCGAAGCCATCAAGAATTGGAGTGCTCCGACTACTCCAACTGAAGTGCGACAATTTCTAGGTCTGGCTGGTTATTACCGAAGGTTTATTGAAGGATTCTCTTTGATATCGAAACCATTAACGAAGCTGACTCAGAAGAATAAACCGTACGTGTGGGGCGATGATGAAGAAGAAGCTTTCCAAACCCTGAAGATGAAACTCTGTAGTGCGCCGATTTTTATCGTTACCTGAAGGAAGTGAAGACTTTGTTGTTTATTGCGATGCATCTCTCAGAGGATATGGTGCTGTTCTCATGCAACGTGAAAAGGTGATCGCATATGCCTCTAGACAATTAAGGAAGAATGAGGAGAACTACACTACCCATGACTTGGAATTGGGCGCTGTGGTTTTTGCTCTGCGACTTTGGAGACATTATCTGTATGGTACGAAGTGTACAGTATTCACTGATCATAAAAGCCTACAATACATATTGGATCAAAAGGAGCTGAATATGAGGCAACGTCGATGGGTTGAACTATTGAGTGATTACGACTGCGAAATTCGTTATCATCCGGGAAAGGCGAACGTGGTAGCTGATGCGTTAAGTCGAAAGGAAAGGGAGAAACCGATTCGAGTGCGTGCTTTGGTGGTGACAGTTCATAATAACTTACCTGAGCAGATTCGGAACGCACAGGTTGAAGCATGCAAGAAGGAAAATATCGCGGCCGAAAGATTTAGGGGAGACGGTGAAACATTTGAGACGCGAGCCGATGGTATCAGATGTTTGAGAGGTCGAATCTGGTTACCATTATATGGTGGACTGAGAGACTTGATTATGTTAGAATCTCATAAGTCCAAGTATTCTATTCATCCTGGATCGGACAAAATGTACCAAGACTTGAAAAAGTTATACTGGTGGCCGAATATGAAAGCTGATATTGCAACATATGTCGCGAAATGCTTAACATGTGCAAAAGTGAAAGCTGAATATCAGAAGCCGTCAGGATTACTTGTCCAACCTGAAATTCCAATCTGGAAATGGGAGCGAATTACGATGGACTTCATCACAAAACTCCCAAGGACACCGTCTGGGTTCGATGCAATTTGGGTTATTGTCGATCGTTTAACTAAATCCGCTCATTTTATTCCAATCAACGAGAGGTTCGGATTGGAGAAACTCGCCGATATTTATCTGAAGGAAATCGTGTGCAAGCATGGTGTTCCTATTTCAATCATTTCCGATAGAGATAGTCGTTTTGCTTCTGGATTTTGGAGATCACTTCAAAAGTCGTTAGGAACCAATTTGGATATGAGCACAGCCTATCATCCACAAACTGATGGGCAAAGCGAAAGAACAATCCAAACTTTGGAGGATATGCTACGTGCTTGTGTGATAGACTTTGGAAGTAGCTGGGATAAGCACTTACATTTGGCCGAATTCTCGTACAATAAAAGTTATCACGCGAGTATTAAAGCTGCACCTTTTGAAGCACTGTATGGGAGAAAATGTAGATCACCCGTTAGCTGGAGTGAGGTTGGTGATGCCCAACTCACTGGACCAGATTTGATTAGGGAGACGACGGATATGATTGTGCAAATCAAGAATAGGTTGTTGTCTGCTCGAAGCCGACAGAAGAGTTATGCGGATGTGAGAAGAAAACCATTGGAGTTTAACGTGGGAGATAAGGTTATGCTAATGGTATCACCATGGAAAGGTGTTGTACGATTTGGAAAACGTGGGAAGTTAAGTCCTCGTTATATCGGACCATTCAAGGTTACATCTAGAGTAGGACCCGTGGCATACCAACTTGAACTACCACAAGAACTGTATGGGATTCATAACACTTTTCACGTGTCGAATATGAAGAAGTGTTTATCCGATGAAGAACTCATTATACCGTTAGACGAGGTTAAGGTTGATAAGAAGTTGCATTTTATTGAAGAACCGGTCGAGATCATGGATCGCGAGGTCAAGCAACTGAAGCAAAGCCGAATACCTATCGTCAAAGTTCGATGGAACTCTCGAAGAGGACCGGAGTTTACTTGGGAACGAGAAGACCAAATGTGGAAGAATTACCCTCATCTCTTTGATTTCAACAAGCGATCGGGCAAGAACGCAAGTTGATCTTCGAGGGCGAAGATCCTAATTTGGTGGGGATGATGTGACAATCCGTCAATTTAAGGTCGTTATTTTAATCTCGACTATTACGTATTACGTGTTTACTTTAATGAGAATTTTAATTTATCGACTAACCGAGAAGGTTATGACTTGAAACTAGCGTAAAAATGTCGATTAGATGAAAACCGACAAGGAATATGTTAGGTATCGATATTATATTCTCAAATAATCATGAAAATGATTTTTATTATATTTAATCTTTATTTCTCGTATTTTACGTTTTAACGAATGACGATAACTAGTAGTGATCGCGATACCGACGGATGCCCAAAAATTTACGTTTCATTATCGAATGTCTCGATATTTTATATTTTCGACGTTTTCGATTTAATTTGCCTTTTAAGTCGTGTCGAAGCTTTATTATTATTTTTATGAAGCGTTTTAACTTACGAAAAGTATTTTTACGAAACCCGAGCCCCGTAAATATTTTTAAAATGTACAATTTACATTTTCTACCTTGTAAACTATTTACTTGCACTTTGGGACCAAAAGAATGCATTTTTGACAAAATCTACCCTCACCCCATTATTTAAAGATTTTCCACTACACATTTCTTTATTAAAAATTCATTTTAATAAAAAAATCAAATCCTCTCTCTTTGTTCTTCATCCAAACCGTCCACCCCCCTAGCAAATCCATCAAATTATTTTGATTTTCACCTTGAATCTAAAGAAACTAAGAAAAGACCCATCTTGGAAATTTCATAAGCTTTCTATATTATAATTTTCTTCTACATGCATTCACTAAATTTTATTTTTGATTTTTGATGATGAACATCAAGTTTGATCCATTTTTATGGTGATATATGGTGTTAATAATATAATATTCATAGTGGGTTATGGTTGCATGTAAGATTTTTATATATTTTATTTTTGTAAGATTAAATTTGAGGGTGTTATGAGTTAATTAGATGTGTTAGTGTGATATTAGGATGATATTAGGACCATAGGAATTGTTGGAATGGGTTGAAAAATTGTTTTGGTATGATTTTTAGATAGGCTATTTTAGGCAGTAACTTTAAGTCCGTTTTTGAAATTGTTACTGTGGTAAACTTGGTAAACTAATAAGATAGGGTCGTAGAGAATTTCGTTAGCTTCGATTTGAGCTAAAGTAGAGCTTCTAACTCATTACGAGCGAAAAGTTATGCTACTTTTAGTATTTGTGTACCGGGAGACGGGTATCGGCACAATCCGAAAATTGTTGTCGATATTTGGAACGAATCTCGGGGACTATAAAATGAGTTTTAAAAGTGTTCAAGGGCTGTGGTAAGTTGATAAACCTCAGGTCATGAGTCTATTTTCAAACCCGAGTGTCGGTTTTGCAAACGGAATGGTTTAGATAAGTCAAAATGGTTTTACAAGTCAAAGGCGTAAAACTGTCCGGTTTTTGTAACACGAAGGTGTGTCGGGCAGAAGGTCTTAGAAGTAATATTTTTGAATGAAATTTAAACTGAGTCTTATTCATATTATGAGTGAGTTTGTCACCAAGTTTCGTCGAAATCGGACATGTCTAGATAGGTTAGATTGGTGTGTACATTTGGAGTGTACATGCTGAGTGGTATTTTGGACACGTAGTTCAATACTTGTGTGGCGTGAGTTGAGTATTCACTATTGGACGTGGTGACTTACTCAAGTGTTAAGTCATTATATAAATGACTTAGCTACTGGTCCGAGGGAAGTAAAAATGATGGTTTGACTTGCGTTGACTTGGCGTCTTATGACGGGTCAATGTCGAGGGTGTAAGTGTTTAAAAGAATAAGTGTTGAATAAAAGGGTATAGAAGTACACTTATATTTTTGTTATTTTTTCGGGATTTTCATGGTCATTTGAAATTGACTTTCATATTATTTAAGTATTAAATATACTTGAGTCGTTTATTAACGAACGCGCCTTATTTGGTAGGTTGCGGTCTTCGTGTTTTAAAAGGGCATCACAAATCGTCGGCGATCGTCACGTCACTACTATCGTACCAAGGTGAGTCTATAGCCTCGCTTTACATGTTTACTTGTTTTATAAAACCCGCGAGGGGGATAACATGCTTGTTTTATTAAAATAAAAGGGGTACGACGAGAAGTTGTGGAAACCCTTATTATTGGAAAAACATTATATAAATGAAGGGTACAACGAGAAGTTGTGGTAAACCCTCATTCTTTTAAAATTGAACACAAAGGACCCGATTGTATGCTTAGATGAAAGTTGTTATACAAGTTTGTTTAGCCTTAAAAGACCCATGAATCATGAATTGTTAATCGAAAGGAACGCTAATACTATGGATAGATCTATCGGGGTGACACCCAGTCCGGTCGCGACTAGCTATCGCGTGGTGTTGTGATGCCCCAGTAATGAAACATCGGATGCAATTGTATAAGAGAAATATACGCACTTGGCTAGGTGTGTTGGGCTGAAATAATATATGTTAACGTTCAATTTCACGAGACTTATGAAATAACAACGATAATTATGTATGATCCACATGATTGTCAACCACGGAAGGTTTATTCAGAATACTTGTGTTCATTTATTTAATTTAAACTCTAAGGATTTACTCAACATTTTTGTTGACTTTATAGCATGTTTTATCTCAGGTCCATGAAGAAGGCACTCAAGGAAGGCGGTTTCACACAGCTTGCTAAATTAAAATGTTTTGGCCCGCTTTACTAAACTATGTCCATTCTAAGAAACTTTTATTATTTGGTTGGTTGTGTAAACTTAAAACTATTTGGGACCGTGTGTAAAATATTTTATCTTTAAACAAATGAATGGATGTATGTTTTGTTAAAACGACTCATTTTGAGGCGTTTTCTATGATATTGAGGTTGAATCATGATAGTAACACCCAATGACCCTTCCGCTGCTATGACCCGAAATTGGGGGTGTTACACGTTAGTGATCCAGAAGTAGGAGTCTTTCTTCCGTTCATTCACTGGACTTGAGGTACGGATTCCCGTCCTTTCAGTATGGACATTCTTTCCTTATTAGGATTTCCCGTATGCAGCCAACTGTTTTCCCCAGTATTTGTTTTATTGTTTTGAACTGCTTATGTTTAATTAGCATAATCTATAGCCATATACAAGCATGACCAGTTTCACCTAGTTATGGAGGTACCATAACCATAACATTGGAGGCACCAATGTTATGACTTCCCCACGGCGGAGTGATTGCTCGTGGCGTCCCTTTTCAGTTTTGGCCATATTATTATATCAGGTGGGGCGTATGGGTGCATCCTAGTTACATGTTTTATTCAGTATTTCATGGTGAATGTGGTGTGTGCCTTGCATCCTTCACAAGGAGTTGATCCCTCCTACCCAAACCAGTATATTAATTAGAGGCATCCCCTCTAATCAGCATGATGAGGTCACCCCTCCAAGTATTCATGCACGTGACCTTTTCATGACCTATATGGGCTATGGTATATTTATGTTAAAACAGTTTTCATAAGATAAACATAAGGCTTTTCAAACTATAAAACCAGTTTTCTCAATACTTAACCAGTCTACTCAGAACTTAGTCTTCCGCTGTTATATGTTACATGCTTATCCTATTTCATGCTGTATTGTATATCCGTGCACTGAGCGTTTTGCTCAGCCGTTACTTTCCTTTCCATGTCCCAAAACGGCAGGTACCCAAGACTCGAGCATTTGGAGGACATGCATAGGATGGAAGCTGCCATAGACTTCTTCTCCTGTTTCCTTCATATATTTATGCTTGTTTAGTCTTTCATTCAGTTCATTTACTTTGTTATGTTTTGGGCTTATGTTTGGGAACCGATGTTTGATTCCGGTTTTCCCTATGGTCATGTATGTTTTACTACATATTACCTTGCATGCTTTGATGACACGCCATAAGTACGCGTGACATTCCATTTATCAAAATGGGGTGTTACACTACAAACTTGCATAGACCATCACTAGCTATACTTAGTCACTAAGATGTCCTTGTTACACGTTTAAGGCCTTAGCTTGGAACCTAAGTGTTGGAAAAACTATAAATAGGGCTGAATGAACAACATGGAGACTTGCACCCCGTTTCCTTTGTATCTCCTACCCATTATTCATATCCACTTATATATACGTCCTAGGTCATCATATGAGACTAAAAACCAGGTCTAGAATGGAGCCATTGAAGATCTTGAAGCTTTTATAGCATGTTGTGCTCATAGGAAGTCATAAGGAGCCATTTTGGAGCTACCTAGGTAATTTCCATGTTAAGCAAGATTTGCTCTTGTTATAATAAATACTAAGGTTAGAAAGATAATCCAAAAAGAATTAAGTCATATGAACAATTTAAATGAAAGTTATGTGTTGATCCCAAACTCAGATCTTAAACTTAGCTTGTTTAAGGGTTGTGATATAAAGAATAAATTCAATCTAACACTAGAGAAACTTTGCAATACAAAGTAACTAAACAAGATGCGGAATGTGTGTTTAGCACAAGAACAAATGTTTAAACCAAACGTTAAACTTTCATATATCATAGATATACGAATACCCAATAGTGGTATTAGGGTTACAAAACCTTAAAGTATGAAATGAAATGAACAGAGAAAGATGTGTTTTACATGACAACTTAGTGATTCCTTTTATAGCACAAGGACTCACGTACAAGATCACTACTAACAAACTAGGAAACTATCTCAGAGTAGTAACTGAAACGCGTTATAATCTCTTCCAAGTTTATTTTAGTAGCAGGGTCTTTGACTTCAATAGGGGGACCAATCCCCCTGTCTTTGTTATTTAGCAAGGGGAAATTACTCTAGTAGGGGAACCTTTGACCAACCAGCAGGGGGAACCAACACTCTTATATTTATTCCCAACAATCATCCCCTAAACTTGTGCTTTAGCCTAAAGACAAGTTTCTGAATAAATGCTAGTTGATGAGGATGCTTACAAAGTTTCTGGCCAAAGTTGACTATACATTAACCTTACCAAATCATAAGCTACAGGTGCTTTAGCATCTACAATCAAGTCAGCCTGTGCCAGCTTCTTCAAGGTCTCTTGAGTGAAAGGATAGTAACGAGGATTAAGCAAATAAACACTTACACCTTCTATGGCTATCTCATAAACCCCAGAATTGGGAAACAACTTCCAATACAACAGATTTCCGCCATTCACTGCATCAAATATGGGATCAAACATCTCATGCTCATACATCCTGTGCATGCAGTCCCAAATCACCCAGTCCTTCTCTACACCATCCAAAGTAGGAGGGTTTGCAGCAAATGTCTTCTTCAAAAGTTTCCATAGATCATCTAAGTCCTCACTATCTAAAGTTTGAAATAGCAGATCTAACCTTAAAAATGTATGTGTTGTATTGTCAGCTCTTGTAAGCTTCCACCATGACATCCCCTTGTGTTCATAAACAACATACTTTACTATGTCATACTTCTTCCCAAACTCACTTGGTGGGATTTCATCATTCTCTTGCACAATCAGCTGCTTATCTATTTCTTCATTGGAGGGATGTTGAGTTTCCTTAGTAACTATACCAACCTTTTCCATCCTTTTTAATCTTTTGGCTGCTCTCTGTGCATTGAGAACAGATCTCTCAATTGCTGGAAAAGTTGCACCTGCTTGGGATGATGCACCTACTTGTGTTGTTTCCACTGCTATTCCTTCAGCCTTTCTTTTTCTGGACTCCCTAGCTCTCTGCATCATCTCATTTTTCCCCCTGAGATACTAAACCTCTTCAGGAGTGTTTATACCTATGAAGTCATCCACATTAGTCTCTTTTAGAACTGGTCTGACTGCCTTCTCTATATCCTCAAAAGTCATGTTTTTGAAGTGAGCATCAGTCCACCTCTTGTGTCTTTTGAGCATAACCTTGTAGTGTGCCAGCCTCCTCTTTTTAGACCTCAAATACTTTTCCTTCTGAATCTGACTCATCCTTCTTTCTAGATATTCCTTTTGATAATTGAAAACCAAAAGAGTCAGTTCATACCTGTCTTCCAAAGGATCATTCACCAACTCCTTTTCCTATTGGTCTAGAAATTCTTTCACATGAGGTACCCTTTCATCTAGTTCTCTATACATGATTTCAACCTGTTTAAGCATTTCACTGGGCCTCATTTGTTGCATTCTCTGTTCTTGCATGTGTAGCTCTTCTTCTTGAAGTCTGAGACCTACCTGTTCATCATATTCTTCTTGAGCCCTTAGTTGTTCAGGTGCTTTATGCTTGTACTTTATATTGGGCTGTTCAGTCATCTTCCCCTTTCCTTTGTCTTTTGGATCCACTGTTGGTTTTGCTTTGGGTGCAGCTTCACCAATTGTTATCCCCTTCTGAGCTGGCTGCCTTCTGTTCTTTCTAACAAATGTTTGAGTAATAGGTTTAGCAGTGGAAGGACTTACAGCAGGGGGATCAACTTTAGCAGGGGAAACTTTTGTAGAAGAAGGGGCTTCTTCTTGATTGCCCATATTCAGCAAGGCTTGGGAAAAATCTTTTGTAGCACTCCCCTTATCGCTTCCTTTCTCATCACTTGCCATCTTTTCTTATCCTAGATCTTGTCCACTAGCAAATGCATACCACTGAGTAGATTCATGTGTGTGAGGAACTTCCTCCCCTTTGGAAGCATCCTCATCTGTAGAGATAACAAGCTTAGGCTTTCTCCTCCCCTCAAGTGTAGCAAGTCTGGTCTCCAAATTGTTGATAACCAGACCTTGCTTTTTGACAGTTTGTACAAGTTGTGCATTTTTCTCTTGCAAGCTAATGCACATATTCGTCAATTCCAAGATGGATAGTGGTTTCAGTCTGCTCTCAAATCTAGGAGGAGATTGCTCCCCTATTTGAGTATCACTGAGCGAGGGAGAGGACTTACTTATGGTTTCACTATCCTGCTCATTCCTTGGGGACGAGACAGTAGTGGCAGCCAAACCCCCAGTGTGCTCTAACCTTTTAGAGACTCTCCTCTCTGCTACTTTTGAAGATTCACTAGGCAAGGGAGACCTGACAAACCTGGTTTTGGTTCTCCTTTCATGTTTTGGATCAGCAGGGGGTAGAGAGATGGCAGGGGTATCATCAGTTTTGGCAGGGGAATCAGATGGTGTGTGTTTGGCTACTTTTGTTTTAGTTGCTTCTCGTCTGATTTGACCGAAAGAGTGAGTTAGGCCTGCTGATCAAGGGAATTGAGTTTATATAGGCGAACTGAAGAGCTGTGATTGGACAAAATTTTCAAATTGCAAAAATATCAGAAATAAATCTTGATAAGAAAGTAATTTATTTGAAATAATAAAGAAAAGGTTACCAATCAGCGAAGAAAGCGCCTTAAATATCTTTTGAAAAGAATAAAATATTCCCTAACTAAAAAGGTTAGCAAGCAGGCCCAACGGCTATAAGCAGGGCAAAGGTATTGTCAGTCAACGGTCAAACAGGGGAATGTTGTATTAGCAGGGGTATCAAAAATGAAAGCAGGGGAAACTTTCCTAAGGGTATTAGACTAATCCTGAATAGATTAATGCTAAATAGCTCTGCTATAATGCACACCCTTGTAAAAACAAGTTAGATACTAGAAACTCAAGAGTCCTCCATTCAGCAAAGTTCTAAACCAAAAGAGTTAACACATAAGCAATCCTGCACCTGGTCAACCCAAGAAAATAAGCATACCCCAGTCTCCATCCCTACCATTCCCTTACTATGGTTAGTTGGTCTTGGCAATATGTACTAAAAATCTTAATTTGGACAGCAAGCTGGTGAATAAAGAATTTTAAGTACACATTATAGTGCCTCAAGGTTTCATAACTCTAACAGGTTTTGCAGCAAGTCTTCATTGTCCCAAACCCCTACTCACCAGTAGATATGATCTAGAATCATATATGAGTATCATAAGGATACCCTAAATCCTAAAGGTGTGACCTAACCTCCCCTAAAACATAGAGCATATACCTGATCCTCCCATAATATAGTATGCTCCATTTGGATCTCTACATTGTTAGTCTAAAAACCACATATAACCACATTAAAAAGAACAAACCCAACTTAAGAGGAAACCTCTTAGCAGGGAAAAATGCCTTAGCAGGGGGATGAACCCCAGCAGGGGAATCTTTGTTCAAAAGCAGTGGAATAAAAAAAATAATGGAATAAGTGACTAACATATGTACAACAACAGCAATAAAGCAATCCTGAATATACAAGACAAATTAGACATCAATTTTTAAGGAGTGACCATTCCAATACTTGCAACCAAGTACTGAAACCTCCCCACATCAAAAGCTTTTGTCAAAAGACCAGCAACATTAAGTTTTGTATCAATTGCCACTGGGATAATCAATCCTTTTTCAAAACAATCTCTAATAAAATGATGTTTGTTCAATATGTTTAGTCTTGCTATGAAAAACAGGATTTTTAATAATGCAAATTGTGCTGTTATTGTCAATAAATATCTTGGTTTTAAGAAAATTGTACCCATAATCAAGCAGCTGGTTCTGAACCCAAAGAACTTGTCCACAGTATGCAGCAGCTGCTACATACTCAGCTTTAGTTATGGATGTTGCCAGAATAGTATGCTTTTTACACTGCCAAGATATAAGCCTGCTTCCCAAAAACTGACATCCACCTGTTGTAGACTTCCTATCATTATTGTCACCAGCATAATCACTATCTGAATAGGAGACCAGCTCAAATGGTGACTACTTTGGATACCAAAGTCCTATAGTTGGATGACACTTTAGATACCTAAAAGTTCTCTTCACAACAAACAGATGACACTTTGTGGGTGCCACTTGGTATCTTGCACATAAGCAAACTACAAACATGATGTCAGGTCTTGAAGCCGAAGGTACATGAGAGATCCAATCATGGACCTATAGTTCCTGACATCAATAGGCTTCCCAGGGCCATATTTTCCCCAAGGATGCTCCTTATCCATTGGAGTGGAAACTTTATTTCCTTCACACATTCCAAACTTCTTCACAATTTTAGCCACATACTTGTCTTGTGAGATAAAGATCCCATCTTTCCTCTGTTGAACTTGTAACCTCAAAAAGAAGTTGAGTTCACCCATTACACTCATTTGAAATTTATCCTACATCAACTTGGCAAACTCTTTGCTAAGCATAGAGTTTGTGGATCCAAAAATGATGGCATCCACATATACTTGCACCAAAAGAAAGTCACCTTTTTGTTTCTTGATAAATAGGGTCTGGTTAATTTTCCCCCTGTTGAAGCCATTATCCAACAGGTGTTTAGAGAGAGTTACATACCAGGCCCTAGGAGCTTGATTAAGTCTATACATAGGCCTATACATACCAGCATATTTAACGGTAGTCTTAGAGGGTTTTGATCCTGATTTAGATCTGCTAGAGGTTCTGGATGAACTACTCTTAGAACATGAATCACTTCCAAATAATCCTTCTCTTGAAAAGAGAACAGGGTTATCTATTTTCCACTGTTTTAAAGCAATTTGTTCCTTTTCAAAGTCCCTAACAGCACTAGTTTTCACTAGTGATTCTTCTGTTTCTAGATTGTTTGGTATGTATGCATTTAAGTCAAATTCAATATCTTCATGCTTTTTGAAACAAGAAAGACCATTCCAAGACAAATCTTTTCTAGGGAATGGTGCATGTATATTGGCAGGTGGTGGAGGAATAGTAGCATGCTCATTTTTGACACCAAAACCTGTTTTGTCCCTAGGAGACTGCCCAATTTCAACTGCTTTTGTTAAATTTTTAGAAGCTTTTCCAAATTTTTCAACAGTTTGTTCATCTATCTTCTTGTTAGATCTAAAAACTTCTAATTCAGTAGTTAATTCCTTAATGGAATCATTATTTTCTTTTGCATCTCTCTCTAATACGACAATATGATCTCTGTAATCATTTTCTCTCTGTTTATACTCTCTTATGGTGGGCTCTAACTATTCTAAAGCACGTTTGTAGTTATCAAGGTCATTATCATAATTAATATAATCAAATTTTAACCTTCTTATTTGATCATTCAATGACTCAGTATTTTTCTACACTTGAGACTATAGTTTAAGGTGTTTTGTGCAAATATGTGCTTATATGTGCTTATGTGTTTATAGTTAAAGGTGTTTTTGGGGTTCGTCACTTGAGACTATAGTTTAAGGTGTTTTTGGGGTTCGTCACTTAGACTATAGTTTAAGGTGTTTTGAGCAAATATGTGCTTATATGTGCTTATGTGTTTATTGTGTGTGTTTGGAGTGAGGTTTGGATATCGTTTATGGGTATATGGTACTCATAAGTAAATCGATGAACGGTTATTTCATGTTCATGAGCCCACATGGTAGTGATTATGAAATGAGATGGTGTTATTTAGTGGTTTTACGTATACGTATATGTATTATAGAAAATCGTATTTTTACGGTTTAGGGTTTTGCATTTAGGGGTCTCGGAAGAGGTATTTACTCACGGGAGTATTTTTTGGGATGGTTTTAAGTCATTTAGGACTTAGTTAATTAGTTTATTTCATATTTCAAGAGTTTTTATAAAACTGTATATTTTTACGTCTTTTACGGTATACGCGTAAAACTGACTAGTTTTACGGTTTTGAGGTTTCGGAGGCTTTAGGAGCTGAAATAAATTAAGGAAAATTAAGGTAATATTATTAATACAATTATTAATAATAAAAAGGGAAAAAACGAAATTAAAGGGGTATAGTCGGTTTGGGATGCAAGAAAGAAAAAGAAAAAGGAAAAAAAGGAAAAAGAGGAACCGGGCTTTTGTAATGGGCCAAGGACTTGTTAGGAAATTATATAAACACTTTTTATTAACCAAAACCAAAAATAAAATCCCTGGAGATCAAGCTTAAGTCGAAATCCATGGATTCTATTTAGGGTTTTCATATTTTTCTTGTCTCCCATTAATTCTAAGGTAAAAATCTTCAATCTCTTTTTAATTAAATTATTTTTAATTCTTTCTTAATCATTATATGATATCTAGGTTAGTGTTTATTAGAAAATCTATAATTTAATGTTATCACAATGATATAGACATGATTAGAATAATTAGGGTTAATGATTAAACATGATGAGGGTAATTAATTTGGTTAATTATGTTAAATTCGTTTTTAAAAACTGGGCAGAATTTTTGGGTCATTGTTTTGATCATATCTAGAGTTTTACAAACTTTTAATTTTCGAATCTTATGTCCCCGGAAAGGTAATTGAGTTGGATTTCAAATGCAAGAAACAAGAACTAAATTAGAGGTCTGGAAGAGGGTTAAAAACAGGTTACATCAGTTGTGTGTCAAAACAGTTATTGGATCAGCCTGATTTCTTTTTATGTTTTGAATTGTTTGGGGTACTTAGGATTATATTTGAACCTTCAAACGAACATGAGACTTAGATTATATATTAAATAAAAGATCAGGAGGAGTTCTAAACAAATGGGTTAGGGTAACACCCTCTGATCATAATAAACTTTTCATATGTTCAAAATCAGTAAATTCTAGATAGGTAAAAGTATATATATATATATATATATATATATATATATATATATATATATATATATATATATATATATATATATATATATATATATATATATATATATGGAGGCCTTAACAGTGTCTTCAAGGTCGCGGCCAAAAGGGAGAGTTAGCCAACACATGTAAGGGCATAGGGTTTCTTTTACAGAGGAAGTTGATTTGGTTAAGGGGATAGTTTAAGGTATAAAAAACGGGACTGTTTTTGGTAAAATGTTAACAGGGCGAGTTATGAACTAAACTAAGTTAAGGGCTTTATAGAGGGATGTAATGATATTGATATGGAATATAAATGGGGTTTAGTGGTAGGATAAGGTTATATATCCATCATAGATTGATGAGCTATTTTGGTATGTGGTTCATGTCTTGATTGTATACGTTTGTGTGTTTAGATTTTGCTAGAGTGCGGGTACTTGGAGAAGCTTGTTCAAGTGAGTTTCATAGTCCCATGTTTTTATGAGCTATAAATGATTTGACTTCTAGATGAGATGGAAGAGACACTGTATGGTTTTGTAAAGAATGTTGTATATGTTTGTTATTTGTTAATTGTATGTCTTTGGTAAGATGTAGACCTGTTACCTACTTACCTAAACGCCTGCATTGTTTGTGATATCTTCATGACATTGTGTCACCATTCATGATATTTCCATTTCATTTAGTTATCTCTATAGACACGCTATTGTTGTGATGATATCCATACGTCACGCCCCATATTCCGCCATGGTGGGGTGTGACAGAATGGTATCAGAGACAATGGTTATAGAGAATTAGGTTGCCTAGTCTAGTAGCCTAGTCGATAGCTTAAGGGTCCATGCATGTAGGTGTCATAGGGGTATGTGTGCATTATAGTATATGGAGTGCTTAAGTGTTAATTTCGTTTTGGATATTTATTTACCTTCATACTTACTTATTGAGATATAATATATGTAACTACATTCATTTATTTTCTATTGATGCGACGTATGAACCAGAGTGTAGGAATCTATTTAGTGTTATTCATGTCACGTAGAAGAATATGTGCGCTAGG
Source organism: Glebionis coronaria (assembly GCA_025667525.1). Taxonomy (NCBI): domain Eukaryota; kingdom Viridiplantae; phylum Streptophyta; class Magnoliopsida; order Asterales; family Asteraceae; genus Glebionis; species Glebionis coronaria. The sequence goes on from CM046878.1 coordinate 577,741,231, forward strand.
TAATAATAGGATAGTACCGATGTTGAGTCTACGACTAGTAGTAGATTCGAATTTCCGCCTGAACGGTTATGGTCATTTTTTTTAATCTTGGATATTTTATTGTGATTGATTTGATTTGGTGATTGAGCCTCGATTTATGAATGAAGTTAGGTTTGACGTATGAGATGTTCTTATTTTACCTATACGATATATATATATATATATATATATATATATATATATATATATATATATAGTGTATTTTATGTGGTATATATGTGGTAGATATATGTGTTCCGTGTAGTAATAATTTCTTATAAGTGTCGTCATAGGAGGGAGTACATGGGTGAAAGGGGAAATATATAATTATGGAAGCCTACGTAATTATATATGTGCCACAACACCGATGGACTTCCAAGTATGGTTTCATGAAAAAGGGGTTAGTACATGCTTATATATGATGAGATCTATATTTTGGGTATTTGTACAATAGGGGTTTATTTAATGGTTGCTTATGATATGGATATGGTTTTTTTTGTGTTATATGTTTTGGGTTATAGTCGTGTTGTGTGATTATGGGGTCACACGATATGGTTTGGTTTTGGTGATTGGTTTTATGCCTTTTTGTGGCATGGTGAGATGGTAATTACTCGTATGAAAAAACGAGTGTATGACGCGATCGATTGACTTGACATGTATGATAACGAGTATGTTTTGAGAGATTTAATAGGTATACATATGCGGATGTATATATACTAGTAGATGTTATGTTATGATATACGGTCGTTCAATAGTTATTATAACTTGAACGTACCTAGTGTTCTCTCGTGTTTAAACAGTTTATTAGTGCTGGAGTTTGATGGAGTTCCAACGACGTTTTGAGTCTTTTTGATGTGTGTCTACATTCGGGTATGTATTTTAATTAATGAGAACTACTAAATTTTCTTGCAAATAAGTCTGGCTAATTATAGGAAAACGATTTTGAAAATAATTTGTAAGTGTATGGTAAGATATCGTGACTTACATATCTTTTTATTAAGTTTGTGGTAGTAAGTTATAAAAAAATTGTCTTGAAAATAATTGGATTAGTTTTCTAGGTAACATGTGATAATACATTTTAAAGGGTAAAGAAATTTTACAATAATTTTCTTAAGTGGAGTTAAAATTTTAGAAGTATTTAAATGGACGGAAAGAGTAAAAAGAGAGGTTTTATTTTGATAATGATAATTATAACACAACACCTTGTAAACGTGTAATAGTTAGTTATAACAAGCCTAAATAGATTATATAAAATAATCATAATATAGAATAAAATGAATAAAAACACCATATTTTATAAACACGTATTGGTTTCATAATAACAAGTGAAATGAGTTTAATGTGAGTAAACAAGATAATGGTTAGAATAACATTATACTATACTAACTAGAGAATACCTTTGATAAAATAATGAAGATAAAAGATGAGTTTATTGTTAAATGAGATGATAGATAAAGTAAGTTTTAGTACACTAACTGAGTTGTGCCCTTTGATAGTAACAGAGATGGTAAAATATGACTATGATTTCATTTATTGGTGTTAAAATATGGTCCTAATGTGAAGTAACTAATTGAGATGAAAATTTAAAATTTTCTAAGATATTGAAATTTGGTAATACAAATCGTCATGAGTTTATCTTTGTTGTTGGCACACTCAATTGATCTTTCGGATTACATTGTTTTGATTTCAGTTGTTTTGGCTAGGGTTCGTTTTACCCTATATTTTATTTTGGGACACGATTGTTTGGAATTCTTTTGGTACACGTCATGGTTGATTTAGTTATGCGGTTATGGGAACGTTAGGATGAGAGGATAGAGTTGGGTAGTATTACTTATGGTTAGATATTATAATGGACCGATGTATTTTGGTTTAAAGGTTGTGTTGAAGGAATGATTAAGATTTGGGGAGTTTTGAAACTTAGATTGGTTACTGGAATAAGGGAGTAAGTAAAGTTAGTTGACTGGTCGTGGGAACGAGATGTCATGCTATGAGAAGTTGGTTGAAGTACCATTAGGAGATTGATGAAAGTACTAGCGGATGTGAGGGTAGAGTAGAAAGTTTCTACTAACGGAAAGATGGGGCAAATAACACGCAAGGGAATTGGTATAGTTATGAAGGCAAGGTAGTAGTAGACACGTGAAGGAAAACATGGATGTGAAAGAATGATTGGTAGGAGGATGATTAATGGTGAAGTACAACAAGTAAGGAAGAGTGAGCCATTGAGGGGTTGAAGTACCTTTAGCAATATTGTGGTAGATGAGTTGAAGTTAGAAGCTACTGGGTAGTGTGAAGTTCCTAGGTAACATCATAGAGACGAGAAAGAGTGCGTGAAGAGCTACATCGTGAAGAAAGGAGATGAAAGGAATACGTGTCGGCTGCTAGAAGGATGCAAGAGATTTCGAAGGAGTCACAGAAGTTGCAAGTACTGGAAAGGTGAGAAGCACTATGATGGGAATCTTCATATGGTTCGTGAAGAAGAAGGACAGATCGAGTACCGGAGTGGAGCTACAAAGAGCTGAACCAGTGGATCGTGATGAAGTGAATACATAACATGGGGGATTAAGAACTCGTGGGAATAACAAGGGGAGTCGAGTGACTACGCAGATAGAATTTTTTGGCAATCAATATTGAGGGATGAGTAGTGAAGCTGAGCTGAATAAGTTCGTGGAGAATTGATTAGAGAGTCGGTTTTGTGAAGGTGTTATGAAAGATCTTTGGAAGAGACAATTATGCATTATCCAATGCACTAACTATTTCCATAGATTCGATGAATGAAGTATGTAATTTCGGTTGGATGGGATAGTGTAGGAATTAGGTAAAACCATGGAAGGAGAGGACCAAGTATTCCTAGAAGATGATGATTGAAAGTACCTCATGTTGGGTGCAATCAAAATAGAAGTATAAGATTTGAATAAGAATTTAAAATATGGCTTAGATTAGACAAATGGAAACTAATATGGGTATAAGATGAGAGTATGATCCGCATGGGATCACATAAAACTCTAGTTTCTCCCTATTAGGGTGGAGTAGGAGAACTGGTCGCGAGGAAAACACGTGAAGCTACTTGGATAATTTTGAGGTATAGATGACTTGAAAGACGGGAAGCATAGCATCGTGAGGTATGCCATGAGCTGAGGAAAAAGAAGGAAGTCTGGATAGATGCGGATCATAAATGAAATAGGTCGAGATAGGAACCTAAGGTAAAAATTTGGTATAGCCTAATGAGTAGACTAAGGGGCTAAGCATGCTAATATTGCTGTAGTGTGGAAAGGAAATGGCACTGACCTATACTGTTTGACTGGAAGGCTTAGTATCGATAATTGAATGGATGAGGAGTTATAGATGTGATGTGTCATGAGGGACGAAGGGCTTGGACTAACTGAGACAAGATGAGGAGCACTATGACCTTTAAGGTAAGACATTGTGTAGGTATAAAGGAAGTGTTGGGTATAAAAAAATATATAAAAAAAATATTTCATTGAGGAAAGTGAGAAAAGAAGTGTATGGGTGCTACTAATGAGCTATCCAAATTTAATGGAAGTAGTTGTAGCATGGATTTGGATGGAAGTTGATAAACTAACTAAGATAACTGTCCTTTTGGTGATATGTATAGATCATAAGCTGATTTGGATTGGAAGAGCCTTGTTATGATGAACTAATGAATATGTGAAACACCGTCATAGGTCACTTGTGTAAGGAAATTGGAATTTTTAAGTAGTTTAGTGGTATGGACTAAAGGGAGTTGATGAACATGATTGGATATGAGTATATCCAGCTACTTGGAAAAGGATGAACGAAGTGAGAAATTGCTACAAGTATAGGAGTCGTGTTGAGAGCTTGGGTGACTGATTTAGAGGGATGTGGGAAACTCGTTAGGGATGTCTGAGTTTTCATATAATGATTGTTATCATACTATAAGTCGATGAATGCCATTTGAGGCACTATATGGAAGGATAGGGTGAGTTTTCCTTATGGTGGACTAAAATCCGTGAAAGAGACTACTAATGTGGAAATGGTGTTTGTGGGAAAGGATGAGAGCAACAAGATATGCTATGTTGAAAAGGATGAAACCACTAAAGTTTAGTGACAAAGTTATGTAGGAAGTTTCACCCATAGTAACGGGTGGTATATTTTGGTAAAATGGAAAAGTTGATGTCGAGTTTTGTAGGTCTATTTATGATCTTTTGAAAGATTGGACCAATAGTTTATGGGTATATAATTACCTAGGGAATTGAGTGGTGTACATGATATATTTCATGTATTGAGATTTTGGAAATGTGGTTTGAGAATGCATATTTGCATGTGCGGTTATTAGGGATTTGTGTTAAAAAGAGTCATTTGTGAGATTTATTGGCTGTGAGGTCAAGACTTTAGGAATGAATTTAAATATTGTTGGTTTGTATATGTGGTATTTTGAGACTTGAACTAAAGTACACATGGAAATGAGAGGAGTTCATTTAGAACAAGTATCCTCATGTGATTTGTTGTTTGTGTGTTTCATCCTAAGGAGTAAATCTCGGGACGAGATTTCTATTAGGAGGGAGTGATGTGACAACCATGGTTTTTGGGGTTCGTCACTTAGACTATAGTTTAAGGTGTTTTGTGCAAATATGTGCTTTTATGTGCTTATGTGTTTATTTTGTGTGTTTGGAGTGAGATTTGGAGTGAGGTTTGGATATCGTTTATGGGTATATGGTACTCATAAGTAAATCGAGGAACAGTTATTTCATGTTCATGAGCCCACATGGTAGTGACTATGAAATGAGATGGTGTTACTTAGTGGTTTTACGTATACATATATGTATTATAGAAAATCGTATTTTTACAGTTTAGGGTTTTGCATTTAGGGGTCTCGAAAGAGGTATTTACTCACGGGAGTATTTTTTGGGATGGTTTTAAGTCATTTAGGACTTAGTTAATTAGTTTATTTCATATTTCAAGAGTTTTTATAAAACTGTATATTTTTACGTCTTTTACGGTATACGCGTAAAACTGACTAGTTTTACGGTTTTGAGGTTTCGGAGGCTTTAGGAGCTTAAATAAATTAAGGAAAATTAAGGTAATATTATTAATACAATTATTAATAATAAAAAGGAAAAAAAACGAAATTAAAGGGGTATCGTCAGGTTTGGGATGCAAGAAAGAAAAAGAAAAAGGAAAAAGAGGAACCGGGCTTTTGTAATGGGCCAAGGACTTGTTAGGAAATTATATAAACACTTTTTATTAACCAAAATCAAACATAAAATCCATGGAGATAAAGCTTAAGTCGAAATACATGGAGTCTATTTAGGGTTTTCATATATTTCTTGTCTTCCAATAATTCTAAGGTAAAAATCTTCAATCTCTTTTTAATTAAATTATTTTTAATTCTTTCTTAATCATTATATGATGGATCTAGGTTAGTGTTTATTATAAAATCTGTAATTTAATGTTATCACAATGATATAGACATTATTAGAATAATTAGGGTTAATGATTAAACATGATGAGGGTAATTAATTTGGTTAATTATGTTAAATTCGTTTTTAAAAACTGGGCAGAATTTTTGGGTCATTGTTTTGATCATATCTAGAGTTTTAAAAACTTTTAATTTTCGAATCTTATGTCCCTGGAAAGATAATTGAGTTGGATTTCAAATGCAAGAAACGAGAACTAAATTGGAGGTCTGGAAGTGGGTCCAAAACAGGTTACATCAGTTGGGTGTCAAAACAGTTTTTAGATCAGCCTGATTTCTTTTTATGTTTGAATTGTTTGGGGTACTTAGGTTTATATTGGAACCTTCAAACGAACATGAGACTTAGATTATATATTAAATAAAAGATCTGGAGGAGGTCTGAATAAATGGGTTAGGGTAAGACCCTCTGATCATAACAAACTTTTCATATGTTCAAAAGTAGTAAATTCTGGATAGGTAATAGTATATATATATATATATGGAGGCCTTAACAGTGTCTTCAAGGTTGCGGCCAAAGGGGAGAGTTATCTAACACATGTAAGGGAATAGGGTTTCATTTAAAGAGGAAGTTGATCTGGTTAAGGGGGTGTTCGACCCATAGTTTAGGGTATGAAAAACGGGACTGTTTTTGGTTAAATGTTAACGGGGCGAGTTATGAACTAAACTAAGTTAAGGGCTTTATAGAGGGATGTAATGAGATGCATATGGCATATAAATGGGTTTTAGTGGTAGGATAAGGTTATATATACATCATAGATTGATGAGCCATTTTGGTATGTGGTTCATGTCTTGATTGTATACGTTTGTGTGTTTAGATTTTGCTAGAGTGCGGGTACTTGGAGAAGCTTGTTCAGGTGAGTTTCATAGTCCCATGTTTTTATGAGCTAAAATGATTTGACTTCTAGATGGGATGGAAGAGACACTGTATGGTTTTGTAAAAGATGTTGTATATGTTTGTTATTTGTTAATTGTATGTCTTTGGTAAGAGGTAGACATGTTACCTACTTACCTTGACGCCTGCATTGTTTGTGATTTTTTCATGACATTGTGTCACCATTCATGATATTTCCATTTCATTTAGTTATCTCTATAGACACGCTATTGTTGTGATGATATCCATACATCGCGCCCCATATTCCGCCATGGTGGGGTGTGACATTTAGTACAATATGAATCATCATATACCTCATTGTCTAAACTAGAGCTTAACATAGCCATAAGAGCAAAATCTTCCTCTTTCTCTTCAGCAATTAATGCTTGATTTCTTTCAAAACCCTCTGTCATAGCACTCCAGTCCCATCCACCTGCTCCATCTATCCCTTGCATGGCTACCATAGCCTTAACACTAGAATCATCATCCTTGCTTTCCTTCCTATAGCTGCTTCCATTCTTTGGCCCTCTGCACTCCCTAGAAAAATGGCCTCGCTTACCATAGTTGCAGCACTCCACCTTTGATTTATCAAATCTAACTGCATCAAAAGGATTTATGGAAATCTTCTTCCCATATTTCTTGTAAAATCTATTGGCCCTCATGCTGAGTAGAGCCATATTCCATTTGATGTCCATCTCCTCCAGTCCTTGCTTACTAATTTGATTCAGATCTTCATGTAACACAGTAGATCCTTGTGATCCTTGGGATGCTATGAAAGCACAAGCAGTGTCAAGGCTGAATGTTGCAGGCCTTTCTTCATCATAAGATGATCCAGATCTTGCAGCAGGGGAATGGGTAGCAGGGGAAAGTTTAATCCAACTGCCTTTGGAGATTCCATTGTTGTGAGATATGAAGGCCATGTTAGCAGGGAAATCAGTAGATCCACTTGAATTAGTGGGGATGGTTCCTAATGACTTCATCTCATTGACTACTGGCTCAAAAACTTTCAAGTTATTGTATATGTCGTCAATGTTCTTGTCATCTATGTCATCCATATTCTGCCAAATGGCTTTGTAGACAAACCATTCTTTCTGAAGGCTGTTTAGGAATATGGTATTCACTTGTTCTCTTGCCACTTCTATTTCAAAGAACTCCAACTGAGCAACCAGATCTTGAAGCCTATTGTATATAGCACCATTTGCTTCATCACCAATTGCTTTGAAAGAAGCAAATTGATCAAGCATTTGATTCTTTTTCTTCTTCTTTGTAGCCTCATTCCCTTCAAATGTTTTTCCTATTGCTTCCTAGAGTTCCTTAGCTGTCTTATACATTCTGAACCTTAGCTGATGTCTATCAGGTAGAGCCAACATCAAAGAACTGTGAGCCCTGATATCATGCCTTCTTGCTTGTATCTCATTCTCAGCAAGAGCAGCAGACTTCTTCTTGCTGTCACCTTTGGAGCTTTCACCATTTTCTTCTCCCTTATCTTTTTCTTCAACTTGAATAGTCTTGGAAAATTGATCACCAAACTCTATGATCTCCAATAGAACATAGTGTTCCATCTTGAGGTATTGTTGAATCCTGAACTCCCATAATTCAAAGTTTTCAGGATCCAGAATGGGTGGTTTGAGAGAATTGTTGTTGGTTGAGGATGAATAAGAATCTAAAGACATGGTTGATGTTGGTTGTGAGAGATATTTTGTTCTTGGTTTAATCAAAGTTTCTCAACAAGCTCTGATACCACTTGTTGATCCCAAAATCAGATCTTAAACCTTAGCTTGTCTAAGGGTTGTGATAGAAAGAATAAATTCAATCTAACACTAGAGACACTTTGCAATACAAAGTAACTAAACAAGATGCAGAATGTAATGTTTAGCACAAGAACAAATGTTTAAACCAAGCGTTAAACTTTAATATATCCTAGATATACGAATACCCAATAGTGGTATTAGGGTTACAAAACCTTAAAGTATGAAATGAAATGAACAGAGAAAGATGTGTTTTACATGACAACCTAGTGAGTCCTTTTATAGCACAAGGACTCACGTACAAGATCACTACTAACAAACTAGGAAACTATCTCGGAGTAGTAACTGAAACGCGTTATAATCTCTTCCAAGTTTATCTTAGTGGCAGGGTCTTTGACTTCAGCAGGGGGACCAATCCCCCTGCCTTTGTTATTTAGCAGGGGGAACTTACTCTAGCAGGGGAAACTCTTACCAACCAGCAGGGGGAACCAACACTCTTATATTTATTCCCAATATTATAAGCTAAAGATGTCTTAAAACCCTAGTTTTGTATTTTACATAATATAATAAGCAAAAACCCTTTTCAAAAGATATAATTCTGGTAAAATGTTGTTATTATGATTATAAATGTGTTTTGAAACATTGTTTTAATATCCTAGATCGTTTAGTACATTTTTGAGCCTGTTATGTGATTTTTACAAGTACAGGGACTAAAATTGTCATTTTTGAAATTATTTAACATTTTGGGCCAAAAGTGTCTTTTGTGAAACTTAAAGCTATATGAATAAATGTTGAAAATTTTAAGATCCTAAGATTAAATATTGAGGGTTGAAATTATAAATATTAAAACTATATACTTAAAGGGTTAAAAGTGTAATTATGCAAAAATATAATTATGAGGACTAATTTTGCCTATATTGAAACTAAAGAACAAAAATGTAATAATATACTATGTGTCATGTTTGTAGGGAAATTTGTACAAATATGTTCCATCTCGATATTACGTTCTGACTGAGTGGTTGGGTTTACGATTTAAAGCAATGTTGCAAAACAAGGTCTACAAGGGCGATTAATCGCCGGTTAATAGCTACAAGTCCTTCAACCTTGCCGATTAATGAAAAGGCGATTAATTACGGTTAATTATGGTCAACGACGGTGAAGGGAGGTCAAACTTGCCGAAAACCTACAAATTTTGCCGAAAATACCGAAAACTCACTGTAAACTTATGTTTATCACGTATAGTGACTATTTATATGTATAATAAGTTGTATATTATTAATTATATTGCCGTAAATACCTAAAAATCATTAGAAATATCCCAAACATGCCAAAAATATCAAAAATTTGCTAAAAATGGCAATCCGATTAATCACCGATTAGTCCCGCCTAGAACGATTACAAGTTACAATGTGGTTGTTGGGTCCACTAGATGTAGATCTTGCAGCCTGTCAGGAACGGTGAATGACTTCTGAAATCACAAGTCAATCCACAGAGAGACTCTATACACAATATGAATGTAGAATACAAATATAATAAAGAAGAACAGAATAACTATAAAGACTTGATCCTTTCTAAGGATTTCTAATATTGATAATCACTAGAACTACGTTTGGTGAAGGTGTGTATAACCCTTCTGCCTAAGGTTCCTTTTATACTACAAGGAAACCCTAATACATCATTAAACAAAACGTGTAAAACTGATATGCATATCCTTTCCTAACATATCTCATGCATATCTTAACAGAATAATAAACAAATAATAAAGTTTGACTTTGACCAGGACCAGGAGCACGACTTGCTCCTACTACTACTAGGACCAGGAGGAACTACATACCTCCTAGTCTACCTATTACATTTAACTATTACAATGGTCCTAACAATCCTCCCCTAAACTTGAATTTGACCTGTTGAGTTCAAGTTTCCTGGAAATCTGCAAATAAAGCCCGAGGATTGAATCAGCAAAACTAAAAGCAGCATCAGCAAGATAAGAATCAGAAAAACCGTCGCAACATGAAACACTAGAAGCTTCTTCAAAGCTTGGAACAAATCAGCATCGTGTTGAATCTTTTCAGCAACATGAGCAGATTTCATGAGCCTTTACCAAGTAGCTGCTCGCTCTTGGGCTAGCCAGTCTTTTTGGTGAAATAAGCATCACCCTGGGAGACTAGAACCCAGCCCAACTCTTAGAACGTGAATCAATGGTGAGTGGGAGTACCCTGATGATTTTAGGCAAACCATCACAGCCGTCAACGGATTTGATATGTATTTACCAGAAGCCGTACCCCTCTGGACTCGCCAACTCTCAGCAATGAAGCATCAGTGAGTTGAAAACCTTATAGCTTTAAGCAGGCTATTACAGCTATCAACGGATTTGATAAAATCTTTACCAAGAGCCGTACCCCTTTGGATTAGCCACTTTTCAGTCTAGGACTATGGCAAGTGAAAACCATCCAGTTTTAGGTAACCTGGCAACCATCAACGGATTTGAGAATCGCACCAGGAGCCGTACCCTCAAGGTGAATCAACTCTTTCTTGTCGATTAGACATGGTGAGTTGAGGACCATTTGTTGTGAGGACCAAGTCCAACACCAAGTGAAACCAGTAACCAGCACAAACACAATTTAGTAACCAGAACCCATAATGTGAAGCAGCAAATGGTATCATATTCACAAGTATAAAATCCAAGATGTGTTAAAAGTATAAGCAGATATTATATAAAAAGTAATTTTTTTTAACTATAAAGAATGAAATTCACCAATCACTTTACATATTGGTGAAAAGAATGATAATAAGAACAAATGAACAAAAAATACAAAACAGAAACACTTACAACCCAACCAAATCACAGACCAGAAGCAGCCTTCTTATCTGCTATCAAACGAGCCTGAATTCCTTCCACCAACGCAGTTGCCATAGAGGACTCATTCCCTGAAGGAGCATTGGAAATTTGCAAGTGACTAGCCAACATAGCCTCCATCGAAGAAATCTTCAAAGGATAATCTACTTTTGTGAGCATGAAAACCATATGACCAGATTCCAACTCCAACATATGCACCCCACATCCCGCATATAACTTCCATCGCTGAATCACCCATTGCATCTGATCCTTCCATATGCTAGAAACAGGAGCATGAGGAGGTACATCAAGCATCAGCTTAAGATCAGCCCAAAGGCGCAGACCAGGCCAGGAAGACACAGCCATGGGATCAAAAGGCATGCCAGAATCCACAAACCCATATAAAGCCATAAGATCCATTCGATCAGCCCAAGACAAAACACCCTGCAAACCCGAAGCTAACCGCATAGACCCATCACTCAGAGTAATTCTATGGGATACCATACCAGGAAGAGTTGTGGAACGCTCAACCGTCCAACCAGTAATATTTCCATTTCCCAAAGGCAAATCAGAATCACTGTCAGAAGCGGCATCAATCAAATTCTTAGGATCACGCTTCTCATAAGGGACCGTCTTGCCACGTCGAACACGTCGAGCTGTTTTCTGGCGAAGCGAACGTCGAGGTGTGGAATCACTTGGTGTGGGTTCAACCTTTACTTTTACCTCAGCTGCAACAGTGGGAGCAGGAGTAGTAGACTCATGAGTTTGCCCACCCAAGGGATCAATAGGAGCTGCACTAGAAGTAGGAATAGGTTGAGTTCCAGGAACCTGTGGTGATGGAGATGGCATATCAGGTGTAGCTGTGGTAGGTGTTGTGGTAGCAAAGATGGTGGTGGTAGCATGTGTGGTGGTGGTAGCATGTGTGGTGGTGGTAGCAGGACCGGAAGAAGAACCCAAAGGAGCAACAAAGGAGAAGTAGTTGTACCAACTGAAGTAGCAACAAAAACTGATGGACTAGCAGCAGAACTAGGAGTAGGATCAGATGAAGGACCAGTAGTAACAGTAGGCGAAGAAGAGGTCACCACACGAGGATGGTAGATAAATCGTTCCGGAATTGGTTGACTCTGACGCTTAACCATACGTTCATAAAGTGCCTTGAGCTCATCAAATTATAAAGCCCGAACCCTGTCCCACTTCCAAGGAGCATTAAAATGAGCAGTGGACTGATACTTCACATATCGTTGCATCTGCTTGCGCTCCTCAGTTCTTGATAAAGGTCTGTTCTTTCTCTTCTCACGAAGCTGTGCAGCAAGGGCCAACTGTTGCTTGCGCATCAACACCATGGCTCTTGGAATACAGTTATGCTCATCCACATCATCACCCAAAAGATCAGTGAACTGGGCATAATCCCTGGTAAGAATAGTCAATACCTGTATCCAATCACTATCACTCTAATGCATTACATCGTGCTGAACTTGTTCACGTCTCCGCTGTTGAAGCGCCTCTTCTGCAGCCCTATCAGCTTCATCAATCTCGGCTTGGATCCGTTGAGCAGCCTCCTCACCTAGCCTTTCCTCCTCAAGTTGTCTACGTGTACGCTTGCGAGCTGGTGAGGGAGCATCAGTCATTGGGGCCTTCCCCTTTGAATCATGGGATGGACCAGCATTGGAACCAGCAGCAGGACCAGAAGCACCATCCATAGGAGTAGAAACGCCAGCCAGAGAAGGAACACTAGAGGATGTCGGAGGAACCGGCAAATCATCATACAATTTATCAGCAAAGGCAGCCTTTGCCAACAATGTCAAACCATCCTCAACACGCTCCGTACCCTCCTCATCAGAGTCAGAGTGGATCACATGCTTCTTTCGTCGTCTTTGCTGAGTCTCTAAAGCTTTGATGCGATCAGCCAGAGGAAGAACAAACTCCCTAGTAAGTTTCCGGTGTTGGTTCAAATCAGCTTCCAAAGAGAGAATCCGCCCATGATACCTGTGCATAAGATCAAGTAACAACATAAGTGTAGTAGGCTCCTCCGCCTGCCCACCAAGAGGACTTGGGTCAGGTAAGGCGTCATTGGAGCCCGAAGCAACAGATGGGTCAACATGTGGAGTACTAGCACCAAAAGGTTTATCAGCAGAGTGTGGAGCAGGACTAGGAGGTGGAGTCTCCACAAATAGAGACTTTTGTGGTACTGAAGAAGGACCAGCCTTGGAAGGGGATGGTTTTTCAACCACCACCTCCTCAACCATAGGGTCATCATCAATCACAACAAACTCAGGAGCCTCCTCCTCCTCCTCCATAGGACCCTGAGCCAGCCCCAACATGGCCTCAGTAAGGGGCCTCCACTCCCCGGTAAACCCATGGACCATATTATAATACACTTTTGCAGTAAGCTTAGACGGCACATGTTCAGTCCTATCACGAGGAATGCAAACCAGTATTTGTTGTAAAAACCTAGGATACATAAGAAACTTCTTTCTAGAACCAGCATTAGATAGATTAGTAACCATCCCCTCAAATAGATAATGAGAGAAGTTAAATACCCTACCCTGGGCTAAGAAATTAAGACCAGTAGCCAAGGGAGTAGGGAAAGCATCCCAACTCCCAGACTTGGGACTCATACAATGAATCAGAAAATACACCAGAAGCTTCCATTGGGGGGAAACCTATTTTTCTGGAAGTTAAACTTCCCCCCATGATTGTACCCTATAGCAGCCATCCCCTCCAATACCTCCGAATTGGGGATGGACTCAACACCACCTTCATCTTGAAGATGAAGAGAAGATCGAATAGAAGCCTCAGTCACCACGTATGAACGTCCATCTATGGTAGCATGGAGTTCACGTGGACGACCATCCACAACCACAAGACGAGCAGATGCCCAAAATTGACGAATAACACTATCATAAATAGTGGGACATACAGTAAACGCATACCTTAGGTTGGAAGCTTCAATGAATTCCATAATGTCAGCAAAATGTTCACGATGTGGACCATCACCCAGATAGGCAACTTTGTTGTGAGCAGGTTGGTAAACTAGGGCAGCTATGGATCGTGATTAATTGGATGAAGGAAGATTTTGGTTAGGGTTGAGAGAGTAGGATCGGTTTTGTGTGTGTGATGAATGGAATGATTGAGTCAAGGGGGTTAAGTTGACCATTAATAAGGAAAAGAGTAATTGTTCATTGACCCCTATTAATGGGGGGTTGCCCTTTCAAATTAGACATAATTGCATAGTAACCACCTGCCCCTTTTAACATAATTCCCAACTCCCAATTTACCATAGTTAATGAAAAATGTAAATACCAGAATTGGGAGCGTTGACCAAAAGTCAAAGCACACAATGGTCAGACCAGAAGCAAAATGTGGTCAACAAAGGGCAAAAGGAATGAACAGTATCCCAGACCAGTACTAGAAGCCAATCACCACTTGACAAAGAAGGATTTCGAACCACCAGAAGCCAACCAATTATGACTAGAAGCTGACCAATGAGGACCAGAAGCCAGTCATGTAATACCATAACCACCAGAAGTGAGCAAAATCCTCCACCAGAAGTAACACACACCACCAGAACCAATCTAATATGTTGTCTGTCCTAAGTAATATGTTGTTAAAATCTATCAATACGTTAGTCTGTCCTAAGAATATGTACACAAAGCCTCCCCTTAGGCTTAGCCTCCCCTCAATCCTAGACCTCAAGGATTGGCCATCCCAATGTGAACCACCAAGTGGTTAAACCGAGGACCATCAAAGGCCTTTGTCAACAAATCAGCAACATTATCATCCGTATGAACTTTAAGAACCTATATCAACTTCTTCTCATTGGCATCCCGTATAAAATGATGCCGAATTTCAATATGCTTTGTTCGCTGATGAAAAACAGGATTCTTCACAATGCAAATAGTGCTTTGATTGTCAATAAAAATTTTGGTGTTCATAAAATTGAAACCATAATCCAACATCTGATTTTGGATCCACAAAACTTGTCCACAACAACTAGCAGCAGCAACGTATTCAGCTTATGTTGAAGAAGTAGCTACTATTGTCTGTTTCTTGCATTGCCATGAAATAAGTCGACGACCCAAGAATTGACAACCACCAGTAGTAGACTTTTTGTCATTATTAGCACCTGCATAGTCACTATCACTATAGGCTTCTAGAACAAAAGGTGATTCTCTAGGATACCATAGGCCTAGTTTAGGTTGAGCCTTGATATACTTGAAAATATTCTTCACTGCATTTAAGTTCGAAATCGTTGGAGTCACCTGGTGTCTAGAACAAGCACTTACTGCAAACATGATATCCGGACGTGATGCAGTCAAATACATGAGGGAGCCAATCATAGACCTGTACATGTGAACATTGGCCGGGGGGTCTGGCTCATTCTTAAATTTGATTTTAGCAACTTCATAAGGAGTTGATGCTGGTCTAAGAGGATCCATGTCAAACTTCTGAAGAATCTCATGAACATATTTATCTTGACTGATGAAAATCCCATCCGATTGTTGCTTGACTTGAATACCAAGGAAGAATGAAAGCTCTCCCATCGCACTCATCTGAAATTCGCCTTGCATCAAGTGTTCAAACTCATCACACCATTACTTCCTAGTAGAACCAAAGATAATGTCGTCCACATAAACCTGAACAAGGATAATGTCCTTGGTATTCCTCCTAAGAAATAGTGTTTTGTCAATAGTACCCCTTCTATAGCCATTCTTTAACAAGAAAGTGGAAAGACGCTCATACCAAGCTCTAGGAGCCTGATGTAATCCATAAAGAGCCTTGACCACCTTGTAAACTTTCTTGGGATGAAGTGGATCTACAAAGCCCTTAGGTTGAGTGACATACACCTCCTCGTCAATTTTGCCATAGATAAATGCACTCTTGACATCCATCTGAAACATCGTAAAGCCCACATAAGAAGCAAAAGCCAAAAACAGACGAATGGCCTCAATCCTTGCAACCGGAGCAAAAACCTCAGTGTAGTCAATGCCCTTAATTTGAGTGTGGCCTTGTGCGACAAGCCTTGCTTTATTCCGTACGACAATACCCCGTGTATCCTTCTTGTTCTTGAGAATCCATTTGGTATTGATTGCTGTCTTTCCATCTGGTAAGTCAACCAGAACCCAAACATTCTGAAACAAGAATTGCTGCATTTCCTCCTGCATAGCCTCCACCCAACTTTGATCCTCAAGAGCATGAGAAACTGACCTAGGTTCCACCTGTGAAAGAAAACAAGCAAACAAACAGTGTTGAAAGTCTGTATGATTATTACGCTTTTGATCTTCAATATAGCTCACAAGAGCATGATGATCAGACGAGGCCTTCTGCTGCATTCTGCGTGTCTTGACAGTAGAACCAGGATCTCCAATGATTTGAGTGGTAGGATGATCTTTGTGTGATTGCAAGACTGGATTGGAAGAGACCTCCACTTCTGGTGCCAAGTTATTGAGATCACCAACAAAGTCAGCATCATATGAAGCAGTGTTGAAAATCCCATCTACTGGTTGTTTATGAATGTCATCCAGCTTGGTAGAAGACTTCTTTTGATGGTTCCCCAAATCAGAAGGACTGGAGAAACGAGTATTGGAAGCAGACTCACTAGCTGGAGTACCAGTAGGTGATAAGCTAGCACTAGGAGCAGAAGCTGGGGTACCAGGAGCAGCATTGTCAGTAGGCTTATCCAAGGGAAACTTAAAACCACCTTGAGCAGCTGCTGTAGTAGCTTCTTGTTGTTGTTTGAGTAGAGTATCAAGAGCTACTTGGGAATCCGGTACATCCAATGGAGTTGCATCACTAGGAGGAGTAGGAGAGACTGTGGTAGAGTAGGATGGAACCACAAAAATGTCATCCTCGTCATCTGAATTAGAAAGATTAGAAGGAACACCAGTACTAGAAGTTGCAAACACTTGTGGGCCTGCATCATGCTTAGTTTTGAAGCGAATGTATCCTAACGAATCACTAAGATAATCAAGATCAAAATACCATTCAGGACCCTTGCCTTGGATGTTTGACTTCTCTTCAAAATACCTGAGATTTATAGTTTCAATGATCCGCTTGGCCTGGATATTGTAAACACGATAAGCCCGAGAGTAAGCTGAATATCCCACAATGTATCCTTCATCTGCCTTGCCATCAAACTTCCCCAAATAGTCACTAGTATTCAGAATGGTGACTAGACACCCAAAAGGCTTCAAATGAGAAATATTTGGAACTTTGCCTGTTAGAAGCTCATAAGGAGTCTTCTTGTGAGGATTGGTAATAGAAACCCTATTCAAAACATAACTTGCAGTATTAACAGCTTCTGTCCAGAACATGGTTGGAAGCTTAGAATCGGCAAGCATAGTTCTTGCTGCTTCTATTAGTGTCCTGTTCTTTCTGTCTACCACGCCATTCTGTTGAGGAGTCCTTGCTGCACTATAATCTCTTTTGATGCCCTTAGCATTACAAAGTGCTATGAGGTCTTTATTTTTGAACTCGGTTCCATTATCGCAACGAATACCTTTAACCTTCTTGGTCAACTGGTTCTCAATAAGGTTAAGAAAATCTCTAAGAATTGAGTAGGTCTCACTCTTGGCAGCCATGAAGAACACCCACGAAAACCTGCTATATCCATCAGTTACCACCAGACAGAATTGTTTGTGGTCAATGCTCCTAATGGAAGTAGGACCAATAAATCCATGTGTAGTAGCTGCAATGGTTCAGTAATGAGACTAAGAGCAGTAATGGCCTTGAAGGATGCTTTGTGCTGTTTGCCTTTGCTGCAAGCAATACAATTCATATCATTTCTAAACGACTTGGGAGGTAAACCAGAGACCAAATTCAGATTCGCAAGTTTGTGAATGGTCTTGAAGTTCACATGCCCCATCCTTCTATGCCATTGAGTGGCTTCATCTTCTGAGGCTTTAGCAACTAGACATGCTAGCTGACCAGTAGGATTGACTTCATTCAGCTTGATCCTATAGAGATTGTGTCTTCTAGGGATTCTGAGGAGAACTTGTGAGTCATCCGGAAGCTGAAAGTCTTTGGAGAGCACAAGTGCATCAGTATCAGTGAAGAGAACAAAATGCTTCTTGTCACAAATCTGAGAGACAGATATCAAGTTGAAATGCTGAAGTGCTTCCACATAGTAGACCTGCTCAAAATTTAGATTTGGCGTCTTAATTGTTCCTTTGCCAGTGATCCTGCCTTCACCCCCACCAAAATAGACCTTGCCTCCATGAAATGGTACAAAGTTAGAGAGAAGACTTTTATTTCCTGTCATGCTCCTGGAGCAGCCACTATCAACAATGCCTAGACTAGGATCTTGGTATGGAGTAACCTACAACAACAAGATAATAAAAATGCAAAAGTTAGTGTCTTAAGGGGACCCAAACCTTTTCAGGTTTGAGCCTGCCTTGTGGATCTTTAGTAGAGTGCCAAGAAGATTGCTGAGATCCACCGTTGTTCCTTGGTTGCCAATACATCATATGGGTATTATTATTTGACCAAGAACAACCTGCTGAGGGCTTAACAGTAGTTCCCAAACTTCCCAAACCAAAATACGTGTGGTCCAAATTAGGTAGATAAACTGGATTAACATTTTGAAAATAATTACTGGCGGTTTGTAATCCAATGTTTCTCCAATGATCACAAACTAAAGGAGAGGACCTTCTAGAAGAAGAAAACGATTGAGCACTAGGATTAAGTCTTCTAGAAGTATATGGGGCAGCTCCTGGTGGACCAGGAGCAGGAAATGCATGATAAACAGAAGCATGTGTGTCATAAAAATCACAATATTTAATTAAATGAAGTGCAATTCCACAAACAAAACATGTTTTAATAGACCTTTTATTAGAATGAGATTGTTTCATATTGTCAACATTATTACACACAATTCTAGGAGTAACATTCTTCCTAGGACTCAATAAACTAGGACCAGACACACATGACATAACAACAACTCTTTCTTCACACTTCCTAGCACCAGTAGCAGCATGATCATTCAACTTGGAACTTGTAGGTCTTGACTCTTCACTTGAACCACGAGATGCAGAGTCACTGGCTTTTTCACTGAAAGTACACGAGACAAAGTCATTAGAATTAGTAGAACTTTTTGGGGACTCATGCATTTGTGATCCATCCAAGTCATTATGCCATGAAGTGGGCATAAAAGTTCCAGTAAGAGGAGGAGGGACAGCATGCATTTTTGCTGCTGGTTTAAACCTATTGTAACTAGGTTTTCCCTCGTCCTCTTTGTCGGCATCAAAGACACTTGAAAAATATAAATCAAACACATCTTTTGAATCAATATATTTTTCAAATCCTAAGCCTCTTTTAGTTCTACCAGACATGCTACTATCAATTAATTTTGAAAGATTTTTAGGTGCCTTTTGCCATTTTTCAAATCTCAGCATTGTAGCATCTAATTTTTCTTGCATCTCCTGTTTTTCTTTGATACTGGTATCTCTTACTTTTTCTGTATATTTAAGCATATTAGTTGTGTTTTCTAAATCGATGCTTAGTATCTGAATTTTATCCTCATACTCACGTTGAGTATCTTGTAGCCACCTCTTTTGTTGTTCCAATGTGTTTAAAGAAGCCTTATAGGCTTGAACCTCTAAAAAGTACTTATCATTTTGATCATTCACTTCATTAAATTGGGACAACAATTTAGAGTATTTATCATGACAACCAAGAGGACAATGTTGTACCTGAGGTGAGATGCCCATCAGAGCAAACTCGTCTGCTTCTTCTACATCAGAGAGATTCCCAACAATCATTGCAAACACGTCAGTCGAGGACTCAGCTGATTCCAGAGTAGAACCTGATGTTCATTCCAGTTGACCATAGAGTCAACAGATACCAATGCCTTCTTGTCATCTTTTATCTCCTGAACCTTAAAAGCGGAGTACCTGCTCTTCTCCTTGTCATTCTTGCTAGGGCATTCCCTTGCAAAGTGACCTTGTTGCTGGCAGTTATAGCATCGAACTTTGCTTCTGTCGAATCTTGCTGGCTCCCGAGGGTTGTAATTAAATTTCCGTCCTGCTTTCTTCTCAAACTTGTGAACCCTAAGAGTGAGCATGGCCATCTGCCATTTAAGATCCATTTCATCCAGGTCAAGTTTATCGACCTGTTTGAAGTCATCAAAAGCAAGTTGTTGTTGAGCATCAACATCAGCCACAAAAGAATGGAGAACAGCTTCTACCATACTACCAGACTTGGCAGTAGGATCAGGAGCAGAAGTATGCTGAAAAGTATGTTGAGAGGACACAGTATTGCTTGGGCTACTAGCATATGACATGGGACTGAATGCCATAGAACTCACAAAGGCAGAATTAGCAGGAGTGGGAAAAGAGTCACTTGAAAATCCTCTCACATGAGATTTAAAAGTTCTGAGCTTATGAAACAGATCATCAAAGTTGAGATAGTCAAGCCCACCTTTGGCTTTGAGAGAGATCACCACCTGATTCCATGAGTAGGGTAAGGCTTTAAGAAACCTTGCATTAATATTACCATCATAAGGCTTTGACCGAAGTTGATTCAATTGGCTCAATATCTTCTGAAACCTGTCATACCCTTGATGTAAACCTTCAGTTTCTGAGATTTTGAATTCTGTGAATTCATCTCTCAGCATGGATCTTCGCATTTTCTTTGACTCCTCATTCCCACCAAACCTTGCTTTTATACCATTCCAGATCTCTCTGGCATCATCCAAATGGTAGAAGTCACCCATGTGATCTTCAGGAAGAGATTGGAGCAAAATCGTTTTTGCTTTGACCTCCTTCTGAATAGCTATGATTTCTTCATGAGATTTAGGGTCAAGAAGAGTAATATTACCATTCTTGTCTCTTCCAGTTAGCTTCCTGCTGTTCCCATTCAGAATAATCTTCCAAAGATCTTGATCAGTATTGGTGATCCACCATTCCATCTTCATTGCCCAGCTATCATATTATCCTTTTTCAGAAGAGGGAATTTACCATTCGTGTTGGAAACCGTAGCAACGATCTGATGAGGTTGCACAATTTTAGGACTGCTGTCTTCTCCTGTTTTAGTAGAAGTTGAGGCAGACATGATAAAACAAAATTGTCAGTAATAAGAAAACTTAATTCTTCTGGTATAGAGACCCTCCCAGGCTCTGATACCACTTGTTGGGTGCACTAGATGTAGATCTTGCAGTCTGTCAGGAACGGTGAATGACTTCTGTAATCACAAGTCAATCCACAGAGAGACTCTATACACAATATGAATGTAGAATACAAATATAATAAAGAAGAACAGAATAACTATAAAGACTTGATCCTTTCTAAGGATTTCTAATATTGATAATAACTAGAACTACGTTTGGTGAAGGTGTGTATAACCCTTCTGCCTAAGGTTCCTTTTATACTACAAGGAAACCCTAATACAGCATTAAATAAAACGTGTAAAACTGATATGCATATCCTTTCCTAACATATCTCATGCATATCTTAACAGAATAATAAACAAATAATAAAGTTTGACTTTGACCAGGAACAGGAGCACGACTTGCTCCTACTACTACTAGGACCAGGAGGAACTACATACCTCCTAGTCTACCTATTACATTTAACTATTACAATGGTCCTAACAGTGGTCGACCGCCCGACTAGCAATTCACGATTTTTGCAACCATGATTTAAAGTGCCCTTGCTCCTTTAACATTTATAGAATCGCTTTTGAGTGTAATGACCCGAAGAATGATGCTATAACACCAAGATATATGAATCAAAGAATATATATATATAATATGAAAAGATGAACTCATATATTATGACTTGATATATATATATATATATATATATATATATATATATATATATATATATATATATATATATATATATATATATATATATATATATATATATATATATATATATATATATATATATATATATATATATATATATATATATATATATATATATATATATATATATATATATATATATATATATATATATATATATATATATATATATATATATATATATATATATATATATATATATATATATATATATATATATATATATATTGTATGTCAACTCAGATTTTGTGAGAAGGTTGTGACTGATTATAGCAGAATAATTCAAGACTCTATAGGCTAAGTGAGTTCATAGCCTCACTTTTGAAAGTTATAAATGATTTGAAAACTCGTGAGGGAGATATATGTTAATACTGGAATAAAAGTGTTTTTGTATGCTGCCTATATGATTATTGACACTACGTTTACTTATTGTTGTTAAGTCCCTTTTTAATCGTGGATCGCTAATGATTTAATGAACGCTAATATTCTGAATAGTACTATTGGAGACTGACATCTCCTATCTGGGCAAGTCGCACTTGCCAGTAGCTAATTGTTTCCACCTAGGCAAAACAAATATGCTTTATTTTGCTAAACCCAGGATAGTCCGGCAAACTACATGCTTAAGGGCAATTTGTTGGTTTTTCTGATAATGTCTAGTCGCGGGGTCATGAGCTAGTGCAATAACAATCGATGAATTTGAAATTTGGGTGTATAACACTGTAGCCCTGGAATCGTACTTGTATTCAAATATTGTTTAAACCTATGAATTCACTCAACCATTATGTTGACTTTAAGTCATATATTTCAGGTGAATGAGGATTGGTGGACTGCGGACGACGGTGTCTTGAAAAGTTATCATTCTAAAGAATAAAACTAGATCTTTGGGAATACTTGTGATGTACAGCGTATGTACAGTTGTTTTTATTTAACTCTGAGTAATAAATGAATGATAACGTAAATGGGGGGTGTTACATCTTCCATGAAACTAGATTTCCTCCACGATAAACACAATAACCAGTTAATGATCTTCTGGTTACTTTACACTTAGCCCAATCAGAGTCTACAAACACGTTCAATGTGTTACAGACTGTGATAACTCGAACCCGAGGTCATTATATAATATTATATTACGAATATTTTTGAAATTTTTGATGAGCTTGATTGCTATGACGATTGGTGGTTTGATTTAAAACCGACATTGGAAGTCTCATTTTTACCTTTTTACCAATTGCAAGGATTATTAGTGATTACGATATCGACGGATGACCGAGATTTTACGTTTTATTATTTGTTGTTTCGATGATTATATTTTTGACGTTTTTGTTTTAATTGCGTATTAAGTCGCGCCGGGACTATATTAATATCATATTTGAGTGCGTTTTTAATTTTTGAGAAGTATTTTTACGAAACCCGATTCTCGTAAATATTTTCAAAATTAACAATATACATTTTCTACCCTTTAAACTATTAAATTACATTTTGGTCCAAAACTATGCAAAATTGGCAAAAGAGGTCCCTCCACCACCATGTATAAACAAAATCTAACCTAACTTCTACACATAGATAACAAGTTAGAAAAATTTTCATCCCACCTCTCTCTCTCTCTCTCTCTCCTCTCTACCGTCACCTATACACACCCCAAAACACCATTTTATCTTGATTTTTACTATGATCTAACCAAAAACAAAATAAGACCACCTCATAAAATTCAGTTGTGATTCTATTGGTATGATTTTATACATATGCTATGAGTTTTTATTTTTCTTATGATTTTGAGTTGATAAGTATGTTAGATGATCATGCATGTGATGATCTAGCTATGATCATGTGTAGATCATGTTATTTTGTTGAAGAAAAATTATTTTGATTTTGGGGTTTTTATTTTTATGATTTATACCAGTGTTAGGATTAAGATATATTGATATTAAGGTGATATTAGTGGTAGGAGATTGAATAAAATGGGTCAAAAAATTGATTTGGTATGATTTCTAAACATGTATTTTTGGGCAGTGGGTTCAAGGCTGTTTTTGGAAATCTTATTGTTTGATTATTGTTTAACTAATAGGATAGCGTTATGGGATTTTGATTACCTTCCATTTGATATAAGGTAGAGCTTCTAACTCCAAACGAGTGTGAAGTTATGCTAGTTTGATTATTCGTGTACCGGGAGACGAGTATCGACACAATCCGAAGTTGTTGTCGATGTTTGAACCGAATCTCAGGGATTATAGAATGAGTTGTAGAAAGTTTCAAGGTCTGATGTTAGGTTCTAAACCTAGGGTTGTGAGTCTATTTTCAAACTCAAGTATCGGTTTTGTAAATGAAATTAATTTAGAATGGTTAAAATGGTTGTATGAGTCGATGACGTAAAACAGTCCGGTTTTTGTAGTTCAAAGATGTGTCGGGCAGGGAAATTTAAAAGTAATATCTTCTTATGGTCTTTTAAGAGGACTTTCTATAGATAGTAAGTGAGATCTTTGGGTAGTATCATAAATTTTTGACGTGTTTAAGTGGGGTAAATGAGCTCGTACACTTGGTATGTACCAGCAGATGTTATTGAAAGAATAGACTAATAGAGTAAACATTTAGAATGAAGTAATAGTGTCACTTGTATGGTTTTTCAGTTGATCATGGTTTTGTGAGTTTAAATTTTTGTTACTAAGTATGGATTTTACTTAAGTCCATTTATTAACGAACACACCTTATTTGGTAGGTTGCGGTTTTCGTGTTTATCGGGCATCTTCTATCGTCGAAGATCGTCTTGCTATTGCTATTACTCAAGGTGAGTCTATAGCCTTGCTTTGTAATTGTTTTGAATGATTTTAAAACCTACGAGGGTGATACATGCTATTTGAAAATAAAATGAACATAAGTCATGATTCATTGTTTGGACCCGAATGTTGCATGTTGTTGCCTTGAATTGTATAAGTACCTAGTTGTTGACGTTCCTAATTTCATGAACCGTTAATTATCTTATAGCTCGATGTTGCGAGTTGGGAATAGCCTCTTGCTCAAATGATAGTACTATTGGGTTGACGGCCCTATCTGAGACCAAGGCATTACGCGTAGTAACCTCTGGGAAGGATAATTTACGAGAACAAGAGTCAGTGGTATAAAATTAACAACTAATACCCTAGTAGGGGCAGTGGAATTCATATATGCCGGCTTTAGGCATGGGTGACTAAGTTAAGGGGTAGGTGTCATGAGCTTAATACAAATCTATAGCTATTTCTATAAGCCAGAATGCCTGAATAGTAGATTGTATACGTAGCAATTCTATTAAATGTTCATAGTTGATTATTCGCTTGTGTTCAAATAATGATTTGATAAACCTATAGACTTGCTCAACCGTTGTGTTGATGAATTTAAGCATGTATTTCAGGTGATTAAAGTTGATGAATGGCTGAGCTTGATGGAGAAGGATTGCGGGTTGCTTTTGTGGTGATTGGGTCTAAAACTGATTTCTTTCTCTTTTGTCATAAAATCAATTAGATTTGGTCATGTATTTTGGTAAAAATGTGTGTTTATTGGTTGAGATCTTTGGGGGACCTAAATGCTACTCTGATATTTCTAAACTTGTTTTATTTGGGATCGAAGGTTTTAGATAATGGTTAAATTATTTCCTTTTATATTTCAAATGTACCATTTTGAGATCGTTTAAAGTGTTTTGTGTAATGAAGTTTGAGTTTAGCTCCCAAATGTGTATTTCCGATGCGCAATGTAATTTGGGGTTGTTAAAAATTGGTAATTAGAGCTTTTTAATTATAGCGAATTAGGTCGATTTTTGAAAATGTCCTAAACTATAACTTTGGTGTCTAAAATATTTTACAAAAGCACGCAACTTCTCCGCAAGGCTCGGGTAAGATTATTTGTTTTGAATTGTTTTATAGTTAGATGTATCCCTTAAAACTGAAATGATTTTTAGAGTATTTATTAAGTAAATACTGTGATGATGTATTGATGTTGTTGAAAGTACGTTGAGTACTTGTTATCATAGTTTTCTTTATACAATACATATGTATATAATTTTGAATAATGACCTTATATACTGTCGAGGGTCTAGGACAGTAGACCAGATGATGAACGATTTTCCAACTGATTTCTTGCGACTTGTATTTGGTATGTAGAGATTGGAGTTTGTTAGGGCTTGTAAGATGGATGAGATTGCTAGTCTTAGGTCGATTGTGATGAATTTGAGTGCTTGAATTGAAATTTTTAAAGAGAAGTAGGTAAGGTTTTAGAGGAAGAGTGAATTGGAGTCTCATGTGAGATCAATTTTGAGTCAAGCTTAGAAGTTTAGGAATGTTGAAAGTTGTGACAACCCCGATTTTTGAGGTTCGTCACTTAGTCTTATTTTTGGGGTATTTTGTGTGACTATGTGATTTATGTGATTTATGTGTTTATATGTGTGATTTTGGGAATGAGAATGGACGAAATGAGGTACATGATTTGTAAATCATGGTACGGGTTGTAAATGAAATGAAATGAGTTTAGAAATGAACTGCGGGAAAGTTCGGATATCGTTTTTACAAGGTTTCGTGTACGTATCCTATGTTGTATGTATGTATTAAGTACATATTATATGGTTAGGATAAGTATTAGAGATACTTTCCATAATTAGAAACTTTCGGAAATTATGTAGAAAGTCGAAAAATTAGCGAATAGGTGTCCGGTTCTGATCCGGAAGGGTCTATATGTTAACTAATGGTAATCATAAGTTAATAGAAATTAAATTATAAAATAATGAAGGGGGATTCAGAATTATGGGCCCCATAGCAGAATATTTTAATAAAAAAATATAATTACCATATAAAAGTCCTAATTGGGTCTAAACTTGATCAGGAGGTTACCAAAGCATATATAAACACCCCAAGACCCCAAAAATGACCCATAAACCTTAAATTAAACTCTAAGTCAGTCAAATAGCAATGGATGATCAAGAAGAGTCGAATTTATGCTCAGGATTTAAAGGTACGTAATTAAACTAGGTTGATTAACGTTAATTTACGTATTTGTAACCTACTATGATGGATTAGGGTTTGAGATTCATAATTTTTGATTAGGGTTTGTTAATGATCTGTAATTAATAATGTAATTAATGGGTTTTTATCATTGGAAATCATTTTTAGGTTTTAATTAGGGTTTATGTATGATTAATTAAATTAATTATGAGAAAATCGTTTTTAAAAACTGGGCAGAATTTTTGTTTATTGTTTTGATCATAGCTATAGTTCTAGAAACATTCATGATGCGATCCAAGAACCCTTGAAAAGGTAATTGAGTTGGATTTCTAATGCATGAATCAAGAACTAAATTGGAGGTCGGGAGGTGGGTCAAAAACAGGTTACAATAGGAGGAGGTTAAAACAGTTTTTGGAACAACGGATTTTCAATTTGTGTTTTAAGGTGATTGGGTTACTTAGAAGTACAATTGAGCCCTCTAATAAACGTGGGAGTTGTTTTATATATTAAATAAGAGACCTGGAGGAGGGCTAAGAAAATGGGTTAGGGTACGACCCCCTAATCATAACGAAATTTTTGTATGTTCAAAATCAGTAAAATCTGGATAGACAGAAGTATATATATATATATATATATATATATATATATATATATATATATATATATATATATATATATATATATATATATATATATATATATATATATATATATATATATATATATATATATATATATATATATATATATATATATATATATATATATATATATATATATATATATATATATATATATATATATATATATATATATATATATATATATATATATATATATATATATATATATATATATATATATATATATATATATATATATATCGAGACCTTAACAGTAGCTTTAAGGTTGGGTAAAAAGGGAGGAGTTAGCTAAAACTTGTAAGGGCATCGGGTTTCTTTTATAGAGAGCATGGGTTTGGTTAGGTTGGCGTTTGGCTAATAGTCGATGACTAGCAACCGGGACTGTTTTGGGAGAAAAGTAAACGGGATAGGTATCAAGTTTAACTAAGTTAAGGACTTGTTAGGGACGAGAAATGGAATGCTTAGAGCATATAAATGGGGTATATATATGGGATAATGTTAGATATCCATCATAGGTTGATGAATCATTTTAGTATTTGGTTCATGAATTGATTGGGTGCATTTGTTTGTTAGCTTTTTGCTAGTGCGTGGATTGTTGGAGAAGCTCAATCAGGTGAGTTTCATAGTCCCATATCTTTTTATGTTTTTTTCTTCCAGATGGGATGGAAGAGACACTGTATGGTTTTGTAACTATTGTTGTGAATGTTTTTATGGTTTGGGATGGACTTGTGTGTACACTTATGTGATTAACTGCTATGTGATTCTTGATTGTGTTTATGATTTGGATCGGGGGACACGTATCGTCTCGATTATTGTGGTTTGACTTGGTACCAAGGGGATGTTGACAAGGCGGGGCCTTGGGATTGGTTCATAGGTGTATGGGCGCCTATGGGACTATTGTGATTGGTAAGGCTAGGAGCCTTGGAATTGTGGTGAATGGTTAATCTTGAATGTTAGTTGTTAATACATAATTGTAGCATATTGTCCATATGTTCTTTGGTTGATGGTTATTATTCACAGCTCATAACTTGATTTTGGCGTTGGAGTCTAAACCTATGACTCTCACCAACATTATTGTTGACGTGTTTTAGTGTCTCTTTCAGGTGTTAATGTAGTTAAGCGTGAGAACATAAGTGGCTAGGATTGGAGTCGCGTATGAATGCATTTAGAAGGAGATCCCTGTTCCTTCATAGATTTCTTTTGTTTGATTGAATACGTGATACTACGAGTTCCTTTATGTTGATGTTTTTTTTATTTGTTTGTCTTAGGTAAGAGGTAGGACTTTTATCTACTTACCTAGACTCCTGCATTGTTGAGATATTGTCATGACATTTGTGTCACCTTTTATGACATTTCTAGTTCATATAGTTCTCTCTATAGACACGCTATTGTTATGATGATATCCATATGTCGCGCCCCATATTCCTCCATAGTGGGGTGTAACAGAATGGTATCAGAGACAGGTTATAGAGAATTAGGTTGCCTAGTCTCGTAGCCTAGTCTATAGCTTAAGGGTCCTCGCATATAGGCGTCGTAGGAGTATGTGTGCATTTGATATTAATTGAAGTTTTTCTTGATGTTATTGGTTTTTACTTGCGATGTGTGTTAAGTTTTGACTAGTATGGGTTGAACCATAGTAGTTCATACTTAGCCACATGTTATTTTCTTTTCGGGTTGTGACTAGTGTGGGTTGAACCATAATCGTCCATGCTAGTCATTGTTGTATTTTGCTTAAATTGTACATTATAGTACATAATTTGGTACAAGGTATTTTCTATCTTTTGTTGAGTTATTTTATGTACCTGAAGTATATTATTTTTCTTTTGATGTTTAAGTCATGTTCCCTAAGAATCATGTGGTGGTTCGAGTTACTAGGAGTACATGGGTAGGAAGGATTTTAAGGTGTTTCCATTCTGATGGGCGACATGACTTATAATTGATTATGTTTTCGTTTTGGATTTTGTCTATGTTGTTTTAGCAAGATGTATTCCAAGAGGTTGACTATGTTATTTTATTAGTTGGAGTTTTTGACCTTATTGTTTATGTGGTTATGTGCTTAGGTGAGTTGATGGATTTATGTGTTATGTGTTATATTGATTCTTATAAGTGTCATCATAGGAGGGAGTGCATTGGAGAAAGGGTAATTGTATAAGTATGGTGGCCACCATAGTTATACAAGTACCACAACTTCAATGGATTCCTAAGTATGATTGCATGAAAGAGGATTAATATATGCTTGTATAGTAGATGTTGGACGGATTTGAGTATATGTATCCTAATATGCCTATATATGTATGATCCCCTACAATTAACGATTGTATCCTTAGGCGGGTGGCTAGCTCGCTTCTTTTTAGATATTCAACCTCCGTTGTAGCGTATTCTTCGAGTTTCCTATTTCACGTATCCGTTTTAAAATGGTGTTTTTGGTTTTAAGTCTATTGAAATAACTTGGGATCTCTTTTGGGATAATGAAATCTTTTGTGTTGAGTCTTACATTTCTTTTGGTCGGTATATATTGAAAAAAGGACTTGGAAATCTACTATATAGTTAGATAGTTGGTTGTATTCGGTAAACTAAGGGTAGGGTGTAGGAGTCGTGTTTGCAACAAGATATAAAATAAGTTTTTTTATTGTAATCAACACTTATTTATTTCAAATTCTAAAAGACGTTCTTTAAAATAAAGCAAAATAAAATTTTCCTACTTAAATATTTCATATAAGTGAGTTTAATCGATATACGTCATTTATAATTATTTGTACAAGACTAAACAAATTTCATGAAAATTTCACATACATTTATTTCTTTTCATTTAAGAATGATTACGTTAATTACTAAGATGATTCTTTAGTTTTTAAAACAACTAGTATAAAATTGTTTTGGTCATAACTTGTTCATTTTTAATGCTTTTTGGGTGATTCAAAAGCCTAAAATTATGTAATCGGAATGTACTTTTAAAATATTCAGAATGTATAGTCATGGGAGGTCATTAGCCTGGTTGAAATTGTTGTACAAGTGTCGGGTTCAAGGTTGAGTTTCGAATAGTAGTTTTAAAACTTAGGATTTGGGATGTTCGGAGTACCTAGTCTTTGAGTTGAGTCTTGTGATCGTATAGAGGGTTGTTTGTAGATCGTTTGAGTCACATAGATGTGGAGAGGTAAAGAAAAATATTCTTTTATGAAAAGTCGATGTCGTGCAAGGTTTAAAAAAAATATGTCGCGGAGCGTAATATGTTTTGGTTGCCATTGGGTGTTTCTTGGATTATTTTTCGTTGTCATGGGTCATTTTGAATTGATACATGTTTTGGGTTTGAGTTTTCTTTTGAGTCTCGTGGTTTTTGACTTGTTTTAACTGGTGTACGTGAAATGTCGTTAGTTATCCATAGTTTTGATTCGTTGGTCGTGTCTAGTGGGTTCCACATGTAGTTTTGGTTTTGTATTGATTGAGAGCATTGATATAGTCATATGAGAGAATAGTTGGAATGCCCTTTGTGATGGGGAAGGGGTTAGAAGTTCGTAGAAAGACGAACTAATTTGGTCATGAGGTCTCTTAGGAGTGCCAAGGGAGATGAATAGAGATTTGTATAAAGTATGGATATTGGCACAAGTAACGCATCATATAGAATGTTGGAAGGGGATGTGATATTTCAAAGGTACTTGTGATATTCGTTAGGTATGTAAAATTTTCCGAAAATTTCTTAAGATTTAGTAGGTTTACCTATTATCTTGAAGTAGAACCATGAATAGAGCCAGTAGAAGGAGCAAGATGAGTTGTAGTTAGCGCCTTTCCAAGGAAATTGTTGATGGAATGATTTTAAAGACAGGAGTTGTTATAAATTGCAAGGGATTCAAGATAAAGGTTGAGTTGCCTGGTAGTAAATGTGATGTGAAAGCGGTTGGATGAGTTGATAAGAAGGAGTATTGATCTTTTAAAATGTGTGTAGAATTTCGCGAGTAGAAAGAGGTAGAAATTTGTTTGTGTTGCTACCAAGAGAGGATGCAGGGATGATGCTAAGAATGTTGAATGGACGCTTTTGGGTTTACGGTTATGCATTTGGCTTCACCAAAGCACTGGCGGTTTTAATGGAGTCAATGAAGCGAGTGTGCATGAACGTATATAAACGAGTTGTCATCGTGAGTATCGACGACATCTTGATCTACTCAAAGTCTAAGAAGGAGAGTGAGGAGAATTATGTGTTGGTTTTGGAGTGGAATTATACGTGAGATTTTCAAGTGTGAGTTTTTGTATTAAGCTTACCATGATGAGTAGTTAGAGATGATGGCATATCATGGAACAAGCAAGGGGCGAAGTGAAGAAGGATGAGGAAGCATTTTGGAGGATGTAGAGGTGGATTGGATAATGAGCCGATCTTGGCATTATCAGAAGGACTGGATGAATTCACAAAGCATGACGATACGTGGATCAAGGATTTGGATGTGTACGAGAACGACAAAGAAAGGCGATTGCTTATACGTTGCAAGAACTGAATATTTGGAAGAACTAGATAAGACTTAGTTAGTGGAGCTGGATTGTTATATATGCCTAGAATGCTAGAGGCATTTGGGGTACGAGACGTAGAGAATGATCTATACGGATCATGAACGTCTCCAACACATATTCAATCCTCTTGGTTGAACATTTGGCAAAGGTGATGGGTGGAGTTAATTGATGAAAGAAAAATTACAAGGCCAAGTACCATCTGGGAAAGGCAAGCATGGTTGATGAGACATGGAATAAGAAGAAGGAAGTGAAGCTGAGACGAACTTGAACTATATTGATGACGTATTAGGGTGGTTTGGATGAAGGATGTAGGCTGCACGAGTTGAGTTGTCTAAAGCAGAGAACGCGACAACATTTATGTTGCATGGCTTGGACAATCGTATGGAGAAAAGGGACGTATACTATACTTCCTACATAGATAGGAGTAGCTTAGAAAGGGCGATGTAAGGACGAAGTTGGTGGAAGGGATACATAATGGGGTAAGGAATAAGTACGATGAGAGTTGGGTGATAGTCGATAGACTGTCTAATTCATCCTATATTTCAAGAGGAATGAGAAGTCACGTAGTTGAGAAGTTGGAAGGATTGCATACAAATGCGATGGAATAGGCGGTTTTGTGTAAAAGTTAACCTAATAGGTATTGAATGCCTTATGAAGGATTATGGAAAGGGAAGAAACGATGGGAAGCAAGCGTAGTATACCGTTGATAGACTTATGGTTGGTATGAGCATACTATAGGGGTAACTGAGAAAGATGCCTAGAGCTTTGGCGTGCGGTTTGGAGATAGTTGGAGAATGCATTTTATTTAGGAAGAATTCTTCTATAAAGAGAGTCACTAGTGAGAGGGGTGTATTCCTCACTGATGAGAATGTAGGGAATAAAAGAGGATCGCCTAAATTATTGGCTGAAGATGAGATAGAAGATGGTATGAAAATTAAGATTATGGAGAGACAAGAGAGAAGTAGTATGGAGGAAGCATGGCTTGAGGGAGCAAAGGGTTGTCAAGATAGTGTAGTGATATAGAAGGGAAAACTGTTAGGTCTGGTGATAGGAAATGTAGTAGAAACTGATGGAGTTAATCCATAGAAGATGAGGTGGATCACCGTTACTGTGGGGTGAAGTTAGAAGCATTCAACATATTGGACCGGAGTTAGAACAGAAAACTACAAGAGGGGTGGCAGTGCTTAAGTAGAGGTTGAAAATGGCAAAGGACCGACAACAGAGTTGTGTGGACAAGAGGCGTAAGCCGTTGGGATTTGAGATTGGGGATAAGGTTATGCTATAGGTTTTACCATGGAAATAAGTGACGTGTTTTGGGATGAAAGGGAAGTTAACACCTTGAATCATGGGTCCGTTCGAAATCCTTGAAAATATTGGACCAGTGGCTTATAGGTTGAGGAATTACTGGGAGAATTTAGTAGTGTGCATGATGTATTTCGTGTATCAAGCTTGAGGAAATGCTTAGCAAGAACCGACTTGCAAGTACCGTTAGATGATATTAGTATGGATACGAGTCTTCGTTTCATCGAAGAACCGGTAGAGATTTTAGGTCGTGAAGCTAAGACGTTGGAAAAAAGGGTAATATACCGTAGTTATGGTTAGATTGAATTTGGAACGTGGACTAGAGTTCACGTGGGAACGGGAAGGATTTATGAGGAACAAGTATCCTTAGATATTTGCTAATGATGATCCTAAGGAGTAAATCTCGGGACGCGATTTCTATTAGGAGGGAGTGATGTGACAACCCCGATTTTTAAGGTTCGTCACTTAGTCTTATTTTTGGGGTATTTTGTGTGACTATGTGATTTATGTGATTTATGTGTTTATATGTGTGATTTTGGGAATGAGAATGGACGAAATGAGGTACATGATTTGTAAATCATGGTACGGGTTGGAAATGAAATGAAATGAGTTCAGAAATGAACTGCGGGAAAGTTCTGATATCGTTTTTACAAGGTTTCGTGTACGTATCGTATGTTGTATGTATGTATTAATTACATATTATATGGTTAGGATAAGTTTTAGAGATACTTTCCATAATTAGAAACTTTTGAAAATGACGGTTAATTCGGAAATTACGTAGAAAGTCAAAAAATTAGCGAATAGGTGTCCGGTTTTGATCTGAAAGGGTCTAGATGTTAACTAATGGTAATTATAAGTTAATAGAAATTAAATTAATAAAATAATGAAGGGGGAGTCAGAATTATGGGCCCCATAGCAGAATATTTTAATAAAAAAAAGATAATTACCATATAGAAGTCCTAATTGGGCCTAAACTTGATCAGAAGGTTACCAAAGCATATATAAACACCCCCAAGACCCCAAAACGACCCATAAACCTTAAGCTAGACTCTAAGTCAGTCAAATAGCAATGGATGATCAAGAAGAGTCGAATTTATGCTCAGGATTTAAAGGTACGTAATTAAACAAGGTTGATTAACGTTAATTTACTTTGTAACCTACTATGATGGATTAGGGTTTGAGATTCATAATTTTTTATTAGGGTTTGTTAATGATTTGTAATTAATAATGTAATTAATGGGTTTTTATCATTGGAAATCGTTTTTAGGTTTTAATTAGGGTTTATGTATGATTAAATATATTAATTATGAGAAAATCGTTTTTAAAAACTGGGCAGAATTTTGGTCCATTGTTTTGATCATAGCTAGAGTTCTAGAAACATTCATGATGCGATCCAAGTACCCCTGAAAAGGTAATTGAGTTGGATTTCTAATGCAAGAAACGAGAACTAAATTGGAGGTCGGGAGATGGGTCAAAATTAGGTTACAACAGGCGGAGGTCAAAACAGGTTTTGGGACAGCGGATTTTCAATTTGTGTTTTAAGGTGATTGGGGTACTTAGAAGTACATTTGAACCCTCTAATAAACGTGGGAGTTGTTTTATATATATTAAATAAGAGACCTGGAGGAGGGCTAAGCAAATGAGTTAGGGTACGACCCCCTAATCATAACGAACTTTTTGTATGTTCAAAATTAGTAAAATCTGGATAGAAAGAAGTATATATATATATATATATATATATATATATATATATATATATATATATATATATATATATATATATATATATATATATATCTTTATATTATATATAGGTATAAATATGACTTGATACCACACTTTTATTCCATGTCATATGTGACATGGCACCTATTAGCCAATAGTATTATAGAAATCCCTAAAATCTCTCATTTTTTCATGTTTTCTAAGTTTTGAAATCGCAGATTTTTGAAAATTGCGTTTTGGAAACGCAGTTTTGAGAATCGCGTTTCTAAACGCGTTTTGATTATTGAGCCGGATCTGGTTCGAATCTCAACCGGTCATATTCAAATCTGGCCCGGTCTGGTTCAACGGTTCGAATCTAAACCGAACTGGTTCAACGGTTCGAATCTGGCCGGTCCGGTTCAAATATGGACCGGTTTGGTTCAATTATGGACCGTCGGCTCAGGTCTGAACCAGTTTGAACAAAGCCTCATATGAATAGTTAATGTTTGATCTGAACCGGGTCAGATTTTTTTGGACTGGGTCGGACATTAACCAAGTTAAATCAATTAATGACAAAAAATGCCACTAACAAGATTTGAACCCTATTCTCCTCCCTCAAAACTTAGCACCACCCTTTTTACCAACTGGGCTATGCTTAGTTTTAATTATAAACATGCAAACCATTATATTTAATGACACTTTTAGTTGGGATTGTGTTGGGCTTATATAATACATAAGCTTGTCCGGTCCATAAAAGATACATCGAATTGCCCCAATAAAAAATGAAAGTACCTTTGGAATCGTAATCTCGTGCCCTTTCCAATGGTATGCCCTTGGATAAAAATAGACCCTGTTTTCATCTCGAAAACGTGTAAACATCGACGAAACGCATCCGAAATTCACCGGTTTTTATTCCTATTATATCCTTTGTACCTCCAAGATTCAATAAAGTATAACAAAAATATTTTCTGTAGCATAATTTGGTTTTATTGGTCTATTTTGATGATATTTTGATGTGCGATTTGCCAAAATTATTACAAGAAATTATGTATTTATTCAATAAAACACACAAGCACAAAAAATACAAAATAACATTAAAAAATTTATACATTTTAAATTATATATAAAATCTACTTTAGGGTAAACTATAACAAATACATTTTAAATATTAAATAACAAACTAAAAAATTAAAAAACCACAAACCCCATATCAGTTTTTATCAAATTTTGTACGTTTCGACGGTTTCTCACTTTTTTGTCAGTTTCTTTACGTTTCTTCATTTTTCACGTTTTCGCCATTTTTTTACGTTTTTGTCACTTTTCTATGTCTTCGTCAGTTATTTTTACGTTGTGGTTAGTTTTTCACGTGCTTGTCAGTTGTATACGTTTTCGCCAATAATTTTACGTTTTCATAAGTATATTACGTTTTCGTCAGTTTTTTTAAGTTTTTTTCTTCGATTTAGTCCGTTTTCGTCAGTATTTTTACGTTTTCGTCTGATTTTTTACGTTTTCGTATGATTTTTATGCTTTCGTCAGAATATTTACGTTTTCGTCTTATTTTTTACATTTTCGTCAGTATTTATATATTTTTGTCTCATATTTTACGTTATCGTCCGATTTTTTTACGTTTTAGTCTAATTTTTTACGTTTTCGTCAGCATTTTATGTTTTCGTCAGTAAGTTTACATTCACATATGTATTTTTAAGTTTTCGTTAGTGTTTTTATGTTTTCGTCCGGAATGTGCAAAATATTTTGAGCAAAACGTAAAAACGCTGATAAAAACGTAAAAAAAACGAACGAAAACGTAAAAATACAGACAAAAATATAAAAATCTAGACGAAAACGTAAAAAAAGTTCACGTCTTCGCTACTATTAAACTTGCGTCTTTCCAGTATAGGAAAATAACATAACGTTGTTTTTCTGATATTTGGTATTCTTTTTAAGGTTTATCCAAGTGTAAAGGTTTTTGTTTTCATTAATGTGTGTTTGTGAGGTTTAGATATGAAATTTATTTATTAATTTTGAAATATATATTTTTAAATTCGGATAGAATGTTAAATCTTTTAATAATATCTATTTTTAATATAAATTTGAGAATCATATTATAGCAATATATTTGGTTAGGGTTTCACCATCGGGTCAACCCGGTCAAGTCACTGGGAAAGGAGATCGATCATTAGGTCAGCCCGATCGAGTCACTGGGTCATGGGTTCATCGTCAATGGTTCATTCATATTAAGAAAAAAACAAATCCCGCTCGTTGACCACAAATAAACGTTACTTAATCGTAAACTATAACTAAAATATACTAAAGGTTAAATTACAGATTCAAGAAACTAATACGCATGACAATAAACCCTCCGGAACAAGAAAAAAAACGACCCCGCCCATTGGGCGGGTTACGACGCTAGTATATATATATATATGTATATATATATATATATATATATATATATATATATATATATATATATATATATATATATATATATATATATATATATATATATATATATATATATATATATATATATATATATATATATATATATATATATATATATATATATATATATATATATATATATATATATATATATATATATATATATATATATATATATATATATATATATATATATATATATATATATATATATATATATATATATATATATATATATATCGAGGCCTTAACAGTAGCTTTAAGATTGGGTCAAAAGGGAGGAGTTAGCTAAAACATGTAAGGGCATAGGGTTTTTTTTTACAGAGATCATGGGTTTGGTTAGGTTGGCGTTTGGCTAATAGTTGATGACTAAAAACCGGGACTGTTTTGGGAGAAAAGTAAACGGGATAGGTATCAAGTTTAACTAAGTTAAGGACTTGTTAGGGACGAGAAATGGAATGCTTAGAGCATATAAAAGGGGTATATATATGGGATAATGTTAGATATCCATCATAGGTTGATGAATCATTTTAGTATTTGGTTCATGAATTGATTGGGTGCATTTGTTTGTTAGCTTTTTGCTAGTGCGTGGATTGTTAGAGAAGCTCAATCAGGTGAGTTTCATAGTCCCATATCTTTTTATGTTTTTTTACTTTCAGATGGGATGGAAGAGACACTGTATGGTTTTGTAACTATTGTTGTGAATGTTGTTATGGTTTAGGATGGACTTGTGTGTACACTTATGTGATTAACTGCTATGTGATTCTTGATTGTGTTTATGATTTAGATCGGGTGACACGTACCCTCTCAGTTATTATGGTTTGACTTGGTACCAAGGGGATGTTGACAAGGCGGGGCCTTGGGATTGGTTCATAGGTGTATGGGCGCCTATGGGACCATGGTGATTGGTAAGGCTGGGAGCCTTGGAATTGTGGTGAATGGTTAATCTTGAATGTTAGTTGTTAATATATAATTGTAGCATATTGTCCATATGTTCTTTGGTTGATGGTTATTATTCACAGCTCATAACTTGATTTTGGCGTTGGAGTCTAAACCTATGACTCTCACCAACATTATTGTTGACTTGTTTTAGTGTCTCTTTCATGTGTTAATGTGGTTAAGCGTGAGAACATAAGTGGCTAGGATTGGAGTCGCGTAGGAATGCATTTAGAAGGAGATCCCCGTTCCTTCATAAATTTCTTTTGTTTGATTGAATAAGTGATACTACGAGTTCCTTTATGTTGATGTTTGTTTTATTTGTTTGTCTTAGGTAAGAGGTGGGACTTTTATCTACTTACCTAGACTCCTGCATTGTTGAGATATTGTCATGACATTAGTGTCACCTTTTATGACATTTCTAGTTCATATAGTTCTCTCTATAGACACGCTATTGTTGTGATGATATCCATACGTCGCGCCCCATATTCCGCCATAGTGGGGTGTAACAAAAGTCGTATTGAGACTTGCTTTGTGATTAATCTGCCATGTAGGGGTGAGTATTTGAATTTTGAGAGTGAGCTACCATCATGTTAGGGAGTCGACTTTGAAGTGCAAAAGGGGAAATAGACGAGTGTGATGAAGCTTACAACAATGATAAGGAGGATAAGGAGCTGGTGTCTCCGGAACTAATCACATGATGAATTTCTTTGTATCTTATTTTCTTTTTGTGATCGAACTTATTTAAACCTTTATGTCATGGCATTGTGATGGAAATTATTATGTTCGGTAATGATTGTAGTGACATACATGCGAAAACCTTGGTTTCCTCGAATCTTTTAGCTACTAGGCATAGCCATTGTTCATATGATTAACAATCAAAGCAGAAAAGAACAATAACTATGTAACAAGGTGTTTGGGCACAAAGAACACATGAATTAAACAAACGGATTGCTAATTATATTAATAATCAACAATCACTAGGTGTGTATACATTGAATCCTACACCTAGTCGACACACGCTTTAGGTTTACATTGTGAATGAAAGATATGAAAAACCTAATAACCCTTGGTTCCTTTTATAGTGTAAGGATTAGGGTTTTACAAGAGATAATTATGAATAAACATGAATATCTTCTATCTAAATAACTAATACAGAATATATTCTGCATACTCATCCTAAATAGAAGCTTCCAACAACGTTTGACTTTTGTTGACTTTTGTCAACGCCTGATTTGTTCTTGACATTGCTTAGATTACACTTTTCAACGCATGATTTGTTCTTGTCAACGCCTGGATTACACTTGTCAATGCTTAGACAAATGCCTTCATGTTTTCTTCGTTTTTAAGTTTCTGCCACATCAACTTTTTGACCCAACAATCTTCCCCTAGTTGATGTCGGCAAAACTCTTTGTGTATCTCTTGTAAGTTTTACATCATCTTCAAATTGCTTCCCCTCAATTGTAGCATGTATGTCTTCCCCTTTTTTCACATCAACAAGAAAGTAAACAATGTATGCAATCTTGAAGATTCTCCAAATGTAGGATCTATGTAATGATCTTGAAGAAAATAACTATAATATTCTTGATCTAGAAGTAGAATAACCCAAACCTATGTTCCATATCTTGTACGATGTGATGAAGTGTGTTGCAGATACAAAAAT
The DNA here is from genome assembly GCA_025667525.1 of Glebionis coronaria. Lineage (NCBI taxonomy): Eukaryota > Viridiplantae > Streptophyta > Magnoliopsida > Asterales > Asteraceae > Glebionis > Glebionis coronaria. Next base: position 577,781,121 of record CM046878.1, read on the forward strand.
CCTCATCCTTTGTGAGACACTGAGCACGACAATGTAACTCCTTCAAGTGATAGAAAATATGTGCATAGAGTACCATAAGAAAAATCACATATTCCTAGATCTTGTATCACTTCATTAGTAACAATGTAAGCACAAACAAGTTACCTTAAAAGTCCGTGACTGGAAGTGCACGACTTAAAGATATGATAGAACACAAACTCGTGAAAATCTTCTTCAAACATCAAACTTACCATAAGAATTCTTCCCCTTAAGCCAACACCTCTTCATGACGACTCTCAATCTTCATATCATATGTAAAAGTAAAAGAAGGATAACTCTTTTACAAGGATATCCCGATTACATAATCAAATCCAATAAAGTTCTTCATAAATTGTTACTAACTCGCATTAAAATCATTAATCCATTTTAAAAAAAAATATCCGAGCCATAAATATCAAATTGATATCTGTATAAAAACGGAGATTCCATGTACCTTTGCATGTAAATACTTCTTTTTGTGTGCTAAAAACGTATCAATTTTTCAAACAGCAGCTATTCCTTTGTTGTCCAACATCCTCTTTGTCCAATATCCTTTTCATGTATATTGTCCAATATCGGACAATACCTAACAATGCTTGGACAAACATTCCTCGGACAACACATGTCAACGCTTTTCTATCATCGTTAACTTATTCTTTGTCAGCGTTTGAATAACAAACATCAGCGGCTAACCATAAATAGTAACGTATCTTTAAAATGTGATAAGTCAAATCATATAATATTCTTCCAAGATTTTAGGCAATAATGAAGAGATTACTGATTTGATGCAAATATCCACGTTACTATAACTGTGTGAAGAAAAACCTCGTGTTAAATTAATCCTATAAAATAGGATATCACCCATGTCTTCACACGATATGCCTTCACATCCCATGAAATTAGGAACTAATTTAGTTTGAGATAGAGAGCAAGTATAATTTCCATAAACAAAGTATATATTATGATTCTTGAAAGACAACCTCTCAAAAATCACAACTGTATTCTTTGTCCATGTTATCCATACCTGCTGAAATCTCTTCACGTTTGAACATTCCATATCTTCATTATATGTTTTAGATAATGTATAACAGCCACGATCACCTTTTGAAAAGGTGAAATCATCAAAACGAATACCTGTTGTTATCAGATATTCACGAGCCACCATTCTGCTTGGTACATTCTTTTGGCAGCAGCAATGATTACCGAATTTATCTACACCATACGTCTGATTATATAGAATGTTCTTCAATCAGAACCAATAATTATAGCATCCATGAATATGTAACAAGCATAAGATCATAGATCTAGGGTTTGTAGGAAAACCTTAAACCAATGATTGTAGCAGCCATAAACATACACAAGGACATCAAGTAGCTTTCATGGAACATATATCTCTACAAGGGCTCGTCATCAATCCATGGATTGACTCACCAAAGCAAGTAGAGACATCAAACAATCATCTTTTCAGAATTAGGGTTTGCATGAAGAACCCTTTTCTGCTGTCAACTTTAGGACATAATAACTTTTTCTTGAGAATAGAACTTGGCAATCCCTCCGGTGGATGTCTAGATATATGTCTATAGAACACACATAAGAAATTTCGTGACGATCCAACGGTCCAATAAAAAGGTATGACCTTCTGAATACTGCTGCGCACACAAAAACGTCCAGAAAAAACCCTATACGAATTTTTCTTCCATCACATAACACGAACACCTTGTTGGTCCTAGCATCACGAGCCACGAGTCTCTGATACCAACTGTGGAAACCTTGGTTTCCTCGAATATTTTAGCTACTAGGCATAGCCACTGTTCATATGATTAATAATCAAAGCGGAAAAGAACAATAACTATGTAACAAGGTGTTTGGGCACAAAGAACACATGAATTAAACAAACGGGTTGCTAATTATATTAATAATCAACAATCACTAGGTGTGTATACATTGAATCCTACATCTAGTCGACACACGCTTTAGGTTTACATTGTGAATGAAAGATATGAAAAAACCTAATAACCCTTGGTTCCTTTTATAGTGTAAGGATTAGGGTTTTACAAGAGATAATTATGAATAAACATGAATATCTTCTATCTAAATAACTAATACATAATATATTCTTCATACTTATCCTAAATAGAAGCTTCCAACAACGTTTGACTTTTGTTGACTTCTGTCAACGCCTGATTTGTTCTTGACAATGCTTGGATTACACTTGTCAACGCCTGATTTGTTCTTGTCAACGCCTGGATTACACTTGTCAATGCTTAGACAAATGCCTTCATGTTTTCTTCGTTTTTGAGTTTCTGCCACATCAACTTTTTGACCCAACAATACATTGCCACTGTCTTGTTGAATCCTCAACGCAATCTAAATTACCCCCATGATCTATGATGTGTCTTTATTAACTCTTTTGAGTTTTGTTTGATGAACCATTGTAGCTTGTGTTGTTCGTGCATGTAGTATCCATGAGATGTCCTAATAAAGAAATCCTTCTTTTATCTTGATGTTTATACTTATCATGTTTCTTTCTTTTGTGATGATAGAAGAAGGAGTAAGGGAATCATATTTATGTCATTAGTGGATCACCACGTGACTGAGTTTCTTGAAATATGTCAATAAAGCTAACAACTGCTATTGTGAACACTATGATCGAGTGAGCTATTGCTAGAACACTTGAAGCTGATCGTGCTACAAGGAATCAAGATGTTGAAGTTGATGCTGCTGGGAATAATGATGATGCTGCTAGGAATAATGATGATGCTGTTGGGAATAATGATGATGCTACTGGGAATAATGATGATGTTGCTGGGAATAATGATGATGCTGCTGATCCAGATGAGAGTGTTGCTACTGTTCTGCAAGTTTCAATCTTCTTCAAACATCAAACTTACCATAAGAATTCTTCCCCTTAAGCCAACACCTCTTCATGACGACTCTCAATCTTCATATCATATGTAAAAGTAAAAGAAGGATAACTCTTTTACAAGGATACCCCGATTACATAATCAAATCCAATAAAGTTCTTCATAAATTGTTACTAACTCGCATTAAAATCATTAATCCATTTTAAAAAAAATATCCGAGCCATAAATATCAAATTGATATCTGTATAAAAACGGAGATTCCATGTACCTTTGCATGTAAATACTTCTTTTTGTGTGCTAAAAACGTATCAATTTTTCAAACAGCAGCTATTCCTTTGTTGTCCAACATCCTCTTTGTCCAATATCCTTTTCATGTATATTGTCCAATATCGGACAATACCTAACAATGCTTGGACAAACATTCCTCGGACAACACATGTCAACGCTTTTCTATCATCGTTAACTTATTCTTTGTCAGCGTTTGAATAACAAACATCAGCGGCTAACCATAAATAGTAACGTATCTTTAAAATGTGATAAGTCAAATCATATAATATTCTTCCAAGATTTTAGGCAATAATGAAGAGATTACTGATTTGATGCAAATATCCACGTTACTATAACTGTGCGAAGAAAAACCTCGTGTTAAATTAATCCTATAAAATAGGATATCACCCATGTCTTCACACGATATGCCTTCACATCCCATGAAATTAGGAACTAATTTAGTTTGAGATAGAGAGCAAGTATAATTTCCATAAACAAAGTATATATTATGATTCTTGAAAGACAACCTCTCAAAATCACAACTGTATTCTTTGTCCATGTTATCCATACCTGCTGAAATCTCTTCACGTTTGAACATTCCATATCTTCATTATATGTTTTAGATAATGTATAACAGCCACGATCACCTTTTGAAAAGGTGAAATCATCAAAACGAATACCTGCTGTTATCAGATATTCACGAGCCACCATTCTGCTTGGTACATTCTTTTGGCAGCAGCAATGATTACCGAATTTATCTACACCATACGTCTGATTATATAGAATGTTCTTCAATCAGAACCAATAATTATAGCAGCCATGAATATGTAACAAGCATAAGATCATAGATCTAGGGTTTGTAGGAAAACCCTAAACCAATGATTGTAGCAGCCATAAACATAAACAAGGACATCAAGTAGCTTTCATGGAACATATATCTCTACAAGGGCTCGTCATCAATCCATGGATTGACTCACCAAAGCAAGTAGAGACAGCAAACAATCATCTTTTCAGAATTAGGGTTTGCATGAAGAACCCTTTTCTGCTGTCAACTTTAGGACATAATAACTTTTTCTTGAGAATAGAACTTGACAATCCCTCCGGTGGATGTCTAGATATATGTGTATAGAACACACATAAGAAATTTCGTGACGATCCAACGGTCCAATAAAAAGGTATGACCTTCTGAATACTGCTGCGCACACAAAAACGTCCAGAAAAAACCCTATACAAATTTTTCTTCCATCACATAACACGAACACCTTGTTGGTCCTAGCATCACGAGCCACGAGTCTCTGATACCAACTGTGGAAACCTTGGTTTCCTCGAATATTTTAGCTACTAGGCATAGCCATTGTTCATATGATTAACAATCAAAGCGGAAAAGAACAATAACTATGTAACAAGGTGTTTGGGCACAAAGAACACATGAATTAAACAAACGGATTGCTAATTATATTAATAATCAACAATCACTAGGTGTGTATACATTGAATCCTACATCTAGTCGACACACGCTTTAGGTTTACATTGTGAATGAAAGATATGAAAAACCTAATAACCCTTGGTTCCTTTTATAGTGTAAGGATTAGGGTTTTACAAGAGATAATTATGAATAAACATGAATATCTTCTATCTAAATAACTAATACATAATATATTCTGCATACTTATCCTAAATAGAAGCTTCCAACAACGTTTGACTTTTGTTGACTTCTGTCAACGCCTGATTTGTTCTTGACAATGCTTGGATTACACTTGTCAACGCCTGATTTGTTCTTGTCAACGCCTGGATTACACTTGTCAATGCTTAGACAAATGCCTTCATGTTTTCTTCGTTTTTGAGTTTCTGCCACATCAACTTTTTGACCCAACAATACATTGCCACTGTCTTGTTGAATCCTCAACGCAATCTAAATTACCCTCATGATCTATGATGTGTCTTTATTAACTCTTTTGAGTTTTGTTTGATGAACCATTGTAGCTTGTGTTGTTCGTGCATGTAGTATCCATGAGATGTCCTAATAAAGAAATCCTTCTTTTATCTTGATGTTTATACTTATCATGTTTCTTTCTTCTGTGATGATAGAAGAAGGAGTAAGGGAATCATATTTATGTCATTAGTGGATCACCACGTGACTGAGTTTCTTGAAATATGTCGATAAAGCTAACAACTGCTATTGTGAACACTATGATCGAGTGAGCTATTGCTAGAACACTTGAAGCTGATCGTGCTACAAGGAATCAAGATGTTGAAGTTGATGCTGCTGGGAATAATGATGATGCTGTTGGGAATAATGATGATGCTGCTGGGAATAATGATGATGCTGCTGGGAATAATGATGATGTTGCTGGGAATAATGATGATGCTGTTGATCCAGATGAGAGTGTTGCTACTGTTATGCAAGTTTCAAGAGAATGTATATATGCTAGTTTCATGAGATGCGGTCCTACGCAATTTTGTGGTACTAGTGGTGCAGTAGAATTACGTAGATAGATTGATAAGATAGAGAGTACTTTTGAGATTAGTGTGTGTTCAGAAACTAATAAGGTGAAATTTGCTGCTGCTAAATTTCAGGATGATTCATTAAGATGGTGGAATAGCTAAGTGACTACTGTAGGATTAGTTGTGACTAATAGTAGGGCATGGACTGTGACTAAAGAATTATTGACTGTTAAGTTTTGTACCGAGGATGAACTAGGAAAGCTGGAAGAAGAATTGAAACAATTAGTGTTAAGAAATGATAATATTACTGCTTATACTAGGAGGGTTTTTTAGTTGTGTTTGCTATGCCCTTATGCTTTTGTGAATGACCGTAAGACCATGAAGCCGTACATTAAAGGATTGTCTAGCAATATCAAGGGTGAGACTACTTCTTCAAGACCTAAATCTTTCGATGAAGCTGTTCAGATGGCGCATGCTTTAATAGACGTGAAAGTGCAAGATAAGAAAGATAGCAATACTGGAAACAATAAGAGAAAGTGGGAATCTGCTCAGTCCAACTAGAATCAAGGTCAGAATTGTGAGGACTACCGTAATAACAATAACCAAAGTCAGAACCGAAACCAGTATTTAATCTATGGAAGGAATGAGGGAATTCATGCAGCCACTGCGTCTAGAAGTAACAAGATAAATCCCAAGTGTGTTTGCTGTACTTTATACCATGTACGTAATTTTCCACATTTGCAACTGAAATTAGGACAACCTGGTTAGAAAGCTGCTAAGTGTAGGACAAGAGGATTAGTCACTAGAATTAGTACCTCTGGAATTATGATATGTTTTAGCTGTGGTGAGAAAGGACACAAGAAAGGGAATTGTCCAAGGAAAGGAAATCGACAAGATAAGAATGTTGTCGCTCCAGCTTATGTTTTGGGTGATGCTGACAAACCTTAAGGTCTGAAAGCTGTAATGGTATGTTCTTATTTAACACTACCTATGTTAGTGTGTTGTTTGAGTTTAGATTAGATATAAGTCTTAGAAATGTAAACATCCAGTCTCTTTATCAACAGAGAATTAGTAAGATTAACAACTAACTATGATGTGGAGTTAACCAATGGAAAGGTTGTTAGCATTAGTTCTATACTGAGAGTGTTCCTTGAAATTAGGGAAGTATGTGTTTAATATCGACTTGATGCTCATAAAGTTGGGATTCCTGGATGTAGATTATTGTCATAAATTGCTTAGTTACGCGTAGTGTTGATGCTTGAGATTGAACCAATCTTTACCATAAATTGATAGCTGCTGGTTTAGATTTTGCTGAGAAGCTGAGTGTTAACTGTGAAAGGGGATGAGTGAACTATCCCTTTTGGGAAGTGTGTCTTGTTGGGAAATGAGGAAATAGGAGAGGGATAGATGTATTTCTAGCTTAGGTAATTAGTAATAGGGTAGTCGAGGAGAAGTTGGGAGATCTGTTAATGATTCGAGAGTATTTTGAGGTTTTCCTAAAGTTTTGCAGAGTTGTTGCCGTCTTGTGAAGAGAAGTTTGTGTTAATTGAGTGTTGTAAGCAACATGTGTAGTGCTCATGCGTTTTGTCGAGTAGTATTTGTACACCTTATCATTTGGAACCATCAGAGTAGAAGGGGTTATCCGATCATTTGCGAGAATAGATGAATAAGGGATGTATTAGATTAAGTTTCGTTACAGTGGTGATCTCTTTCATTGTTTGTCAAGAAGGATGGATTGCTTCGGATGTATATCGACTATTGTGAGCTTAAAAAAATAACCGCCAAGAATCGGTGTCCACTGCTGAGGATTGATGTTATTTGACCAATTGTAAGGGTCCATGGTGTACTCAAAGATCACTTTGAGGTCTGGTTATCATTAATTGATAGTTAGGGAAGAAGATATTCCTATAGTTATTTTTCGTACTTGATATGAGTACTTTAAGTTTCAAGTGATGTTTTTGGAATTGACGAACGCGTCTTCCGTATTTATGAACTTGATGAATCATGTTTGTAAGTTGTACTAGGATGAGTTAGTCATTGTATCTATTGACGATATTCTATTTTACTCCAAGGGAAAAGAGGAACATAAGTAGCATATGAGGATAATTTTGGAATGATTGGAAAAAGAGAAGCTGTATGTAAAGTTCACTATGTGTGAATGTTGGTTGAAATATTTTTGTTTTCTAAGGCAGTTGATTGACAACAAAGGTATTCGTGAAGATCTTTCCAAGATTGAAATTGTTAGAAGTATTTAAAGTGATGGTCAAAGAAGTGAAGTCACATATTATATGACCACCCCTTAGGGGGAGATTGTTAGAAGTATTTAAAGTGATGGTCATATAATATACCGTTGCGAAGCTCGTGGAAAATGCTATTCAACAGTGTCGAGAGTTCTATGTCATTATTATGCATGAAACGGGAATTAGTCCCGAACACTCAAATGAGGAAGGCCTACTATTCATGTAAGCCTTAGTATAAAAGGCATAACCATCCTCATTTGTGTGTGTGTCTCCTATTGTATCTTTTCTCTTCTTCTTGTTTTAGAGAGAGAACCTCTCCTTAGTTTCTCTCACTAGAATCATCTACCTTGTATCTTTCTAATTCTTCTTCATCTAATCTAATATTCCATTCTTAGTTTTAATCTTGATCTTATTCATCTATATTTCTTATTCTATAAGTCGTGTGATTAGTTCTAACAAGTGGTATCATTCGCCAAGGGATTCGTATTGAAGCCTTTCGTGTGATTTTGATTGTTTTTCGCCAAAACATCAAAAACATTTTCGTGTTTGTTTGTGTGTCTAAGTCGTATACGTTCTTTAAATCGTGTAGTAGTGATTTAGGCATCTTGGTTTTGGCTAAAACTCAAGTTTTTGGATCAAAAGTTGATAAATTTCTTGTTTGTTCATCTTTCCGAAATTCTTGCAAGTTTCTCCATCGGAAAGTACAAAGCACGTGAGGCCAGATCGCAATAACCTTAGGTTCTACTTTGCGATCTATACATTCCGATACCTTATTCCGTTCTGGACATTCCAATCGTTCTTTGCGATCTGGGATTCCGACGGCTCTTAAGGAACTTTGAGTCGTTACTCTGCCAAATTGATTTTAGCCACATTCCGATCTGAAGTTATTCCGATCTGAAGATTCCGATCTGAACATTCCGATCTAAGCATTCCGACAGGTCATCATTGCGATCTAGGATTCCGATAGTAGGACATTCCGATAGAAGCACATTCCGATCTAGGATTCCGATCAACACATTCCGATCTAGGATTTCGATCTACACATTCCGATCTAGGATTCCGATCTGCACATTCCGATAGAGCGATAGAGGGACATTCCGATGGATCATTCCGATCAACATTCCGATGGAAATTCTGTTTGAGTAATTTTTAGACTTAGCCACTATCTAGACTTGGCGGGAAAACCATAGTAAAATTTAATTTTTCCTAGACCATTTTTAGGCCATTTAAGCTTCAATTTCAAATTTTGGCTATGCGAAAAAAATTTCGACCAAAAATTCAAATTTTCGGACCAAAATTCAAAATTTTAGGCCAAATTTCAAATTTTTAGGTTTTATTTTTATTAAAAATTTCATTTTTTTCAAGTTTTTTCCCTACTAGTTATTGGCTATTTCTAACTCGATTTCACATTTTAGTGTTTCAAAATTTTTTCGGATTACCGTTTTGTCGGACTGAGGAATTTTTTTGTCGGGCTAAAAAATTTTGGCAAACTTTGATTTTGTTGACACCCCAACACACGCTTTCTACGAATTGAGATCCTGTTTTTCACACGACTTCTACTATGACTTATCAACAAGACAATGATGCTGCGGATTTTAAGCATCGTGATAGCCATGTAAGAAAGAAGAGGAATGCTGCCCATCTCCAGTCTCAGCTTCTTATAGCACAAAAGGAAGAAGCAGGAATTCCACTTCTAGCTAAAGAGTTTGATCTCATGGCATCTACAGCAGCATATGATGAGGAACAAGAGGTGACTACCGACTCCATCTTGATGGATAACACACAACAATCATCCACATCGGTAGTTAAACCTGACAGAGCTCCTGTGTATGATTCAGACGGTTCCTCTGAGGTACACCCACGTCTCAATGATAATGATTTATATAATATGTCTAATCAGGAGGAAGAGTATACCGAGTCACTTGAGCCTTCCACTGAGACACACGGGGTTCAAACGAATAATATCAATATTATTTCTAATGCACCCAGTGTGGACCTTAGTGGGGATCAAGTAGCCCAACCTACAACTCTTCCTGACGAGACGCATGCGTATTATAAATCATTATTTGATAAGCTTGCCAAGGATGTTGCTCATGCGAATGTGGTTAATAATAAGTTTAGAGAAACTAATGCCAAATTGACCACTGAGCTTACGGGATATAAGGAACGGGAGAAAAGTTTTGAGACTCATCATGCTAAAATCAAGGAACTTGAACAAGCTCATGCTACATCGGTTTATCAAGAAAAATGCACCACTAAGAAATTAAATGCCTTACATTTAAGTAGTGCAAAAAAGATAAGCGAATTGAATGATGAAATCACCTCTCTTAATAAACAGCTTTCAACTGAAAAATCTATCGTTTCTGATTTAAAAGGAGAAATAAAAAAGCTGAAACATGATTTCAAAATTCGAGAAGATGGGCTTCTTGAGGATTTTTGCAATGCTCAGGATAGGATTAGGGACTTAGACAACCTTTTGGTAAAACGTGGACAATCTATGCAGATGATAAATATGCTCGCACCTAAAGTGAATGAGATAAATTACACCCGTTACAAAATGGCTTTAGGTTGTCCTCTTCCTCCCAATCCAGAATATCTTAAGCAGGTTCAGGCCACAAATCAAACTCTATATAATGGTAGTGTGCTCCTGTCTGATGAGCATGATCCTCCTAGTGTGCATGATTCTGAGGAAACTACTGAACTTGCTGAAGAAACTCGTTTAAGAATGAAAAAACTTGATAAAGAAGTGACACCTGTTTACTATCCAAAAGTTAATCCTCCAACAGTTTTTGTTCGATCTAAAACTAGTACCGAATTGCTTTTGCTACCTAGTGAGGAATTGACAGAGGATCCTCCTAAACCGAGTGTTGCACGACGATTTCTTAACGAGCTCAAAGATAATTTTGTCATTCTCAAACGGGTTGTTAACGCCAAAATGACGGGAGGAAACTTTACATCACCCGTTCATGTCGAGTTACAAAAAGTGCTTCATACTGAAATCAATCCGATTATTAATCAAGTTGATGCGAGGATAGGCAATCTTGAGAACGCTTTTCTAAAAGAACTAGCCAAATTTGTTGAAGACTTTAAATCTTTGGCGAAGGAGGCTGATGAATCTCTTGATAGAATTAAAGTTTTGGAAAGCGACCTCGCATGTCTCTCAAAATCAAGTGACAGTGGTGATTGTGTTGATAGTAACCCCGTTGCGGTAAACATCTCTGTGTCAGACAATGAAACCCTCCAAAATGAGCTTGATCGTACGAAAGAGAAAATGGAGTCTTATGTCATCAAAAAGGACAACGAATTCACCGATCTTTGGAATAAATATGTCAAAAAATGTGATGAATGTAAGGATGACAAACTCTCGTATGATAAAGCTTACAATGAACTACAACAAACAATCGAACAGCTAAAAGCTCAGTTAGGAGGTGAATATCATGACAATGAGCCTTCAACAAATGTTAATCAAAAAGAGTTCACGATTCTTCAACACCGATATGATTTTCTTCAGAAACATTGTCATTCTCTTGAACTTGCTTTGCAAACCAAAGTTGGAAAAGTTCCTGATGACAGTAATTTACAAGTAAAACTCTCTGAATCGTTTCGTGAATTGAATGAAAAGAGTAAGGATATTTCTGATCTGAAAGCTCAGTTGCAAGACAAAGACATCGCGATTGCTGAGTTACAGAAACTTGTTGGAAAAATGGGTGGAAAAACTGTGGAACCTAAGGTTGTAAAATCAGTTGTTAGACAACCCAATTCGTACAAAGTACCAAAGCCATCTATCTTAGGAAAACCGCCTTCTAATGTTTCTAGGTTACCTCCTAATACCGATGTGCAATCAACTATTCCAAAACCAGCCATATCACCCTATGTTCCTCCATTTAGAAAACCCACTCTTGCTAAACACAACTCTGTGAATGCACCTTCCACTACTCCTAAGAGTACTCCCAAGCCTGTGATTCTTACTCCCACAAAGGAATCTAAAGGGTCAAATGATGTTGTTCAAACCAACAATCTAGGGAAGGGTATACCAAAAGGGAACACTCAGAAAGTAAACCATGTGTATTCACCACCTAGTAAACAACCAACTACTAGAGTTCAACACATTCCCACCGGTAGTCAACCAAAACCTAGGATCCCTTACCAGCAACCTAGGAATTGGCAATCACCAATAGGTAGCCGTGTTTCGAACATAGTGCCTGAACGGTCAGCAAACCCTAGGTACACAAGACCTTTCGAGAATCCCAAACTCACTGTATGCCCCACGTGCAAAAAGGGCATTCACCATGGAAATCATGCTCATTGCATTCTGCAATACCTCTATGAGGTAAACTCTCGTGCTTTCACACAAAGAAAGAATGCAGAATTCCATAAGCCAACAAGGAGATTCCCACCCGTCACAAAGAAAAGCAATGACAATAAATCCTCAAGGCGGATCAATGCAAGATCTAGTTTCTCTCCAAAGAAGTCTTCCGCTGTGCAAGAGAACACTAATCCTCGATCTAGTCTTCAGTGGAAACCCACGGGTAGGATCTTTAAGGAAGTCGGTCTTAAGTGGATTCCCATCAAGAAGAGTGATGACACCTGCTCCAGCACTAATGCGAGTGTCTTGAATGTAGAAAATGCATTTGTTACTCCTAACACTAGTATTTGTGCAAATTCTTCTTCTGTCATTGCAGGTACTTCAGCGGATTCTGAATCCATTTCTTCAAAGGGTTCCAATTATGTACATACAACATCACCCTCTTCTGCTGTACAAAGGTCTATTTTGGATTATTTTAAAAAACATTGAAAATCAAAATACAAAAATATAAAACCTATAAAAACAAAACAAAAAACGAAAAAATCTTTCAAAAATACCAAAAATATTCTTCTCGACATGTCTTTCAGTTTCGATAATATGGACGTGCCTAGAAATGTCGCTCACTAACGACACGGGTGTGTACATAAAGCTCGAATGAAAGTTCAAATGTTTTTTCAAAACATGTCATTTCCCCTTTATTCAAATGATTTGCAGTTACCTCAGATTGTGACTCGTGCCTCAAAGAAAGGAAAGTTGATCACGGATGATAACTTATCCTTAACAACGAGAAAATAAAACTTTCTCGGTCATGAGCTTCCGATAAAAACATTCCATGTTTTAAGCTCATGTAAACGACTTACAGTTAAATGTCAGACTGTAACTCGAACTTCAAATAAAGGAGAGTGTATTTTTAAAGATAACTTATCCTAATAACGGGTAGAGCAATCTATCTCGGGTTGAGCTTGTCACAAAACATTTAACGTTTTGAGCTCAACATAATGGCTTATAGTCACATGTCAGACTATAACCCGGTCCCTAAATAAAGGAAACTCTTCGACTTATCCTCAACAACGAGAAATTCATTTTTCTCGGTCATGAGCTTATATCAAAACATTCAAAGTTTTAAGCTCATGAACACAATTCTTCTCGGACTTTTGAGCACAATTTTTCAAAGTATTTCAAAATAATGTGCTCATATACTCCCCTATTTAAATAGAATCTCTTTTCGAGGGGGAGTATAATGATTTCATAAACATTTGTTCCAAAGTTTCATGACACATTATTCTCTCCATGTTTCATCACTAATTTCACAAAAATTTCAATTTCATGCAATTTTTGAGGGGGAGAATAGTGATTAAAATGTGTTATCTTGAATAAGATCTTTGATATAAGTGCTTTCTCTTCCTAATATGTGCAAAAATCTCTCCTTTTATGATGCACATATGTAGGGGGAGCGTTTTTGGTGATATAGAAAACTTTCAAGGTGTAAACATTGATTTCATCAACACCTTGACTGCATTTTCAAATGATTTTTCTGGTTGCGATATCCATACCCTTCAACACATAAATTCACGATGGTATTGGTGTCAAAAGGTGGTTAGGTATTCGTCCTATGATCCAACCAGAACCGGAGGGATCTTCCCAGGGACTATCCATTAGAACTTAGAAGTCCTTAGGAAAGATGGAGTAGTTGAGTGTACGGGAATAATGCCGACTAATGACTTAAGCTAGCACTGGAACAATCACAACAAGGTGCTAGTTATGACGTCTTGGTAAGCATTGAAGGGGTTGAAGAATGAAAAAGAAATGTAAGGATAAAGGGTGTAAAGAAAGAAGCCCTCCATACAACTTAGGCAGAAACCGGGTCAATACATCTATTATCAGAATCACTTTGATGATTTCTGATACTGAAGACAAAGCATCATGGACCCAGTGATGCAATGCACAACCCTTCCCAGCCTACTCAAGCTTCTCTCAAAAGAAGTTTGTTTTATTGTCATGGAGTTCAACTCATTTCTATCAACTTTCTCACTCCGAGATTGTAGATATTGAATAGGTGGCAGTCTGCTCCAGCCTCCGATCACCAAATAAACGTGCACTTATAGAGTCTAGAGCCAACGAGATTCATCAAAAATCTCATTAGGACACTTATTCCATAGATCAATTGTTGTTCATCATTAGAACACAAGCGATGATTTACAGAGTCCTACGCTCTATCCTTGTGGTATTGCTAGAACATTCAGAGTGATACTCTTTAGTATTCACAGTGATGAATGGAAATCCTTCCAGTGTTAACATCAAACAACACTGCGGTAGGTCATATGTAAGATTCACTTAAATTAAACATATGTTAACTGGAAAGCAACAGTGGTTTGATTCTTAATTGATTCAAACTCGTTCCAGGTCTCGACGCAATATCTTTATGATCTTGCCAGAACATTCAGAGTAATACTTTTCAGTATTTACAGTGACGAATGGAAATCCTTCCAGTGTCATCATCAAACAACATTGCGGTAGGTAACTTGTGCGATTCTATATGAATCAAACTTGTGTCAACTGGAAAGCAATGATGGTTTGATTCTTAAATGATTCAGACTTGTTCCAGGAAAGTGAATTGACGACTTAATCAGCAGAATGGAACTGCATGATTCACTCCTTACTTTGAGTTATCTTTCGATATATTCAAGTACTGAGAACGGCTACCACAGCTGGAAATCCTGTCAAGGAAGTTCTTTGAACTTACCTAATCACAGGTACAGTATTCGTACTGTATAACGGGAAACCGGTGGAATGCAAACGGTGGCGTTATTTCAAGAGTCGCAATTCAAGGCCACATATTCAGGATTATTGAAGAAATCTCAAAGAACATCTAAAGACAAAGACTTCTGCTACTCTGATGATCAAAGGAGATTGTTAACAAGCTTTCATGACAACACAAAACATGAGTATGTGGGCAAAGACACAAGAACACAAGCTGGCAAAGTTACAAGATCAAGTCAAGGCAAATATCAAAGATCCAAGATCACAAGTCATGAAAGGATCGATGAAAGAACTCTCAAGACAACGAGCTTCAAAGTCTGCAACAACAAAGAAGTGAAGTCACATAATACATGACCACCACTTAGGGGGAGATTGTTAGAAGTATTTAAAGTGATGGTCAAAGAAGTGAAGTCACATATTATATGACCACCCCTTAGGGGGAGATTGTTAGAAGTATTTAAAGTGATGGTCATATAATATACCGTTGCGAAGCTCGTGGAAAATGCTATTCAACAGTGTCGAGAGTTCTATGTCATTATTATGCATGAAACGGGAATTAGTCCCGAACACTCAAATGAGGAAGGCCTACTATTCATGTAAGCCTTAGTATAAAAGGCATAACCATCCTCATTTGTGTGTGTGTCTCCCATTGTATCTTTTCTCTTCTTCTTGTTTTAGAGAGAGAAACTCTCCTTAGTTTCTCTCACTAGAATCATCTACCTTGTATCTTTCTAATTCTTCTTCATCTAATCTAATATTCCATTCTTAGTTTTAATCTTGATCTTATTCATCTATATTTCTTATTCTATAAGTCGTGTGATTAGTTCTAACAGAAATGATCAAGGATTGGTCGGTACCAACGACGCCGACAGAAATCTGTTTATTCTTTGGTCTAAGTTGTGTATTATCGGAGGTTTATCGAAAGGTTTACTGATTGTTAAACCATTGATTAAGCTGACTAAGAAGAATTGGATGTTTGAGTCCCACTTATACATCTAAACATGTAAGTTTTGAGATCTGGTCCTTATCAGATGAGGGAGCTACATTCTGAACACTAAAGGGGGTAGGTTGTGTTCTACACCGAGGTTGTCATCGTTGGAAGGATCTGAGTAATTTATAGTTCGTTGTGATGTGTTTCATAAGGGTTATGTAGTTGTGGTGTTTGCTTTGAGATTATAGGAAATCTTACTTATATGGAATCAAGTGTGTAGTAATTAAGGATCATAAGAGTTTGCTTCATAGTTAATTTCTTGGGAAGGAGATGATCATCAGTTATATATTCCGAGTACTTGAGTATGTTGGTGGTTATGACTGTGAGTGATTATGACTACGAGATTCGCTACCATTCGGGAAAGGCGAATGTGGTAGCTGATGCACTTATCAGGAAGGAAAGGGAAAAAGCTTCTAAGGTTTGAGTTTGGGTGATGACAAGGAGAGTGGATTAGATAGAAGGGATATTGAAACTTAAAGTTAGTGGTTTGATTTGAGAAGGATGTGAAGGTAAGTGGTTTCAACATTTTGTCAAACTTATGGAAAGGATTTTGTTGTAAAGTCAAGTGAGACATGGTATATTGAGCACTCCTAACATTCCTGAGTTGAGAGTGTGAGACTTATTGATGGAGGAACCTCACAAGTCAAGTAACCGATACATCCTAGTTTGAGTAAAGGTAAAAGTTGAGTTGAGTACTGAGTATTATACAGAGACTGATGGACAGAGTGAAAGGACGATTCGAACAATGGACAATATACTTCTGCGTGTGTGATTGACTTAGGAATTGTTAGAATTCTACGATAATGGTTATCATGCTAGTAATGAGGCTGTACTGTTGAAGGTTCATAAAGAACTTCAAATTATGAAGGTTAAAGATCGTGAGTTATGGATATAAGTTAGGTTTTCGGTGTATTGCAGAAATGTAGGTGTAATTAAATGACTGAACTAGAACTGATATTGGTAACTACTGATAAGATTGTATAGGCTAAGGATCGTTTATTAGTAACAGGGAGTTGTCAGAAGAGTTATGTTGGCAATCGAAGGAAATTGATGGAGTTTGAAGTATTGAAACATGATTATGCTTAAGGTGTCGTTATGAAGGGTGAAATTTGTTTTGAGAAACAAGGAGAGAATTCAACTTGAAGATAAGTTGCATTTTATAGAGGAAACGGTGAAGAGTTCTTAAAAGGTTGAAGCATAGTAAGATTTCTATTGTGAAGATACAAGAATTCTAGGAGTGGATTTAAATTCGCGAAGGAAGCATGAGGATTTCTTTAAGGAAAAGATTTCTCTTTTGTTCTAGAAGTATGGAATGTGAGTATAAGAGGGGTCGAGCGTCGGGACGTCGCTCTCTTTTAGGAGGGTAGGATGTGATAACCCGAACCCGAGGTCATTATTTAATATTATTTTATGAATATTTTTGAAATTTTTGATGAGCTTGACTGCTATGACGATTGGTGGTTTGATTTAAAACTGACATTGGAAGTCTTATTTTTACCTTTATACTAATTGCGAGGAGTATTAGTGATTACGATATCGACGGATGCCCGAGATTTTACGTTTTATTGTTTGTTGTTTCGATGATTATATTTTTGACATTTTGGTTTTAATTGCGTATTAAGTCGCGTCGGGACTATATTAATATCATATTTGAGTGTTTTTTTAATTTTTGAGAAGTATTTTTACGAAACCCGAGTTTCGTAAATATTTTCAAAATTGACAATATACATTTTCTACCCTTTAAACTATTAAATTGCTTTTTTGTCCAAAACTATGTAAAATTGGCAAAAGAGTTCCCTCCACCACCATATATAAACAAAATCTCACCTAACTTCTACACATTGATAACAAGTTAGAAAAATTTTCAACTCACCTCTCTCCCTCTCCTCTCTACCGTCACCTATACACAAACCACAACATCATTTAATCTTGATTTTTACTATGATCTAACCAAAAACAATATAATAAAAACTCATCAAATTCAATTGTGATTCTATTGGTATGATTTTTATACACGTGCAATGAGTTTTTATTTTTCTTATGATTTTGAGTTGATAAATATGTTAGATGATCATGCATGTGATGATCTAGCTATGATCATGTGTAGATCATGTTATTTTGTTGAAGAAAAATTATTTTGATTTTGGGGTTTTTATTTTTATGAATTATACAAGTGTTAGGATTAAGATATATTGATATTAGGGTGATATTAGAGGTAGGAGATTGAATAAAATGGGTCAAAAAGTTGATTTGGTATGATTTCTAAACATATATTTTTGGGCAGTGGGTTCAAGGCTGTTTTTGGAAATCTTATTGTTTGATTATTGTTTAACTAAAAGGATAGTGTTATGGAGATTATGATTACCTTCGATTTGATATAATGTAGAGCTTCTAACTCCAAACGAGTGTGAAGTTATGTTAGTTTGATTATTCGTGTAACGGGAGACGAGTATCGACACAATCCGATGTTGCTGTCGATATTTGGATCGAATCTCGGGGACTATAGAATGAGTTGTAGAAAGTTTCAAGGTCTTATGTTAGGTTCTAAACCTAGGGTTGTGAGTCTATTTTCAAACTCATGTGTCGGTTTTGTAAATGGAATTATTTAGAATGGTCAAAATGGTTGTATGTGTCGATGACGTAAAACTGTCCAGTTTACGTAGTTCAAAGATGTGTCGGGCAGGGAACTTTAAAAGTAAAATCTTTTGATGGGCTTTTAAGAGGACTTTCTATAGATAGTAAGTGAGATCTCTTAGTAGTATCATAAATTTTTGACGTGTTTAAGTGGGGTAAATGAGCTCGTACACTTGGTATGTACCGGCAGATTTTATCGAAAGAATAGACTAATAGAGTAAACATTTAGAATGAAGTAATAGTGTCACTTGTATGTTTTTTCTTTTGAATTGATCATGGTTTTGTGAGTTTAAATTTTTGTTACTAAGTATGGATTTTACTTAAGTCCATTTATTAACGAACGCACCTTATTTGGTAGGTTGTGGTTTTCGTGTTTATCGAGCACCATCTATCGTCGAAGATCGTCTTACTATTGCTATTACTCAAGGTGAGTCTATAGCCTCGCTTTGTAATTGTTTTGAATGATTTTAAAACCACGAGGGGGATACATGCTATTTGAAAATAAAATGAACACAAGTCATGATTCATTGTTTGGACCCGAATGTTGCCTGCTTTTTGCCTGTTGTTGCCTTGAATTGTATAAGTACCTAGTTGCTGAAGTCCCTAATTTCATGAACCGTTAACTATCTTCTAGCTCGATGTTGCGAGTTGGGAATAGCCGCTTTTTCAAATGATAGTACTATTGGGTTGACGCCCCTATCTGAGACCAGGGCATTACGCTGAGTAACCTCTGGGAAGGATAATTTAAGAGAATAAGAGTCAGTGGTATAAATTTAACAACTAATACCCTAGTAGGGGCAATGGAATTCATATAGTCATGCCAACTTTAGGCGTGGGTGACTAAGTTAAAGGGTCGGTCTCATGAGCTTAAAACAATTCTATAGCTATTTCTATAAGCCAGAACGCCTGAATAATAGATTGTACACGTAGCAATTCTATTAAATGATCATGATTGATTTTTCGTTTGTGTTCAAATAATGATTTGATAAACCTATAGACTTGCTCAACCGTTGTGTTGATGATTTTAAGCATGTATTTCAGGTGGTTGAAGTTGATGAATGGCCGAGCTTGCTGGAGAAGGATTGCGGGTTGCTTTTGTGGTGATTGGGTCTAAAACTGATTTCTTTCTCTTTTGTCATAAAATCAATTAGATTTGGTCATGTATTTTGGTAAAAATGTGTGTTGATTGATTGAGATATTTGGGGGACCTAAATGATACTCTGATATTTCTAAACTTGTTTTATTTGGGATCGAAGGTTTTAGACTATGGTTAAATTATTTCCTTTTATATTTCAAATGTTCCATTTTGAGATTGTTTAAAGTGTTTTGTGTAATGAAGTTTGAGTTTAGCACCCAAATGTGTCTTTCCGCTGCGCAATGTAATTTGGGGTGTTAAACAGACCCCTTTCTTAAAAGTAATACCTAAACCAGGTTCATTTTTCAGATATCTTAAAATTCTGAATGCAAGTCTCAGATGAGATTTTATAGGACTATGCATTACTTGACTAAGACAATGCACAACATATGCAATGTCTGGTCTAGTCATAGTAAGGTAAATCAATTTACCAACAAGTTTTTGATATGGAGTAATTTGAGCAATTTTTCATCATCACCAAACTTATCTTTAAGTTTTTTACTATCTGGGTTAACTTCAATAGGTGCACCAGAAGGTTTGAAACCTAACATTTCAAACTCAAAAAGTAACTTAGTACAGTATTTCCTTTAAGTTAAACATATCCCATTATTTATATCAATAACCTCAATACATAGAAAATACTTAATTTTTCCAAAATCTTTGATAAGAAACTTAGAACTTCGGAATTGTTTAAACTTATTAACCTCATCCAGATTATTACCAGTAATAACAATGTCATTAACATATACAAGCAGAACCAAGAAAATGCCATTATTGTTCTTTATGAACAATGAAAATCATTTGGACTTTGAATAATCCATTTTTAAGTAGAACAGGAACCAGTTTTTCATTCCATTTTCTTGGTGCTTGTTTCAAGCCATATAAAGACTTTACCAATTTGCACACTTTGATATCATTGTTATCACCATAACCCTCAGGAATTTTCATATAAACTTCCTCATCAAGTTCCCCATACGGAAAAGCATTATTCACATCTAATTGAAATAATGGCCAATTATTACAAACAGCAAGACTAAGAACACATCTAACTGTAACAATTTTCACAACAGGAGAAAAAGTTTCTTCATAATCAATTCCTTCTCTTTGGTTAAAACCTTTTGCTACAAGTCTAGGTTTAAATGTTTCTACATCACCACTAGACTTATACTTGACTTTCCATATCTATTTTCATGGAATGGCCTTTCTTCCTTCAAGAAGATCAGTAATAACCCAAGTATTATTCCTATGTAAGGCTTCCATTTGTTGATTCATAGCCTCTATCCATCTACTATCTTTAATAGCTTTAGAATAAGCATATGGCTCATGAATTTTATTCAAATTAGTAGCAAACACAAAATTGTCAATGCTAAGATTAGCATAACTCACAACTTTGTTAATGCAATATTTAACATCTTTATTAAGCACAAAATCTTTATATTTTGAAGGAAAATTACTTTTTTCTACTAGTTCTCCTAACAGTATTATCTGCTGCTGATTCTGGTGACCAATTAAACATTTGACCAAAAGACTCTATACCTTTATCCTCAGAGGAATTACTATCATCATCAATTGAGTCTGGTATACCCTCAGAAATAAGATTTTCTGTTGCATACTCACTACTAGTGTCCTTCCTACTAGAACTAGTGTCAGTATTAGGTGATCTATCTACCTCAGAATGAACATCTGTATTAGTAGTATGAACATCATTTTTACCTTCACTAGTGTCTACAGTGTTGTCACTAGTATGGAGACTACTATCTACAGGCACAGATCTATGCTTACTACATGTATTATCTCCATTCTCATCATAGGTTTCACAAGGTACTTGACTACTTATATTAAAAAGGTTTAAATCATTTACATCGTTTTCACAATAAACAAACTCTTTACTAATCACATCATTTTTAAAAGGAAAAACTGTCTCATAGAATTTAACATCCCTAAAAAATAAACTTTTTATTATATAAACTGAATAATTTTATCCCTTTTTATCAAGAGCATATCCAACAAAGACACATTTTTCAGACCTGACCCAAACTTATCAGACTCATTTAAAACAGTAGAAAACATAAGTAGCCAAATACTTTTAAATGAAGAATACAAGTTTTAGACCCATAAACCATTTCATAAGGACTTTTACCAGATAACACAGTAGTAGGTAACCTGTTAATAATATATGTAGCAGTTAGCACACATTCGACCCACATGTTTAATGGTATGCCCCCTTAAACATGAGGGCTATAGATGTATTAAGTAAATGCCTATGCTTTCTCTTAGAAACACCATTCTGCTAGGGTGTACAAGAACATGTAGTTTGATGAACAATACCATGATTTTTAAAAAAATTAGCAAACTTATGATTAACCAATTCTGTTCCATTATCAATTCTGAAAATTTTATCTTTTTTGTTAAACTAATTATCAAGGAGTTTAAAGAAACTCTCGATACAATTAGAAACTTCATTTTTACTTTTTAATAAAAACACCCAAACAGATCTAGTGTAATCATCAACAATAGTAAGAAAGAATCTAAATCCTTCCCTACTAGTCACTTTATAAGGACCCAAAACATCAAGATGAACCAGATCACCAATACTTTTTGTTTTATGATCACTTAATGTAAAAGACTCCCTAGTTTGTTTAGCCTTATGACACACATCACAAGGCTCCGAATTATTAAGTCTAATATCATTATTATCTTTTTTTAAGAACATTCAAGACTTGATCAGCAGGATGTCCAAGTCTATTATGCCAAATAGAGCTAGACATATGACAGCACTTAATATTACTATTAAAGACATGGCTACCTTCATCAAGAAAGTATAAACCATCTTTTTAACTGCTAGTCCCCATCAGGACTTTTTGAGTTAAATCCTGAATAATACATTTTGATTCATCAAAAATCACATTAACCTTATTATTATTAGATAATTTTTTAAAAGACAATAAACTAACTTTATACCTAGGAACAACCAGCACATCCTTGATAATAAGATTGTTAATTTTGAAACATCCAATCTTTTTCACATATACCAAAGTCCCATTAGGATGAGCCACACTAATGTTTAAGTATGACACATCAATCACATTATACAAAAGTTTTTCAGAAAAAGTTAAATGCTGGCTAGCCCCATAATCTCTAATCCAACCAACATAAGTATTATAAGTACTTATGTTTGAATTATAGTTAAAAAATCTACAAGTCAAAAAACTAACAACACAATTATTAATTTTAAAGGTACCTGCAACACTTGCAGAACCCATAGTATTATCTCCGGAAACACTCAGTAACTTCATCAATCTTTGATACTGATCAGAGGTGAGAGTGTGAGATACACTCTGACCTTGATCACCTTTATTATCATTAACACTAACATTATGAACATTACTTTGAGTAGCATTTTTATTATTCCTTTTGAAATTAGCAGGATAATCAATTAGCTCAAAACATATGTTTATAGTATGACCAGTCATATTACAATGTTTGCAAACAAGATTGCTATTTCTATAACCACCAGACCTAGTCTTGTTAGAATTCCAAGTATTATTAATATTTTTATTAAACCCTTTATTCCAATTATTAGAATTCCCACAAGACTTAACAACAAAAGCAGATGGCCCAGACTTAGGATTCTTGGAAGAACCAAGACTATTCCTATGGGATTCATCCCTAGATAATGTAGCAAAAGTAGTTCTAACATCTGGTATATGATCAGATGTAAGAATCTGACTTCTCACAACACTATAACAATCACCAAGACCAATGAGAAACTGCATCAGCCTAAGAAGCTAATCATGCTCCTTAAGAGCCTCAGAATCCTTACAAGTATAGTCAGGCAAATCAACAAGAGAATCAAACTGTCTCCACAGAGAATTACACTCATGATAATATTCAGATAATGACATACCAGATTAAGTTAAAGTATAGATTTTAAGATGTAGATTATATATATCAAAACCATCCTGTTTATTTTAGGTTTCCTCAAGTTCATCCCAAACATCTTAAGCATATTTAGAAAATATTTGACCCTTATACAAATCTGGTGAAACACAACCAAGTAACCACAAAAGCACAACAGTTGTAACACCCCACTTTGGCATGTGGACCGTTACATGATAATTATGGCGTGTCATAAAAGCATGCAAGGAAAATATGTAATAAAACATACATGACCATAAAGGAAACCGGAATCAAACATCGACTCCTAAACATAAACTCAATAATCTACATAAAGTAAATGGAATGCAAAAGTAATAGAAATAATAAGGTAGCTCCCATCCTATGCACGTCCGCTAAATGCTTAAGTTCGTCCTTGGGTACCTGCCGTATGAGTCATGGAAAGAAAATACGATTGAGCAATACGCTCAGTGAGCGGATAAAATGACATGATAAGAATATCTGCAATATAAAAGAGAGATCTGTAATAGTAAGCTGAACAGATTAAAGTACAAAGGCTGAAAGACTGATAAGTAAAATGCAGCGGAAAACTGTGTATGTCCCGGAAAACATGGTTTATAACTGGTGAAGCTGAACTATTAACTATTTAATATAATAACTTGTAACTACTGTATTTTAAATGCCAAGAGCTTATATAGGTCATGTACTGTAACAACGTATGCATGAATACATAGAGGGGTGACCTCGTCATGCTCTAGAGGGGTGACCACTAAATAAACTGGGTGGAGGGATCAACTCTAATGTGAAGGATGTAGAGCACACACCACATTCACCTGCTAACCTTTAAACTGATAACCTATGATGCACCCATAAGCCCCGCTGATAATACTAATAAATGGCCAAGCTGACATAAAGGGGACGTTGTGAGACATCACTCCCCGCAAAGGAGTCATGACACCGATGCCTCAAGTGTCATGGTTATGGTACCTCCGTAACTAGTTATAAATGGTCATGCATGTATATAAAGCTCAGGCAATTAATATAGTTATCATGGCAATCATGTAAAGTTTTAAAACATATAACTTGGAAAACAGATGGTTGCAGACGGGGAATCCTAATCATGCATAAGAAAGGAAGTCCATACTAAAGGACGGAAAATTCGTACTTTATGTCCAGTAAACAACAAAAGATGAAAAGGCGGAAAGAATACTACTCCCACTTCACGTAAGCTACATAATAAAGGACGTATATGAGTTCCTTGTTCATTAATAAGTTACTTGTTCTTAATTTTTAATTACTTGTTCATGACTTGAGTTACTTGTTCATGCTTTATCGTGTATTTCCTTAATATTATGCGCTCATGTGTTCTTGATTAATGTATTTCATGTTTCTTGTGTTATTATACTTGGTATTTTCATAACTAGTACTTTCTATAAATAGCATGTTTCCATAGATAGTACCTAACAATTATTAACTATTTATTATAAGTTACCTACCATTTATATGTAGTTAACTATATTTCATAATACTGATATTCTAATTGTTCCAATTCACGAGTACATTGTTGTTTATATTTTTAATTCACTTCCATGCACACATATGTTATATGTTAACCGAATATTATAACCCAAAATATTTATCAATCATATTGTTCTTATTATGTGCAGAACCAAGACAAAAGAGGCATGTGTGAGAACATACTTGTTATTGCTGCATTTTCAAAACCAACACAACGCCGGTGCATGAAAACATATTTCTACTTCTGTTCAGAATGCTGATAAAACTTGTCTATAACAAAGTAATCACTTTTGCTAGCGGCAATTGTTTCATGTAGTATAACCTTTAGATAATCGATTGATTTGCTACATTTTATGAAATCTTGATTTGCTTGTTTTAGATCCAAGTTTTGAATCCTTAAATATTAATCAATAGATACCAATCCATAAGCTTTTAAATATACAATGAGAAGAATGGCAGTTAACATCTTTTTAAGATTTTAAACTTGAACTTTGTGAGCCTTTTAGAATATATCATCTTACTTTCTTTTTTTTTGCAATATATCAGTAATACAACGAATTAACATGGTAATGGTGGTGTGCAACGATTGATTCATATGTTGCAATACAAAGTTATAAAATAATACCTCTAGGCTAAACAAGGTGTAAACCGAAAACGCGAACCCGAACGCTAATAATAAACGAATTGCTACTGAACCAGCAAACCGACATGCCCGAACAACTAAAACCAATCGCGAACCAGATTCTTAGTCCTACAAGGACTCGAACCGAACCCAAACACAACTCGAACTAACCCGACTGATGGGGCTATTTCCCTCCTTCGATGGTGAAACAGAAACAAGGTCGCGGTCAACCTCCATAGACGAACATCAAAATTATTTTGTTACAGTGGCTTATGTATTTTACCTTTCTTGTTATGTGTGAATGATTAGTTGAAGAAGTAAGGCTATAAGAAGAAAATATGGGCTTATAACCCGGCCTCACAATATGATGGCGAGCATTTCGTATATATGTTTCCTTAGTTTCATTAAGTAAATATTTTCATTTATTTGATTCTATCTTCTATATATACGTAACATTGTAACTGATATTTTATTCATATGTTGCTTGTATATATGGTGAGTGGTCAACTAAAATAAGAAGTAAATAACACAATTTTGGTCCAAGATTTTAGTGCATTGTTTAGGCGTGATTAATTGCTTTTAGCATTCAAAAAGTTTTTTTTTAACTTTAAGTCATAACCGAAATGACGAAATAAAATACGAACTAAAATTTTAGGTTTTACAACTCTTCCTCTCTAAAAATAAATTTTCGTCCTCGAAAATAAAATGGACAATACGGATTTTATAATTCTTCCCCTCAAAAAAAAAGAAAATTTTGTCCTCAAAATTAAAAATTGATATGGCAGAAAAGAACATGGACATGACGTGGCTGAAGAGAACATGAAACGTGAGATGGCTGAGAAGATATACTTGGATCATAAAGAAAATGAGGATACGGATCTAGATAGACTCCTCTGTTTTCCCCAAGTGGCTTCCCGCTTGTGATGGTTCCTCCAAAGGATCTTGACAAAGGGATTAATCTTTGGTCTTAATGACCCTGTCTTGACGATACTGAAAAATTTATGGTTCTATAACTTAAGATGGATCTTCCTGAATTGATCTAATGGATAAGATATAACATTTAGGATACATGAAACGATACGGTACAAAATAACATGAAAGAATGACATTTATATCTCTTAGTAATGATACTGAAGACGTATAGGAACGTAATACGTGAACAATTGTGAACGTCATACATGATCAATTGTGAACGTGATTCGCAAACATATGGTGCACGTGGTGCATGGAATAATATATCAATAATGAGATACGAGAGACACGCCGTGAACGTGATACGTGGGCATATCGTGAACGTATGATGACTGAGGAGGTGAAACGTGACTTGAAACGTTTGTCTGCGGATGGAAAGTTGTGCTAAACTTGAGTCTGGTTTCCCAAGATTTTTGTAACCCTTTCCAAAACGAGACGTGAACATGGATCATGAGATGAAACAAGAAAATGAACGCGAACAAGGTCATGAACGCGAACGTGAACATCAATCATGAGATGGAATAAAATATGAACGGAAACAAAATCATAATTGGGATCTTGAGATGTAGACGTGGATGAAAACATAAACGTGAATACTAACGTAACCGTGAATATGAACATGAACGTGAACGAAAATCTCTATCTGATATGATGGTTGATGGAATACTATGAAATTGTACGATCTCTTGTTCAACTTTCTGTAGATCGGCTAACTGCATAATCTCTTTGGATGAAAGAAAACATGTAAGCTGGGTTAACTAGTTGACAATGACTTAAATAGTATCATTCTTCTTCTGAGTCTGTGGAAATTTGATAACAAAATCCATAAAGATTTTGTCCCTTTTTTGTTCAGAATTCCTACTGGTTCACTGGTATGTCGGCGTTCTATCTTAACCTGCTGGTATGTCAGGCATTTAGATATGAACCTAGCAGCATCTTGGTTCATATTGCTTCACCAAGATGTGGTTTTAAAACATGGTACCTTGTAGAACTTGGATGCATGGAAATTGGAAAAATATAAGTCTCGGTAAAATAAACCTCTCTTAGCGTAGGATCTTTTGGAATATGTAACCTAGTGTAAGATTCTCTCCCTTCCGCGAAAGCCTAGTCATGGTAAAGCTATTGGTGAGGAATATCAACAATGTCTATGGTAGTAACTAACTGAACTCCATAAAACTTCGTACTTGAGTCACAAACGTCGGTCTTGACCATCTGGTGATGGCCTTCACCTTCGCAGGATTCATGGAATTTATTTCTGCTGAAATAATGTGTCTCGGAAATGCCACTTTGTTCAACTGAAACTCACATCTGGAAAGCCGCGTATACAATTTTTCCAATCGGAGATCTGCAAAACTGTGAAAAGATGATTCCCGTGTTCTTCTCAAGACTTGGAAAGATCAGGATGTTAGCGATGAATATACTGACGAACTTGTATAAGAATTCATGGGAAATTTGATTCAACAATTCCATAATATAGCTGGACCATTTGGGGACCCAAAAGCATGATCACAAATTTAGGGAGACCATAATGAGTGCAAAAAGCAGTTTTGGAAATGTCATGTTCTTTCTCTCACCATTGATGGTAGCATGATCGTGATGTGTTCTTGGGAGAATATTTAAGATTTCGTAATAGATCAGATAAACCTTCTCTACGTGGAATGAATATCGATTATGAATGATGATCTTGTCAGAATTTTGGTGGTCGATACATGATCTCATGTTACCGGCCTTCTTCTTGACAAACAGAAACGGTGCACCTCCTGGTGGTGCACTAGGGCGAATAAAGCCTCGTTCCAGCAACTCTTGCAGCTAATCTTGCAACTCCTTTAACTCAGCTGAAGCCCTGCGATAAGGAGTTTTTAAAATAGGTTATGTACTTGAAACAAGCTCGATGTTAAACTCTGTCTCATGGTTAGCAAGGAATTTCTGGAAACCCTTTTGGAATTGCATCTGAAAACTCTGTAATAATCTACTGATCATGAATTTAAGGAACTTCAGAAGTCGCATCATAAATGGTGACTAGAAAGTATTCGCAGCTATAGGATAATAATTCCCGTGCTTGTAAAGAAAAATAATTTGTACTGATTGTTTTGACAGGAAACAAGATGAAAGTACTTAGGATTTAGTAAGACGGACCTTGTCTTCAAATAGAAGAAAGACCTTTATAAAATATGGGTGATACTATGAAATCTTTTCTGGCTGGGAGGTAGATAATACATGATTTAAGATGAAGCTAACATATGAATACGTGAAGTAAACGTGGTAGATCTCACTGAATGTGTTCGTCTGTAACCTCACAGAACGAACACCGTGTGTCTAACCTGGACAATACTCATATGGTGGTATGTGAATTTTTATTGGTCTGATTTATGTGTGGCATAACAGAATGGATATACCCCCTTAGAGGGTACCCTAAATTTCTGAGGGCCTAGTTTAGAAGACATACTGAAGTTATGAGTTTTGACTCGTACTTTGAGAAAATATTCTTATGACATGTACCATGACTGGTGTCCTGACATGTGTCTTCCAAAATGATACTTGAGACCTGTATCTTGATTGATGTCTTGACATATGTTTTTGGTAGGTGGATACGAATAAGGTTGAAAATTTTTGGTAACTGCTAGGGTTGGCGGACCGGTTAGACTGCTGACCTCTGTAATTCGGTTCACGCCCGTTTTGTAGTTCCGATGGTTACTGACTGATTAATTATAAGCATGGTGGTTGTCATTACTGCCTTGCCTATCAGTTATATGACTGTTATCATTCTAACCGTGGTTCATGTAACTATTCTGCTAGGTGGCCGGCTGGGTACCAATTCCCACTCTTCTGGCTAAAATATAGCTGAGTGACGTGTGGCATTTAACTAAGGACGTAATGGCAAGGAATGGGATGGTAGCGTCTAATGGGTGAAGTATATTCTTGTCTGGAATTTCAATCTATAGTTTTCGTCCCTGCTCCGTAGGGTCTTCATATTATGAACATCATAAACATCTTTTAGAATCTCTAAGGTATCAGCAGCATCAGCATTCGTAAAGTTTCTGAGGTGTGAGCAGCATCAGTATCTGGTAAAATTTACAGCTTATGGGCAGCATCAGCATCTAGTATAATATCGGTGAGTAGAATACGCCTGAGATGACTGAGAGACTGTACATGGAGTACGCATGAAATACTGCACATGGCACCGATGGCAAATTTTATGGGATGATCGATACTGGTGTCAATCATCTGACATGATCAAAAGAAATAAATTGATTTAAACGGTAGCAACTGAACTGAAACGAGTAACATGATAGGCTGGTCATTCCTGCGTAGACTTAATGCTGGTTGTATAGAGGCTCAAAAGTATGATTAAACGGAGTTCCATCAATGGTTAGCATGAAGACATGATTGATGAAGACCAAACATGATTTATCATGAAAACATAATCTTACTGAAATCCTTCCGACTTCCGTATCTTAGCATGAAAACATCATTACCCTGCTGAAAACATAATCCTCATAAGGAGACATGAAACTTAATCAGTGTGAAAATCGACATACACGTGAGAGTATGAAAACTTGACTGTTATAAGGAACATAAAAGGATAATCAACTGAGGTTTAACATCAACTGGTGTGGATAGCTATGGTTCAATCCACAAAATTCAAAGGATACGACATTTGACTAAGTATGGACGATTCTAATTCGATCCATACTTGTCAAAATTT
Source organism: Glebionis coronaria (assembly GCA_025667525.1). Classification (NCBI taxonomy): domain Eukaryota; kingdom Viridiplantae; phylum Streptophyta; class Magnoliopsida; order Asterales; family Asteraceae; genus Glebionis; species Glebionis coronaria. The sequence continues at coordinate 577,811,496 of CM046878.1, forward strand.
ACGACAACTATCATGTATAGAAATTAACAATCTGGGACTAAATATGGATGGTTGTAATCCAATCCTTACCAGTCAAACTTCAATGAAACATCGTGATATGAGCAAAGGTGAACGCCTATGGGTCGGTTCACAAAATAACATTCAACTGAAAACATGGAATTTAAACTAAGCAATGGTGAAACGCCTATGGGTCGGTTCACCAAATAACAATCGACTGAAAACATGAATCTGACATGAGTAAGGGTGAACGCCTATGGGTCGGTTCACAACACATAATCTAAAATGGCAAAGGTGAACGCCTATGGGTCGGTTCAGCAAAATAAAAATTCTACAAAAAAGCACAAGGGACTAAATATGGCCAGTCCTGTACCAACCTTTTACTTAGACAAATTTTGAAGAAAACTGACTGATAAATTCATGAGAAACATGGAAGAGAACAAACGCCAAAATCTAGGAAGTTTCCTGGTGACTACCCACTAGTCACAGGTCAAGTTTTAGAGCCTACAGGTCGAACCTTGGGCTCTGATACCATAACTGTAACGCCCCAATTTGACAAGTGGACCGTTAAATGAAAATTATGGTGTGTTATCAAAGCATGCAAGGAAATTATGTAATAAAACATACATGACCATAAAGGAAACCGGAATCAAACATCGGCTCCTAAACATAAACTCAACAATCTGCATAAAGTAAATGGAATGCAAAAGGAATAGAAGTAGTAAGGTAGCTCCCATCCTATGCACATCCGCTAAATGCTCAAGTTCGTCCTTGAATACCTGCCGTATGAGTCATGGAAAGAAAATACGGCTGAGCAATACGCTCATTGAATGGATAAAATGACATGATAAGAATATCTGGAATATAAAAGAGAGATCTGTAATAATAAGTTGAACAGATATAAGTACATAGGCTGAAAGACTGATAAGTAAAATGCAACGGAAAACTGTCTATGTCCCAAAAAACCTGGTTTATAACTGGTAAAGCTGAACTATTAACTGTTTAATATAATAACCTGTAATTACTGTATTTTAAATGCCAAGAGCTTATATTGGTCATGTACTGTAACAACGTATGCATGAATAAATAGAGGGGTGACCTCGTCATGCTGTAGAGGAGTGACCTCTAAATAAACTGGGTGGAGGGATCAACTCCAATGTGAAGGATGTAGAGCACACACCACATTCACCTGATAAGCTGTAAACTGATAACCTATGATGCACCCATACGCCCCGCTAATAATACTGATAAATGGCCAAGCTGAAATAAAAGGGACGCTGCGAGAAATCACTCCCCGTAGAGGAGTCATGACACCGGTGCCTCAAGTGTCATGGTTACGGTACCTCCGTAACTAGTTATAACTGGTCATGCATATATATAAACCTCAGACAATTAATATAGTTATCATGGAAATCATGTAAATTTTTAAAACATATAACTGGGAAAACAGATGGCTGCAGACAGGGAATCCTAATCATGCATAGGAAAGGAAGTCCATACTAAAGGACGGAAAATCCGTACCTTATGTCCAGTAAACAACAAAAGATGAAAAGGCGGAAAGAATTCTACCCGGACTTCACGTAAGCTACATAATAAAGGACGTGTGTGAGTTTCTTATTCATTAATAAGTTACTTGTTCTTAATTTTTAATTACTTGTTCATGACTTGAGTTACTTGTTCATGCTTTATCGTGGATTTCCTTAATATTATGCGTTCATGTGTTCTTGATTAATGTATTTCATGTTTCTTGTGTTATTATACTTGGTATTTCCATAATTAGTACTTCCATAAATAGCATGTTTCCATATATAGTACCTAACAATTTTTAACTATTTATTATAAGTTACCTACCATTTATAAGTAGTTAATTATATTTCATAATAGTGATTTTCTAATTGTTCCAATTCACGAGTACATTGTTTTTTATATTTTTAATTCACTTCCATGCACACATATGTTATATGTTAACCGAATATTATAACCCAAAATATTTATCAATCATATTGTTCTTTTTATTTACAGAACCAAGACAAAAGAGGCATGTTGAGAATATACTTGTTATTGTTGTGGTTTCGAAACCAACACAACGCCGGTGCATGAAACATATTTATACTTCTGTTCAGAATGCTGATAAAACTTGTGTAAAACCCGCATGCTTTTACCATGAATAGTGCCCTTAAGATCGTACGTCCTAGATTAAAACTTACCTCATTTAGTATTGATCACATTCATGTGCTAATAATCAAGCAAGTGCATACATGTATGACATGATAAGTATCGATTACGTATGAACTCATGATAAACAGTTAATAAATATGTCACGTGAACATAATTAAATCATGATCACCATTTAAAATACGAACTAGAATAATTACATAAATACATATAATATAATTACGAGCGTTAAAATTACGATAAACGACATGATAAAATAAACAGAAACACTTTAAACACGAACACGTTAACCACGAACGAACACGAAACATCGGGACACGAGAAAGGTACGGGTACCCCATGTGGGGCCCCCATACCCACGGCACAACAACCAAGAATGGGCTAAGCCCATGGACTTTTACAAGTAAAGGGGGGTTATGGTAAAAACTATTTTTCATTTTCACTTTTCAAGAAAGAAAACATAAACCCTAAAAGATTTTCTCCTCCTCCTCTTTGCTCTCTCTTGTGCCGCCACCTAGAACACCACCATAGGAGGGTGTTGTTGATTTTTGACATTAAAAACAAGTGCTAGAAACCGTGTTTGTTCATCCCCTTTCAAGCTACGTATTGGTATATCATTCTAAACCTTTCTTTTTAATTCTTTTTAATCTTTGATAATTTTCATGAACATGTTATTATTATTCTTATTAAAACATGATGTTAAACATTGATCTAACATGTTTTGGGGTAAATTAAAATCAAAGAATGATTTAAAAAGGGTGTTTGTTTTTAGCCGCCTAGCATAACAAACCCGAAGGGGGTTTGGTTTGCTTATTGCCGCCACCACCAAGACCATTTTTGGTCTTGGTTGGTGCTTGTGGGGCCCACGACAGCAAGGAGGCACACGTGCCCCGAGTTTGGCTCGGGGTACGGTGTCGAATTCATGCCCGATTTATGGTTCGTTGGTTAAATCATGATTTATGCTACATGTTAATTTTTATGAATTATGAACTTAGGATATAAATTAATTAATAACATGAAATATTAATTAAATCATGACTTAGGTTATTTTAATTATTAATTTAGCATGATATTAATTTAACCTAAGTATTTTTATGTTATAAGTTATAATTAATTAATTATTTAAAACATGCCTATAATTAATTAATTTAGACATGACTTAGGTTATATTATTAATAATAATAATACACATTTTAACCTAAGTATCTTATTTCATTTTAATTAAAACATGTTATACTTTAATTAAAATACTTAACCTATAGTTTAATTAAAATACATGAAATAATAATTAAACTATACACTATATCATATGACTTAAGAAATCAGCTTATAAACACGTAGACTTATATGTTAGCTTATGTAACCAGCTTAATTCTATATATGGAAATCTATCTAATTCAGGCAGCTAATCTAATCATGGAAACCTTCTATATATGGAAACTTATTTAATTAAGGCAGCTGATCTATTTTTGGAAACTTTCTATTTTTAGAAACTAATCTATTTTAAGCAGTAAATTCTATTTTAGGAAACTTTCTATTTTTGGTAACTTTCTATTTTTGGAAACTTTCTATTTTTGGAAACTTTCTATTTTTGGAAACTTTCTATTTTTGGAAACCTGCTATTTTTGGAAAGTTACTTATTATTACACAGTAAGTATAGTAATACATGAAATACCAGTAATACTTAATCAGATTAATCAAAATACAAGATAAACACAGTTTAAGGCTTTAAACAGTAAACCATGACTTAAAACATATAAAGTAAGCTAAGATAAGACATAAAACCCAGTACGTAATCAGTGTTTCGATACTTATACACGTGTGTATTCATGTAGCGATAGTGATCCAGAAGTAGGATTCTCTCTTCCATTCATTCACTGGGCTTGAGGTACGGATTCCCGTCCTTTCAGTATGGACATTCTTTCCTTATTAGGATTTCCCCGTATGCAGCCAACTGTTTTCCCCAGCATTTGTTTTATTGTTTTGAACTGCTTATGTTTAATTAGCATAATCTATAGCCATATACAAGCATGACCAGTGTCACCTAGTTATGGAGGTACCATAACCATAACATTGGAGGCACCAATGTTATGACTTCCCCACGGCGGAGTGATTGCTCATGGCGTCCCTTTCAGTTTTGGCCATATTATTATATCATGTGGGGCGTATGGGTGCATCCTAGTTACATGTTTTATTCAGTATTTCATGGTGAATGTGGTGTGTGCCTTGCATCCTTCACAAGGAGTTGATCCCTCCTACCCAGACCAGTATATTAATTAGAGGCATCCCCTCTAATCAGCATGATGAGGTCACCCCTCCAAGTATTCATGCACGTGACCTTTTCATGACCTATATGGGCTATGGTATATATATGTTAAAACAGTTTTCATAAGATAAACATAAGGCTTTTCAAACTATAAAACCAGTTTTCTCAATACGTAACCAGTCTACTCAGAACTTAGTCTTCCGCTGTTATATGTTACATGCTTATCCTATTTCATGCTATATTGTATATCCGTGCACTGAGCGTTTTGCTCAGCCGTTACTTTCCTTTCCATGTCCCAAAACGGCAGGTACCCAAGACTCGAGCATTTGGAGGACATGCATAGGATGGAAGCTGCCATAGACTTCTTCTCCTGTTTCCTTCATATATTTATGCTTGTTTAGTCTTTCTTTCAGTTCATTTACTTTCTTATGTTTTGGGCTTATGTTTGGGAACCGATGTTTGATTCCGGTTTTCCCTATGGTCATGTATGTTTTACTACATATTACCTTGCATGCTTTGAAGACACGCCATAATTACGCGTGACATTCCATTTATCAAAATGGGGTGTTACAACTTGTCTATAACAAAGTAATTACTTTTGCTAGCGGCAACTGTTTCATGTAGTATAACCTTTAGATAATCGATTGACTTGCTACATTTTGTGAAATCACGATTTATTGCTTGTTTTTTATCCAAGTTTTGAATCCTTAAATATTAATCAATAGATACCAATCCATTAGCTTTCAAATGTACAATGAGAAGAATGCCAGTTAACATCTTTTTAAGATTTTAAACTTGAACTTTGTGAGCCTTTTAGAATATATCATCTTACATTTTTTTTGCAATATATCAGTAATACAACGAATTAACATGGTAATGGTGGTGTGCAACGATTGATTTATATGTTGCAAGACAAATTTATTAAATAATACCTCTCGGCTAAACAAGGTGGAAACCGAAAACGCGAACCCGAACGCTAAGAATAAATGAGTTGCTGCTGAACCAGCGAACCGACATGCCCGAACAACTAAAACCAATCACGAACCAGATTTTTAGTCCCACAAGAACTCGAACCGAACCCAAACACAACTCGAACTAACCCGACTGGTGGGGCTATTTCCCTCCTTCGATGGTGAAACAGAAACAAGGTCGCGGTCAACCTCCATAGACGAACATCAAAATTATTTTGTTACAGTGGCTTATGTATTTTACCTTTCTTGTTTATGTGTGAATGATTAGTTGAAGAAGTAAGGCTATAATAAGAAAATATGGGCTTATAACTCGGCCTCACAATATGATGGCGAGCAGTTCGTACATATGTTTCCTTAGTTTCATTTAAGTAAATATTTTCATTTATTTGATTCTATCTTCTATATATACGTAACATTGTAACTGATATTTTCTTCATATGTTGCTTGTATATATGATGAGTGGTCAACGAAAATAAGAATTAGATAACACAATTTTGGTCCAAGATTTTAGTGCATTGTTTAGGCGTGATTAATTGGTTTTAGCATTCAAAAAGTTTTTTTAACTTTAAGTCATAACCGAAATGAGGAAATAAAATACGAACTAATATTTTGGGTTTTACAACAGCATTACATCTATCCTATTGATCTCTAGCAGGACCATCATTAGTGTCCTGAACACAAGTACCTGTAATAAACCCCAACTTATTTCTAGTATGTAAAGCTAATCTAATACCAGCAGACCAAACTTTGTAATTCTCAGTCCTTTCAAGTTTGAAAGAAATTAACTGAGAACCTATATCTTGAGGATGAAGATATAAAGGATCATACACATCAAATTTAACAACACCAGATTCAGATTTAGGAGATTTAGGTGACTTACTTTTAGGTGAATGAGTTTTAGTTAGATCAACCATGATGACAATAACATAAAAACAATAAAGAAAATAAGAATCACAGAAAACCCCTTGTATCTCCTCTACAACCAACTACACACAAGAAAATTCAAATCAACAAATCCAGCAAACTACCTAATCCCTTCGACACCTAACCACACTAAAAACAAACCTAAACAAAAACCTAAGAGAAAAGTGAGAGAGGTGTTACGTAGCACGCGCAGAAAACCGAGCGTAGATCAAGATGATCTAAACCAACCAGTACAGCAGAAGAAAACAGATATGCACGTCAAACAAACAACCAAGAATAACAATATACCTAAACATACCAAGACAGAAGAAACCATGACTTCTGATTTTAGGGGTTCTTCAAGATTATTGTAATTAACAATAATCCAATCACAATTAATTACGAAAAATTACCAGATATAACCTAGGATCATAAAACCCTCAAAAAATTAAGAAATCCTAATTTTTGAAAACTCTAATTAAACCACTAATTGAATGAATTAGAATAAATAACCAACATATTTGCATAAAGAATCAATAAAAGACCAAGATCTATGATTATAGATCAAAACCCCCCAAAAAATTTACCAAACCCTAATTTATCAAAATCGATTAAAACACTTTTAAAAGATGATATAGAACAACTTGGCTCTGATACCGTATAAAAACTTATAAATCGAACCCTATATCAACCAAGAACACAGATTATAGTGAACCCAGCCAACCTCCCCTTGGATCACTTTTATTAATCAATGGATTTACAATATTTTGTACAAAACAAGAACAAGAACTCTCTAAAAACTCACAAGATCAAAACGTATTGATCTTAACAATCTCACACACTTTTTACACACGGTGAATAACAAAAAGAATGAAAGATAAAGATAAAACGTGTTAGGTGGGAGTATATATACTCACTTCCAAGTAAGTCCTTCAACTTCAACTTTTTCCTCTTCTAGTCCTCCAAGTATAAGAAACAGCAGCTCAGTTGTAATCAGCCTCCTTAGACTTTGACCACTTGACATATATACTTCTTCAGGTTACGACGTATATCAGTTAACACTCTTAACTCTCACTATCACAACATGGCATCGGTGCATAGGATAAGACCGTAAGGAAATTTTCTAAAAAACCCAAGAACTAAATCAATTGTTGGAATTACTAAAGACACGTTACCTTATTGTTTGGGCTTATTGGCTTATTTGAATTTGGAAGTCTTTTTCAACTTTTGAGCTTATCATATTCAACATATGTTTTTTTGAAGTTCATAAGCTCAACTTGATAAGGTCATAATCCGTTTTAAGTGGCCACTGCTACTAAATAAGGACCAAATTTTATAATGACCAAATTTTCGTCAATGTTTTTGAATAGAAATACCAAGAGTATAATTTAGTGACTACATAATGACCACTTATAAATTATATCGTCACTTTTTAGTGACGAAATAAAAAAATGGTCACTAAATTTTGTTACTAATGACTTTTTTCTTGTAGTGAATCCCTCCACAAAGCATTGACTTATCATAATAACATAAATCACTCTAAGATATGAAATTACAAAAAAAAATCATAAACAAACTTTTAACAACATCACATTTTAATCACCTACTAATTTCAACCGAACTATGGTGCTCTGAGGATGATATGTGGTTGTGTAAAGTCATGAATCCTATGGTTTGTATACGTGTTTTGATAGAGATGGGTTAGCAGTGTTTACTAGCACGTATCACAGAGGAGGCAATTATTGATCGAGGATGGGTCACCTGGCCGGTCACAGGTCGAGTATCATGCTTATTGTATAGTTGTATAATTTTTACTACAGTAATTTTCTTATGAAAATGATCATTTAAGGTGATCGGTTTACTTTGTGATGATAGAGATAAAGTTGTAGTGAGAAAAGCGATATATGGATAGGAAATTCAATTCTCACGATAAATAAAAGTAAGTAATACTATAGTTTATCTGAAATATGCGTGTTACATATATAGCTCACATCAACAATAACAACAACAACAATTGTCGGAGAACAAAATGAGATAAGTATAATAATGTATACTGTGATACCCTATGAGAGGAGCGAGACTACCTTCATGGACAAAGTTACACATATAGGCTGACATCGGACAACCTTTGAGATGGAATAAGTAGTAGCGGCTTTGTCTTTTTTAGACTAAGGCCAAATGTTTCCGAAAAGTCAAGCTCTTCGCCCTTAGGCAAGGTCCAATCGAATGAATGAAAGAGCGAAGCTAAGATATACATTTGCATCTTATCTGCCAACTGACGCCCTGGACAGAGTCTTCTCCCTGATCCAAATGGGAGGAACTTCATATTGTTCCCAGTGAAATCCCATTTTTTTCTCCCCTCTTCAGTCAAAAACCTATCCGGGTTGAACTCCAAGGGATTGTCCCAGTAGCGAGGATCACGTTGGATTGCCCAAGCATTTATAAACACGGTACAATCCTTTGGAATGGTGTATCCACCTACCACACAAGTTTGCCTTGGTGCCCTCAGCATCAAAGGGCCTACAGGGTGCAACCGGAATGTTTCCTTAATTGTAGCATCTAAGTATTCAAGTTTTGGGAGATGAGATTCTTCGACCATGCTGTTTGCTCCAACAATATTCGTTAGTTCTTCTTGAACCCTAGTCATGACGTGACGATTTTTCAAAATCTCTGTCACTGTCCATTCAAGTAGTGTTGCTGATGAATCTATTCCTGCAACCATAATATCCTAATACAATAGAAGTTAAACCATGTTAGTGTTTAATAGGGTGAAATGTATGGTCATGATATATGATATTTGCTTGTTGAAAAAACCAATATGTGATAAAGCTTACCATGATAAGTGCCTTTATATGGATCATGCCAGTCTTCGGATCAATGAGCTCTAATAATACCTCTAAAAAATCTTTCTTTCCTTCATGGTGAACTTCATCCTTCGACCTTCTTGAATTAGATTCAATTCGATTATTAATAATCATCGTGATAATTTGATCCATCCGCTGAATTTCCCTCTTCATGTCACGCCCAATACCTTGAAGATCAAGCCAGGCAAGAGTAGGGATAAAATCAGACACATTCGGCTTCCCTATTATATCAAAAATCTTTGAAACTGTAAAGTACAGTTCTGCTAGAAATTTGTCATCGTTTGTCCCTTCCACTGATGAGTTTCCCCATACGACGCTTGTCAAAAGGTTTGCATCGGTTGCCAAAGAAAGCTCATTAATACTTACATTAGTACCAATTTTATTAAAAACATTTTTGATGGTTTTTCTAACTTCGTCCCTTCGGAAGGAACTTGTCTCATGGAGAATCTTGTTGTTTAGGAGCTCTTGGACAAGTGTCTTACGAAGGTTACGCCATGTAGCATTGTTGTCGGCCCATATTACATCGTCAGCTCGGTAAGACATTATGGAGGCAGCAATTCCCACGTTTCGATTAGCAAAGATTTCATCTTGGTCACGAAACACGACCTTTGCTAATTCTGGGCTGCTTATCACGATGTGAAGCTTGCTTCCGAGATAGGTCTTGAAAATGGGGCCATAGGTGTGAGCCAACTTGGTGAACTGATTGTGCGGGTGAGAACCAAGATATGGAAGGTACCCAACGATCGGTAAGGAACGGGGACCTGGTGGTAATGATGGTGCACCCTTTGATTGTGTGAACTTGTACCATAATATAGCCAGTATTACTACTACAATGGTAATAACAAGTACTAACTGATTAAACTCGTATTTGTTGCTGCTCATCATCACATCCCACCACCATGACACATTTTTGTTTCCGGTTACCATTTTTGTTAATAAGATGAAAATGAAACAAGTGAATGATTGTATTCAAAACGGAAGCAGCATGTGCACTTATATAGGGGAAGGGGATAATAGTCATGGGGACCATGAAAATATGTACCCTTGTGAAAAAAACAAGTAACTTGATGCAAATTTGAAAGATACGAGTAGAAGGAAGTTTCCACTTACTGCAATGACGATGACGATTTGCCCACTGCATATAAAGATACATACTGTAAATATGTTTATTCGTAGCTTTTAATAAAATAATCTTTTATTAAAATATTATTTTATTACGCATACTTATATGTCACAAGATATACAATTAATACATATAATCAATTTCATTGATAACAGCCATCGCATTAATTTAGAAAATTACTCAATTTTTCATATATAATTGCTATAGCCGTAATTGACTATCTAAGTTTATTTCGTTTAGGCTCCTTATTTTTAGATCTTGGAAATCGTTTATGATATTTGTTGGACTGAAGAAGTCTTCTCGGGCTGCTCAATTATTTTCATTGACTAATTCCTTTAGTTTGAAAGGTGGACCAAAATAATAACAATATTTTTTTCCAACCGATGCTTAAATTTCAAGACATTAGTTCGAATGGAGCCATAGATATAAGTATATAACATGTATAGATACAGTAAGCTTGCAGTAAGCAAAAACTTTCTGAATGTTTTTACCTATATGGATACAGTAAGTTTGCAGGGTCAAATAATGTTTTACCTGTTGATCAATATTACACTGTTAAACAAATATGAAACTAGACGAGCATGCATGCTTGGTTCAAATGCATTACACGTTCCGGCGACCTGAAAAAAAAAATCAGTTAACTTGTTTATTGCGAGTAAGTTAAATAATTGACCACCTCGATTTTACAGTGGGCCGGCCATTGTTAAAATCAGCTTATCTTTCTAATTTCTCTAAAATTTGACACGTCACTAGTTTCTATTATCAGTGTTAGTATAAAGTTAATGACGGTAAAAAAACATAGGCTTGGGCTACTTATGGATGGGTTTGGAAGCTTATATGGGATCTTGTACTAAGTGAAGTAAGTGTGTTGCTTTGGTAAAGTAAATTGTTGGGAATGGGCTTTTACGATATGTCTGACAAGATTCTACTCTTATTTAAGAGTAAGAGTGGAATCTTGTCAGGCATAGGTGTATGGCTTGTTTGCTAATCATGGTTTTGGATCCGCTTCCATAAGTTGGTCTAGTAGTCCCTTGCCAAATCCGCTCATTCAGACTTATATCCGTCTTGTGGTTTCCGCACGGAGCGACTTTTAGCCTTAGGTCTGGCCTTTTATGTCTATTGTTTTTTAATTGGGCTCGATTTCGTTTTCATTGTTTCTCTTTCTTCTTCTTCGCGATTTTAAGATATTCTCTTAAATCTTTTCCACTTTAATCTTTTTTCTAGTGAATCAGTGATATCTTTGAAAATTTTAGACTTTTCTAGTTAGGTTTCGTTCGTTTTTGTTTATATTTTGAGATGACAACCATTTACTCAAAATATAATCTCCTCATCTCGCTGAAAGTTTATGGACTTAAAATTAATAGCCGTGTGATAGGATCGAACTCGGGATTACGGGATTGCACACAATACGTAAATGGTTAATTTTATTTATTAAATATATTTTATATATTTATTAAATTAAATATATTTTATATATTTATTAAATCAAACCGAACTTAACTAAACGATCGTTAAATAAATTAAGAATTAAGTTAAACGACCGTTATGGAATTATATAGAAGAAAAAGGAAAACGGAAAAATTCCGGAAACACCGCTTAGGGTGTCACTGACCGTCGGCTACAAGGGGGAAAAGGGAAAGAGTTTTGTTGTCTAATTTGTGTGTTACTTGGAAACCAAGTTTTGCCAAGCCCTATATAAACACACATACCCTTCATAATTCTTCCCATTCCTTCTCCTCCCTTCTCTCTTGCGATCCGCGGCCAACACCCCTTTTAGGGTTCTTTGGTTTTCGATTTTTCTTAAATTCCACAAGTTTTGAAGTTCCCGTTTGCAAGTGCTAGACTCACGGCCGTTGCATTACGTGTGTACAAGAACGTAATATAGTTTTGCTTTAAACTATATCTTAGTATTATTCTTCACAAACCCTAATTGGTGATTCGTCGGTGATCTTGTGGATCTTTGCTAGGATAAAGGTATGTAACCCTAATCAATTAATTATAATTGTGTTATTATGATCTTGTTAAATCGCTTCCGCTATAACGTGCTTTGATCTTTGTTATGATTATATAATTGTTATGAATGTGCATCGAGAGCCGTTTTAATATGTTATAATTATCGAGATCTAAAGATGTCTTAACTAATGGTGATTTGAGTTAAAATTACATGTTGTTTTTTAGGTTTTAACAAAAATTAGGGTTTTTTTTTGTTTTTTAAAAATCGGCTTAGCCGAATTGTATTTTTTTTTTTTAAATTTGTAAAGCCTAAAATTACATGGTAAATATCTTTAGATGATTGCATGAATTAATTGTTATGTCATGTATGGTTACGATCCGTAGTTTTTTAATTGTTAAGAATATGTGGGAGATCCGTGATGAACATGCATGTTTTTTCACGGATCATGGGATTTTGTATGCTATTTGATTTATTTGATTCAATGTTTTAAAATTAGGGAAGACTTTTTATGTTTATAAAAACCCTAGATTTTATGTTCTTTGAATAAATTGTTATGCATGTAGCAATTTGATTTAGTTTTTTTTTACCTACTTGTTTTCTTACATTTTATATTAATTGTATGTTGTAAACAAGGGTAACTTTTTCCAAGAGAATTAATATGGACTAAATCATATAAAAATTAATGAATTGTTTTGAGATCTATTTACATATGATTTTCGTTGATTGGAATTGAAATAATAACTTAACGGCCTACTCAATTTTGACAAACTAAAAAGTGGGTATAACGCACCGCTGGTCATGTACCCGATTAAGGAAGGAGGTGTTATGCTTCATCGCTGACCAAATTCCCAGCTTGCATGTGCGTCAAAGTTGGAATTACCTACGATTATTATTTACATAATTCCTTAAGGTTGATTTAACCTCAAATTCACATCCGAAACAAAATGAATAAAGTTATTGCTTTGTGCTTTAGCCAAGTTCTAGGAACGTGAGGCGTGAATTGTTGTGGATAAAATCTTTAATTGGTTTAACCAATACCTCAACTTGCAAATATGTGGCGAAATTTTTTAGTCTCACAAAAAGGTTTACTAAAAGTTTTTATTAAACTAATGCTATGGAGACGTATGCATGCTTCTCCATACATGATTCTGAAACCAAAATCAATACCCTTAAATCTAAGTCTTATCTCATCTAATTGACGAACACTTGAAGTTACAATGTCGTCATGTGAGATCTTGGACGATGTTATAATGGAGAGAAAACTTCATGACTGAATGAGATTGCACGTGAAGGTTTTACGTTCTTTAGATTAGTCGACTTAATTGAGTTACTCAGTGAGATCTGGAAACTTAAGGCATAAAGTAGGGATAAAACATGTTTACAATGCAAAAAGACTTTTGACAATGTAAATCCCTAAAATATCTAGAAATTGCAAATTTGTTTGTCAATTATTGTACGACCAGTTATCATGTTGAATACATTTGTCACTAGCAGATCAACTGATGTTATAAGTTTATGTCAATGTGGATTCTAGTTTCAAGAAAAATACTATGGTTTTATTACCGGGGTAATTTTATTTTCTTGAATGGTATTATCAAAAATACAAATGTTTGAACTTATTTCTGTAGAAATGGCTCAACCCTAAAAAAATATGACTATAAGTTCTACGTTCAAAGGTTTCTTTGATCGTCCTGAACTTACTGGCCCTAACTTCAATGATTGGTATCGCTCACTAAGAATAGTTCTGAGAGTAGCGGGTACTATCGATATCTTGACTACTCCTTTTCTAGAGGATCTTGCTGAAGGAGCATCTGATGCGCAAAGGCTTGAACACGCTGCTAATGTTAAGAAGCACTATGAGGTGGTTGCTTTAATGTTATGGAAAATGGCTCCTCCACTTCAACAGAAGTATGAGCTATTTTATCCTAAGCGAATGCTTGATGAGCTCAAGGCTATGTTCAAAAAGCCGCAAGCTGTGGAGATCTATGACTTGGTGGATGCTTTACATAGTTGCAAACAAGCTCCTAAAAAGTTTGTAAATTCCCATTATATGGAGATGAGGGGTTATATGGAGCAGCTCATTGTACTAGGACAAGCATATGATCATAATATGGCTATCAACTTGATCAATAGGTCCCTTAACAATGACTTCAATGATTTTGTTCGTAACTACAATATGTATTGCACGGGCAAGACAGTTAATGATTTCCATGCAATGCTCATTGACTTTGAAAAGGGGTTAAAGGACAAGGCATCTACTTCTACTCCTCCTGTGCTTTATGTACAAAAGGGTGGAGTGAGTAAGGCAAAACCGCACAAGAACAACAAGAAAGGCAAAGGCAGAGGCAAGGATGATAAGGGCAAACAAGTTGCGACTTACTCTAAACCTAAGAAAAACTTTGTCAAGAAGAATCAATCTCAGAAGGATGAGACTTGTTTCCATTGCAAGGCAAGTGGACACTGGAAGAGGAACTGCCCTCTTTATCTCGAGGAGTTGCGAGAAATAAAGAAGAAGGTTGAGCTTAGTGCTGCAGCATCTTCAGGTAACTTATATTTGATAGAGTTATTGAATCTTACATATAAATCAAATTCCTGGGTATATGATATGGGATGTGGTATTAACATTTGTAATACCGTGCAGGGATTTGAGTTAGAGAGGAAGCTTACCTATGGGGAACAATTTCTGCATGTGGGCAATGGCCCACAAGTAGCGGTTGAAGCTATAGGAACATTTAATCTAGTTTTACCTTCGGGTCTAGTACTGAGATTAAATAATTATCATTTTGCACCTACAATTGTTAGGGGTGTTCTTTCCTTTTCTTGTATGTTGGATCTTGGATTTATTCACACTATTGATAATAATAGAATTTCTGTTTTTAAAGATGGTTTATTCTATTTTGATGCAATTTCTGTGAATGGTGTTTTTGAAATTAACATGCATGATAATATTTCCAAGAGAACGATTAGTTTGGTTTTTAGCATGAATAAGAAGAGAAAGTTAGACAAGAAATCTTCTTATCTTTGGCATTGTAGACTTGCCCATATTGGGAAGACTCGCATACAAAAGCTTCCCGTGATGGTCTTTTGGAAAATATCAATGATGAATCATTTGATAAATGTGAGTCTTGTATCTCTAGAAAGATGACCAAGAAACCTTTTAATAGCAATATTGAAAGGGCTACTGAACTACTTGGTTTGATACATACTGATGCGTGTGGACCACTTAGACATGTGTCAAGGAGAGGTTCTAGCTACTTCTTAACATTTACGGATGATTATAGTCGTTATGGTTATGTTTATTTACTTAAGCATAAACATGAGGTATTTGAAACATTCAAAGTGTTTAAAGCGGAAGTATAATTGCAACTAGGAAAGAAGATTAAAGCTCTTCGTTCTGATCGAGGTAGTGAATATTTAAGTCAAGAGTTTAAAGATTATTTAAGTGAGAACGGAATTGTTCAGAAACTTACTTCTCCATATACTCCACAACAAAATGGTGTATCCGAAAGGAGAAATTGTACATTATTAGATATGGTGAGATCTATGTTTAATCTTACAACTTTACCTTTATCCTTTTCGGATTATGCTTTAGAATCTGCTATTCGTATTCTGAATATGGTTTCCACAAAGAAGGTTGATAAGACACCATATGAACTATGGCCTGGCAAAAGCCATATTTGTCTTATCTAAAGATTTGGGGTTGTGAGGCGTATGTGAAACGCGACTCTAGAGAAAAACTCCAACAACGCTCTATAAAATGTATCTTTGTAGGTTACCCTAAGGAAACTATGGGTTACTACTTTTATTATCCGCCTGAGAACAAAGTTGTTGTGGCTAGGTATGGAGACTTCCTTGAAAATGATCTTGTAAATCAAGAACTCAGTGGGAGAAATTATGATCTTGAAGAAATTCAAGAAGATACATTGCCTTCTAAAAATACTAGCGAAGAAATTCCAATAGAGCCAGAAAGTCTGGGAGATCCACCAGAATTAATTCCTCCACGTAGGTCAAAAAGAACCGTACGTGCACCAAGCAAACTATGTCTTAACATAGACGATGATGAGGAGGAGGTACGGGATCTTGGTGAACCTGCTAACATCGATCCGCAATGCTTGATCTAGAAAAGTTAAAATGGATAGTTGCGATGAATGAGGAAATGAAATCCATGAAAGTCAATGATGTTTGGATTCTTGTTGATGCGCCTAAAAATGCTAAAGTAGTGAAAAATAGGTGGGTTTTCAAGAAGAAAACTGACATGGATGGTGAAGTACAATCCTATAAATCACGTTTAGTAGCTAAAGGTTTTACTCAGACTTTTGGCGTAGACTATGAGGAGACATTTTCTCCTGTAGCAAACTTACGAGCTATTAGGATTCTCATAGCTATGGAAGCATACTATGACTATGAGATATGGCAAATGGATGTTAAAACTGCCTTCTTGAACTATCACTTAGATGAGGAAATCTATATGCAACAACCGGAAGAGTACGTTGATCCAAAATATCCAAAACGCGTGTGCAAACTTCAAAGATCTATTTATGGTTTGAAGCAAGCATCACGTCAATGGAATAAACGATTTTGATGAAAAAATCAAAAAGTTCGGATTTATTCAAAATTGAGATGAGCCATGTGTATATTGCAAAGCTAGTGGGAGTGATGTAGTGTTCCTAATTTTATATGTCGATGACATATTAATCATCGGAAGTAACATTCCAAACAAATAAGGAAGTTAAGGATTATCTTGGTAAATATTTTTCTATGAAGGATTTGGGAGATGCTGCGTATATTCTAGAATTAAAATCTATCGAGATAGGAAAAGACGGTTAATTGGTCTAGGTCAAGATGCTTATATTGATAAGATATTGAAGAAGTATGATATGCATATTCCAAGAAAGATTTTCAACCTATTGAAGTTAAGCATAATCTGAGTCATGAGATGAATGCATCAACTCCTGAAGAGGAGGCATACATGAAGAATGTTCCTTATGCTTCGGCTAAGGATCTATAATGTATGATGTTAGATGCACAAGGCCTGATGTGGCGCTTGCTTAGAACTTGGTCAGTAGATACCAACATAATCCAGGAAAGCTGCACTAGACTGCTGTTAAACATTTTCTTTAGTATTTGAGGAATACGAAAAGAAATGTTTTGGTATTCGTAGGGTAGCCATATACATAACTAAATGTGGTTTGGATTAGGAGTTTCCATTGAAGATCTTGGGATGATGCTTGCAATAGAAACCTAATAGATATGTATTGGGATAATTAAGCCGCAATAATATTTGTCAATGACCCTGGAGTCATGAAAGGCACCAGACACTTTAACGTAGATATCACTACGTTCAAGAACAAGTTGAAGCTCGAGAAATAAAATTAATAAAAGTTCACACAGATGATAACATAGCTGATCCTTTTACTAAGGCTTTTCCTAGACCAAAGGTAGTTAAGCATGCCAAGGCTATTGGGCTACAACTAGCTAGCGAATTCATGCAATAAATCTGTGATTAGTATTTGGATAAAGGATGTTAAGACATTATCGAATTGATGAAATAAAGATTGAGATTCGTTTATTTTCTGTTATTTGATTTTGTATCCTATTTTACATGTTTTATATCCATGAATAATTGTTATGTTCTAAATGTCCGTTGTCGATTAATAATATGGGAGTATTATTAAATTAAGACAATTCAAAATAGTGACAGAGTATACTTGAAAGTATATTGGTCAATTTTGGATGATATTTGATGGATCAAATATTGGACTTATCCCAACTATATGATTTTACTTTATGGATCTTCGTCTTAACTAAATCATAAATAGTTATCCTTAAACCTGAGATACCAGGAAACTGAATAGAATGTAGTGCATTTCTGTAAGGTAACCTAACGCTAAACGTAACTGGTAGCTATAAGGGTTATTTTCAGAAGTGTTGCAAAGTTCATAAGTTTCGCTTGTAGTCAAAATGGAATTTGTTTC
The DNA here is from genome assembly GCA_025667525.1 of Glebionis coronaria. NCBI lineage: Eukaryota > Viridiplantae > Streptophyta > Magnoliopsida > Asterales > Asteraceae > Glebionis > Glebionis coronaria. The sequence continues at coordinate 577,829,724 of CM046878.1, forward strand.
CTACAAATTATTTTGAAGTATAATACTGTTGGGCCTCTCGGGAAAGTAGTAAGATGTTTGTGTGGCCACACCCAAATGTGTTTTGGTAATCTTGCTATATCCGTAAACGAGAAACAGAATGGTTAATGAAGGAATGACTGAGATCGATATCCTATTAACGTTGTATTTGAAATGAAAGGATAATAATAAATGATGTATCATTTAAAAGGTTTTTCCAAGAGACCTTACTCGAGTTGTACTAGTGACATTGATAGTGTAACTAGATGCTAGTCAATGTAATCCCGATATTCGAATTTTGTCCAAGTGGGAGCTGAAAGTTTATGGACTCAAAATTAATAGTCGTGTGATAGGATTGAACTCGGGATAATGGGATTACACACAATACGTAAAGGGTTAATTTTATTTATTAAATATATTTTATATATTTATTAAATCAAACCGATCTTAACTAAAAGATCGTTAAATAAGTTAAGAGTTAAGTTAAACGACCGTTATGAAATTATATAGAAGAAAAAGGAAAACGGAAAAGTTCCGGAAACACCCCTTAGGGTGTAACCGATCGTCGACTACAAAGGGGCAAAGGGAAAGAATTTTGTTGCCTAATTTTTGTGTTACTTGGAAACCAAGTTTTGCCAAGCCCTATATAAACACACATACCCTTCATAATTTTTCGCATTCCTTCTCCTCCCTTCTCTCTTGCGATCGGCGACCAACACCCCTTTTAGGGTTCTCTGTTTTTTGATTTTGCTTAAATTCCACAAGTGTTGAAGTTCCGGTTTGCAAGTGCTAGACTCAGGGTTATCCCGTTGCATTACGTGTGTACAAGAGCGTAAGAAAAACAATCTAAGTGATGAACAAAACTAACTAATGGACAAGATAACATAATCTACATGTGGTTCATCAATAAAAAATGCATTCAAACGCACTGTGTACATTTTGTAAGAAAAACATCTCTTGTTTAATCTTGCATGAATAAAATTATTTGCGGTATGTTGTTGTACAAAAATTTACGCATTTAGTTAAATTTTAGCACTAAAATCTAAGCTAAACATTTCATCAAACATCTTGCGCGCGAAAAATATGGCAAAAACGTCATCTTTAACGTATCATGTATCACTCACGTGACATCGGATTTGAACAATTCAAATATCTATGTAAAAGATTGCCAAAAATCTACGACTTCTGTGTTTCATGTTTTGCTTAATTCGGCTTTTAAGCTAGAAAAATTAGAGCTAAAAATGATGAAAATTTCGAGAAATCCTAACCCACTAGAAAAAGTTGTGATTTAATCAAAATTCATAACAAATTAAGGATTTAAATTCTAAAAATAATGGTGAAATCAGTTTTTCATAAAAATTTCCAATTTAAAAGTTATTTGCGTTTGAATGTCGAGGGTGAATTATAAAAACGAGTTAAAAGACTAAAATACCTTTGATCATTTAAATAAGGAAGGAAAATAGATCTCACCGTTGGCTGAGAAGTATTGATAATCCAATGGTGTAATTTACTTTTTACACTTTCTAAAATTCATCCCCTTTGTAGGGGATCACGTCTCTAACCTATATTATTAACGATAGGCTTAACAAATTATATATTTTGCATAGAGAATAATCTATGTATATATTCTACGTTATATTGTTTGTACTAAAAAAATTTAGTATAAGGTTATCTTGGTGAATTATCTTACTTAAAAATAAATTAATACAGATAAGGCAGGTGAATCTTACAAACAACCTAATATGAAAAAACACATAAAACAACTACAAAGTAACATTATACATAATGAACACTAAAATTTATTTCGGCCACGGACTATGAATCCTGGACACTGTCTGAAATATCTTGATCATCATCATATGGGTCGTAGTCATCATCAAATCTCTTGTAAGAATCTTTCTATTTTCTAACAGACTGTCAGAAGCCATATATTTATCATATCATTATCCAAAGGTTCAACTACATCCTTGTCATTAAGCTCAACTAAAATATTACCCCCTTTTTCTAAGAATCGGATTCCCTTGATCGTCCACAAGAGTAAATTGCCCTTCAACAATCTTCTTTTCAATCTTGTCAATTTTCCCAATAACCGTGTATAGCTAACCTCCTGATGAGAAGTGTCATCTTATATATAAACCCACCTGAAAAGTCATTCAAACCAACTGAATTATAAGTTCCACCATTCGTACCCAAATCATTATCATTTTCAACAGAATTAAGCGAATAAAAAAAGTTTTGAGATTCTAACCTCTTTACTTGGCCCCGCAGCAGCTTGCTTTTTCCTACCACTTGAAGTAGTGTTCTTTTTGTCTATTATTAATACAAATAAGGTGTAAAAATGTGAATATATGTTTTTAGATCTTTTCGCATTTTGCTGAGAACCAATCACAAAGTTGTTTAAAGTTAAAATACATGTTCAACGAAATTGCAAGCCAATAGTCTTCTTAACAAAACTTTTTACCCTCATTCCCATTTCTATATTTTACCTTCTTAAGTACCAAGGGTCATTATATACATCTACTTTCATAAGTATATTTATTTTACTTTTAAGGTAAATCAAAAGAAAAGGAATATCTAGGTGACATCATGGGTAAAGGCACATGTCATCTAGGTGTTTGAATAGGTTGTACCTGAGTTGACCAAGGTTAACCCTCTCCATGCCCACGGTGCCTTTGGGTATAATGACGGAGCCTTAGAGTAAACGCTATGTGGGTTCCGTGAAACAGTGAGCTTTTTCTCTATAATTAGGGGCTCATTTCTCAATTGTTAATGTTTCTCTCATTTATATCTTCTCTCTTACTAATTAGATTTGATATCTATTTTATTCTCTTATTGTCTCTTTTGTTTTCTCTTGTTGATATTCAAGGACAATCGATTAGTAACTGCATTACGTTCATGATCTGTTTATGCAGTGTCAACTCAGTGCTAGCAAAATATGAACACTTAACAAAACAAGTACATTTAGGCAGCTTAGTAATACATCTAACTATCTCTAAAGAGAGTTAAGTGTTGATAATAGTTTGCAAGAGTATCACCACCTTGTTTAAAAGAAACTAAATTTTTGAGCATATTATACACCACACAACCATCAAAGTTTCATAAGTTTCATTTAACTTTTTCCAAACAGAAGCATCTTTCTCATAGTAGACCAAATATATGTAAACATGTTAAGAAAAAACATTCACAGTCCAAGTAAGAACTATGATATTACACCTATCTCATTTGGTAGATAACACATCACTACTATCATATGAATCCCTAAGTGTAAAACACGCATGCTTTTACCATGAATAGTACACATATAATCGTACGTACATGACTAAAACTTTCCTTTATAACATGTTTACGTTTCACGAATATTAAATACAAGTATTACGTACGTGTTATTACACGATAAGTATTAAAGAATATTAATACATGATAATTATTATCAACAATAATTATAATCACGAACATGAAAACATGAACGTAAATAATCACGAACATATTATTATGTATTTACGTAGTTATGATTACGATTACGTATAAATATATATTATAACACGAACAGGTAATAAATAAATCACGTAAACACGACCACGAGAACACGTAATATTTTAGAACACGGAAAACGTTGGGTTTCCCCTTGTGGGCCCCACCTACCCGCGGCAAGACAAACAAAAGGGGCCAAGCCCACTTTTATTTTTAACTAAATAGAAAAAAAGGAAAACATGTTTCACAATACAGAGTTTTCTAAAAAGAACAAAACCCTAGCCTCCTTTTCTCCTTCCTTTGACCGCCGGGTATAAACACACCAAGGAGACGTGTTTGTTGATTTTTGGTGATCCAATTCAAGTGGAATCGTTTGTGTTATCGTTCTCTTTTTGTTTCACGCATTGGTAATCTTTAAACCTTTTCTTTTTTTTATTCTTTTTTTTAATTAGAACACATGAAATCATGATAATTAAATAACAAGATTAAAAACATGTTAATTAAATCATGGGATTAATAACATGGTGGTTTTTGGGTGTTTTGGTTCGGCCGACACACACTAACCGAGAGCCGAAGCTCTCGGTGTCCCACGTGTGACCACAGCCGAGACCTTCGGGTCTCGATGTTGTCTTTGTGGTTTGGTAGCAAGCGAAACAAGGGACCCCGACGCGAGTCGGGGTGGCCTTGTGGTTTTGGGGGTCTCGGCCAAAAATAAAAAAGCACCACCAGCCTAAGTCGGTGGCTAATATGATCACGCAGGGGGGACTAAGCCGCGGCAGCCGCTAGCCGAGAACCAAAGGGAACCACCGGCTTGAGCCGGTGGAAATTTTGCGAAAACAGTGGCAACCGGCCAAGCCGGTTCGCCACTGTTAAGGGTGTGTTTGTTTGGTCCGGTTCAAGCGTAAACACGGTCTGGTTCACGACTTAATTTTACAAGCCTAATTAATTTCTACAAGTTTAATTATTTACAAGATTAATTAAATTAAATTTAACATGTTATATAATTAATTTAACTAAGTATTTTATTATTTAATTTAGACTAAAATAATTAATTAATTATTAAAACATGACATGTAATTAATTAATTTTCATGACTTAGGTTATATTAATAATAAATATTAATACATGTTTTAACCTAAGTATTATATACACTTTAATTTAACTAAATCATGATATATTTAATTAAATCTTATAACATATAGTTTATTTAATTTATATGTATTAATTAATAAACTATATTTTAATCACATGACTTAGGATATTAATCAATAAGACTTAAGCTTATATTATTAGCTTAATAATCCAGCTTATTTCTAAATATGGAAACTTTCTATTTTTAGAAACTTATCTATTTTAAGCAGTTAATCTATTTTTGGAAACTTTCTATTTTTTGGAAACTTTCTATTTTTAGAAACTTTCTATTTTAGGAAACCGGCTATTTTTAGAAAGTTACTTATTATTAAATAACAAGTATAATACAACAAGAAATATAAGTAATACTTAATCAGAATATCCAGAATACATGATAAACACAGCATAACGTTAAAATCAGTAAAACATGACATGAACATATAAAACAAGTTAAGACATGATATAAAACCAGTTACGTACACATTAATCAGAACACTTATACACGTATATTATTTATGTAGCATTAGTGAGATCGAAGTAGGACTCTCTTCCGTTCGTCTTATTCGTTCACTAGACATAAGGTACGGATTCTCCGTCCTTTCAGTATGGACATTCTTTCCTTATTAGGATTCCCCGTATGCAGCCAACCATTTTCCCAGTATATGTTTTATATGTTTAATCAAAAGCCTAAGCCATATACATGCATGACCAGTTTCACCTAGTTATGGAGGTACCATAACCATAACACTGGAGGCGCCAGTGTTATGACTTCACCACGGCGGAGTGATAGCTCGTGGCGTCCCTTTCAGCTTTTGGCCATATTATTATATTATCATGTTGGGCGTATGGGTGCATCCTATGTTACATGTTTTTACAGATTATTCAGGTGAATATGGTGTGTGCCTTGCATCCTTCACAAGGAGTTGATCCCTCCTACCCAAACATATATTAATTAGAGGCAACCCCTCTAATTGCATGATGAGGTCACCCCTCCAAGTATTTATGCACGTTGATATTTCATGACCTATATTGGCTAATGGTAAACATGTTAAACAGTTTTCATAAGATAAACATAAGGCTTTTCAAACTATAAACCAGTTTTACTAAGTTATACCAGGTTTTCCAGGACTTATTCATTCTATGCTTGTATATCCGTGCACTGAGCGTTATGCTCAGGCGTTTTCCTTTCATGTTCCTAAAACATAAGGTACTCAAGGACGCTCGTAGACTCTAAGCGTACGTGCATATGGATTGGAAGCTTTCTGGCCTTCATTACTTTATGCATTTCTTCATACATTTTGCTACTCATTTCCATGGACATTGTTTAGTCCTTTCATTTTACAATACTTATGTTTATGTGTGATGAGCTTTACATTGGAGTACCGATGTTTGATTTCGGTATTTCCTTTATGGTCATGTAATGTTTAAGACATTTATCCTTGTATGCTTTGATGACACGCCATAATCACACGTGACATTCTATTTATCAAAACAGGGTGTTACAATTATGGTATCAGAGCCAAGGCTTTGACCTGTAGGCTCTCAAAACACGACCTGTGATTAGTGGGTACTCAGTATGGTCTTCCTATAACTGACAGTCGGTTTTTATGCATTCATTGTTTTCATGCATTCATTGTTTCCATGCATTCATATATATGTCATTGTCGCATGTTTATGACTAAGTAATGGTTGGTACAGGACTGGCCCTATTTAGTCGCATGTGCTTTTATCGAAACTTTTAACTTTGGGACCGACCCATTGGCGTCCCCTCGCCATGTCTTTTGTTTTGAGTGAACTGACCATAGGCGTTCACTCTCGCGCATATAAAAGTTTTCATAAAACTACATCATGCATTCATGTACTAGTTTTCCTGCATAAAATTTTTCTCATGATTTATTGGTATAAATTTTTTTCATGTATATATTTTTTGTTTTGATCAATTTAATCATGTATTTTTATGTTATACTGTCAGATGGTTCTCACACGCGAGCAAGAACAACTCAATGCAGCAGTCCAAGCTGTGATGCAAGTTATGCTTCCTCAGCTGAGGAACGAAATCAGGGCTGAGGTGCAGGCTGCCAACAATCAGCAACAGCACCCAGTACCTCCTCCTCCTCCTCCAGCAACATTGGTCACATGGCTGGAGAGATTCAATAAGCTACGCCCTCGATCTTTCGAGAAAACAAATAGCCCCAGTGAAGCTGATAGCTGGTTGGCTCACATTGAGAAGATCTTCGATACAATGGGTTGTGACCCCGTCTTTAAGTCGAGGTTGGCCTGTTACAGGTTTGAAGGTGATGTGCTATCATGGTGGAAGGCACTGAAGCAGTCTGAGGGAGGTGATAATTGGGTGGCTGGTTTGACTTGGGCTCAGTTCAGGTATTTGGTGATGGGACAGTTCTTTCCCAAGGTTGAGCAAGACAAGTTGAAGAGAGGGTACCATGGAATCAGACAGAGAGCTGGGGAGAACAACAACGAGTTCATGCAGCGCTTTCTTCGTTTGACTGGTTTTCTTGGCGCAGCAGCAGGTACTCCCGAAGAGCAAGCATACCACTTCCGGTGGGCTCTTCGTACATCGGTTGCAAACAACTTGGTGTGTGCTACGTTCAACACGGTGGCACAAGTGGCCGATGCAGCACGTAAGCTGGAGATGCTGCAAGAAAGAGAAGAGTTCGGTGAAGCAGAGAGACCCGAGAAGAGGCAGAAGACTGGGGACCGGTCTCAGCCGGCTACTCAACAACAGCCTACTCAGCCCAGGGGAAACGGTCAGAATCACGACCGTTCTGCTACGGATAGGCGTGGCGGTAATGATAATTACCGTAACAACGCTGGAAACTCCAACAGCAGCAGGTCCTTACACTTACTCATTTTCTTATGTTACATGCAATAGTCATAATTCTGACACATTAGCAATCTTCTACCAGGAATCATGGTAACAGGACGGACCAGAACCAAAGAGGTTCGCATCCTAACCGTCCAACTATCACTAGTATTACATCTTATGAATTTTGCGCATTGTCCTTTGTACCTATTATCACGTCTCATGTATATTGTTCTTATCAGGCTCTCAACCAGCAAGGACACCTGCTGGAGGGTATACTCATCCTCTTTGCACTACCTGCAACTGTAGGCACCCAGGGCCATGTCGCCGCGACAACGACGCATGCTACAAGTGTGGCCTCCTTGGCCATCGTATGAAGGACTGCCGCAAGGGCGAGATGGAGGGCACATCTAGACATGCTGATACTAAGCCGCCTCCTACTAGTGGACGCGTTTACACAACTTCTTGCAATCAGGCCAACAAGTCTACAGGTACCATCACTGGAATCTTGTATATGTATGGTGAAGCTGCATGTGTTCTATTTGAGACGGGTGCTACTCATTCGGTCATTTCTACTGCTTATTATAAGAATGTTAGGATATCCCCTATGCCATTAGAGAATGTACTGAACATTTCCACGCCTTTAAGAGACTCTGTACGCATAACTCATGTGTACAAGAGCCTTCCCCTAGAGTTTGATGACAAGATTCGTCTTGTTGACGCACTTCCGCTAGACATGAATAATTTTGACATGATATTGGGCATGGACTGGCTATCCAAGCATCATGCTACCATAGACTGCCATTCATATCGAGTCATCTTCGGTGATGTTAATGCACCAGATTACATTCATAACGGGTTCGAACCCGGAAGTTCTGTACAAATCATATCAACCCTGCAAGCACATGCATTACTTTCACATGGTTGCGAGGGCTATCTAGCTACTGTTCATGACATGGATGTTGAATCTCCATCAATTCAGAATCAGCCGATAGTGTCAGAATTTCTAGATGTATTTCCAAAAGAAGGGCATACCACCTACACGTGAGTAGAGTTTGACATCAAGCTCATCCCAGGATCTGAGCCGATTTCCAAGGCTCCTTATCGCATGGTTCCCATAGAGTTGAAGGAGATGAAGGAACAATTGCAAGAACTTATGGAACGAGGCTTCATTCGACCGAGCGCATCTCCATGGGGCGCACCGGTCTTATTCGTGAAGAATAAGGACGACAATATGCGTCTTTGCATAGATTATCGCGAGCTCAACAAGATCACCATTAGGAATTGGTATCCTCTACCACGTATTGACGATATGTTTGACCAACTCCAAGGGGCCAAACATTTCTCCAAGATTGATCGGAGGTCGGGCTATCATCAGCTACGGGTTAAAGAGCAGGACATCGCTAAGACTGCTTTCCGTACACGTTATGGCCACTACGAATTTGTAGTCATGCCATTTGGCCTTACCAATGCTCCAGCAGTGTTCATGGATTTGATGAACAGAATCTTCCATGAATTTCTGGACAAGTTCGTCATTGTCTTCATTGACGACATCCTGATATTCTCTAAGTCCAAGGAGGAACACGAAGACCATATTCGTACAGTGTTATAGATTCTTCGCCAGAAGCAACTGTATGCTATATTTTCCAAGTGTGAGTTCTGGTTAGACAAGGTGGTATTCTTAGGTCACATTGTATCAGCGGAAGGAATCACTATGGATCCAGCAAAGGTTGAGGCTATTACCAAGTAGCCAAGACCGACATCAACAACTGAAGTACGCAGTTTCCTAGGCTTAGCTGGTTACTACCGTAGGTTCGTGGAGAACTTTTCCCGCTTAGCACTACTATTAACCAAACTGATGCGGAAAGGGGAGAAATTCGTCTGGACTGAAGAACGAGAGAAGAGCTTTGAAGACCTAAATCAGACGTTAGTATCTGCACCGATTCTTACTCTCCCATCTGGTACAGGTGGATTTCAGATCTACAATGATGCATCAGGGAAGGGACTTGGCTGTGTTCTCATGCAACATGGAAAAGTGATCGCGTACGCTTCACGGCAGCTTAAGCCTTATGAGGAAAATTACCCTACGCATGACTTGGAACTTGCAGCAGTCGTGTTTGCATTGAAGATATGAAGGCACTACTTGTATGAAGAATCATGTGACATTTTCACGGACCACAAGAGCTTGAAGTACATCTTCACTCAACGTGAATTGAACATGAGACAGAGGAGATGGTTAGAGTTGTTGAAGGATTATGACATTAATCTGTAGTATCATCCCGGCAAGGTGAATGTAGTGGTAGATGCACTTAGCAGAAAGTCCAGAATGATAAACGACATTAAAATTAAGGAGGAAATTATAAGATAATTAGAGCGACTAGACATTAAGATCATGGTACGTGGACAGCACGGTTACTGGGCTAATCTTAGAGTGGAACCTGAGTTACTCTCTAGGATCAGGGAAGCTCAGAAGGATGATGGTGAAATCTGGGCGATAATTCAGAACTTAGAGAAGCAGACAGAATTTCGAGTAGACGCAGACGGTATCTTATGGCAGGGCATCAGACTTTGTGTTCCTGATGATCAAGAACTCCGGGAAGCATTGTTAGATGAGGCTCATAGCTCCCCTTTCTCTACTCATCCTGGTTCAACCAAGATGTACCACGACATCAAGCAATACTTCTTGTGGAGTGGTATGAAACAGGATGTTGCGACTTACGTCTCCAAATGTCTTACCTGCCAGCAGGTTAAGATCGAGCATCAACGATCTGGCGGTCTTCTACAACCGTTAGATATTCCAGAGTGGAAGTGGGACAAGATCACCATGGATTTTGTTACCATAATTCCGCAGACAAAGAGAACGCACGATGCAATTTGGGTTATCATTGATCGACTTACTAAGTCAACTCATTTCTTACCGATCCGCAAGGAAGATTCGGTCAGTAAACTCAACGATACTTACAAGAAGGAGATCATGAGACTTCATGGTGCTCCATCCAGCATCGTCTCAGACAGAGATCCTCATTTCACTTCGCAATTTTGGAGGAGTCTACAGAAAGCTTGGGGTACAAAACTTAAGCTTAGCACGGCTTTTCATCCTCAAACAGACGGCCAATCAGAGAAAACGATTCAGACATTAGAAGACATGTTAAGGTCATGTGCGTTGAAATGGATGGGAGATTGGGACGATTACATATGTCTGGTAGAGTTTGCATACAACAACAGTTGGCACGCAAGTATTAAGTGTGCTCTATTCGAGATGTTGTATGGCAGAAAGTGTCGCGCCCCAATCTGCTGGGATCAGGTTGGTGAGCGAACACTTGAAGGACCTGAATTGATAGAGTTGACCAACGAGAAGGTCACAGTAGCTAAGCAGAAGTTGCAAGAAGCACGATCACGTCAGAAGAGTTATGCCGACAAGCATCGTAGGGACTTACACTTTAACGTAGGAGATCACGTCTTCCTTAAGGTATCGCCTGCACGTGGTGTTAGATGTATTGGAATTAAAGGGAAGCTCAGTCCTCGATTCATCAGACCATTTGATGTCATTGAGCGAGTCGGTAAAGTATCTTATCGTTTAGCGTTACCTCCGCAGCTTTCTCATGTTCATGATGTTTTCCACGTGTCCTTACTCAGAGGGTACAAGTATCATCCCCTTCACATGGTTTAGTATCCACTGGAACAGATTCGTGAAGATCTCACCTTCATAGAGGAACCCGAATGAGTTCTTGACAGGCAAGAACGAGTCATGAGGAGGAAGACGATTCCATTCGTCAAAATCCTTTGGAGGGATCATACCGAGTGGGAAGCCACTTGGGAAACAGAGGAGTCTATCCGGGCTTCTTATCCTCATTTCATATTTTAAATTCGGGTATGTTCCTCTTGTCCAGTTTACATTATCTATAATTCGGGGATGAATTATTCTTTTTAGGGAGAAGAGTTCTAAAACCCGCATGCTTTTACCATGAACAGTACACATATAATCGTATGTACATGATTAAAACTTTCCTTTATAACATGTTTAAGTTTCACAGATATTAAATACAAGTATTACGTGCGTGTTATTACATGATAAGTATTTAAGAATATTAATACATGATAATTATTATCAACAACAATTATAATCACGAACATGAAAACATGAACGTAAATAATCACGAACATATTATTATGTATTTACGTAGTTATGATTACGATTACGTATAAATATATATTATAACACGAACAAGTAATAAATAAATCACGTAAACACGACCACGAGAACACGTAATATTTTAGAACACGAAAACCGTTGGGGTTCCCTTTGTGGGCCCCACCTACATGCGGCAAGACAAAGAAAAGTGGCGAAGCCCACTTTTATTTTTAACAAAATAGAAAAAAAGGAAAACATGTTTTCATATTACAGAGTTTTCTAAAAAGAACAAAACCCTAGCCTCCTTTTCTCCTTCCTTTGGTCGCCGGGTATAAACACACCAAGGAGAGGTGTTTGTTGATTTTTGGTGATCCAATTCAAGTGGAATCATTCGTGTTATCATTCTCTTTTTGTTTCACGCATTGGTAATCTTTAAACCTTTTCTTTTTTATTATTTTATTTAATTAGAACGCATGAAATCAAGATAATTAAATAACAAGATTAAAAACATGTTAATTAAATCATGGGGTTAATAACATGGTGGTTTTTGGGTGTTTTGGTTCGGCCGACACACACTAACCGAGAGTCGAAGCTCTCGGTGTCCCACGTGTAACCACCGTCGCGACCTTCGGGTCTCGGTGTTGTCTTTATGGTTCGGCAGCGGCCTAAGCCGGTGGCTAATATGATCAAGCAGGGAGAACTCAGCCGTGGCAGCGGCTAGCCGAGAACCAAAGGGAACCACCGACTTGAGCCGGTGGCAATTTTACGAAAACAGTGGCAACCGGCCAAGCCGGTTCGCCACTGTTAAGGGTGTGTTTGTTTGGTCCGGTTCAAGGGTAAACACGGTCCGGTTCACGACTTAATTTTACAAGCCTAATTAATTTCTACAAGTTTAATTATTTACAAGATTAATTAAATTAATTTAACATGTTATATAATTAATTTAATTAAGACATGACTTAGGTTTAGTATTATTATTAACAATACATGATTTTAACCTAAGTATTTTATTATTTAATTTAGACTAAAATAATTAATTAATTATTAAAACATGACATGTAATTAATTAATTTTCATGACTTAGGTTATATTAATAATAAATATTAATACATGTTTTAACCTAAGTATTATATACACTTTAATTTAATTAAATCATGCTACATTTAATTAAATCTTATAACATATAGTTTATTTAATTTACATGTATTAATTAATAAACTATACTTTTAATCACATGACTTAGAATATTAATCAGTAAGACTTAAGCTTATATTATTAGCTTAATAATCCAGCTTATTTCTAAATATGGAAACTTTCTATTTTTAAAAACTTATCTATTTTAAGCAGTTAATCTATTTTTGGAAACTTTCTATTTTTTGGAAACTTTCTATTTTTAGAAACTTTCTATTTTAGGAAACCTGCTATTTTTAGAAAGTTACTTATTATTACATAACAAGTATAATAATACAACAAATACAAGTAATACTTAATCAGAATATCCAGAATACATGATAAACACAACATAACGTTAAAGTTAGTAAAACATGACATGAACATATAAAACAAGCTAAGACATGATATAAAACCAGTTACGTACACAGTAATCAGAACACTTAGACACGTATATTATTTATGTAGCATTAGGGAGATCGAAGTAGGACTCTCTTCCGTTCGTCTTCTTCGTTCAATGGACATAAGGTACGGATTCTCCGTCCTTTCAGTATGGACATTCTTTCCTTATTAGGATTCCCCGTATGCAGCCAACTGTTTTCCCAGTATATGTTTTATATGTTTTGATTTGCTTATGTTTAATTAAATGCCTAAGCCATATACATGCATGACCAGTTTCACCTAGTTATGGAGGTACCATAACCATAACACTAGAGGCGCCAGTGTTATGACTTCACCACGGTGGAGTGATAGCTCATGGCGTCCCTTTCAGCTTTTGGCCATATTATTATATTATCATGTGGGGCGTATGGGTGCATCATAGGTTACATGTTTTTACAGATTATTCAGGTGAATGTGGTGTGTGCCTTGCATCCTTCAGAAGGAGCTGATCTCTCCTACCCAAACATATATTAATTATAGGCAACCCCTCTAATGGCATGATGAGGTCACCTCTCAAAGTATTCATGCACGTTGATATTTCATGAACTATATTGGCTAATGGTAAACATGTTAAACAGTTTTCATAAGATAAACATAAGGCTTTTCAAACTATAAACCAGTTTTACTAAGTTATACCAGGTTTTCCAGTACTTAGTTAATTCCGCTGCTATATGTTGTATATGCTTATGTTATTCATTCTATGCTTGTATATCCGTGCACTGAGTTATGCTCAGTCGATTTCCTTTCATGTTCCTAAAACGGCAGGTACTCAGGGACGCTCGTAGACTCTAAGCGTACGTGCATATGGATTGGAAGCTTTCTAGCCTTCATTACTTTATGCATTTCTTCATACATTTTGCTACTCATTTCCATTGACATTGTTTAGTCCTTTCATTTTACAATACTTATGTTTGTGTGTGATGAGCTTTACTTTGGAGTACCGATGTTTGTTTCCGGTATTTCCTTTATGGTCATGTAATGTTTAATACATTTATCCTAGTATGCTTTGATGACACGCCATAATCACACGTGACATTCCATCACTACAAGAAAATGAGCCTAATGCAACAATTTACAAGCAACACTTTCTAATTGTGTTGTATTTTTCACAAAATTAATGAAAGAACAACACTTTCAAAATAAGTGTTGCATATTAATATAAAAAAACAACACTTTTATTAAAGTGTTGCAAATTTCACACTATAACATAACATATTAACAAAGTGCTGCAATTACTAGGAACACACTTGAAACTGTAAAACAAAAATTTCATGAAAAAATAAAAAAACTAATAGCCCGCTACTCTTTTTTTAGTTTCCCTCCCCTCTTTTTTACCCAAAATTGAAACCATATCTTAGATCTATATCCAGCCTCCATTTTTTTCACTTACAGATTCACACAAGAAACACAAACCTTTTGATTAGTCTTCTTCTGTTTTTTCTTAATCCACGAGTGATATTTATTCTATTATTAGCTAGAACTTGTTGGGTCTAATTTCATATCCCGCGTCTCCCTCTCTGCTGATGTTTTATTAAATCCGAAACTACTGTCCCAAAATTAAGGATCTATCTTATTCAGATCGCCTAATTTTACATGTTATATGTGTTTATATATACTTATTCAATGGTTTTGTTCATATATTACAGCTTCTCATTCAAGATTCTGGGTAGATCCGGGTTTGCAAAAGATAACGGTACTTACAACAAATCTTTGGTAAATAAAATTTTAAAAAAATGTGAATAGTTGAGTTTGGATTTATTTTTGTTACCCAGATTGTAATGTTTTTTTTTCTGTTTGTAAGTTTAATTTTTTGTTAAATTTTACTCTTTAGTTTTTATTAGTTTTTGGTAATTACAGAAAAAGGTAAAGAACGAAGTTCTTGTCTACAGCTGCGGGTTTTGGATTATAGGCTAGTGACGTTATGTATTATGGAGGTATCACTTTCCTTTATTCTAATATATGTATGTAATTGTGATTTTGGGATAGGAAGACATAGAAGGATGATAGTGATAACTGCTTATGTGAGATCTTTTAGATGCTCGTATAAGGTTTATTGTCTTGGCCCCGTAATTGTTTTTTGATCCGAGGAACTTGTATTTCTATCCATATTTCCTTCATAATTGGGGATATATAATAATATTCAAACATATATTATGTGATTATGTTACTTTAAGTTTGTTTTTCACTCAGTGAATTTGGCCTGTAAAATGTTACAACTTTAAATTGAAACCAGTCACTCACTAGCATCATTAGTTTTATAGCGAGCTCAAAATATTTTTCGTATTTAATCCCTTGGCTGGTTTTGAACCAATCTTAAAGTTTTAGTTTCATTTAATTTAAATACCTATATATTTCAATGGAACACATGAAAATTATTTTGAGATCAGATTTTTTATCATGTGTTGTGGATTGTTTGGGGCTATTGGCAAACATAC
The DNA here is from genome assembly GCA_025667525.1 of Glebionis coronaria. Classification (NCBI taxonomy): domain Eukaryota; kingdom Viridiplantae; phylum Streptophyta; class Magnoliopsida; order Asterales; family Asteraceae; genus Glebionis; species Glebionis coronaria. The sequence continues at coordinate 577,845,322 of CM046878.1, forward strand.
TAGATGGCATGGCTAATACCTATTTTATTTTTTATGGGACTCACTTTCTAGATCGAATAACTACATTAAGTAATACTTGCAAAATTACCCATCTATCCAGGTATTATAACGGGTGGATTAATAATATAGTGCAAATTGGGCTTCAAAGTTGATAACTCGTATAGCCTATGTACCTACTATATCATGGTGTATAATCTTCCAATTGACACATGATATCGATGTCGTAAAGAGCATGCGCCTTAGTTAAGATATTATAGTTCAGAGACATCAGTAGATACTCATATTGCTTCAGCAGTCATCACCAAATATGCTACTTTACAGGTATCAAAGAAAATCCATCGACCTTTTGTTATGGTGAGTTTGTTTCTTACATTTAGTGTGGTTGAGTTTTCAGGCTACTTCGAAGTTTGATACTTGATTCGATCCACTTCACAAATTAAAAGGGTAATGTGTTTTATTCAGTTCATTTCTTTTCTTCATTTAAGGGCAAGTTATTGTGTATGTTTACCTTATACATGTGTGTTTGCTCTTGCCTCTTCGTCACTTCTTGTTATATACCTTTGATAAACCTCATAAGATTTAGTTTAAGATATGTAAGGTAGACATAATAACACATTTGTTTGCATATGATGTGCCTTATTATGTCTGATAGTGCCAAACTTTTGATGTTAATTATTTTTTAGTTTGGATTTGCTCTCTTGAATATAAACTTTTTGAATATAATTACTAAATATGAAATGGGAAAAGAAACATAAGAAAAATATTCAACACTTAAATAGCTTTCACTGATAGATTATTAGATATTCATAGTTTAGATGTGGACCATATAGAGTTTGTTGTACCCCCTGCACAAGATAGGCCTCAAAGTAGCACTCGATTTGATAGGGAACAAATACAAGAGTTCTACACTTTTGAAAAGTACATATATCACTTCAGCGCCACATGCTAAGAACATATTTCATTTTTATTACAATTAATAACTGTTCATATGTCAATAAATTTTCCAGCTTTAATTTAAGAGGAGCAGACATGAACAATGACTTGAGCCATGTATTATGTACACACCCTATGAGCAATGTCATAGACTTATTAAGCAAGAGAAAATAGAGAAGAGAACCTATTATTAGATGGAAGAACAAAATATTCAAAACCAATTCCTCTAAAGAAATTATACACCTCTATTGCAATTAATGATTCCATATAAAAAGTAGTGCCTTCAAGTCATTCTCCATTCGTTTATAATGAAGAAACAATAGGGTCTTTGGGTCATTCTTCGTTTGGTTGTCGTCACTATACTTTACATGCCTTCTGAGGTTCGTTTCAATATTATTCAGTACTATTATGTGTGCCAATCGTTCTTGTCACTGATTTATTTAATTTTAATTTTCAAGTATTGTGAAATAAAGATTGAGTAAGATTCTATACAACTATATGTGTTGAGCCTATTTCTTCTAATCTTTGATCTATTTTGCCCAGAATGTATGCAACAAATTTAAAGAAAATGGTAGTCTCTTTGTTCCTCCCACTATAAAGTGGACACCAACTAGAGGGTCTATGGCACTTTGTCATTTGGGTTGCTAGCCAACATGTTTTTGGCTCAAATCCAGTAGCATATCAAAAGTTTTGTAAGCTTTATGTATAGTTTTTAAGTATTTTTCATATTCGCTTGTTGGGTGCTTATTTGGTATCTCATGTGTTTTGGATTTCGAGTCGTAACTGGTCTCTGTATGGTGGTTAAGTAAATTGCTTTTTTGAAAAACATATATACAAGCATATCTTTTGCGCAAGGCTTTTCCAATATGACATTATGAAGTATAAAGTGGAAATAGATTAATGGCATATCTGCCGTTCTAAAAAAATAAAAAAAATAGATTAATGGCATAAAACATATTTTTCATGTACTTGTTCCTTTCGTTAAGGTAATCGGAAACTCAACCCAGGTGTCTTATAGCTTGTTCTTGTCATATACCCTTTTATATACGATGCACATTTACATCGCCTATCATCCCGTAGAAGTAATAATTGGCTTTCTTGGTTTGTGCTTAACACGACCTAAAGCTTACCTAGTCTCAATATGTATTATTCTTGATATTACACCTTAATACTGAACATTTTTTGCGTTTATATTAGTAGTTATTAATAACTGAACTGATTAACCCACATTGACTAAGGATAAAAGTTATGACAAGGTTATCTCTTATTCACAATAAAGAAAATTGCTAACTGTCTTCTCAATCATTTTCATATGTATCAGGCTACACGCATGTTTTGGACAACGCCAAGTTGCGAGAGTGAACATTTGCGAAGATGTCAAGATTTATTAGATTTTTATTTGATACCTTGTTATGGCAGCCTAGATTACTGTAAAATCTATCTTCTACATGTACATGTACGACATACATATTGAATTTTATTATTGTTATAATGGAATGTGACTTTTTCAACGTATTAAAGTGTTTATAAGTATATAATATATGTAGTAATTATATTGCATAAAAAGTGTCATAAATAATTTACGTAAAGTATTGCAGATACAACACAAAGTGTCACACTTGATTATTCAAAGTGTTGCTTATGATGTAGAACTCAATTAAAAAGTGTTGCACTAAAATGCAAAGAGTGTTGCAATTATATGTAGTAATGTTGCATTTGATTGAAAAAGTGTTACTTTTTTCTAAAAATGTGTCGCGTTTGAGAGAAATAAGTGTTGCATTTCGGTTTCGAAAGTGTTGCATTGCAAAGTATTGCACTGTTAAACATGTGCAACACTTTCAATAAGGGTTGCATATTCCAATAAAAGTGTTGCTTATACCTAAGGCGACGTTGCATAAAGTAGCTCTTGATAAAATGTCACATTAGACATAATGTAACATTTTAAAGACATAATACAACACTTTATTGGTGTTGCCTTAACTTCATTTTGTTGTAGTGCATTTATCAAAATGGGGTGTTACACTAAGATAAGTACCATCAACAAAACCATATTTGTTTCTATATTGTAAAGGAAGTTTCATAGCATTATTCACATTCTATAGTTTTTCGATACCAACTAATTTGAAAGGAATAAGCACAGAACTACTACTATCAATGTTTTGAAAACATGAAGAGGATTATTAGAATCAATATTGTTTATTAAAACAAAAAGAGAACCCCCAACCACTACTAGAGGCACTGGGTGGGGGGTCTCTACCAACACTAGCAACACTCATATAGAATCAACCAAACAAGCAGTAAACAAATAGCAGAGTGTTGAGATGATGTTAGATGCTTATTTAGAGATGAACCAAGGTGAATGATCTTAACCATCAAATAATATGCTCCATAGAAATCTCGTGATCTTTGACTGGATTGTGAGGACCTATAAGTGGATGTGGTACTGATCTCACATGGGGTATGTTATGTTAAGGGTGAATAATAGTTCCCCCAAAGTAATTTTAATAAGCCCTTTGGATTTGGCTTAATCGGTATTGGGTTGGGATTAGGGTTTATGGGGATAAACATATGGTTTTATCTATTTTGGGTAAAGACAAATTATTTCATATGTTTTATGTATTCAAAACATATTTAATGCATTAATCTTTCAAAACTTAGCCAAAACGACCCTTTAACTTGGTTTCAGGTTTGTAGATCGTTGAGGAATGGCAAATTTGGTCCTCCAAACTTTTGAATCAAGGCTGAGTAGAACTTTGGCAATATGATAGTTTGGCCCCTAGACTTAATAACCTTGATATCACTTTTCTAAAATGTCAAAACTAGTCCCTCTAGTTGTAATGACTAGTTCCAACGATTAGTTTGGCATCTTTTGCAAACTTTACGGATTCTTTGTGTAATATAGGATATCTCAAGGGTATAAAGTGTAAACTTTGGAAAGTTGAGGGGCAAAATGGTAATTTCACATATCTTCCATGGCAATTTCGTAAATTAAGAACTTAGGGTTTCAAAACCCGAAAATGACATCCGGCTTCGGTTCTCTTGTACGTCTTCGTTTCTCGCGTTCGTTTTATCTTATTTTTGTCTTTTCCTAGTGATTTTGATATTCGTGCATGCACATACAGAAACAAGAAAACAAGCATATATTATACATTTTTGATGATATTTTACTCATTTAAGCCCGATTTACGAGAAGAAAATATGTGTAATTAGAGTCAGATCATGGCCTTAGAAAGATTTTACTTGTACTTAAAAAAACAGTTCAATTTGATCATTATTTAGCTAGGTATTTGGTCAAAAACACCAGATAAGATCGTTGCTTGAATTTATGAATTTAAGTCTTGAAATTTAGCAAACACTTAGCTATAGCCTTGATCTTATTCAGTTTTGGGTCTCCACTGTTAGGCCTTTATACTTTGTACTATTAGTTCAGTTTTGGTGTTTCCACTGCCTAGTATTTTGTTCATCTTTTGTTTATTTGATTCTGAGTTTATGTGATTATCTTTTCCTTCCTGTGCTTTTGTATTGCTTATCTTATTCTTATTACACTCAAATAAGTAACTGGTTATTTGAGTTTATGTAAAAAGAAAAAGAAGTTGTGGGAGCAAAAAGGACACAAGAATCGAACCTATGACCTCCTCACACCCTACACCTTATCTCTCTCTCTCTCTCTCTCTCTCTCTCTCTCTCTCTCACACACACACACACACACACACAAACACACACACACACAACCATCGTGCCACTAAGGGAATTTTGTAGTATAGTTTGTTTTCAATTAATTTTATCCATTTTTCTTTTCTATTTTACTATAATAAGCTGTTAACAGCTTATCCTTATTTTTCAGCTTTTCTAGACGTGCACAACTTATAATTTTGTAGTCAAAGTCGTTTTTCCTAGCTTTTCTACTAGTCTCCAAAGTTTGGTTTTGTTTGGTTAAGGTTTGCATAGAAAATCGATTAATTTGTCTTATTCCAAAATGCTTATTTCTAATTTTCAGCTTATTAGTTGAGCTTATTGCTCCCGTCTTTCTTCCAATGTATTTTTAATATTATTCCTACCCTTCCTGCAAAGTTTGAGGTCATATAGTTGAGTTTTTTTCAAAAAAGTCGACTATTTTGTCCTATTCTAAACTTACTTTTTGCTAATTTCAGCTTTTTACTTCAGCTTATCTAATTTTTCATTTTTACAGCTTGTTTTCTAATGTCATTCGAGGAGTCCTTGTTAAGTTTCGGTCCTTCTAGTAGCTTATTAAAGATTATAAGCTTTTGAAAGTAGCTTATTAGCTTATTCAATAAGCTCTGAGTAGTTTTAGTTAAAAAAAAGAGTCAAGTTTTAAAAAAATTTAGATTTTCATTTCTAGTATTTCTTCACTTTCACATTTTCCGCTTCTTTAAAATCCTTATTGGCTTTTTGCGTAATAACGATATTTGGCCAAAATTTTACACTTAGTCTTTTTAGCCCATTTGTGTTTTTTGAATTGTTTTTATTTTTATTGTTAAGTGTAATAAGTTTATTTTTAGTTAGTTTTTCAAAAAAAAATATTTTTTGCTTTATTTTAATATTTTCTCGATTTGCATGATTTTTTATTATTTTATTATTTTAGGTAATTTTACTTTTCCGGCTTCGTTTTAATTTTATCATCCATAATCTTCGATCATTTGTCCAATTTCATGCTAAGAATCTCAAATTCACAATTTCTCCGTCAAAACAACGACTCAGGTTTAAATATCGTCTTTCGTATTAATTTACGTATTACGAATATTATTTATACCCCTTATACTTTACATCGATCATTAATTATTGTGATCGTCATTTAATCATTCTTAGCTTTATTGTTTTATAATTATTTTTTTATGATATTATTATACATGTTATGCAATTCTCGTAGTTTGGTTGCATTTTGTCTATTAAAGATTTTACTTGGCTTATACGATTGTGTATAGGAACTAACTGTTAAAACTTTGGAAAGGGATTTACTAGAGGCAGGTTAGCAATTGTTTTAGTGTGTAGGGGTCGTTAGGGTCACCACCTTTGATAAAGTTGAATACTTGAAAAATACAAGAAACCTTGTGGGAGGGTTTGAATAATTACGTCGTAAGAGTATTTGTGCTTCAATCACTGTTGACTATATACTTGGCTAGTCACGATGATGGTAGCTGGGATTTTTAAGAAATACGGCAAGGAACGAGGTCAAAAACGAACTTGTCGATATTATAATCACTAAGCAGTTAATATATAACGTTGCACTAGGTTATTAAATTTATTTATTTACATATTATGCTCATTCACTTGAGTTCCTTTCTATAGTAGTTAGGAACGCAAAACATGTTAAACATGTACATATCATATCTGTTAAGTTAATAATTTCATGTTTACTGAAGAAAACCTAAAAAAGACAAAATGTAAAAAAAACTAACGAACAGGTAAAAAATCATAGAAAAACGTAAAAAGTTCAACTTAGTAATAAGATATAACTATTTAGACTATCAGGCTTTTGGTCGAATACTAGGAACCATTTGACCCATTATAAAACTCATTTGACCCAAACTTTATTTCAAAAAAAAATAGGGTGACTCATTTGACACATCACTCCACTCTATCTCAACTCACTCCAACCCATAAGGTTGTCAAATTAACCCAAATTGACCTATTTTTGGTGAAATGAGTTGAAATTGCCACTCTAGTCGTGTACCACTATAGCAATTTTCTCTTTTGTCTAATTAGACTAGGCTTAATATAATTTTGCAATCACTTAATCAACAACGCAATATGTTTTCTTTCCATGCTTTCTTGGTACATTGTCATTTTAGTTAATTAATTAGCCAATTGGAGTCGTCCCATCGACGATCTTGGATTTACCATTAATATATTACACACGACAAGATCCTCTGCTCGTTAATGCGTTTATAAGTAGATCGAGTTTTATAAATGTAAAACCTTATAGGATACTTTCTTTATAATAAAATATGAATAGGTTTGTAATAAATTTGATGATAAGTTGGTTCTGATTTTCCAAACCTGGAAGGAAATGGAAATGAAAAATAAATTATTCTTATTGAATACGAGTGGAAACCTCGTTATTGTGGTACATGTTTGATATATGTTCATTCACTTGTTGGTTTTCTTAAAGCTTCTCCTAACCAAATGGTGAAGATGGATAAAGGCAAAGGTCACACTTTGGGCTGATAATAATGGTTTTATTGATGTGAAAAGAAAGTAACTAGGTGAGAATAATTGAGGGACCAAAAATTTAAAACTGGTTTCGTTGAAGAAAAACCTATTTATCAACGAACAAGTACCTCTTCAAATTCAAACATATTTTGGCCAGCTTTGACATGAGAACCGTTTAATATCTTCTTTAAGGTAGCCTATCAATTCCTTCATACGACCTTGTAAAAATTGTTCATTCGTTAGATGTTGCACCAATATTGAAACGAAACAAAAACAAATTATAAGCTAACACAAATAGCAAATTGTTATTGCATGACCTACATGGAAGCCGGGTGTAGCATGGGCTATACCCGATGTCATGGACGGAGCTAGGGGATTCTCGCGGGTGACTGTGACACATATAGATTTTTCTGTGTATTGTTAATTTCTGAAGAAAACATAGATTTTTTCTAAGTGCATCTAAAATGCACCCAGTCAATCAGAACGTGTCTCTACCTTTTGTTATAATTCATTTTTTACATCAATTATATTAGGGTTTAAAAAATTTATGCACCCGGTTATATTTCGTCATGACTTCGTCACTGCCCGATTTGATGCTACGATGTGTAAAATTTTTCAAAAGCATTGCTTTTCTAGCATGTGCAATACCCAAAAAAAATCATGCTACTTTGGTTTTGGCTAAAAATAATTTATAATATAAATTTTATTCTTTTTGATAAAGGAAATTATATGCAAAAAGTTTAAAAAAATTATGCAACACCTAATAGAATATTCTAAGTCCCGCCCATGATTGCATTTCACTAAGCTAATAATCAGTTTTTAGTGTTTGTGTACAGTAAAAACTGTAGGAAACGGTGTTCACTTTTATTATAAAATCGAATTTACAATAAAATAACAGAAATTAAATTGACAGAATTTAAATGACAGAAAGAAATTAACAGTAATGAAGAAAGCAGTAAAACAAAGACGAGGCACGTGTTTAACACGCTTCGCCCTTAAAACAGATTCACCGTCTGTTTCCCAGGGTACAACGTCTAAAGCTGTTGTACAGCCGGACTTAACAAACATGCCTGAAAGATCACGGAAGCCTTGCGTGTTTCTGATCGACGAGCTGCTGGAAAACTGTCGGATAATGGAGTAAGGAAAAAGCTGCGTTTTTTCTGATGTTTTTTTAACTGAATGAGAGAGGTTATATTTATACTGAAAACTTTACTTGTTTTCAAAGAAAATATATACCACAGTTAGGAAAATCTGTTATAACTAAAACAGATTTCCTGTCTGTCTTTTTAACACAAAATATTATGTTTCTGTATCTATTCCTAAAATAGATGTACAGAATTTTCTGGAAAAACAAATCGAATTCGCAGCAAAAAAGATAACGAAATATGCCCGCACCCAAGTCAGTTTTCGGAGCTGCATTCGTGTCCGCAGGTCGCGCGCTCGTGCACAAGTTCAGTAGCTTCGAACCCGTTTTTGGCCTAGAAATCCCACTTTCTACACCCCCCTGCGCGCGCGTAGGCGTGGGAGTAAAAATCCACAAATGAATATTGTAGGGTAGAAACTATGATTTCCTTATAAACATGTTTTCACTTCATGTTTCAAGCCATGTGGGACAAATATTTTTCCAAATATTGTGTTTCACGTGACTCATTTTGAGATACGATATCTCATTCATATTAACTCCATATTGGACATACTTTACCTCGTTGCGAAGCTCTCTTCGAGGAGAACACAAAGCTACTAAGTGCTACGAATATATATATATATCATATACATATATAAAATTATGTCAAAAGTATTGCAAAAACCATATTTTGCAAAACATTTTCCAACAATCCCCCACATGAATGGGAATCAGTCGAAAACATACGAAAGTTTCGGCAAAATTTTTGCGGTTAAGTCCTGCATAGGATAGGTAGGTGTAACCCTTTGAACCTTCCCTTGTGAGATGCACTTAGTCTCCTAGATCTGAGTAGACGCGATGTCCTTGAACTCAGCCTCTATTTACGTAGACGACAATACACACTCACACAAGACTCTCCCTGACTTTGTCAAGTCCTCATAGTCGTGTTCGATATGGTCATGAACACTCGCCTGGTTCTGCAAGAGCTCTTAGAAATTGCGCCCCCGCAATTTCCTTCGAAGCGACCTCACTTCTCTCTCACATAGGTGATTTCATCTTGAATCATTAAAAACATATGTTTTATGATTTCATCTTGAATCATTATGCTTTATTATTTCATCCTGAATCATTAAGCCATATATTTAACCTCTCAACATGTCACATTGTTCTAGGAATGGACTAGGAAAGTTATTGTATTAAGTAACTCCCCCACATTGACGTGACTTCCCCCACATTTCTATGATTAGGTTGTCCTATTGAACCCAGATCTTGGGATCTCCAGTCAACTAGGTTAGGTTTTCCTTCATAGAAACTCATTCCTTTAAGGGCTTTAGTCTCATTCCTTTAGACGACTTACTAACTAACTCTCTGCTTAAGCCTTTCGTAAGCGGATCCGCGATGTTATCCTTTGACTTCACATAGTCAATTGAGATAACTCCTGTTGAGAGTAGTTGTCGTACCGAATTATGTCGACGACGGATATGTCTAGACTTTCCATTATACATTGTGCTATGAGTTCTGCCAATTGCCGATTGACTATCACAATGTATACTAATGGCCGTTACCGGTTTAGGCCACCTGGGTATGTCCTCTACGAATTAACGTAGCCATTCCGCCTCTTCTCCGCATTTATCTAACGCGTTAAATTCTGATTCCATCGTGGACTTAGCTATTACAGTTTGCTTGGAAGACTTCCAAGATATAGCGGCCCCTCCCAGTGTAAACACATATCCATTGGTCGATCTAGAATCCTTTATGTCAGATATCCAATTTGCATCACTGTATCCTTCAATAACAGATGCATATCTAGCATAATTCAGTCCATAATCACGACTGTATCTCAAATAATGAAGTACCCTAGTCATAGCTTTCCAATGTGCATCACTTGGATTACTAGTATATCTACTCAGCCTGCTAACAACATATGCTAAGTCAGGTCAGGTACATGTCATCAAATACATTAACATGCCAATAATTCTTTAATACTCTAATTGGGAAACACCTACGCCTCTATTTTTAGATAGATGCAAACTGGTGTCTATTGGAGTTCTAGCTAGGCCGGAATCCCCCGTATTATGAGTATTAAGAATTTTGTCCACGTAATGTGTTTGACTTAATGCAAGTCCACTTTGAGTTCGTATGATCTTTATTCCAAGGATCACATCAGCCAAACCCATATCTTTCATGTCAAACTTTGATTTCAACATGTCTTTAGTAGACTTGATCATATTGTCGTTACTGCTAACGATAAGCATATCGTCGACATAAAGACACAAGATTACATATCCACTATTTGTGTCTTTGACATAAACACACTTGCCGCATTCATTAATTTTGAATCCACCCTCTAGCATGGCGTGATCAAACTTCTGATGCCATTGTTTTGGAGCTTGCTTTAAGCCATACAATGACTTAACAAGCCTACAAACTTTGCTCTCTTGTCCAGGAGCCATGAAACCCTCGGGTTGGTTCATGTATATTTCTTCTTCTAAATCTTCATTTAGAAAAGCCGTTTTCACATCCATTTGGTGAACTTCTAAATTTCTTAATGCGGCAATAGCAAGAATCATCCTAATTGAAGTTATTCGCGTAACAGGTGAATAAGTATCAAAGTAATCTAGACCTTCGCGTTGTCTAAAACCTTTGATCACCAATCTTGCTTTGTACTTATCAATGGTGCCATCAGCTTTCATCTTCTTCTTGAAGATCCATTTATAGGCTAGTGGTTTAGAACCAGGAGGTAAATCCACGAGCTCCAAAGTATGATTTTGTAAATAGACTATATTTTACTATTAATCGCTTCTTTCCATCGAGGCCCTTCCGAGGAATTTACAGCTTCTTGATAAGAAGTGGGTTCATTTTCTACCATAAAAGAGACAAAATTGGGTCCAAATGATTTCTTGATTCTCGCCCGTTTGCTTCTTCTAGGTTCAACCTCTTCTTCCTCGGGTTGATCTTGTCTCTCATCTTGGAGATCATTATCATCGCGTTGTCTCTTATCTTGGACAATTGCATCATCTATTCTAGATGTGCTTCCATTTTCCTTCTTTAAACAAGGAAATATGTTTTCAAAGAAGGACGCATTCCTTGATTCCATAACTGTGTTCTTGTGTATATCTGGATTTTTTGAATCATGTACAATGAAACGATACGCACTACTATTCTTAGCATATCCAATAAATATACAATCCACAGATTTAGGTCCAATCGTTTGGGTCTTAGGTGTTGGCACAGCTACCTTGGCTAGACACCCCCACACTCGTAAGTACTGGTATGATGGTTTTCTTCCCATCCACAGTTCATATGGGGTTTCCTCTTTATCCTTACGAGGTATCTTGTTTAAAAGATAAGTAGCCGTTAGAATGGCTTCCCCCCACATGTCCCGGCTCAAACCAGAACTTAACAACATGGCATTAACCATCTCTTTCAAGGTACGGTTCTTCCTTTCGGCAATACCGTTTTGCTGAGGTGAATAAGGAGCAGTAAACTTATGTCTAATTCCATGTTTCGCACATAGATCGGCAAAAGGAGACACATATTCACCTCCTCTATCACTTCGTACAACCTTGATTTTCCTACCAAGTTGATTCTCAACTTCGGTTTTGTATAGAACAAACTTGTCTATAGCTTCATCTTTACTTTTCAACAAGTAAACGTAGCAGTACTTTGTGCAATCATCAATAAACGTGATGAAGTACTTATTGCCACCTTTTGTAGGTAGTGATTTCAAATCACATATGTCTGTGTGTATCATATCAAGTGGTTCGGTTTTTCGTTCAACCGATTTGAAAGATGATCTTGTAAGTTTGGCTTCGACACAAGTTTCACACTTATAATTTGAATCAATACGAAAATTTGGTATGCCATTAAATTTAATCAAACGACGCATTGAATTAAAATTAACATGTCCAAGACGGCCATGCCACACATTAGAAGACTCAATCAAGTAAGCAGAAGAATTCATTTTATTGATATCATTCTTAACAACTATTACATTGAGCTTAAACATACCATTCAGGGCATACCCCTTACCAACATACATTTGATTCTTAGAAAGTACAACTTTATCAGACTCAAAAACAAGACGAAAACCAAACTTATTCAAAAGCCATCCGGACACAAGATTCTTGCGAATCTCCAAAACATACAAGACTTTAGTCAACTTGAGCTCTTTCTCGGATGTCATCTTCAAAATAACATCTCCTTCGCCCTTGATATCAGCAGTTGCAGAATTGCCCATGTACAGCTTCTCTCCATTGTCAACCACTCTGAAAGAATGAAACATACTCTTGTCAGCACACACATGACGGGCTGCCTTAGTATCAACCCACCAATCATTATTATTAGAACCTACTAGGTTAACTTCAGAGATCATGCTAACGACATCAGACACCATAGCAATCATGTCCACATTATCATTCACCATATTAGCCTCACGTGGAGTCACCCGCTTTGGCGCTTTGCAATTAGCAACACGATGACCTGGCTTGTCACAGTTGTAGCAATTTCCTTGGAACTTCTGCTTCGCAATTCCAGCCTTAGGAGCAAGGTACTCAGACTTCCCTTTGCTCTTCTTGTCATTCTTCCCTTTTCCAAAGATCTTGCCTTTAGACTTTGAAGAAGATGAACCATGCTCAACCATATTTGCCTTGGCAGAATCAGGTGTATAAGTGTTTTTCTGAGGCAGCTTGTTGTCCTCTTCAATACGAAGACGAACAACCAAGTCTTCAACAGTCATCTCCTTTCGCTTATGCTTCAAGTAGTTTTTAAATTCTACCCAGCTTGGAGGTAACTTTTCAATGATAGCAGCAACTTGAAAAGTTTCACTCGAAGTCATACCCTCAGCATGAATGTCGTGTAGCAAAACCTGCAGATCTTGAACCTGATTTATCACACTCTTTGAATCAACCATCTTGTAATCCAAAAAGTGAGCTACCACGAACTTCTTTGTACCAGCATCCTCAGTTTTGTACTTGCGTTCCAACGAATTCCATAATTCTTTGGCAGTCTTAGTCTTGCAGTACACATTGTACAAAGAGTCCACCAAACCATTCAGAATATAGTTGTGACACAAGAAGTCTGAATGTTTCCATGCTTCAACAGCTTGCACGGCTTGTTGATTTTCGGGTACACCTTCTTTAGGAGGTTCCACCTGAGGTACAGTCTCCTTTAAGAACTTCGCAAGGTTCAAAGTAGTGAGATAGAAGAACATCTTCTGCTGCCATCTCTTAAAATTCTGTCCATTGAATTTTTCTGGTTTTTCAGCATGATTAGCAACTGTGTGGGTAACTGGCGCAGCAGTTACTTTCACAGTAGTAGTTACAGAAGTTTCAGGAGTGCTAGTAGACATTCTAAAAGATCAAACAAGATCAAAACACAAACAGTTAGACAACTGTTATAAATCTTTATATAAGAAATTCAATCGTCATCTCTATATACTTATAGTGGATCTGCTTCAAAGAAACTCAATCTTGGTTTCAATGAATCAGATGCAATTATCTAATATATCAGTTTAAAAGAAACACAATCTTGGTTTAGATATAAACTGATAAGAACAACTGCTTAAAGAAAAACGTTAGAGATCTGTTAATTAAAATCTGTAAAAATTAAAACTGATTCTAGTGAAACTCCATCCTGGTTTCGGCAGAAACAATTTATAATAAATCTGCTAAAAATTATTAATCCGATTTAATAAAAGTTTTAATTCTGTTAAACAGAATCTGTTTTAAGATTGTAGGAAACGGTGTACACTTTTATTATAAAATCGAATTTACAATAAAATAACAGAAATTAAATTGACAGAATTTAAATGACCATAAAGAAATTAACAGTGATGAAGAAAGCAGTAAAACAAAGACGAGGCGCGTGTTTAACACGCTTCCCTTAAAACAGATTCGCCGTTTGTTTCCCAGGGTACAACGTCTAAAGCTGTTGTACAGCCGGACTTAACAAACTTGCCTGAAAGATCACGGAAGCCTTGCGTGTTTCTGATCGACGAGCTGCTGGAAAACTGTCTGATAATGGAGTAAGGAAAAAGCTGCGTTTTTTTTATGATTTTTTAACTGAATGAGAGAGGTTATATTTATACTGAAAACTTTACTTGTTCTCAAAGAAAATATATACCACAGTAAGGAAAATCTGTTATAACTAAAACAGATTTCTTTTGTACAGAATTTTCCGGAAAAACAAATCGAATTCGCAGCAAAGATACCGAAATCTGCCCGCACCCAAGCCAGTTTTCGGAGCTGCATTCGTCTCCGCAGGTCGCGCGCTCGTGCACAAGTTCAGTAGCCTCGAACCCGTTTTTGGCCTAGAAATCCCACTTTATGCACCCCCCCCCCCCCCTGCGCGCACGTAGGCGTGGGAGTAAAAACCCAAAAATGAATATTGTAGGGTAGAAACTATGATTTCCTTATAAACATATTTTCACTTCATGTTTCAAGCGATGTGGGACAAATATTTTTCCAAATATTGTGTTTCACGTGACTCACTTTGAGACACGATATCTCATTCATATTAACTCCATATTGGACATACTTTAGCTCGTTGCGAAGCTCTCTTCGAGGAGAACGCACAGCTACTAAGTACTACGAATATATATAACATATACATATATAAAATTATGTCCAAAGTATTGCAAAAACCATATTTTGCAAAACATTGTCCAACAAAAACAAAAACATCTCCAGGGTCAAACAATTGGTTTTGCATAAGTATATCAGAACTAGATTCAATAGAACGCATCTTTATTAATAATAGATAACTTACGGGCCATCTCACACGTAACTCTCAGTTAACCAAAATTTTGTCAACCATTAAAACAGCTGATCGTCTGATTCTCACAACTCTTAACTCTCACTATCACAACATGGCATAGGTGCATAGGATACGACCGTAAGGAAATTTTCTACAAAAACTCAGAAACTAAATCAATTGTTGAAAATACTAAAGATACGTTAACTTATTGTTTGGGCTTATTGTCTTATTTGAATTTGGCAAAGGTCACTCCTTTTCAACTTTTGAGCTTATCATATTGAACATATGGTTTTTTTCAAGTTCATAAGCTCAACTTGATAAGGTCATAATCCGCTTTACGTGGTCATTGCTACTAAATAAGGACTAAATTTTCGTCACCGGTGGTGTAATGACCAAATTTTCGTCAATGCTTTTGAATAGAAATACCAAAAGTGTAATTTAGTGACTACATAATGACCACTTATAAGTTTCGTACTAGTGACGAAAAGTAGTGGACAATAAATTATATCGTCACTGATTAGTAACGAAATAAAAAAGTGATCACTAAATTTTGGTCACTAAAGGCTTTTTTTCTTGTAGTGAATTCCCCGAAGCATTGACTTATCATAACAACATAAATCACTCTTAAGATATGAAAATACAAAAAATCATAAACAAACTTTTAGCAAACATCACATTTTAATCACCGACTAATTTCAACAGAACTATGTGCTTTGATAGAGATGGGTTAGCAGTGTTTAATGATCGAGGAGGGTGCATTTATTGATCGGGACGGGTCACCTGGCCGGTCACAAGTCGAGTATCCTGCTTATTGTATAGTTGTATAATTTTTGCTACAGTAATTTTCTTATGAAAATGATCATTTAAGGTGATCGGTTTACTTTGTGATGATAGAGATAAAGTTGTAGGGAGAAAAGCGATATATGGATAGGAAATTCAATTCTCACGATAAATTAAAATAAGGTTGCCTAAAGCATTTCCTCATGTCAAGGTTGGTGATCGGTTTATCTGTAATGTGCGTGTTACATATATATAGCTCACATCAACAATAACTACAACAACAACAACAACAACAATTGTCGAGAACAAAATGAAATGTAGACAGTCATACCCTAGGAGAGGAGCGAGACTGCTTTCATGGACTAAGTTACATATATAGGCTGACATCGGACAACCTTTGAGTTGGAATAAGTAGTAGCGGTTTTTTCTTTTTTAGACTAAGGCCAAATGTTTCCGAAAAGTCAAGCTCTTCGCCCTTAGGCAAGGTCCAATCGAACGAATGAAAGAGCGAAGCCAAGATATACATTTGCATCTTATCTGCCAACTGACGCCCTGGACAGAGTCTTCTCCCTGATCCAAACGGGAGGAACATCATATTGTTCCCAGTGAAATCCCATTTTTTTCTCCCCTCTTCACTCAAAAACCTATCCGGGTTGAACTCCAAGGGATTGTCCCAGTAGCGAGGATCACGCTGGATTGCCCAAGCATTTATAAACACGGTACAATCCTTTGGAATGGTGTATCCACCTACCACGCAAGTTTGCCTTGGTGACCTAAGCCCCAAAGGGGCTACCGGGTGCAACCGAAATGTTTCCTTAATTGTCGCATCTAGGTATTGAAGTTTGGGGAGATGAGATTCTTCGACCATGTTGTTTGCTCCAACAATATTCGCTAGTTCTTCTTGAACCTTATTCATGACGTGACGATTTTTCATAAGCTCTGTCACTGTCCATTCTAGTAGTGTTGCTGATGAATCTATTCCCGCGACCATAATGTCCTAATAAAACAAAAGTTAAACCATTTTGTAAATGATTAGTAAGGTCACGATATATGATATTTTGTTTGTTTAAATAAATCGACATGTGATATATAAAGCTTACCATGATAAGTGCCTTTATATGGATCATGGTAGGCGATGTTGGATTCTGTGGATCAATGAGCTCTAGTAATACCTCTAAAAAATCTTTCTTTCCTTCATGTTGAACTTCATCCTTCGACCTTCTGGAATTTGATTCAATTCGATTATTAATAATCATCGTGATAATTTGATCCATCCGCTGAATTTCGCTCTTCATGTCCCGCGCAATACCTTGAAGATCGAGCCATGCAAGAGTAGGGATAAAATCAGACACATTCGGCTTCCCTATTATATCAAAAATCTTTGTAACTGAAAAGTACAGGTCTGCTAGAAATTTATCTTCTTTTATCTCTTCCACTGATGAGTTTCCCCATACCATGCTTGTTAAAACGTTTGCATCGGTTGCCAAGGAAAGCTCGTTAATACTTACATTAGTACCAATTTTAGCGAAAACATTCTTGATGGTTTTCCTAACATCATTCCTTCGGAAGGAACTAGTCTCATGGAGAATCTTGTTGTTTAGGAGCTCTTGGACAAGTGTCTTACGAAGGTTACGCCATGTAGAATTGTTGTCGGCCCATACTACATCTTGGGCTCGGTAAGACATTATGGAGGCAGCAATTCCTACGTTTCGATTAGAGAAGATTTCATCTTGGTCACGATACACGACCTTTGCTAATTCCGGGCTTGTTATCACGATGTGAAGCTTGCTTCCGAGATAGGTTTTGAAAATTGGGCCATAGGTGTGAGCCAACTTGGTGAACTCCTTGTGCGGGTCAGAACCAAGAAATGGAAGGTACCCAACGATCGGTAAGGAACGGGGACCAGGTGGTAACGATGGTGCACCCTTTGATTGTGTCAACTTGTACCATAAAATAGCCAGTATTACTACTACAACGGTAATTACAATTACTAACTGATTATACTCGTCTTTGTTGCTGCTCATCATCACATCCCACCACCATGACATAGTTTTGTTTCCTTGTACCATTTTTGCTAATAACATGAAAATGAGGAAAGTGAAATGAAAATGAGACAGACAAATAAATGATTGTATTATTATATAGGGGGTAATAGTCATGGGGAGTGGGGACCATGAAAATAAGTAATTATGAGAAAAAAACAAGTAACTTGATGCAAATTTGAAAGATGAGAGTACAAGGAAGCTTCCACACTTTGAAAACCTTTTCAATGACGATGACAATTTGCTTGCATAGAATATGTTTATTCACAATTTCTCGTAAGTTCTTATAACATAATATTCAAGTAAAATATTATTTTATTACTTAACTATATATACAATTATTATATATACAATTAGTACATACAACCAATTTTATCGATAATAATCATCGCATCGCATGTCTAATTATATTTGGGATGCATGCATGGCGATATATGATCTTTCACTAAGAATGAAACTCTTGAAAAAAGAACAATATTATTAGCCTCTTAATGAATCATAGTTATAGTTACCCCTGCTAAGAGAATTAAAGGTTTGTGCCACATATTAAATAGTTAAAAAAAACACCACTCATTATTGATATGTTTAGACTATGTTTATCAACAATTTGAACCCATCGGTTGACAAAGGACCAAAATAGAGATATTTAATTAAAAGTACACAATAGAGATTTGTTCACGAACAGTTCGTATGATGACCTTGAGATATATAATTCAACCTTGACATGTCACACTCAAAACCAATATTGTATTTACTTTTATCTCAATTTATGTGTATTACAACCACTTGCTTGGAATTGTTGATAAACATGGTCTTATTGGGTCGAAACGTAACCCAACCGGATAATCACAACCCGCCAACAAAAACAGATAGGAAATGGCGGTTATATAACTGTAAAACAGTTATATAACCGAAAAGAAATTACTTCACAAAGCGTTAAATCTGTTCATTTTAACCCTTTCAATTAGTATACCATTCTTATTTTTCTTACGAGGGTTTCGATTCTATTGTCTCTAAGGCGTGAAGGTCTTTTTCTTTTAAGGATCCTTCCAAACTCATCATATTTAAAAAGAAACTTCAAGAGCTCAAAAAGATTATTAAGGGTTGGATTAATAATTATAATGCTGCCAAGAATATGGAGAGATCTTGTTTAGTCTCTCACCTTGCTGACTTCGATAAGATTCTTGACTGTGGTTCCCGAACTGATGAGCTTCTGCTGAACCGATTGGAGATCTCTCGGAGTATTTTTAAATTAAATCAGTCTGAAGCAAAGGATGTAGCTCAAAAGGCCAAAATCAAATGGGCCATCGATTGGGATGAGAACACAAATTATTTTCATGGAGTTTTAAACAAAAAACGGGCTCAGCTTGCTGTTAGGGGCGTATTTTTTAATGGGACCTGGTGCTCCGAACCAAATTTGATCAAGAAGTCTTTTCTTCAACATTTTGCGTCTCGTTTTAAACAACCTGGCGCTTCGAGGTTTAAAATTAGTTGTCATTTCCTAATCGGCTCAATCAGGATCAAGTTTCTGACCTGGAAAGAGACATTTTTGTTGATGAGATTAAAGCTGCGGTTTGGGATTGTGGTGTTAATAAGTCCCCCGGTCCTGATGGATTTTCATTTGAGTTCTTTAGACATTTTTGGGATCTCATCAGCGAGGATCTTTGTGTCGTAGTTCTGGAGTTTTTCGATAAAGGTACGTTTCAAAGGGGATGAAATTCTTCTTTCATTGCTTTAATCCCTAAAATGGTGGATGCCAAGCTAGTATCGGATTTTAGGCCTATTAGCTTAATAGGTAGTGTTTACAAAATCATCACTAAGATTCTCGCTAATCGACTTGCCTTGGCCATATCGGATTTGGTTACTAATACTCAATCGGCGTTTATTAAGAATAGACAGATTCTTGATGGCCCTTTTATGTTGAATGAGATCATTGCTTGGTGTAAACGTAAGAAAAGACAAGCATTAATGTTTAAGATCGATTTTGCTAAGGCTTATGACTCCGTTAGGTGGGATTTTTTGTTTGAGGCTCTTAATGCTTTTGGGTACGGCAATAAATGGTGCAGTTGGATTCGTGGTCTTTGTTCGTCCAATATGGCTTCCATTCTTATTAATGGTAGTCCTACTTCTGTGTTCCCAATTTCTTGTGGTCTTAAACAAGGAGACCCATTAGCTCCTCTCTTGTTTATTTTGGTCATGGAATCGCTTCATGTTTCAGTCACTAGAGTGGTTAAGGATGGGTTGTTTACAGGTCTTCAGCTTAATGACCAATTGACGGTATCACATCTTTTTATGCCGATGGTGCTATATTTATTGGAGAATGGTCCGATTCCAACATTTCCAATTTGATTAAAATTCTTCATTGCTTTCGGCTTGCGTCGAGGCTTAAGATCAACATCCTTAAGAGTCAGTTGATGGGGATTGGTGTTCCCGAGGAGCTTGTCAGTCAAGGTGCTGCTTCTATTGGTTGTTCTACTCTTCAGGCTCCTTTCAAGTATCTTGGAGTTGTCGTTGGTGATCATATTCATAGACACTCGGCCTGGTTGGACATTGTTCATAAAGTGCAATCTCGTTTATCCAAATGGAAAGCCAAGACATTATCGATAGGGGGTAGATTGACTTTTTTTAAAATCGGTCTTGGGAGCGGTTCCTTTGTATACTATGTCCTTATATAAAGTTCCCATGGGATTTCTTCAAGTGCTGGAAACAATCCGTAACAAGTTTTTCATTGGAGCAGATCCTTTGGACAGAAAGATGAGGTGGGTTGCTTGGGATCGGGTTTTGGCAGCTAAGAATCGCGGGGGTCTTGGAGTTTCCAGTTTTTTTGCACTTAATTGTGCGTTACTTCTTAAGTGGATTTGGCGTTTTATTTCTCAATACGGTTCTCTATGGTTCAATGTTATCCGTGCTCTATATGGATCTTCGATTGATAATCATAACAGTAAGATTTCTTCGTGTTGGAGTTTTATCCTTCGTGAGGTTTCTGCCCTTGAGAAAAAAGGATTTAATCTCTTTGCTCATTGTAAAATTCGGGTGGGTGATGGTTCTCATACTAAGTTTTGGATAGACCCTTCGATTTCAGACACGACTCTTCATATTTACTTTCCTCGCCTTTATGCCCTGGAGTCTGCCAAGAATGTTTCGGTCGTAGATAAGCTGGGGGCGGACTCGATGGCTGATTCTTTTCGTAGAATGATCAGGGGTGGGGCTGAACAACAGCAGTGGTTGGATCTTATTTCTACTATTGACCATGTCATTTTGTCATCTTCTTCAAATAGATGGATTTGCGACCTCAACGGTGAAGGTATGTTTCCCGTTAAAGATATTCGTTTAGCTATCGACGATGTCCATCTCCCTGTTTCGACTATGGTTACTAGATGGGTTAATCTCGTTCCTATAAAAGTTAACGTTTTCGTTTGGCGTGCTCGGTTGGATCGTCTTCCCACTCGGGTTAATCTTAGGCATCGTGGCATCCAAGTTGACTCTAATGTTTGTTCTATTTGTAACGCTGCCCAGGAAGACATTCATCATTTATTGTTCGGTTGTTCGTTGGCTCGTGAGGTTTCGATTAAGATTTGCTAGTGGTGGGATATTTCATGGTATGATGTCTCGTCTTTCGCAGATTGGTCCCTTTGGTTCAACTCAATTCGGATTCCATCGAAGGTTAAACTTATGCTTGAGGGGGTGTTTTACATTGCTTGGTGGTATTTTTGGGTTTTTAGAAACAAGGTCTTATTCGACGATGTTCTGCCAAGTCGGGCTAGGGCTTTCGATGATATCGTGTCGCTCTCTTATAATTGGTGTGTGAATCGATGTTCCAAACCGATTTCTCATATGTATTGGTTTAAAAACCTCATTTAATTTCGTTGTAATTTTCTAGCGCCTTGCTAGCTTTTAATAAAATTGTCGTTCAAAAAAAAGTATATTTTGGTTACAACGCTTTTCTAATTCGAACCAAGATCAAGAATATTTTCTAACAATTGGCATCAGAGCAAGGTTGTTAAAACCAAATCATCATATACCATTTTTGTGTTTGTGAATCAAAACAAACTACTCATAGGATTTTTCGGACCATGAAAGTTTTTTTCTTTTTTGCAATCATGATTAAACATAAATCAAAACTTCGTCTTTATGATTAATCAAAGGAAGAATCCAATCCTGTCACCAAGGTTCCATCCCAAAACAGAAAACCAGTGATATTCAATCAAACCAAAAATTTCATAACCTAGTAATTAAAATTCAAAGGGTTAGGCAAGGTTGTAAGCATTTAACATACTCAAAACAGAAAGTCACGTTGAATCAGATAGCAGGAGTCATCATCAAAGGCGCAAGAACAAAATCATCAAAAAGGGAACAAACACACCTTTTGAAGATTCAATCCTTTAACTGAATCATCATTTGATTCAGATTGTCCACAAACGCCCAAATCTTGAACGGATATCAAGGTCCCCCATTTTTTTGCGAAACCCTAAATTTTCGCACAAATAATCAAGGGACTCCACGAACTACGATTATAATCGGAGTTAGTAAGGAAGGTTAAACCATCCTTAATCGACGGACAAGAATCATCACAGATCAGTCGGTCTCAGAAAGAGAGAAATAGACTGATATCCTCAAAGCATCAGAAAGAAATAAAAGCGAAGGTCGGTGTATATTATTAACACCTAAAAGGAAAGGACTGTGTATTTTTAACCCACACCAAGACTTCGGGCTTTAAATCCCAACAGGTTTCAAAAAATATTTTACCGACTTTTTATATAATCAATATATATTGTAAAGCCTTTAAGTTACTCCTTTATATCAAAAATAGTACTTTTTCAAGGTTTAAAAAATATATAATGATGGAAGTAAAAGTAAAAAAAGAAAAAAAAAACTTTTTAAATTTTACAAATACAAAATAGCAAGTCTAAACCGAACCTTTCGTAGTTCATAGCAACATAAACTGAACCCTTTGTGGTTCAAAGCAAGATTAACTGAATTTTAGTGATTCTTAGCAAGCCAAACCGAATCCTTAGGTTCATAGCAAGATCTGAGCCTTAAGATTCAAATAGAAAAGATCAATTATTTTGATCAAAGCAAGAAAAAAACCGAGATTCGCAAGTAGGTCCGGAAAACACAATATTGATTAGCAAGTTGGTCAATATTAAGCAAGATTAGCAAAAAAAACCTAGTTACCAAGTTGGCCAGTAATAAGCAAGGGTTTTTTATCTATCGATCAAACACAAAGGCAAGAAAATAAAAAACCATCTCGGTTCTGATTATAAGAAGTAAGCAAGATTAACAACAAGCAAGCATGGTAGAAAATGACAAGAATGATAGCACATCGAATAGCACATCAGTTCGAGAACTAGGAATTGTTTCATTACAATGTCCAAAAGTGAAAGACACAAACTACACTACGTGGGGATGATGGAGACATTATTGAAAGCATATGGCATTTGGGAAACGATAGTTGCAAAAGACGAAGTGGCAACAAATGAGAAGAAAGAAAATACATCAAAGGCAATAATATTCCAAACAATTTCGCAAGATGTGTTAATGCAAGTTGCACAATACTCGGTTGAAAGGAAGTATGTGACTCAATCAAAGTCAAGCATTTGGGAGCCAATCATGTTCAAAAAGCACGACTACAAACCTTGAGGAGTGAACTAGAGACGTTAAGGATAAAACCAAACGAAAAAGTAAGCAACTATGAAGGAAAGTTAAGCAGTATAAAGGTCAAGTTTAACAGACATGGTGAAACTTTTTAAGATAAGGTACTAGTAAGGAAACTATTTAACTCTGTTCCAAAGAAGTTTTTTACCGATCGTAGCAACTATAGAACAATATAAAGACCTAGACGAAATGTCGTTTGAAGAAGCCATTGGAAGATTAACGGCCTATGAAGAACGAATCAATAGTCAAGACACGCTAGAGGCAAATGATCAAGACAAGCTTCTCATGGCAAGTACAAACAACAAAAGTCAAGTAAATGACGAGGTAAAAATTTCAACAAAGAAGCTAAAGGAAAGCATGAAACGGAAGAATAATCCAAATACACGAAGGACCAGTACGAATCAAGGAACTAAAAACAAGAATACTTTCTGATGTTATGAATGTGGCGACTTCGTCTACTTTGCAAAAGAATGTACAAAGTGGCAAAAACAATAAAAACAAGCAAGAAGAGTCTCATCTCGTCTATGACATTGACACTGAACCTACACTGCTTTGAAGACAAGTGAAGAACACTAAAAGACCTAACGATGAAGCATTTGTGATTAAGGGGGGAGAATATTGGGCCAAAACCCAACCCAATCGGATAATCGCAACCCGTCAACAAAAACAGTTAGGAAATACAGTTATATAACCGAAAAGCTGTTATTTTATCGAAGGTTGCATATGTTCATTCGCACATTTTCAATTAGTATAAATAAGAATATTTCTGTATTTCAAAATGATGACAAGATTATTAATGCAAGTATAGTATATTTGATAACAACGTTTTTTTAATTTGCTCTAAAATCAAGAATATTTTTCAACAATGTTTAGCCTATAAGTTGTTTAGTAGGCTGTCACACCCCACCCTGGCGGAATATGGGATGCGACGCATGGATATCATCACAACAATAGCGTGTCCATAGAGAGAACTATATGAATTAGAAATGTCATAAAAGGTGACACAAATGTCATGACAATATCTCATCAATGTAGGAGTCTAGGTAAGTAGGTAACAGTCCTACCTCTTACCCAAGACAAACAAATAACACAAACAAATCAACATATAGGTTCATAGTATCACTTATTGAAACAAACAGAAAAATAAACTAAGAAGGAACGAGGATCTCCTTCTAAATGCATTCCTACGCGACTCCAATCCTAGCCACATATGTTCTCACGCTTAACCACTTTATCACCTGAAAGAGACACTAAAACACGTCAACATAATGTTGGTGAGAGTCGCAGGTTTAGACTCCAAACGAAAATAGATTATAATAAGCTGTGAACAACCATAAACCACTAAAAATATGGAAAATGTGCTATAAGTATGCATTAACAACTAATATTCAATATCAATCATTCCAAACCAAATCCAAGGCTCCCAGCCTTACCAAACACCATGGTACAATAGGCGCCCATACACCTATGTACCAATCTCAAGGCCCCGCCTTGTCATTATCCATTGGTCCTATAGATGCTCACACATCTATGTACCTCTCCAAGGCCCCGCCTTGTCAACATCCCCTTGGTACCAAGTCAAAACATAAAACAATCATGAATCAACTAGCAGTTAATCACATAAGTATGCATAAGTCCATCACCAAACACAAAACATTCACAACATAATTTATAAAAACAAGACAGTGTCTCTTCCATCCCATCTGGAAGTAAAAATCATTAAAAGATATGGGACTATGAAACTCACCTGATTGAGCTTCTCCAAAAATCCGCGCACTAGCAAAAAGCTAACAAACAAAAGCACACAATCAAAACATGAACCAAACACTAAGATGGATCATCAACCCATGATGGACATCTAACCTTCTCCCATATATATATATACCTCAATTATATGCTCTAAGCATCTCATTACACCCCTCTATAAAGCCCTTAACTTAGTTTACTTCATAACCCGTCTCGTTAACATTTTACCCAAAACAGTCCCGGTTTTTAGGTCTCCAAACTATAAGCCAAATGCCCACCTAACCATACCCATGATCTCTGTAAAGGAAACCCTATTCCCTTACATATGTCAGCTAACTCCTCCCTTTGCCCCAACCTTAAAGCTACTGTTAAGGCCCCGATATATATATATATATATATATATATATATATATATATATATATATATATATATATATATATATATATATATATATATATATATATATATATATATATATATATATATATATATATATATATATATATATATATATATATATATATATATATATATATATATATATATATATATATATATATATATATATATATATATATATATATATATATATGTATATATATATATATATATATATACTTCTGCCTATCCGCATATTACTGATTTTGAACATACAAAAAGTTTGTTATGATTAGGGTGTCTTACCCTAACCCATTTGCTTAGACACCCTTCAGGTCTCTTATTTAATGTATAAACCAACTACCATGCTCATTAGAGGGCTCAAGAGTACTCCTAAGTACCCCAATCACCTTAAAACATTAAATTAAACCCGACTGATTTCAAAACTGTTTTGACCTCCGACAGTTGTAACCTGTATTTGACCCACCTCCCAACCTCCAGTTTAGTTCTAGTTTCTTGAATTCAAAAGCCACTTCAACTACCTATTTAGAGATGCTTGGATCGCAAAATAAGGGTTTGTAGAACTCTAGATATAATCAAAACAATGACCCAAAAATTCTGCCCAATTTTTAAAAACGAATTTAACACAATTAACCTAATTAATTACCATCACCATATATATTATTAACCATAATTATTCTAATCATGTTCATATCATTAATTTACAGATTTCATAATTAACCTAACCCTAAATCCATCATGTATTGATTAATAATGCTTTAAAAAATAATTTAATTGAAAAGAGGATTAAAGGTTATACCTTAAAATTAATGGTAGATGAAAATTATGAAGAAACCCTAAAAGACTCCATTGATGCTGACTTATTTTTGATTTCTAGGGGATTATGAAGTGTTTTTATTAATAAAAACATTATATACTTATTCCTAACAAGTCCTAACCCAAGTACACAAGCCCACTTTCCTTTTTTTCCTTTTTTCCCTTCCTTTTGTTTTAATTGTATACAACCGACCCCTCGCCCATAAATTTTTTTTTTTTTATTTAAATTATTAATAATTGTATTAATAATATTACCTTGATTTTCCTTAATTTATTTCAGCTCCTAAAGCTCCAAAATGTCAAAACCGTAAAACTACTCAAATTTACGCGTATATCGTAAAAAAACGTAAAATATACAGTTTTAAACAAAATCTTAAATTTTGAAATAAACTTTATAACTAAGTCCTAAATGACTTAAAACCATCCCAAAAAATACTCACATGACTAAACACCTTACCCGAGACCTCTAAATGCTAAACCCCGGATCGTAAAATAAAATACGATTTACTATAATACTTATACGTATACGTAAAACACCAAAATAACACCATTTCATTTCATAGTCACTAATCTGTGAGCTCATGAACTTGAAATATCCGTTCCTCGATTTACTTATGAGTACTTTATACCCATAAACGATATCCACACCAACCTCGTTCGCGCAAAATAACATGTAAACACGCAAATCACATAGTCACACATAAATTAACCTTAAAATAGGACCAAGTGACGAACCTCAAAACCACGCTTGTCACATCACTCCCTCCTAATAGAAATCTCGTTCCGAGATTTACTCCTTAGGATCGTCATTATCATTTAGCTGAGGATACTTGCTCCTCATAAATCCTTCCCGTTCCCACGTGAACTCTAGTCCACGTTCCAAATTCCATCTACCCATAACTACGGTATATTACCCTTTTTATCCAACGTCCTAGCTTCACGACCCAAAATCTCTATCGGCTCTTCGATAAAATGAAGACTCGTATCCATACTAATATCATCTAACGGTACTTGCAAGTCAGTTCTTGCTAAGCATTTCCTCAAGTTTGATACATGAAATACGTCATGCACACTACTCAATTCCTCCGGTAATCTCAACCTATAAACCACTAGCCCAATCCTTTCAAGGATTTCAAATGGACCCACAAATCTAGGTGCTAACTTCACTTTTCTTTCCAAACTGCATCACCCCTTTCCATGGTGAAACCTTTAGCATAACTTTATCTCAAATCTCAACGGCTTACGCCTCTTGTCCGCATAGCTCTCTTGTCGGTTCTTTGCTATTTTCAACCTCTACTTAGTCAATGCCACCACCTCCATAGTTTTCTGATCCACCTCTAGTCCAATACGTTGTCCGCTTCTAATTTCATCCCACTATAACGGTAATCCACCTCATCTCCTATGAATTAACTCCAACAGTTTCTACTATAATTCCTATCACCATACCTAACGGATTCTATCCTCTATGGATTTTCCATCATTAGGAAGTTCTCCCAACCTTAAACACATCCAATGGTATATGCAGGATCACATAACCAAAAGCTTCCCATAATATTCACAAGAAACATGTCATAACCACCACCTCATCCTTGCTTTCCTATGCTCGGCACCAAGTTACTAACCATTCTTCATACTAACATGTGTTACACCTTTTCTCTAGGTGGACGTTCCATTGTTCGTGACTACTAACCTGTTGCTTTAACGGTTTCTCTTCAATATCACCCCACTATCTTCACAACCTCTTGCTCCCTCGAATCATTCTTCCTCCATACTACTTTTCGCTTGTCTCTCCACAATCTTAATTTCCATACCATCTTATATCCCGTCTTCAGCCTATAATTTAGGTGTTTCCTCCTTTATTCCTTACATCCTCATCAATGGGGAATATGCCCCTCTCACCGATGACTCTCTCTTTGTAGGAGAATTCTTCCTAATATAATGCGTTCTCCAACTATCTCTAAATCTCACGCCAATGCTCTAGGTGTCTTTCTCAATTACCCATATAGTATGCTCATACCAAACATTAGTCTATCAACGGTATACTACGCTTGCTTCCCATTGTTTCTTCCCTTGCCTTAATCCTTCATAAGGCATTCCATCCATATTAGGCTAACTTTTACGCAAAACCCTCTATTCCATCACATCCGTACGCAATCCTTCCAACTTCTCAACTACGTGACTTCTCATTCTTCTTGAAATATGAGATGAATTAGTCAGTTTATCGACTATCACCCAACTCTCGTCGTACTTATTCCTCCACCCCATTATGTATCCCTTTCACCAACTTCGTCCTTACATTGCCCTTTCTAAGCTACTCCTATCTATGTAGGAATTATAGTCTACGTCCCTTTTCTCCATATGATTGTCCAATCCACGCAACATACATGTTGACGCGTTCTCTGCTTTAGACAACTCAACTCGTGCAACCTACATCCTTCATCCAAACCACCCTAATACGTCATCCATATAGTTCAAGTTCGTCTCAGCTTCACTTCATTCTTCTTATTCCATGTCTCATCAACCATGCTTGCCTTTCCCAGATGGTACTTGACCTTGTAATTTTCTTTCATCACTTAACTCCACCCATCACCTTTTACAAATGTTCAATCAAGATGATTAAATATGTGTTGGAGACGTTCATGATCTGTATAGATCATTCTCTACGTCTCGTACCCCAAATGCCTCTAGCATTCTAGGCAGATATAACAATCTAGCTCCACTAACTAAGTCTATCTAGTTTTTCCAAATCTTTAGTTCCCATAACGTATAAACAACCGCCTTTCTTTGTTGTTTTCGTATACATCCAAATCCTTGCTCCACGTATCGTCATGCTTCGCGAATTCATCCAGTCCTTCCGAAAATTCCAAGATCTGCTCATTATCCAGTCCACCTCTTCAGCCTCCGAAACGCTTCCTCGCCCTTCTTCACTTTGCCCCTTGCTGGTTCCATGATATGCCATCATCTCTGACTACTCGTCCTGGCCAACTTAATCCTAAAACTCACACTTGAAAATCTCACGTATAATTCCCTTTCCTAACAACTCCAAAACCAACTCATAATTCGCCTCACTCTTCTTCTTAGATTTGAGTAGATCAAGATGTCATCGATGCTCCCGATGACAACTCGTTTATATATTGTCATGCACCCCCGGTTCATTGACTCCATGAAAACTGCTAGCGCCTCGGCGAAGCCAAAATCATAACTATAAACCCAAAGCGTTCATACAACATCCTTAGCATTTTCAACTACGTCCTCCTTGTACCCTCTCTTAGAAGCAATACGAATAGATTTCTACCTCGTTCTACTCGCGAAAATCTACACGTATTCCAAAAGACAAATACTTCCTCTTATCAGACCACTCAACCGCTTTTCACAGCCAATCTACTACTAAGCAACTCAAATTTTACCTTGCATCCGTTGCAATTTCTAACAACTCTTGCTCTTAAAATCATTCCATCAACAATTTCCTTGGAAAGGCACTAACTACAACTCCTCTCACTTCTCCTACTTGCTCTATTTATGGTTCTGCCTTACAGTAATAGGCAAACCTACTAAATCTCAGGAAATTTTCGGAAAACTAACATGCCTTACGAACAATCATAAATACCTTTGAGGTATTATATCCCCTTCTAACACTCTCTATGGCGCGTTACTTGTGCCAATATCCATACATTATACGAATCTCTATTCATCTCCCTTGGCACTCCTAAGAGACCTCATGACCACATTAGTTCGTCTACGAACTTTTAACTCTTTCATCCCTACAAAGGGCATTCCGACCATTCTCTCAGGGCCACCTACTTAATCGTGTAGGCGCGACCAAGTCTTTCATATGTCTACCTCAACGCTCCCAATCAATACGAACCCAAAACTACATCCTGAATCCACTAGATACGATCAACGAATCAAACCCACGGATAACTAACGACATTTCACATGCACGAGTTAAAACAGACCAAAACCACTAAAACTCAAAAGGAAAACTCAAACATGTTCCAATTCAAATGAATCATGACAACGAAAATGATCCAAGAAACACTTAATGGCAACCAAAACATCTTATGCCCCGCGACATATTATTTAAACCGTGCACAAGATCGACTTTTCCAAAAGAATTTTTATTTTTCTTTCCTCACCACATCTATGTGACTCAAACAATATACAAACAACCTTCTAGACGATCTCAAAACTCAACTCAAGGACTAGGTATCTCGTGCATCCCAAATCATAAAAAGAAACTACTATTCAAAACTCAACCTTGAACCCGTCACTTGTACCAAAATTTCGATCAAGCTACTGACACCCCATGACTATACATACCAAATATTTGAAAAGTACATTCCGAGTACATAATTTTAGGCTTTTGAATCACCCAAAAAGCTTTAAAAACGAACAAGTTATGACCAAAACAGTTTTATACTAGTTGTTTTTTTAAAAAAAACTAAAGAATCCTCTTAGTAATTAACGTAATCCTTTTTAAATGAAAAGAAATAAATGTATGTGAAATTTTCATGAACTTTGTTTAGTCTTGCATAAATAATAATAAATGACGTATATTGATTAAGCTCACTTATATAAACTATTTAAGTAGAAAGAAATTTTATTTCGCTTTATTTTAAAGAAAGTCTTTTAAAATTTGAAATAAATAAGTGTTGATTAAAAAAAATCTTATGTTACATCTTGTTTCAAACACGACTCCAACATCTTACCCTTATTTTACCGAATACAACCAACTATCTAACTCTATAGTAGATTTCCAAGTCCCTTTTTTTCAATATATACCGACCAAAAGAAATGTAAGACCCAACATAAAAGATTTCATTATCTCAAAAGAAATCCCAAGGTATTTCAATAGACTTAAAACCAATAACACCATTTAAAACGTACACGTGAAATACGAAACTCAAAGAATACGCTACAACGGGGGTTTAATATAAAAAAAGCGAGCTAGCCACCCTCCTAAGGATACAATCGATAATTGTAGGGGATCATACATATATAGGCATATCGGGATACATATACTTAAATCCGTCTAACATCTACTATACAAGCATGTACTAACCCTCTTTCATGCAATCATACTTAGGAATCCATTGAAGTTGTGGTACTTGTATAACTATGTTGGCCACCATACTTATACAATTACCCTTCCCCAATGCACTCCTTCCTATGATGACACTTATAATAATTAATACAACACATAACACATATATCCATCTACTAACATAAGCTCATAATCACATAACCAAAAAAAAAAGTCCAAAACTCCATCCATTAAAATAACATAGTCAAACTCTTGAAATACATAAATCCATAGTCTAGCTAAAACAACATAGACTAAATCCAAACGGAAAACATAATCAGTTATAAGTCATGTCGCCCATAAGAGTAGAAACAACTTAAAATCCTTCATATCCACCTACTCCTAGTAACTCGAACCACCACATGATTCTTAGGAAACATGACTTAAACATCCAAAGAAAAATACTACACCTCAGGTACATAAAATAACCCAACAAAAGATAGAAACTACCATGTACCAAATTATGTAGTATAATGTACAATTTAAGCAAAATACGACAATGACTAGCGTGGATGATTATGGTTCAACCAGCACTAGTCACACCCCGAAAAGAAAATAACATGTGGCTAAGTATGAACTACTATGGTTCAACCCATACTAGTTAAAACTTAACAAATATCGCAAGTAAAAACCAATAACATCCAGAAAACTTTAATTAATATAAAATGCACACATACTCCTATGACGCCTATATGCAGGGACCCTTAAGCTATAGACTAGGTTACTAGACTAGGCAACCTAATTCTCTATAACCAACCTGTCTCTGATACCATTTTGTCACACTGCACCATGGCAGAATATGGGACGCGACGCATGGATATCATCACAACAATAGCGTGTCCATAGAGAGAACTATATGAATTAGAAATGTCATAAAAGGTGACACAAATGTCATGACAATATCTCATCAATGCAGGAGTATAGGTAAGTAGGTAACAGTCCTACCTCTTGCCCAAGACAAACAAATAACACAAACAAATCAACATATACGTTCATAGTATAACTTATTGAAACAAACAGAAAAATAAACTAAGAAGAAACGGGGATCTCCTTCTAAATGCATTCCTACGCGACTCCAATCCTAGCCACATATGTTCTCACGCTTAACCAATTTATCACCTGAAAGAGACACTAAAACACGTCAACATAATGTTGGTGAGAGTCACAAGTTTAGACTCCAACCGAAAATAGATTATAATAAGCTGTGAACAACCATAAACCACTAAACATATGGACAATGTGCTACAAGTATGCATTAACAACTAATATTCAAGATCAATCATTCAAACCAAATCCAAGGCTCCCAGTCTTACCAAACACCATGGTATAATAGGCGCCCATACACCTATGTACCAATCCCAAGGCCCCGCCTTGTCATTATCCATTGGTCCCATAGATGCTCACACATCTATGTACCTCCCCAAGGCCCCGCCTTGTCAACATCCCCTTGGTACCAAGTCAAAACATAAAACAATCATGAATCAACTAGCAGTTAATCACATAAGTATGCACAAGTCCATCACCAAACACAAAACATTCACAGCATAATTTATAAAAACAAGACAGTGTCTCTTCCATCCCATCTGGAAGTGAAAATCATTAAAAGATATGGGACTATGAAACTCACCTGATTGAGCTTCTCCAAAAATCCGTGCACTAGCAAAAAGCTAACAAACAAAAGCACACAATCAAAACATGAACCAAACACTAAGATGGCTCATCAACCCATGATGGACATCTAACCTTCTCCCATATATATACCTCATTTATATGCTCTAAGCATCTCATTACACCCCTCTATAAAGCCCTTAACTTAGTTTACTTCATAACCCGTCTCGTTAACATTTTACCCAAAACAGTCCCGGTTTTTAGGTCTCCAAACTATAAGCCAAACGCCCACCTAACCATACCCATGATCTCTGTAAAGGAAACCTTATTTCGTTACATATGTCAGCTAACTCCTCCCTTTTGCCCCAACCTTTAAGCTAATGTTAAGGCCCTGATATATATATATATATATATATATATATATATATATATATATATATATATATATATATATATATATATATATATATATATATATATATATATATATATATATATATATATATATATATATATATATATATACTTCTGCCTATCCGCATATTACTGATTTTGAACATACAAAAAGTTTGTTATGATTAGGGGGTCTTACGCTAACCCATTTGCTTAGCCACCCTTCAGGTCTCTTATTTAATATATAAACCAACTACCATGCTCATTAGAGGGCTCAAGTGTACTTCTAAGTACCCCAATCACTTTAAAACATTAAATTAAACCCGACTGATTTCAAAACTGTTTTGACGTCCGACTATTGTAACCTGTATTTGACCCACCTCCCGACCTCCAATTTAGTTCTAGTTTCTTGCATTTTAAAGCCACTTCAATTACCTATTCAGGGATGCTTGGATCGTAAAATAAGGGTTTGTAGAACTCTAGATATAATCAAAACAATGACCCAAAAATTATGCCCAGTTTTTAAAAACGAATTTAACACAATTAACCTAATTAATTACCATCACCATATATATTTATTAACCCTAATTATTCTAATCATGTTCATATCATTAATTTACAGATTTTATAATTAACCTAACCCTAAATCCATCGTGTATTGATTAATAATGTTTTAAAAAATAATTTAATTGAAAAGAGGATTAAGGATTATACCTTAAAATTAATGGAAGATGAAAATTATGAAGAAACCCTAAAAGACTTCATTGATGCCGACTTATTTTTTATTTCCAGGGGATTATGAAGTGTTTTTATTAATAAAAATATTATATACTTATTTCTAACAAGTCCTAACCCAAGTACACAAGCCCACTTTCCTTTTTTTTTCTTTTTTTCCCTTCCTTTTGTTTTAATTGTATACAACCGACCCCTCGCCCATAAATTTTTTTTTTTTTATTTAAATTATTAATAATTGTATTAATAATATTACCTTGATTTTCCTTAATTTATTTCAGCTCCTAAAGCTCCAAAATGTCAAAACCGTAAAACTACTCAAATTTACGCGTATATCGTAAAAAAACGTAAAATATACAGTTTTAAACAAAATCTTAAATTTTGAAATAAACTTTATAACTAAGTCCTAAATGACTTAAAACCATCCCGAAAAATACTCACATGACTAAACACCTTACCCGAGACCTCTAAATGCTAAACCCCAAATCGTAAAATAAAATACAATTTACTATAATACTTATACGTATACGTAAAACACCAAAATAACACCATTTCATTTCATAGTCACTAATCTGTGAGCTCATGAACATGAAATAACCGTTCCTCGATTTACTTATTAGTACTTTATACCCATAAACGATATCCACACCAACCTCGTTCACGCAAAATAACATGTAAACACGCAAATCACATAGTCACATATAAATTAACCTTGAAATAAGACCAAACTAGAATGATTATATGTATATTACATATTGTTTGGAAATAGTAATACAAAGCAGACAATTAACTAATCCAATATTATAACGAAAGCAAAAATTGATCTTATCATGTCTTTCTAAACAATCTACCTCTCTCTAGTTCTCTCTAATCTTAAATAATCTCCATTCTAGCAGCCATTAGCCCACTATAGTCGACTTCATTTAAATCTCCATTCTAGCAGCCACTATTGCCGACTTCATTTGGTTTCATATGAAATAAAGTAAATAGTTTACTTGATTGGTTAAGAAAAAGGTGTATGAGATCATTTTTGTTTCTGTTAAATAGTTTTACACACAAGGTTCATTATTGAGATTGGTTAGGAAAAAGGTGTGTGACATTACTATCAATAGATATTCTACTCGATCGTTTAAAAAATTACATCGTTTCAGTTTAATATTGGACATGTGGTTCCCTATTCCGTTTAATATACGATTGGTGTTGCTAGATTCAATCTAATCAGAAGGTTCACTAAAGGTTTACTATATCAAAATAAATATATATAATTGCTTGAGCCATAATTGACTATTTGGTTTAGAATACAATGTAAATGACACATATGTGTTATGTCACAATCGAAGTAGTCGTAAGTGGCAACCAAATAATTGGATATTTAGCAACTTTGATCTTGAAAATCGTTTATGATATTTGACTAAAGGAGTCTTGCCGGGCTGCTCTATTATTGTCATTGACTAACTTCTTTAGTTTTCAAGGTGGACAAAAACAATTTTTTTTTTTCGACCAATGCATAAATTTCAAGAAATTACTGTAGTTCGAACGGGGTCATAGTAGAACATGCATGTATGGATAGAGTAAGCATGCAGTAAACAAAAATTTTCTAAATATTCAAAATTACACTCTGTAAATTTTTCTAGACACGATGACTGAGCAACAAGTATCCAACGTCGATTAAATGTTTTACCTGTTAGAGGATAACAATTTCATCCAATGAGATGAAACTAGACAAGCATGCATGTGTGGTTCAAATGCATTACAGTACGTTTTGACGGCCTGAAAAAATTAACAGTTAACTTGACGATATCTTTTTTACTGCAGGAGTAAGTCAAATAATTAACCACCTTGGTTTAACAGTGAGCTCGTCAATTTTAGAGCAATAGGGCTTATAAAACCCTAATTTACCATTTTCCTAAACCAAACGGGCTCAGAAAATCCTAATTTGCTATTTTCGAGCAAGTTATAAGCTATAATTATTTCATAATCCCTTAAAAGTTATTATTTTGAAAAACTAAATAATCACTATGAAAATCCAATTTCAAAAATATAATTTTTATAAATTTTGGACTTTAAGGATACTTTGTATTTCAAGGGTATTTCTTGTAATTTTCGAAAACTATTTAACTACTTGGACGAATAATGTCTTTTCTATAAACAATTTTTTTTTTGGGTAAAAGGGAATTCATACCCCGGTAAAATATATAACACCAAAAAACATTGAAGTATAACGGATGTAGGTGAAGTCCTAACATCTCAGCCCGTTACATAGGCACATTCATGCACATTCATGCACATTCCGTGCAACAATAAAATCCTAAAAAAGAATGACAAACCATTCTTAAGGATTAAACATAATCAACTAAGAAAACATAAAAAATACTGCAGTTACAATATCTAATACCTAACTTAGATCACCACATCACTAACCATACAAATCGAGATATAATCATCAGTATTAACCATCATCCTACACAATCTCGAAGCTAAGCAAAATCACAACGCATTCCACCCAAAAACGCATCACCAAAAGATGCATATATGCATGTCAATGAAGTCCCACTTGATAACCAACAAAACAAAGTAGCCTCCAAAACATCACCATAACAACCATGTAGGAATTGAGATAAATCTCAAACGTCTTTTCATGTGTATGAATCTGAGCAATAGCATAATCAAAACGTGGTTGTTAGATAAAGACCAGTTTATACCTTCGAAACCATAGCCAGCATTAGGGTTTCGGTCTTCCTCCTCTCCCCAACCCCGTGACAACCATGAACCAACATCCCTAAAGGATAAAACGCAGCGCCAACCGCAAAAACCAAACGCAACCCTCATCACAACATAATATGAAAGGGCCAAACCACCACCAGCAACGAATCCAGAAAACTTTTCTTTTCTATAAACTTACAACAATAAGGACTGGATTTGCCATATTGGAAACCTTAGAATTACCATTTTCATATACTTACAGGGTAAAAAGTGTAAACTTTAAAACTAGTATACTTTTTGCATCAAAAGTGTAATTACCTAAACTTATAATCATTTTGGACTGAACTATAAATACCTTAAACTTATGAACTACAATGGTTGTTTTTGCCATTATTTAAACCTAAAAGATTTATATTTTATAAAGAATCATATAAAAGAGAATATAATGTCATTTTGCAATACTTAAAGATATAACATGTAATATCTTAATAAATTATAAGACTATATATAATAATATTATATTCAGTTATATAAAAGTAATTATATAAAATTATTTTTACATAACTTATCATCGGCCAACCTTTGAAGAATCTTAAACTATTAACGTATCACGTTACTAGAAAATTTAATGTGAGGGGATTTATTTAGGTATATATTCTTATGAGTTTGCTGGATTGACGATTTAAAGTGTCCTGCCTCCTCGAATGTTTACTACATGAACGCTGAATTATGATAGCCCGAATAATGATGCAATATTATCACAAGTTCTTAAAAATAAACCTAATACTTTAAACTTTATAAATTAAAGTTTGGGAACATAGAAAGCACAAACTAAGACTTGTTATATTAACTCAGGTTGCATGTCGAAGCTGTTAATTCTCAACTAAGTCACTTTTGACATCAATCAAATTTCTCTAACGAGATGAGTTCATGATCTCACTTTTACTACTTTAATTGCTTTCATTAAACCCGTTAGTGGGATACACGTTATAAAAGCGAATACAATTCAGTACATTTACGAACTGTATGCTATCCTGATATATATTATTGCATGAGTATCTACGACAGCCAATTACTTGAATTTCATGAACCATTAGTCATCACGATAAGAGCGCTAATGTTATGGATAAATCTATCGGTGTTGACGCTTCCCATTTGTAGTTAGCGAGAAGGGTAACCAAACGCACTATATTTGATGAAACGGGGTAGCCTTGGCCAGTTACCCTACTATTACGAGGGTGCGTATCTTCCTTACTATCACTTCAGTGGCGAGATAGTCAGCCTTTGTGTCATGAGATTAGTTGCAATAATACTACTTTTACGATAATTGTGTGTACAAAAATTATTACTCACGGTGACGTAACCCACTAGAATCATTATTTTTTTCACGAGGGCTTAACCCACTGGAACGATATTTGTATTCAAACTATTAACTATTAATAAAACCTATCAATTTTACTCAACCTTTGTGTTGACTTTTAATCAGATATTTCAGGTAAATGAGCAACTACGGCATGGAGTGGCATTGGACTTGAGGACGTCCAAATTGCTATCATTCAAACTTTACCTCCTATTTATTCTCGGATCCTATTTTGTAAACTCTTATATGAATGATAACTTAAATTTTAAAGGTCTCTTTTGAGTCGTTTCTATGATTATGACTGTTGAAACATGAAGTAATACCCCAAACATAGCTTCCACTGATGTACCCAAAACGAGGGTGTTACAACGAGTAAAAGGTCTGACCACACATGCACGTTGTAAGTCGTCCAATACATAATCGTGCAATTATATAATCTCAGGTATGACCATATGATTGGTTATATTGCCTTGATTTGATCTTGACCTAAGACTGTCTTAGATAAATGATCAAGATACAAGTAATCATTGTTTTTGGATGGTATTTGACTTACTTTATAGGTATTATATGAATTTTGGAAAGAGTGTGTGTCAAAATTCTTGTATTGGAAGCATACAAACATCCCTATACAACTTGATTTATAAAACAATTTTCTAGGTTATTAAGGTTATATAAAAAAATGCCTCATGTGATGTTTATGAACCACTTGTGGTTTATAAACATCGAGGTTACCCATTCTTTTAAAATATGGTTGTTAGAAACTCGTGTGTAGTAGCTTTGTGCCATTCGGATTTCTCTCAACTCCTACGAGTACATATGAAACCTCACGTCAAACCTCAATAGGATAACATTTGTTCTAGTTTTGTTTCAACGGGGTTTCTACCAACTCTTCACAAGTGCCAACGAAACTCAACCCCACATAAAACCTTGCTAAAATAAAACTCTTATTTACATTTGTAATCGTTCTAGATTTTCACCAAATCATATATTTTAAGAAATTATCTAAAAAGATAACTTTAGATATTTTAGCCTTTTTATTTAGGGAAAATATTTGTTCAATATATCAGTGATTATTATATAAGGAGAATATATAAAAAATATGATAACAAAATAAACTACTAAAATTAAAAGATCAAAAAACAAATCAAACAACCAGTTAAAATCAAGTTTAATCCCGAGTTAAGACCCCCCACAATTCATATAGGAATTGACCTAGTCTATATGGTAGTGCATACATCGGCAAATCGATAGCCAAAGGTCTTCTCATACCCGGTATGCATAATTCACAAATTCTGAGTTGGTCAGAATTCCAACTTTGAGACACGAAATCATATAGAAGACGTCTGAACCACTTCTTAGCTAAAACTAAAGAATTGTCCAAAATAGAGTTTTCTAAAGAATCGTACCTATGGTTTTTGATGAACAAATTCTAAAAATAAGAAATTAAAAACATGTACCGATATACTTATTCAAAATTTAATAAATATCTATATTTAAGTGTATAAGTGTGTGACCCCGTATGCTTACGTACTTCCAGCTGTAAAAATATCTCTATGACTTGTGAACTACCCAACAATAACCTCTTTGTTCCTTGATTATATTCTATGGTTTATTAGAAGAGACTCAAGGGCTTCGTATTTTTCTTTTATGAAAGATGAGTTTATTAAGGATTAAGTTTAGCGGAGGTTGGTGCTTAACGAAACGTGTTCGATGTCGAGACCTTAGGGTTAGCATCGTAAAACCTGGAGGTGGTGTTGGGTCAAAAAGTTGATGTGGCAGAAACTCAAAAATGAAGAAAACGTGAAGTATTTGTCTAGGCGTTGACAAGAGCATTCCAGGCGTTGACAAGAGTTATTTAGGCGTTGATGGAATCAAGCATTGTCAAGAGCAATCCAAGCATTGTCACATGCAATTCAAGCATTGACAAAACGTAGACAAAAGAAGTTTATGGAAGCTTCTATTTAGATAAACATGCAAAAGATATTCTGAATAAGTTTATTTAAATAGAAGATTTACTTGTTTATTCATCCTTATCTCTTGTAAACCCTAATCCTTACACTATAAAAGGAACCAAGGGTCATAGGTTTTATTTCATTCAATTCATTCACAATGTAAACCTAAAGTGTGTGTCGCACTAGACGTGGGATTCAATGTATACACGTCTAGTGGTTGTTTGTTATTAATATAATAAGCAACCCATTTGTTTTAATTCGTGTTCTTTGTGTCCAAACACCTTGTTATGATCATTGTTCTATTCCGCTATGTTATCATATGAATGATGATCAACCTAGATATAATGGTTCTTAACCATTGAGTCTAACGATCAATAGGGAACCACAATTGGTATCAGAGCCTAAGGCTCTTGATATCTAGGTCCGACGAGGTGTTCGTGTATGGTGAAGAAGAAAAATTCGTATGGAGTTTTTCTGGACGTTTTTGTGTGCGCAGCAGTATTCAGAAGGTCATAACTTTTGATTGAACCGTTGGATCGTCACGAAATTTTAGACGTGTGTTCTACATACATAGATCTAAACATCCACCGGAGGGATTGTCGAGTTTTATCCCCAGGCAAAAGTTATTAAGCGTCGAAGTTGGCTGATGAATGATTTTCAGTTTTCTGCTTTTACATAAAATCATGAACTAGGGTTCCTCAAACCCTAGATCTACTTAAAAAGCAGGAAGAATTGAAATTGGAGGCTGTTATAATGGTGTTTAAATTCGAATCTGATTAGGCTTAAAACCCTAATTAGGGTTACGAATTAAACAATCTTCGTTCTAGGGTTTTCAATACAAACTTTTCTGATTTAGAGTAAAACCCTAGATCTGGACGTATTACAGTAGCAGTGACAAGGACGTGTGACTGATTTTTAGCAAGGACGTAATTGGTTTCTCCAACAAGCGAATCTGATTGGTGGAAATCAATATGTATTCACACGTCCAAGGTATTACGCATGGATGCAGTGACGTAAACTTCAATTGTGTTCACACGAATACAGATTTCTCATTGGTTGGTGTTCACACGATTGAAGAGATTTCTGATTGGCTATTCCTTGGTGTTCACATGCGTTCACACGACTGTATGAGTCGCTCGTTTGTTATATGGCTATCTATGTTCACACGAAACAAGATTTTCTATTGGTGGAAATAGATGTGTTCACACGAAGCTTTGTTTCTGATTGGAGGAAAAGTTTGTTCACACGATTAGTTATGGTGTACATGCGGTCACTTGATCAAAGCCTATTCAAGAGAATATTAAGACGTGTGATATATGGATGAAACGCTGACAGAGTATAGTGCAACACTGATAAGAATGAACGCTGACAGGATTTTAGGTTGGCGCTGACGTTTGTTATTTGGGCGCTGACAGGAAGGGTTTCGACGCTGACAGGAATAAGTCAACACTGTCAAGTTGACAGTGTTGTCCGATATATGTACTTCAACGCTGACACGTATTGTCCGATATTGGACAATACATCTGCCAAAGATATTGGACAGAAGAGATATTGGACAACACACTGATTGCTGCTGTTTGATAAAATTGTGACGTTTTAAGCACACAAAAAGGAGGAAAATACACACAAAGGTACATGGAATCTCCGTTTTAATCTAGAATATCAAGTTGATATTTATGGCTCAGATATTTTGAAAGGGATTAATGATTTTAATGCGAGTTAGCAACAATTCGTGAGGTAATTTATTGGATTTGATTATGTAATCGGGGTAGCCTTGTAAAAGAGTTATCCGTCTTATCTCTTTTACATATGATATGAAGATTAAGTTTCTTCATGAAGAGGTGTTAGCTTAAGGGGAAGAATTCTTATGGTAAGATTGATGATTGAAGAAGATTTGCGCAAGTTTGTGTTCTATCATATCTTAAAGTGCCTAGACTTTAAAGGTAACTTGTTCGTGCTTTACATGGTTGGTGACGAAGACTTGTCATAACACTTGAAGGAGTTACATTATCGTGCTCAGTGTCTCACAAAGGATGAGAATATTGACAAGGGATCGAGGTCTACTTATATCCTCCTCTATAAGTTCTTAGTCACGTGGATAGTACAAGAAATGGAACACAAGGTTGGGTTATTCTACTTCTACATCAAAAATATTATATTAATTATTCTTCAAGATCATTACACAGAGCCTACTTCTGGAGAATCTTCAACATTGCATACATTGTTTACTTCCTTGTTGATGTGACAAAAAGGGGAAGAAAATACATGCTAAACTTGAGGGGAAGCACTTTGAAGATCATGTATAACTTACAAGAGATACACATAGAAGTTTTGCCACCATCAACTGGGGGAAGATTGTTGGGTCAAAAAGTTGATGTGGCAGAAACTCAAAAATGAAGAAAACGTGAAGTATTTGTCTAGGCGTTGACAAGAGCATTCCAGGCGTTGACAAGAGTTATTTAGGCGTTGATGGAATCAAGCATTGTCAAGAGCAATCCAAGCATTGTCACATGCAATTCAAGCATTGACAAAACGTAGACAAAAGAAGTTTATGGAAGCTTCTATTTAGATAAACATGCAAAAGATATTCTGCATAAGTTTATTTAAATAGAAGATTTACTTGTTTATTCATCCTTATCTCTTGTAAACCCTAATCCTTACACTATAAAAGGAACCAAGGGTCATAGGTTTTATTTCATTCAATTCATTCACAATGTAAACCTAAAGTGTGTGTCGCACTAGACGTGGGATTCAATGTATACACGTCTAGTGGTTGTTTATTGTTAATATAATGAACAATCGTTGAGTGTTTTATGTGTCTTGTGCCTAAACACCTTGTTATGATCATTGTTCTATTCCGCTATGTTATCATATGAATAATGATCAACCTAGATATAATGGTTCATAACCATTGAGTCTAACGATCAATGGACACCACAAACATTTGGCTGAAGACGGGGAATCCTAATCATGCATAGAAAGGAAGTCCTTACTGAAAGGACGGAAATCCGTACCTCTAGTCCAGTAACTGACTGAATGGAAGACTGAACGAATACTACTCGGGCTTCACGCGTGCTACATGAATAAAGGACGCGAATAAGTTAACTGATATTCGTTATTAAATTTTACTGTTCTTGTTGGCTATTTCATTTATTTATTTTATTCTGGAAATCTGTATTTATATTAACTGATGAATCTGAACTTATAATAATCATTTATAAAATATTAACGATCTACCAACGATTATGATATAAACGTGTTATGACCTTATTTCATACTATCAAAATTTACTCGTTAAAACATAAGGTTTTTGATTAAAAGTTTCTAACCAATTTAATTCATATTATAAAATTACACCTTTTAAAATAATAATACTATTTAATTTAGTTTATTTTAAAATACAACTTAAAACCTTTATAAAACAACAATAAAAGGTATAATATAAAGTCATCGTTTTATATGTGTTAAGCTATATCCCGAGCCTACCGAGATATCCCATCTCGGTCGCACTAAACAATTCTACAAAGTATATTAAATGTGTCTATATAAATTTTACGACGGAAAACTGTCGCTAAAACTGTCGCTATTTTATTCCCGCTGTTTTCTATTTATTTTCCCACTGCCTGCCTTAATTTGTTCCCACTGCTTTTTATTTTAAGAACCCACTGCTTGTACTAGTTTATTCCCACTGTTTTCATTAATTATTTCCCACTGCTAGTGTAAAATCTATTCCCACCGCTAGTGTTATTTAATTCCCACTGCCTATGTAAAATTTTCTAGCCAAACGCACCCTGCTGTGAACAATCCCAAACACCCCATGCTGCGACTGCAGCCCTAAACACACCCTGTGTGGGTCACGGCTGCCACAATTCACACACACCGAGACCTGGTGTCTCGGTATTCGTACATTAAACAAAGCACGCCCCCCTTTTTCTGATTATTACACAATTACCATATGATTTCGTTTGTATAAGTCTAAACATTACCAATCGTGATGCAAACTGAAATTAAAGGAAGGGATTGATTACCTTTGAAACTTAGATAAATGAATGACAAGAACACACGAATCAAAGATGACAAATTAGGCCGAAATTCTTTTTTTTTTTTCTTCTACAGCCGGCGGCCATCTCTAAAAACCCTA
Organism: Glebionis coronaria; assembly: GCA_025667525.1. Taxonomy (NCBI): domain Eukaryota; kingdom Viridiplantae; phylum Streptophyta; class Magnoliopsida; order Asterales; family Asteraceae; genus Glebionis; species Glebionis coronaria. Next base: position 577,889,716 of record CM046878.1, read on the forward strand.
GTCCGTCTGTTTTTTTCTTTTTTTTTTGAATCGACTGAATGTAACAAAGGGGTAAAGTCCCCGTTATTTTTTTGTGCTAATGGGCTTGGCCCAAATTTCTTTCCCTTTTTTTTAAAAAAACAAACCGACCCTTTTTACTTCCTATTATTTTATTTTATTTAAAAAATAAAATAAAATATACTTGTATATATTATATTTTCGTGTTTTTGTTTCTGAATCGCGATGACTATTTTTCGTGTAATAATACCTACGTAATATAATCTGAAACTTAATAATTATTTTATTTAAATAAACTGAGACTACGCGTATTTACTATTAATGTTTAATTATTTCAGTAAAATAAATAATTCGTCTGTAATATTTCTGAGACTAAATACTTCTTATCTGAATAAGCTGTAATATATTGCGTATTTAATTTCGGCGTTTATATCTCTGTCTAAAGTTAATACTTATATAATCTGTTAAAATTAAACTGCTTATTTAAATATTCTGATTTTTAAATACGGGTTTTACAGTTTACATACCTTTACGCTAAAGCAATTCCACAAGACGAAGAACGAATCACCAATTAGGGTTAATACCGTATATACCAAGATATAGTCTAAAGTAAGACTATATTACGTTCTTTTACACACGTAATACAACGACCTAACTGTGATTCTAGCACGTGAAAACCGAGCTACAACGCTTGTAAATAATCTACCCAACAACCCTAGAGAGGGGCTGGGACTAGATTATGTATACAATCGAGCAACCAAGAAAAACCAACCGAAACCCTTTGTTGGTGGGGCTTGCGATTGACCAAGAGAAAGAAGAGGGGAAAGATTATTGCTGTTGTGATTATGAGGGGATTAGGAGGTGTATTTATAGGCCTAAACATCTTATAGCTCAAGATAAATATAAGGCAACAATTGCCCCCCCCCCCCCCCCTAGGCTTAACCGACGGTCGAAACACCCCTTAGGGGGTGTTCCGGAACCTTCCGTCCTTCTTTCCTTTAGCATACATACTATATATCTATTTAACGTTCGTTATAACTTAACTATTAATTATTTAACGATAGTTAATGTTATATAGTTACTTGCTCGGTTAAATTAATAAATATATAAATATATTTATTAAATAAATTAATAAATATAATAAATATATTTATTAATTATATTAACTTTTTACGTATTGTGTGTAATCCCGTAATATCGAGTTCGATCCTATCACACGATTATTAAATATAAGTCCATAAACTTACATAAATTTTATTCTGTTTATTTATGATTGCATGAAACTTAGTATGTAATTTCTTTTACTATTGCTTCTTGTTGGTGGTGTGCGTGTTAGGATTTAGAAAACTAGCTTCGATCTTCAAATCTTATTGAATACATTTAGGGAACATGCTTGTCTTAAAAGTATATTCATGACGTACCCTCTAGTCCGGTTTGAATGACCACCCTTACAGTTCGAAAGGACTTACTCCCAAAATATAGGTACAAACCTTCGAATAAATTTGAGTGGCGTAAATCATCCTCGCGATGGTTACCAATACGGGAATCCGCCACCTGAAGGCCTATACCCTTCGATGAAGCTATGACAGAAGAAGGGCTTAGTCAAATCAAAATCCACGATTTTGCCCTTTACCAAGGCTTCTCTGACAAGATAGAGTTTGTGGTACATTATCCCTGGAATCCCCCTAAAAACGTGGGACACCCCCACGTTCACCTACTTAGTTTCATAAGGACGTGTTCTAGCCTATTTGATCACCTACAAATAACTGGAACTTCTCTAGTGTTTTGTTTACGCTAGAAACACTTACATACTTTACTTACCAAGCAATTATCAACCATCACACATAATCACTCTTTAGCCAGAGTTGATTCACAAGGTCCAACCCTTGCGCTTCAGTTAACGTAGTGTTTTCATCTTGCTTGCAAGATGTTAATGGCTTGGTCAAATCAATAAACCCTAACAAATACATTTGATCCTCATCGAAGCCTAGTAGTGTCGAATATTGCACAATCAATGGCGCCATCTGTGGGATCCGATACAAATTATCTCGTTTAATCCAAGCACATAACCACTAAAAAACAAGCCTACTTTTCTGGCGTGACTCGGGAAAGGGGAGAAATTCCACCTGTTGGGAATAAATTAAGGCCAGATCACTTGAACGCTGACAAGAACAACTCAAGCGTTGACAAGAGCAAAGTGAGCGCTGATAGCATAAGCGTTGACAAGTTAAAGTCAAGCGTTGACAGATTGAAGACAAGCACTGATGGAAGATGTGAGCTACACGTTTATTATATTTTAGAATACTTCTAGTAAGGATAGAGACGAGTTGTGATAGAGAAGACTTGGTGGACCTTTGGAGGTTGCTAGAGACCAAGTATGAGGCTGAAGCACCAACTTCAGTCAATGGAATAAAACTTTGGACCACATTCAAAAGAATGTGTGGGACAAAAGAAGAAGATCCTGAAATATGGAAGGATCTTGAAGATGATCTCAGTGGTCTTCAATGGAGGTTATATTCAGCTGCTGGTGTATACCATTTGAGTTCTACAAAGTTTGCTGAGTATTTACCTGTAGATGCTCAGTATTTCATATCCAAGGCTGTTTTGGAGAAGATGAAGGACACCCAGTTGGAGATAGACTATACTAGTGACGTGGCAAAGAATTTGATCAGATTTATTTATTACCAATATGATAAGGTTTGTCAGACTCCTCCAAGTTCTTAATGTTTATTCAGAAACTTGATCACAAGAGTGGATATCAAGTTTAGGGGAGGATTGTTGGGAATAAATTAAGGCCAGATCACTTGAACGCTGACAAGAACAACTCAAGCGTTGACAAGAGCAAAGTGAGCGCTGATAGCATAAGCGTTGATAAGTTAAAGTCAAGCGTTGACAGATTGAAGACAAGCACTGATGGAAGATGTGAGCTACACGTTTATTATATTTTAGAATACTTCTAGTAAGGATAGAGACGACAATGTATTTTCTATGTTTATCTTTACCTAGAATAGTTGATTCGTAGCTTATTGTACAAGACTTCTTGTTCTATAAAAGAAGATCTTTTAGGTTAAAGTTAATATAAGTTTTAATAAGTATTCGCAAGTTAAAACTCTTTCATTGTAATCAAGTACGATCATTCTAATACAAGTGAAAGTTTGTTTAACATCTTTGTGTTTTAGATCAAGTGTTAATTACGCATAACACTTTGTTACTTTATTCATAAGCAAAGGTTTCTCTACGTGTAGTACTTGATCTAATCTCGTATACACAAAGCTTAATCGATCTAAGTTTGGGATCAACAATGTTTTCCCCAGTATATGTTTAAGTTTATCAGTAATCATATCAATAACTAAATAAATTGCCTGAGCATTATATACAAGCATGATTAGTTTATTTACTAGTTACGGAGGTACCGTAACCACGGCACTAGAGGCACCGGTGTCGTGACTCACATGCAGGAGAGTGATATCCTGCATCGTCCCACTCAGCTCAGCTTGGCCATTTTATCAGTATTATTAGTGGGGCGTATGGATGCATCCTAGGCTACAGATTACATTTTAGCAGGTGAATGTGGTGTGTGCTCTACATCCTTCACATTGGAGCTGATCCCTCCACCCAGCACAGTTATTTAGAGGTCACCCCTCTACAGCATGACGAGGTCACCCCTCTATGTATTCATGCAGCAGTTGTTACAGCACATGACCTATATAAGCTCTTGGCAATTAAAATACAGTAAATGCATGTTATACAGATTTAACAGATAACAGTTCAGTTTCATTTTTGATAAATCAGACTTTACAGATTATTTACAGATCTCCGCTGCAACCTTATTTATCAGTCTTACAGCTTCTGTATTTATCATCTACTTCATTTCAGTAATCCCTTATCATGTTTCATATCCGTTCACTGAGCGTTATGCTCAGCCGTAGTTCCTTTCATGTTCTAACGGCAGGTACACCAGGATGCTTTTAGGATTCTAAGAGCATGTGCATTTGGAGGGAAGCTATCCAGACTTCGTAGTTTATGCATTTCTTACATTAATCTGCTTATTTGGACATTGTTTAGTCCTTTCATTCAGTATTTTATTTTTCATGTTTTGGGCTTATGTTTGGATTGCCAATGTTTGATTCCGGTATTTCCTTTATGGTCAGTTAATGTTTTAGGACATTTACCTTATGCTTTGATGACACGCCATAAATACACGTAACGGTCCACTTATCCAAGTGGGGTGTTACAATTATGGTATCAGAGAGCAAGGTTCGACCTGTAGGCTCTAAAACTTGACCTGTGACTAGTGGGTAGTCACCAGGAACTTCCCAGATTTTGGCGTTGTTATCATTCATGTTTCTCATGGATTATTCAGTCAGTTTTCTTCATTATCAGTCAGTTTTCTTAAAGTTTTGACTAAGTAAAAGGTTGGTACATAACTAGCCATATTTAGTCGCATGTGTTTTTAGCGAATTTTCGTTTTGGTGAGCTGACCATAGGCGCTCATCCTTGCCGTTCAGATTTTGTATTGGTAAACCGACCATAGGCGTTTGCCCTTACTCATGACAGATTCATGTTTCCAGTCAAATATCACTTGGTGAACCAGCCATATACGTTCACCAATGTTCAGATCGAATTTCATGCTTTTCAGTCAAATGATGTTTTGTGAATTGAACCATAGATGTCCACATTTGCACATATCACGATAATTTATAAAGTTTGACAAGCATGATTTGGACTACAACCAACCGTGTTTAGTCCCTGATTGTAAATTTCTATACTCGACAGTTCTCAGAAAATTTTGACAAGTATGGATCGAACCAGAATCACCATACTTAGTCACATGTTCTTCTTTGAATTCTATGAAGGGAACCATAGCCGTCCACATCAGTTGATATTAAACCTCAGTTGATATTAAACCTCAGTTGATATTAAATTTCAGTTGATTAGACTTTTTTTATGTTCCTTGTAACAGTCAAATTTTCATACCCTCACGTTGATGTCATCTACATGATGATTCAGTTTCATGTCTCCTTACGAGGATTATATTTTCAGCAAAGTAATGATGTTTTCATGTTAAGATACACAAGAACTTCAGTAAAACCCGTTTTCATGATAAATCATGACTGCCTTCATTAATCATGCTTCATGCTGACCACTGTTGGGACTTCGATTATATCATACTTTTCAGCCTCGAAACAACCAGCAGTAAATCGACGCAGGAATTGTCAGCCTATCATGTTACTTATTTCAGATCAGTTTACTACCGTTTAAATCAATTTATTTCTGTGATAATGTCAGAGAAGAGACACCAGTATCGATCATCCCATAAAATTTCCACCAGCTCCAGGTACAGTATTCCATATGTACCCCATGTACAGTATCTCAGTTATACCCCATGTACAGTATTTCACGTGCACTCCACGTATAGTGTCTCAGATATGCTCCATGTGCAGTATTCATTTTGTACTTCATGTACAGTAGTCCAGGTGTACCCCAGGTACCCTATTCCATGGATATTGCTAATCGATCCTCAATCATCTTAGGCGTTTCCACTTGTCGATATTCTACCAAGTGCTGATGCTGCTCGTGAGTTGAAGATTTTGCTAGATGCTGATGCCGCTAACACTTTGAAGACCTCACGAATGCTGATGCTGCTGAACTTTGGAGATTTCGCAAGACACTGATGCCGTTTATACTATGAAGACTGCGGAACGAGGACGAAAACTATAAATTTGAAATTTCTGACAAGAATAAATTCAACCATCAGACACTACCATTCCACTCCATACTTTTACCTTCTCAGATAGATGTCACACTTCACTCAGCAAATCTTTCTTACGGAAGAGTGGGAACTGGCAACCAACCGGCCACTCAGCAGAAATGATTACATGAATCACGGTCATGATAGCGACCGTCAGCAAACTGACAGACAAAGTAGTAGTGACAACCATCGTACTTATAATTAATCAGTCAGTAACCATCGGAACTCCGGAACGGACGTGACCAGAAATACAAAGGTCAGTAGTCTAACCGGTCCGCCAATCCTAGCAGTTACCAGAAATTCTTAACCTTATTCAGACTCACCATTAAAAAAAATATATACATGTCCAGACAATAGTTAAGACACAAGTCTTATGTATCATTTCGGAAGACACATATCAGGACACCAGTCATGGTACACGTCACACGAATCTTTTCTCAAAATACGAGTCAGGACTCATAACTCCAGTATGTTTCTAAATCAGGCCCTCAGAAATTCAGAGTACCCTTCAGAAAGGAGTATACCCGTTCTATTATGCCACGCATGAATCAGATCATTAAAATTCAGTCACCACACTAGTTTATTATTCAGATTAAACACACGGTAATCATTATGTGAGGTTACAAACGAACACATTTAGTGAAAAGTCGCCATGTTTACTTCACGTATTCACATGTCAGCTTTATCTTAAATCATGTAGTACCTACCTCCCAGCCAGAAAGACTCCACCATACCACCCAGATTTATTAAGTTTTTCTTTCAATTAACGATGACATCCGTCTTACTAGATCCCAAATATTGTCATTTTAGTTTCTGCCAGAAAATTAGTACAAGTTATACTTTACAGCAAGTGACTTATTATTCTGAAGCTACGAAGACCTTTCAGCTACCGATTATAAATTCACTTTTGAAATTCCTTAAATTCATGATCAGCAGACCATTCCAGAGTTCTAGATATAATTTCAGAAAGTTCTCTAGAAATTACTTCTAACCATGAGGCAAAATTTAACATCGAGCTAGTCTCAAGAACAGAACCTGTTTTTTTAAGAACTCTTGATCACAGGGCTTAAGCTAAGTTAAAAGAGTTGCAGTAATTGTTGCAAGAGTTACCGAAACTATGCTTTATTCGCCCTAGCGCACCATCGAAAAATTTATCAGATCACCATTCTTAATCGATATTCATTCCACGAATAGAAAGTTTAATTGACCTACTACGAGGTGTTTTAAACATTCTTCCAAAAAATTCAAGATCATGCCACCATCAGTGGTGAGGGAAGAACATGATGTTCTTCAGACCGTTGTTGCACATACTATAGCCACTCTAAAAATTTTAAATTTTACTTCTGAGCTCCCTAATGCTCCAGCTATAGTATAAAAATTTATGAATAAATTTTTTTCTTGATTCTCAGACAAAATCGTCAGCGTATTCATTGATCACATTTTGGTATGCTAAATTCTAGAGAAGAATACGAGAGTCATCTTCTCACAATTGTATAGAATCTTCGATAAGAGTTATTTTTTTTATACACAGCTTTCCAGATATGAATTCCAATTGAACAAAGTGGCATTTCTGAACCATTCTACCTCAGTAGGAAGAAATTTCAAACAATGATGCGAAGGTGAAGGCCATCACCTGATGGTCCCGACCGACGACTGTGAACGAAGTACAAAATTTTCTAGAACTCAATTGACTGTTACTGCAGAAATTGCCGACAGTTCTCCCTAAGAATTTCTTCCATGGCTATTCAAACAGATTTCCACCAGAATGTTCCATAATTCCAGGCAGGATGTGTTAGAAGCAGTATCACACATTGATGTAGCTATGTTCATGTCTAGATGCCTGACATACCGCAGGTCCAAGATAAAACGCTGTCATGTCAGTGAGTTACTATAATCCTTAGAAATTTTCGAGCAGAAATGAGACGAAATTCCACGAAATTTTTATCAGTTACCACAGACTCAGAAGAAGTATGATACTATCTAAGTCATTGTCGACCATGTAATCAACCTACGCGTTTCCTCTCATCCAAAAGGATTACGTAGTAGTGGACCTGCAGAAAATTTAGCAGTAAATCGTACGATTTCAAGTATTCCGGCGACCATCATATCAGACAGAATTCATGTTCACGATCACGTGTATGTTTACGTTTACGTTTATTTTCACTGTCACGTTTACGTCTCATTCGCGGTATGATGCTATTCTAGTCCATCTTTATGCTATCTCTTGATTTAAGCCCACGTTTATGTTCATAACATTGCTCATGTTCTAGTCCCTGTTCCATCCCGCGATACAGTTCCACAGTTTATTACTGAATACGATTTCAGGAAGCTTGAGAAACCATACCCAAGTATAGCACAACTATTCCATAACCAGGCAGACGTTTCACATCTCAGGTCGTATCTTTTGGCATTCATTCCTCAGTCAGCATACGTTCATGATATGTTCTAGTATCACGTTCACAGTATGATTCACGTATCACATTCATGATATATTTCATGCCAGCGTTCCTCATATAATTATGAACCACGTTCACAATTGCTCACTTAGCATGTTCACAATTGTTCACGTAGTTCGTCCCTATATGTTTTAGCAGCTTGCTCAGAGATATAAATATTATCGTTTCAGGATATTTGTACGTACCGTTTCATGTATCCTACATGCTATAGTTTATTCATTCTATCAGATTCAGAAAATCTATCTTAAGTATGGAACCATAAACTACTCAGCATTATCAGGACAGGGTCATCAGGACCAAGATTTTCATTATGTTTAGACCTTTTAAGGAATCGTTCGAGCGGGAAGCCACTCGAAACGGAGGAGTCCATCCGGACCTCTCATTATTTTCTTCAATAAATGCAGTTATGTTCTCTCAGTCATGTCACGTTCCATGTTCTCTTCAGCCATGATCATTTCAGTCATGTCAGGTTTATACCTATCAGCAGTATTATGTCTTAATTAGAAGACAAAGAATCCTTCAGCTTATTTGTCTTTCAGTTACGTGCTTTCAGTTCTTATAACTTCATCAGCTTATTACCTTTAATTCGAGGACGAATTTCTCCTTTTTAGAGGGGAAAAATTGTAAAACCCAGTATGGTCGTATCTGTAATTCGGGGACGAATTATTATTTTTAGAGGGGAAGAATTGTAAAACCCGTATTTAAAAATCAGAATATTTAAATAAGCAGTTTGATTTTAACAGACTATATAAGTATTAACTTTAGACAGAGATATAAACGCAGAAATTAAATACGCAATATATTACAGCTTATTCAGATAAGAAGTATTTAGTCTCAGAAATATTACAGACGAATTATTTATTTTACTGAAATAATTAAACATCAATAGTAAATACGCGTAGTCTCAGTTTATTTAAATAAAATAATTATTAAGTTTCAAAATATATTACGTAGGTATTATTACACGAAAAATAGTCATCGCGATTCAGAAACAAAAACGCGAAAATATAATATATACAAGTATATTTTTTTTTTAAAAAAAAAATAAAATAAAATAATAGGAAGTAAAAAGGGTCGGTTTGTTTTTTTAAAAAAAAGGGAAAGAAATTTGGGCCAAGCCCATTAGCACAAAAAAATAACGGGGACTTTACCCCTTTGTTACATTCAGTCGATTAAAAAAAAAACAGACGGACTAGGGTTTTTAGAGATGGCCGCCGGCTGTAGAAGAAAAAAAAAAGAATTTCGGCCTAATTTGTCATCTTTGATTTGTGTGTTCTTGTCATTCATTTATCTAAGTTTCAAAGGTAATCAATCCCTTCCTTTAATTTCAGGTTGCATCACGATTGGTAATGTTTAGACTTATACAAACGAAATCATATGGTAATTGTGTAATAATCAGAAAAAGGGGGGCGTGCTTTGTTTAATGTACGAATACCGAGACACCAGGTCTCGGTGTGTGTGAATTGTGGCAGCCGTGACCCACACAGGGTGTGTTTAGGGCTGCAGTCGCAGCATGGGGTGTTTGGGATTGTTCACAGCAGGGTGCGTTTGGCTAGAAAATTTTACATAGGCAGTGGGAATTAAATAACACTAGCGGTGGGAATAGATTTTACACTAGCAGTGGGAAATAATTAATGAAAACAGTGGGAATAAACTAGTACAAGCAGTGGGTTCTTAAAATAGAAAGCAGTGGGAACAAATTAAGGCAGGCAGTGGGAAAATAAATAGAAAACAGCGGGAATAAAATAGCGACAGTTTTAGCGACAGTTTTCCGTCGTAAAATTTATATAGACACATTTAATATAGTTTGTAGAATTGTTTAGTGCGACCGAGATGGGATATCTCGGTAGGCTCGGGATATAGCTTAACACATATAAAACGAAGACTTTATATTATACCTTTTATTGTTGTTTTATAAAGGTTTTAAGTTGTATTTTAAAATAAACTAAATTAAATAGTATTATTATTTTAAAAGGTGTAATTTTATAATATGAATTAAATTGGTTAGAAACTTTTAATCAAAAACCTTATGTTTTAACGAGTAAATTTTGATAGTATGAAATAAGGTCATAACACGTTTATATCATAATCGTTGGTAGATCGTTAATATTTTATAAATGATTATTATAAGTTCAGATTCATCAGTTAATATAAATACAGATTTCCAGAATAAAATAAATAAATGAAATAGCCAACAAGAACAGTAAAATTTAATAACGAATATCAGTTAACTTATTCGCGTCCTTTATTCATGTAGCACGCGTGAAGCCCGAGTAGTATTCGTTAAGTCTTCCATTCAGTCAGTTACTGGACTAGAGGTACGGATTTCCGTCCTTTCAGTAAGGACTTCCTTTCTATGCATGATTAGGATTCCCCGTCTTCAGCCAAATGTTTTCCCCTGTATATGTTTAAGTTTATCAGTAATCATATCAATAACTAAATAAATTACCTGAGCATTATATACAAGCATGATTAGTTTATGTACTAGTTACGGAGGTACCGTAACCACGGCACTAGAGGCACCGGTGTCGTGACTCACATGCAGGAGAGTGATATCCTGCATCGTCCCACTCAGCTCAACTTGGCCATTTTATCAGTATTATTAGTGGGGCGTATGGATGCATCCTAGGCTACAGATTATAGTTTAGCAGGTGAATGTGGTGTGTGCTCTACATCCTTCACATTGGAGCTGATCCCTCCATCCAGCACAGTTATTTAGAGGCCACCCCTCTACAGCATGACGAGGTCACCCCTCTATGTATTCATGCAGCAGTTGTTACAGCACATGACCTATATAAGCTCTTGGCAATTAAAATACAGTAAATGCATGTTATACAGATTTAACAGATAACAGTTCAGTTTCATTTTTGATAAATCAGACTTTACAGATTATTTACAGATCTCCGCTGCAACCTTATTTATCAGTCTTACAGCTTCAGTATTTATCATCTACTTCATTTCAGTAATCCCTTATCATGTTTCATATCCGTTCACTGAGCGTTATGCTCAGCCGTAGTTCCTTTCATGTTCTAACGGCAGGTACACCAGGATGCTTTTAGGATTCTAAGAGCATGTGCATTTGGAGGGAAGCTATCCAGACTTCTTACTTTATGCATTTCTTACATTAGTCTGCTTATTTGGACATTGTTTAGTCCTTTCATTCAGTATTTTATTTTTCATGTTTTGGGCTTATGTTTGGATTGCCAATATTTGATTCCGGTATTTCCTTTATGGTCAGTTAATGTTTTAGGACATTTACCTTATGCTTTGATGACACGTCATAAATACACGTAACGGTCCACTTATCCAAGTGGGTTGTTACATAAACCTAATTCGATTAATTATAATTGTGTTATTAATTATGATCTTGTTATATCGCTTCTGTTATATGTGCTTTGATCTCGTTTAGGGTTTTATATAATTGTTATGATACTAATAAACCTTCAATTTAGCCAATCATGTCAACTGAAAGAAAAGAACATATAATCAAACAACACAAAGACGTTAAATGATTAATCTTCCCTTCAATTAAGTAGGAGTTACAACGGAGAAACAAGGATTGAAAACCCCTAAAAATCATCTGATAAGGGATGATAAAAAAAGTATCCCTAAAGCTCCACACGTTTTCGGTAAAATAAAGGGTTTATATTTATAGGAAAACACTCAGACGACGTTGCTTTAATTACGACGTTGTCTTGCCAACTTAATAACTAGGGTTTCTTTCCACCTCCATAGTTCATACGGTCTCTTGATTTCTCCATACCAAGTTGTTTGATGATATAGATAGCATCATAGGTTCTTCAAAGTCCTTTGTAGAGCCTGTAAATTTTAAATTTTGGTCTTGTGTTGATAATGAAGTTTTGTGTACTTGCTCTATTTCTTCTTAAATTGCATCTAAATCATGCTAAAATCATCCAAGTTCTTCCAAAATGCTAAAATAACAAAAAGAAAGGATTTAGGTCGCTTTAAGACACATTTGTACAACTATGGGGTTAAATGATCTCGAAAAATGATATAAAATGACACATTATCAATTCTACGGTAAAAAAAGTGTTACGTAAACTTTCATCAGATACAACGCTTTAGTGGATGAACAATGATGGTATCACCCTTTCTAAGCTTGAAATCAACCATGGGTTTATCAACAGCTTACCAAAGGAATGGTTAAGTTTTAGTCAAAGTCTTAGAAATGCTAATCATCTTAAAGAAAGTGACTTGGCTAATTCTAAGGATATATTTGATCGTTGCTACTCTTTTATCTATTGCCTTATTTTCTAACTCCATTGACTAAGACTTCAAATATAGTTCTAATGATGAAGAGGATACTAGAAGGTGAATGACTTGGAAATGAAATTTCATGAAAGTGCTCTATTGGGGAAGTCCAAAGGTTCGTTAAAAATATCGTCAGAGGTTAAACAATGCAAAAGAAACTGGTCAAATTAAATGCTACAAGTGTGGGAGAACTAGCCATTTGGCCAAAGAGTGTTTCTCCAAAACCTTAGTTCCCTTGTACTCATCACCTTTTGATGTGTCGTGGATAGTATAGTGATAATTTGGATACGTTATAGGGTAAATTAGTAAATTACCTTTAGGAAAAAGTAATAGACTAATAATACCAAAGACGAATTCAATTAAACATGTGATGAACCAAGTTCGTTGTACACGAAGATCGAGTGAATTTGAGACGTTTTGCTTTGATATGGACAATTGATTTGAATTGTTTTCCGGTTTTTAAACTACGATTAAAATCTACGAATTTTAAGCTATTTAAAATTATCCTAAAGTGCATGAATCGTAAACCCCGCCTATTTAAAATTCTATAAACACTTAATTATTTAAAAATTAAAACACTATTTTAAAAAATTTAACTAATTAAAAATCTTAAAAATTAAGTCTATTAAAAAAATATAACTTTTAATCTATTTGAAATTCTAATTAAACTTTTTTTTAAAACTAATTAAACTTTATTAAAATTACTTTTTAAACTAATCTATTTAAAAGCTTTATTTATTTAAATCTAGAGTTATAAAAATTAAACTAATTAAAATTTAAACTAATTAAAATTTAAACTAAGTAAACTATTTAAATAAAAACATTTTTATTATTTATTTATTTTAAACTACTTATTTATAAAGAAATTACTTTACTTAAAATTTTAATCAAAAGTTAAATTAAAACGTGACAAAGAAAATCAAACTAAAACAAAAGCTGCCAAATAATTAACACTATATTAATGATATAACAGATACTAAAATCAAATGAGCCTATAGATCAGATGGCTATCACGTTGGACCCCTACCCTTGAGGTCAAGGGTTCGAAATCTCCCATAGACATAATTTTTGGAATGAATTCTCTTTTTGACAGATTGCTAAAAATTTAGTCTTAGGAAAGACTATGATAAGCTTATTATGAAAAGCTGTTAGGAAAACAGTTAATGAACTTATCAGATAATTGAATCTGATAATTCAGAGATAAAACAATATAGCATATTGATCAACAATGCAATAAAGGTTATACATTAATAATATCAATTAAGCAGAATGTTATATTCAGCAAATCCAAAACAAATTCAAGCAAAATCAACATTCAGCACAAACCAAACATTACTGATCATATAAATCAGTTCCAAAAATAAATCAAGTTCATACCAGATTTAACTCACAAATGTAACAGCAAAATAAAATCAAATCAAACTGATCTTACCCCAGTAAAGCAAGGCTCCAAAAATCATGCTTTCAACAAATTCATACACATCAATATGAATCAAACACAAGATCAGTCGTATAATATCTAGCAGATTAAAAGCCCCAAATTTACTTAATCCTAAAATAACCTACACAGTTAAACAAGCTATCTCAGTAACCCTCAAAATTAATTCAACCAATGAGCTATGTCAAACAAGTAAACAAGTCAGATCAAAACTACACCAGTAACCATTAAGCAATCTCAAATTAATATTCTCAACTTTCAATACAGTAATATTAAGCATATTTAACCATTCTCACAGGAACTTTAACCAAATAAACAAATTAAACCTAAATAATAAACTTATCAAACTAAAAACATGAACAATAAAAATTACAAGTAGAATGCACCTTTTGAAGAATCCGTTGAGGAGAAGGTGTGCGCTGAGAAACCTCGTTAACCGATTCTAACACCATCATCTCACCACCATTTCAAATTAAACGAACCAAACAGACCATCAAACGTCACCAAAGAGAAACACCATTCGAACCATTTAAATCCAACGAACCATCATTCAATAACCAGCAGCTTTTTTTATACTTTTCCAGTGGGGAAAAGCTAGATCCAAACTTCTCTTTAATATTAAAACTAAGCTATCAATTAGCTTAACTTCAATATTTCAATCATTATTCTCGAAAAAACAGATAATAGATTTAATCATGTAAATTAATTTAAGCAGTGCACAAAAATTAAAAAGAGACATGAGAATGATGAAAACTATGAAACTTTTATTAAATTTCAGCAATATTACAAAACTTTAAAACGAAAATAGAATAATAAATCCTATCTCTATTTTAACAGAATAACATTAAAAGAAAAAGAAGGGATAAAATTACACAAGAAAATGGGGGTATTTATAGCCCCCCCAAAGGCTGTTGGTGAGCGAATATGCGCATCTTTGAAGAATATTCCACTTTCTTTGTAGCCCTTGATCTTCCTTATTCTCTCTCTGTATCAATCGGATGGCTGTGATGATTCCAAATAGCACACGGATCGCCAACGTGGCATCCGTGTGCTAGTTGTGTTTCTTCTTTGGGTTTTGATTGGTGGAATAGGCTGGATGAGGTGTCATATCCAGTAAGATTTGGCCACGTAGCATCCCCTCTCCATCTCTTCTCTTCCTTAAACCAAGGGGTTTTATTCCCCTTGGTGTGAATTAAACGAATATATGAAAAGCCCTTTGTATAAACGTGTTTTTACCCGTCTAGTGTTAATGAACAGTAGGTTTTTTAACTGGTTTTTGGGGTGAGAAATAATTGGGGAAGATGAAACATAGGGAGTAACGAAGGATTTTATTTAATGTGTGTAAAAAAACGTGTGAGGTATTAATATGAGTGGGTGAGGTGTAACGGGTATAAGAGAATAAATGGGGGGTGACGTGTGGGGAAATAAACGAATAGATGGGAGTGAATGAGTGTGAATGTTAAGATTGGTGAGTGGCTAAAGATTTACGTTTTATAAAAAAAACGTATAAAAATTATGTAAACCTTAGGCCTATTATTACATTCTTTCCATCAATTTGGGCTTGGGCCCAATTTCGTTTAGTATTTCCATCCGAGCAACCATTTTGGGCCTAATGGATTTGGGCTTTGTTCAAAAATCATTCATTTTAATTCCAATATTGGGCTTTTCAGGCCCAATAAACTCATGTGGGTCCCACTTGGCCAAAATACTTGTTAAATGATATAATCCTCTAAAGTTGAGCTCGGTTTTGGCTTCCTCGATCTTTTTTCATCAATCTCGTGTCGGTTTTTGCCGATTTTCGCGAACCTGGGTACCTACACACATGAAAACAAGAAACAAGCATATCCAAGGCATATTTGATACAATTCATGCAATATTTCATTGTTTTAAGCTATAAATGATATGAGTAATTAAGCTCATATCAAATTCCCCCATGCTAAGCAATTGTCGTGTCCTCACGCAATGATAAAACTATAGCTACACCATTATTCAAATTTTTGACTTTTTATTTTGCAAAGACATAAAATAACTTTAAGGATCATAAAAGCTCAAATAGATTCATCGTCCTCGACTTTTCACTTTTCCATGCCAAGTGCAAAAACAAGATCATTGTTATTATAAGTTGGTAGACTAACACGAACTCATGTGGGCTAATTAATCACTTAGACTCCCTTATTCTTAAGTGTATCTCTTATATTTTATTGTTGTCTAAAATGATCACGAGGATGCATTGTTGACTTATTTCGATAATTTATTAGGCCGAAAATAAAGTGAACGATTTAATCAATAGTTAGCTAAAGGACAAAATCTTTTAAAACTGCTTCTCGGGCTCTCATAAAGTTCATATCTTGGCATAACTTGTTTCGCGATTTGAGACCTTTCTCGGACCGATATTTGGCAATGACTTTATACTTCCAACCTTGAGAGACGTTCTTGAAATAATGGTCTTCTCTTCATAATATTTCTTCACTTGAATTTTTGAGAGATTCATACTTGGACCACGACTTCTTCATTTTTCTCCAATCTTTATTTGGGATTTTGATTAACAACGATCCGCCTCCTTTTTGGACTTGGCTTTATTTATCCTCATACCTTATTTTGGTCTTTTTGGATAGACTTCTCCATGACTTTTTGGGAGTATTTGGCTTTTCGTCGTGTGTCTCGATCCTTCATATTGATTTTTGATAAATGAGTCTTCACATCACTTGAGATCTTTAACAATAAAACATAGCCCTCATGTCTTGTTAGGACCTTTTTGGACTCGCCAATCTTCGCATCTCGCTTCAATAAGTTATGCCTTGGCTATGAACTCTAATCCATACCGAGCAACTTTTAAACGATCTTGGGCTAGAAGCTAAGTAACTTTTCAAATCGTTCAACATTATTAATGCAATTAAATTTATTAACAAGCGATGGGAGAATAGGCTCATAATTAACTCACATAAATTCCCGAAAGAATACCACACTTATAATTGGCTCTATCATCTCTTGTTCTCCATATTGTAAAATTCCAAACATGAAATCAATGGATACTTAGCCTATTAAATCAAAGTTTTGGGTTTTCAAGTCATCTATAGGATCTTGCAACTTCTTATACTTTTGCAAGTTTTAGAATTTGCGTTTTAAAGTTCCCTTGATAAACGACTTTCTAGGATCAATTATAGGAGCTTGCGAAAAGTTCTTGTTCTTAACTCGTATGAATTAAGACTTTCGCGTTTTAAAGCTCCCTATATAATAGCCTAGCAAAACTTAATTCAAATACGTTAAGGAAAAGCTAAGGTTAAAAACCAAATCGAGTCAAAAACTATTCTTATTTAAAAGCCTACATTCGTGTCAAAAACACTTATTTTCTTTATTAAAACTTAAAAATTACACAAAAAATTTAAAATTTTATTGAAAAATGAGAAAATATACGTTTGGACACGACAAAAGCAATTGCAAGCGATTATATCGATTGACTCCCCCATGCTAAAACCAAACATTGTCCTCAATGTTTCTTAGCTCAAGACTAATACCCCCTTGCTAAAACACGAAGAGTCTAATGCAAACTCCTAGCATGGAAAGAGTAGGCAAATCTATAAGCCGTTTATTAAGTATGCCTCAAGATAAAATGTTAGTCGATAAAAATCAAGGGTAAGAAAGTGTGCCCCTTTTTGGCGTTCAAAGAATGGAAGATCAAGTGGACCGGCAAAAACCAAACACGAGAGTCTTCAATGATAAGGGTCATACCTAAGATCACAACACAACAAATCACGAACACGAGCTTGAAAGATCAAGCCTTATTAGGTGTTAGAAAATAGAAAGAAGATAGAATGTATGGCACTCCCCCACAAGGCACCTCGTTTTTGTTAACCGAGTCATGAGCTCGACTCGATCCCCGCATTCATTGGTCCTTAGGGAAAATGGTGAAAAATGGCATATTAGGATAAAATCCAACATAAAGCACGATACCGGGGTCAAAGATCTCATCCTCGTTGTTGGATGACAAACGAGAGGATAAAACTCCAACACAAATCTCTAACAAGAGATGGTAGTCACAAATCACTACATGGAAATAGCATGCTCCACGAGATAAACTCGCACCAAGATGAAAGAAAAGTATTTCAATTATTGCATCGGTGAAAGGCGGAGATTTCCCTAAATCAACGATTCCGGGATCGAATACCTCGTCCTCGGTGGAGAAAGGAATAGACAACAAGGTGTCGTCCCCCAATGCTAATCCTAAATCATATAACGCACATGGTAATGGTGGAACAAAAGTCTCAACCATAGTGGTTTCAACTTGCATGACTTTGTCGACCTTTTCACTCTTATGAATGTGAATAAAGGGGTCATGGTACTCAAAACGAGTCGCATGAAAAACCCGCACATTAAGATCAAAGCGAGTGGGAAGGATAATAGGAGCAAAAGTAATTTCTCCATCCGGGTCAACATTGTCATCATCATAAATCGGGTGATCAAACCTAGAGTCTTCATCACCTTCATTAGACTCTTCCTCAAATTCTGAAGGAATGTCTATGTAAAGAAATTCATCAACCTCCTTCATAAGAAGATCATCATCACAAAGGTTGTGATATGTAGGAGGTATGATGCTCTCAAAATCCTCTAGAAACAACGGATTATTGTTCAATGAAACTTCAAATAGAGGATTTGAGTAAATCACGAAAGTGTCGTCATCCTTGTCATCACAAGACATATCCGACAAAGTATCGAGTATGTCACACTCGGATACTAGATCATCATTCTCATCTAAAGGCAATTCATCGGCGAATTCCTCGAGAATGGTAGGTGAAACACAAGAATCACGTTCGATCTCGAGATCGGAAACGTCTTCACTTCCCCGTAGAAGTGGATCAAGGATAGCAAAAATTTCATCGATGAACTTATCACATGAATATTCACTAACCTCACTCGGTGTGAAGTTAGGAATCAAAGGCTCTTCAATGGAAGATTGTGCCTTAGGAACATCAACATGATCCATAGAAGAGAGTGAAAATGAGTCCATTTTCAAAGATTGTTCAATTAAAGCAATGTCACTCTCGGGATCAAAATTCTCATTAACAAACTCACTAGCATCGAATGGCTCACTCAAGTAATCATCTATTTGTTTTTCAATCTTAGCACTATCATCCTCGTGTGGAGTGAGTGTAGATGAGGAAAGGTTACAACATGTTTCAACAAAGCAAGCTTCTTCATTTGATTTTAACTTCCCTTTATCACAATTAGAAGTTTCCAAAATTGGAAAAACACCTTTATCAAAAAGAGCTTTCTTATCATTTTCAATTGTTTCAACAAGCTTAACACTTTCAACTTTCTTAGGAGCAAATCTTGGAATCTTTTCCGGTTTAAAAACAATGCTTTTATCTCCATAAAACAACTTAATTTCCTCTTTCCTCATATCAACTAAAACATTGGCCGTACACAAAAATGGTCTTCCTAAAATAATTGGCACACGAGGATTGGTCTCATAATCGACTATAGCAAAATCGGCTAAGTACAAGAAGTTTCCCACTTTCATAATGACATTTTCCGCTATACCAACCGGTCGAGTGGTGGTTCCATTAGCAAGCTCAATGATCATACGAGTGGAACTAAGAGGTGCATAATCAATGGTCTTCCAAAGGGCTAGGGGCATGATGTTAATGCTAGCTCCTAGATCGGCTAGGCCTTTGCAAACCCCAAGCTCATTGAAAACACAAGGTATCAAGAATTGACCCGGATCTTTATACTTCTCGGGAAAGAAATCAAAGAAAACCGAGGTACTAATCACATTCAAAGTAGCCTTAGTAACTTCTAGGAAAGTTTCCTTAGGTGGAGGCTTAAACTCAATCACTTCAACTTCATCTAAATTCTCACAATCATCATAAACGGTTATGGCCTTAAGCTCTCCCTTCGGGTTAGGAATAGTGTTACTAGGTAAGCAACCCGAAGACGATGACGGTTTAGACATGAATCCCTCAAACATCGAAAGCAATTTGTTTTGACCTTGTTCCAAACTTTGTTGCATACGATTATGACTTTGCTCTAACCTTTGCTCAAAACGGGTTTGGTTTTGTTCTAGCCTTTGTTGATTAAGCTCAATCTTATTATTTTGCCCTTTAATCGTATTTTGAAACCCGTTTTTCAAAGTTGTCATTTGTCCTTGAAGATTATTTTGAAAAGCTTTCAAATTTGCCTCATTCGTTTTAATGTAGCTTGACAAATCATTTTAATTATTCCCTTGAAAACCTTGATTGTTTTGATTAGCATTAAACCCATTTCCTTGATTAAAATTCCCTTGGTTACCACGGTTAAAATTATTCCCATTATTTCCATTGTTGTACCTATATTGAACCGGTGGAAAACCCGGTGGAGCAACATGACTTTGACGAGGAACTTGACCGTTGGAGCCATAAGTTCCCGTCGCGGCAAAAGCACTAGCTTGATCAAAACCCGTGTTTAAACAAGCATAATTAGGATGTGCTCCACCACACGCTACACAAACATTCTCAATCATATTAATCGATCCATGAGGATTCTTCCTAATCTCACTCAACAAAGTCGCAAATCCACTATCAATCTTAGAGTCCAATCTAGAAATCTCGTGATTAGATGAATTCACATTGGAAACAACCGGTGTGTTTCGTGAATATTGTGCTCTAGACTTATCCTCAATTATTCTCCACGCGTCTCTCGGTGTTTTTCTTAAAAGATTACCACCCGCGGCGACATTTAAAGAATCTTGTTCAATCATATTAAGCCCATTATAAAAAGTATTTATTTGATGCAATTCCGAGAAACCGTGGTGTGGACATTGTCTCAACAAATCTTTAAATCTTTCCCAAGCAACCCCAAACGATTCATGCACTTTTTGTTCGAATCTAGTGATCTCATTTTTAAAGTGTGTTGTCTTGGACGGTGGAAAGAAATAATTCATAAACTTTGACACTAAATCATCCCAAGTTAAGATCGAACCCGGTGGTTCTTTCTCATACCAAAGCTTAGCATTACCCTCGAGCGAGTACGGAAAAAGCATGAGCTTAATCACGTCATTCGACACATCTCTAAACTTGAGAGTCGAGGTAATTCGATTAAAATTCCGAATGTGAGAATGCGGGCTATCGGTCTCATTGTCACGAAATTGGTCGGCACGAATGAGCGATAAGAGACCCGTCTTAATCTCAAAATGATCCGCCAAAATAGCTAGCACAACGATTGCTTCCCCATACCCTTCGGTGGGTGCACGGAGAAATTCCTCCATTGTTCGGTTATCGGCCATCTCTACAACAATAGGTGGAATCTCGGGTTCCACTATTCGTTGTTGACGATTTTTATTTCTACGAGGAATATTTTCAAGCCTATTAAAATCAATCACAAGACGAGAAGAACGTAATTGCATACACTACAAAGACGAGAATTTAGAGGATTGAAGAAAAGAAATTAGACAAGAAAGAAGATTATTTTTGGTATTTTTATTTGGTATTGTTCAATCAAAAATGATCGATAAAAACAAGGAATAAGGATAACTACTATGGAAGTAAATTACCCTCGGTCAACTTTGAAACGATAGGTGAAAACCTAAACGTCTCGAGGTTCAATAAGTAAATAACAAAAAATAAGATTTATTACTACTTGAGTCGGCAAACCAATAATAGGTTGTCCCTCTCAATATACGCACAAGCAAGCGGGGAAACGAGGTGGCACAAAGCACTTAAAAACCTTTTTCCTTAGACGGCCTTTTATAGCACGTCGCCTTATACCCACCTTATAGTTTGTATAAATCGAGTTCAAACTTCTTATTAGTATTTATCTATTTTGCCTTTATTGTTGTTTTGGGTTCGAATACAATAGCTAGGTGATGAAATCCCAACTAAGGCTTATTTGAAAAGTATTTAAAATTATTGTTCTACGTAATACAATATATTATTCACAAAAAACGAGAAAAACGATACATACTATATAATAGAAAAATAACAAAACTTTCCGAGGATGGAAAGGGTCTTCAAATCCACGATCAACAAATCTCCACAAAAGCGAATCGTACACAAGATCCCCGGCAGCGGCGCCAAAATTTGATGTGTCGTGGATAGTATAGTGATAATTTGGATACGTTATAGGGTAAATTAGTAAATTACCTTTAGGAAAAAGTAATAGACTAATAATACCAAAGACGAATTCAATTAAACACGTGATGAACCAAGTTCGTTGTACACGAAGATCGAGTGAATTTGAGACGTTTTGCTTTGATATGGACAATTGATTTGAATTGTTTTCCGGTTTTTAAACTACGATTAAAATCTACGAATTTTAAGCTATTTAAAATTATCCTAAAGTGCATGAATCGTAAACCCCGCCTATTTAAAATTCTATAAACACTTAATTATTTAAAAATTAAAACACTATTTTAAAAAATTTAACTAATTAAAAATCTTAAAAATTAAGTCTATTAAAAAAATATAACTTTTAATCTATTTGAAATTCTAATTAAACTTTTATTTAAAACTGATTAAACTTTATTAAAATTACTTTTTAAACTAATCTATTTAAAAGCTTTATTTATTTAAATCTAGAGTTATAAAAATTAAACTAATTAAAATTTAAACATAAAATTTAAACTAATTAAACTATTTAAATAAAAACATTTTTATTTTTATTTTATCTATTTATTTTAAACTACTTATTTATAAAGAAATTACTTTACTTAAAATTTTAATCAAAAGTTAAATTAAAACGTGACAAAGAAAATCAAACTAAAACAAAAGCTGCCAAATAATTAACACTATATTAATGATATAACAGATACTAAAATCAAATGAGCCTATAGCTCAGATGGCTATCACGTTGGACCCCTACCCTTGAGGTCAAGGGTTCGAAACCTCCCATAGACATAATTTTTGGAATGAATTCTCTTTTTGACAGATTGCTAAAAATTTAGTCTTAGGAAAGACTATGATAAGCTTATTATGAAAAGCTGTTAGGAAAACAACTTAATGAACTTATCATATAATTGAATCTGATAAGTCAGAGATAAAACAATATAGCATATTGATCAACAATGCAATAAAGGTTATACATTAATAATATCAATTAAGCAGAATGTTATATTCAGCAAATCCAAAACAAATTCAAGCAAAATCAACATTCAGCACAAACCAAACATTACTGATCATATAAATCAGTTCCAAAAATAAATCAAGTTCATACCAGATTTAACTCACAAATGTAATAGCAAAATAAAATCAAATCAAACTGATCTTATCCCAGTAAAGCAAGGCTCCAAAAATCATGCTTTCAACAAATTCATACACATCAATATGAATCAAACACAAGATCAGTCGTATAATATCTAGCAGATTAAAAGCCCCAAATTTACTTAATCCTAAAATAACCTACACAGTTAAACAAGCTATCTCAGTAACCCTCAAAATTAATTCAACCAATGAGCTATGTCAAACAAGTAAACAAGTCAGATCAAAACTACACTATTAACCATTAAGCAAACTCAAATTAATATTCTCAAATTTCAATACAGTAATATTAAGCATATTTAACCATTCTCACAGGAACTTTAACCAAATTAACAAATTAAACCTAAATAATAAACTTATCAAACTAAAAACATGAACAATAAAAATTACAAATAGAATACACCATTTGAAGAATCCGTTGAGGAGAAGGTGTGCGCTGAGCAACCTTGTTAACCGATTCTAACACCATCATCTCACCACCATTTCAAATTAAACGAACCAAACAGACCATCAAACGTCACCAAAGAGAAACACCATTCGAACCATTTAAATCCAACGAACCATCATTCAATAACCAGCAGCTTTTTTTATACTTTTCCAGTGGGGAAAAGCTAGATCCAAACTTCTCTTTAATATTAAAACTAAGCTATCAATTAGCTTAACTTCAATATTTCAATCATTATTCTCGAAAAAACAGATTATAGATTTAATCATGTAAATTAATTTAAGCAGTGCACGAAATTAAAAAGAGACACGAGAATGATGAAAACTATGAAACTTTTATTAAATTTCAGCAATATTACAAAACTTTAAAACGAAAATACAATAATAAATCCTATCTCTATTTTAACAGAATAACATTAAAAGAAAAAGAAGGGATAAAATTACACAAGAAAATGGGGGTATTTATAGCCCCCCCCCCCAAAGGCTGTTGGTGAGCGAATATGCGCATCTTTGAAGAATATTCCACTTTCTTTGTAGCCCTTGATCTTCCTTATTCTCTCTCTTTATCAATCGGATGGCTGTGATGATTCCAAATAACACACGGATCGCCAACGTGGCATCCGTGTGCTAGTTGTGTTTCTTCTTTGGGTTTTGATTGTTGGAATAGGCTGGATGAGGTGTCATATCCAGTAAGATTTGGCCACATAGCATCCCCTCTCCATCTCTTCTCTTCCTTAAACCAAGGGGGTTTTATTCCCCTTGGTGTGAATTAAACGAATATATGAAAAGCCCTTTGTATAAACGTGTTTTTACCCGTCTAGGGTTAATGAACAATAGGTTTTTTAACTGGTTTTTGGGGTGAGAAAATATTGGGGAAGATGAAACATAGGGAGTAACGGAGGATTTTATTTAATGTGTGTAAAAAAACGTGTGAGGTATTAATATGAGTGGGTGAGGTGTAACGGGTATAAGAGAATAAATGGGGGGTGACGTGTGGGGAAATAAACGAATAGATGGGAGTGAATGAGTGTGAATGTTAAGATTGGTGAGTGGCTAAAGATTTACGTTTTATAAAAAAAAACGTATAAAAATTATGTAAACCCTAGGCCCATTATTACATTATTTCCATAAATTTGGGCTTGGGCCCAATTTCGTTTAGTATTTCCATCCGAGCAACCATTTTGGGCCTAATGGATTTGGGCTTTGTTCAAAAATCATTCATTTTAATTCCAATATTGGGTTTTCAGGCCCAATAAACTCATGTGGGTCCCACTTGGCCAAAATACTTGTTAAATGATATAATCCTCTAAAGTTGAGCTCGGTTTTGGCTTCCTCGATCTTTTTTCATCAATCTCGTGTCGGTTTTTGCCGATTTTCGCGAACCTGGGTACCTACATACATGAAAACAAGAAACAAGCATATCCAAGGCATATTTGATACAATTCATGCAATATTTCATTGTTTTAAGCTATAAATGATATGAGTAATTAAGCTCATATCACCTTTTCAAAACAAGCTACAACAAAGTTCTATTGGTGATTTTGTGTTACTAATATTATTTAAGTGTAATGGATTGACTTAGTTGACTAATATGTAATCAGGATAAATGTTCATCAAGTCGTAGTTGTGTAGAGTGCACACTTGTATGACGTTCCCGTACGACGGGGGTTCGGGGGCAGTGTCCCTGGTAGCAGGGTCAAGAGGATACAGCCCTTGGCAAGGTCCAAGGGGTAGCGCCCCTGGCTGGGGTCGTCGGCTTGGAAACATTTTATTAGGTATAAAGTGCTATGTTAAAAACACACTTAAAAATAAAATTCCCAAAGTTTTGGACTCTATTTTTTCTGCCTATTCTTCAACTATTTCGGTTGTGAAATAACTACTAGGTAGTTACAACCGATTGTGGAAAACTGTTGGTCATATATTCATTTTGTCTATATGGTTCTGTTCATAATAACAAAAGCACAATCCTCAGTTCGAATATGAGTTTTATCGATTGGAGATTTCGATAGATACATCAAAATACTTTGATTGGAAAGTGTTTGACACAACTCTCAGATTACTGTGATCCACCAAATTTCTAACAAAGATCAAAATATTTTGTGATCATGACGAGCGGAGAATCTGTGAAGGACATGACAAACAAGTTTGATAAGTTGGCAAAGCTTGAAAGGCAAGATTTTCATTGCTGGAAAAAGAAGATACGCTTTCTTCTTAGCACTCTGAAAGTTGTGTACGTGTACACCCAGTCCCAAATGGTCAGAGGATGAAACGTTGGACACGACTAGGAAGAGGATGAAGTGGGAAAACGATGACTACATATGTCGTGGTCATATTCTGAATGGTATGTTTAATTACCTATTTGATATCTATCAAAACATTGAATTTGCAAAAGCACTATGGAGTCCCTAAAATCCAAATACATGGCCAACGATGCTTCTACAAAGAAGTTTCTTGTGAGTAATTTCACGAATTATAGGATGGTTGATTCAAGGCCAGTAATGGACCAATATCATGAGATGTTAAGGATTCCAAGACAGATTACCCAACATAATTTGTTGATGGATGAGGCCATCTCGGTTGCAGTTATCGTTGATAAACTGCCCCCTTCCTAGAAAGAATTAAAACATGGTTTGAAACATAAAAAGGTAGAATTAAATTTGGGTCAACTCGGTAGTGCTCTCCGAATTGAGGAAAGGTTAAGAAATCAGGAACTTGAAAATAACCCTAAAGGTAAGAACCAAATTGGGTCATCTTCTGTCAACATGGTTGAAGGAGATGGAGCCAAAAATTTAAACAACAATAAGAACAAATGAAAGTACAACAGTGGGGATAATAAAACTGCCAACAAGAAGGCTGTGGGGGCTTGTTGGAAATGTGGCAAGCTTGGTCACATGAAGAAGGATTGTCGCTCTAAAAAGGTCAATGATGGCGTTGATTCAAGGGGGTCTAAGGATCCTGAAAAGCACCAAGGTTATAAATCTGGTGTTATGCAGAATTTTGGTAATGTTTTACAATATGTTTCTGTTAATTTTGATGCATTTTATGTTCAAGATGATGATGTTGCTTGGTGGGTTGATACGGATGCAACAAGTCATGTTTGCAAGGATCTTCGTTGGTTTCAAGTCTGGGTAAATAGATTAAAGATGGATCATTTGTAAAGATGGGGAACGTTGCAACTGAACCAATCAAAGGAATATGGAGTGTTTTATTAACTTTCACCTGGAAAGACGTTATGTTTAGATAATGTATTGTATGTACCCGTAATTATAAAGAATCTTGTTTCTGAAATAGTGTTCAATACGTGTGGCTACAAACAGGTGTCGGAAAGTGACAAGTATATCTTGTCAATACATGGTTCATCTGATGGATTTGGTTATGTATGTAATGGTATGATCAGATTAAATCTTAATTATCCTTTGTTTACTACTTCTGATTGTATGATTACTTCTAGTCATAGTAATCATTTATGCTAATCTGAATTGTGGCATGCTAGACTATGGCATGTTTGTTATAGGAGAATGATATATATGGCTAAAATGAGTTTAATACCTGCTTTTGACATGATAAATAAAAGTTATATGACTTGTATGTTAACAAAGATTACTAGACAACCTTTTAAGGGTGTTGGTCGGGAAAGAAAAGTATTAGATCTCATACATAGTAACTTGTATGATTTCCATGTCAAATCTTCACTAGGACATAATAAGTATGTTATTAATTTTATTGATGATGCTTCTAGATATTGTTATGTCTATGTATTGCATGCTAAACATGAAGCTCTAGATAAGTTTAAAATTTATAAACAAGAAGTAGAACTTCAAAGACAAGATTCAATAAAAGTATTTCGTACTAATCGAGGTGGTGAGTATTATGATCCAGTTTATTTCCAATCACCTGGTATAATACATCAAACCACGGCTCCTTAGACACCACAATAGAATGAGGTGGCTGAAAGGAAGAATAAGACTTTAAAGCAAATGGTGAATTCCATGTTGTCCTAATCTGGTCTAAGTGAAGGGTTTTGGGGTGAGGCAATGTTGAGAGCATGTTATATTTTGAATAGAGCTCCAAAAAACACAGTAAGCAAACTCCTTATTTAATTTGGACCAAGAAGGTATCGAATTTGGCTTATTTAAGGGTTTGGCGCTATAGGTCAGTCGTAAGGTTGACTTAACCCAAAATAAAAATAAATATGGGTAAGAAAGGTATAGATTGTATCTTCATTAGGTATGTTGAGCATTCCAAGTGTTATAAGTTTTATATTATAGAACCTAATGATTGTGTGTCGGTGAACTCTATAATAAAGTCAAGAGATGCTATATTTGATGAAGAACGGTTTATGTTTATACCTAGACCAAGAGGTGTGATTCAGCCATCTTCAAGTATGATAGTTGAAGATGAGATTGAAGGTACGGATGATGTACCTGGTCCATCGGTTCCTAGGAAAAGCACTTGAACAAGAAAAGCTAAAGTCATTTGGTTCTGATTTTCAACTTTATTTGGTTGAAGGAACTAGATATAAGATTGTATCTCTACGTTTGTATTGTTTCACTCTTGAGGAGGATCCAAGGACCTTGAGTGAGGAAACCGCATCTAGGGATGTTGCCTTTTGGAAAGAAGCAATTCAAAGTGATATTGAGTCCATCATGCATAATGATACTTGGGAATTAACTGATTTACCTCGTAGATGCAAGGCATTAGGATGTAAATGGATCCTCAAAGGGAAAATGAAAATGGATGGAAGCATAGATAAATTTAAAGTCAGATTGGTTGTCCAAGGATTTAGACAAAAGGAGGGAATTGACTTCTTTGATACTTATGCTCCTGTTGCCAGGATTTCCACTATTAGATTATTATTAGCTCTTGCAGCTATACGATCTTGTTATTCACCAAATGGATGTGAAAACTGCATTCTTGAATGGTGATTTGTATAAGGAAATTTACATAAAACAACCTGAAGGGTTTGTGATGCCTGGACATGAAAACAATGTATGTAAATTGAAGAAATCATTGTATGGTCTAAAATAAGCACCAAAACAATGGCATTAAAAGTTTGATGATGTGGTGATGTCTAATGGTTTTTCTTTAAACCAGTCTGACAAGTGTGTGTATAGCAGATTTGATGCTTCTGGTAAAGGATCTTTGGTACTGATCAAGATCAAGTATATAAGACAAAGGACATTTGGTCATCTAAGTTTGATATGAAAGATCTAGGGGAGGCTGAGGTGATTCTTGGTATTAGAATCAAACGAGGAAACAATGGTATCTCAATTTCTCAATCTCATTATACTGAGAAGATACTGACAAAATTTAACTTTGCTGATTGTACTCCTGCTCATACTTTTATAGATTCTACTGTGAAGTTGATACCTAATAAAATAACTTTAATGTCTCATCGAGAATACTCTAGAGCTATTGGATGTCTTATGTATGCCATGATTAGCACTAGGCCGTATATAGCTTTTGTTATAGGACAACTTAGTAAATACACTAGCAATCCTAGTGTTTTACATTGGCAAGCTCTGTCTCAAGTATTTCAGTATTTGAAAGGAACCATAGATTTTGGTTTGACCTATAGCGGTTACACTTTTGTTATGGAGGGTTATTCAGATGCCAGTTGGATTAATAACATGGAGGACCACTTGTCTACGAGTGGTTGGGTATTCCTTCTTAAAGGAGGTGCTATTTCTTGGGCTTCTAAGAAACAGACTTGTATTACAAGCTCAACAATAGAGTCTGACTTTGTGGATTTGGTTGCATCCGGTAATGAAGCTGAGTGGCTATGGATTTTGGTTTATAAAATTCCTTTGTGCCCTAAACGATAGCTACCATTTGTATCAGATGTGATAGTGCTACTACCTTGCCTAAGGCTTATAGTCAAGTGTACAATGGTAAGTCTAGACACTTAGGTGTTAGACATAGCATGACTTGTGAGCTTATCATGAATGTTGTGATATATGTGGAGTTTGTAAAAACTCAATTAAATTTAGCCGACCATTTAACCAAAGGGTTAGTAATAGATCTCGTACGCAAGACGGCTATTGTGATGGGTTTAAAGTAAACCTAATTAAATCCTTGTATCAAAATACCAAATTCCCATCTAATGTAATGTTAGATGCTGAATTGAATGTGGAATGCTTGATAATTTTGGATTGGAACACATAATTACATCATCCCACGGTATGTGTTCAGAACTGCAAGATAAAGGAGGTTGAAATTATATTTCTTAATATTTTTTGACAAATTGCATGTTCAGGTGCAAGAATAAAAGATCACCTATACAAGCATGAAGTTTAGCTGCTTCAAGAAGCTTAGAACTTAGATTTGATATACTTATTGAAGGATAGGACACAAGCTAGTAAAATATAGTGTCAAGTAGAACATGTGAACGTGTAAACTGTTGTGTATATTATCTTCAGGTGTTCACTATGAATAGAAAGAGTTCAATCCTTAGTTACACTCTAACATTCGAATATTTATAATGCTAATGTACTAATGTGAAATTCAATCATGTCGACATTTCATTTATGCATCAGTTTGTTTATGTTATGATTTTGTTTTAAGTTAATCAAGATCACACTTAATTGGGGGATGATTGTTGGTGATCTTGTGTTACTAATATGATTTAAGTGTAATGGATTGACTTAGTTGACCAACGTGTAATCCTGATATATGTCGGGGTTGTGCGGATTGCACACTTGTATGACGTTATTGTGATTATCAAATGGGGTCGAAGCCCACGTACGACGAGGGTTTGAGGGCAGCGCCTTGGCTGGGGTCGTCAGATTGGAAAATTTTTATTTGATATAAAGTATTATTTTAAAAACGTACTTAAAAATAAAATTTCCAAAGTTTTGGACTATATTTTTTGCCTGTTTTTCAACTATTTCGGTTGTGAAATAACCGCTAGGCAGTTACTACCGATTGTGAAAAACTGTTGGTCATATATTGATTCTGTGTGTCTGGTTCTGTTCATAACAACAAAACCACAATATCAGTTCGAATCTGAGTTTTGTCAGATTGGAGATTCTGATAGAACCATTGAAATACTTTGATCTGAAAGTGTTTGACACGACTAAATTATTGTGATCCACCAAATTTCTAACAAGTTCATCACTTCCTCCCATCAACACAAACATAAACTAAGGACTCAAAAAGATGTTAAAGTCGGGTACAACAAGATTAAGGCTAGACTTGAGATTCTTAGTATATGTGCTTCATCCTCAAAATTAATTCAAGTCAAAAATCAAGGTCTTATTGCAGAATCATATGATTAAAGTAATGAAGTTGTGTTATCTGATGAAATGATGTTAAAGTGCTTATGCATTGGCTGATAAAATTATGGGTATACAAAATGTTAGATATAATGAATGGTTAAGATCTGGGTAAATATACACAAAAGTTACTAAAGTTTGCCAAAAAAATTCGATTTTGTTACTAAAGTTTAAGACCAAACAGATAGGTTACCAAAGTTTGGTTTACCGGCTACGCGGGTTACTCCGTATGTATTAACCTATTAATACCGGTAAACCATCTACGTGGCAGTCTACATGGCATGGTTAATAGACAAAGATGTTACTAAAGTTTGCTAAAAAGTTCGATTATGTTACTAAAGTTTAAAACGTTACAGATAAGTTACTCAAGTTATTTTAATTTTAATTTTTTAAAAATGCATTTTTAAAGATTATATCATATACGCTTTTTTACGTGTTTGAATGTTTTTAAACATTTTTACACTTTTGTTTTACATTTTTATACATAAAAAGCGTATAAAACAACACAAAATAATAAAAAACTTCGAAAACATACAAAGACATTTGAAAATAACGCACGTATAAAAAATAACATAAAACTTAAAACTAGTATGAAATCCTAAAAAAAGATACAAATATTTAGGGTGCGTTTAGTTAGAAGGAAAACACCTTATTTTACTTTATAATTTTTTTATTTCTCGTTTTTTCTTTTTTTTATGTTAAATTTTACTTTAGTTTTTTTTTTACTTTCTCGTATAAGTTTGTTTAGTTGTTTTACCATTTAATTGGTTAGTTTATTATAAACGTTTTCGTTTTTTTGAAAATATCTTTATAATATTAAAAAAATTAAATAATGAAGATAAAAAAACAAGAACACTTAAACATGTTTTTTAGTTTTAAAAAATGAAAAACACAAACACATGTTTTTCTAACTAAACATGTTTTCTAAATTTTCAAGTGTTTTGTGAAAATGAAAATCCTTTCTCTTTTTCTACAAAGCAGAAAATAGAAAATGAAGGAAAATGTTTTCTAACTAAACGCACCTTAGTGTTTTTTATTTTTAATGGATAAGATAATGTAAATTAAAGGGGTAAAAGTATATAATTCTTTTATAAACAAATACAAAATTCGGATACCGCAATACAATAAAGAAATATGTATAAAGAAATACAAAATATACTAAAATATACGCAAATAAAGGAAAACGGATAAAATAAATATATATGTGTAATTATTTATTGAGTGTAACTTTTTAAGGTTAAGTAACCCATTTAATAAATTTCTGAACTATAGTAACTTGTTTGTAACGTTTTAAACTTTAGTGATTACGTGGACAAGGGAACCGGTAAATCATCCGGTTGTCCATCTTCTGAGTAACCTAGGGATAACATTTTTAAACGTTCAGTAACTCATAAAATGAACTCGTTTACTTGAGTAACCTATTTGTAACGTTTTATACTTTAGTAACCAAATCGAATTTTCTGTCAATCTCTAGTAACTTTTGTATATATTAATCCTTAAGATCTCTATCAGAAAGATACATATTTTTCTTGAATTAGAAAACAAGGATGAAGTAAAATATTTTCTTGATTATTTGTGTGTTGATTTTAATTTTACTGAAGAACACATAAATAATCAAATAGTTTAGGAATCTTACTTGAGAACTGAAACTTGGTAAACGCATAACTATTCACTCTTTAGTGCTAAAGTTTTCTTATTTATGACATATTATCTCTTTTATAAAATTATTGTCCCTCAATAAAAAAACACACAGTTTAAAAAAATACTTATTATCTTTTTCGTTTTTTTACTTTTTAACATAATAACAATTTTACCTTTAACTAATTAATTAAATCTTTTTTAAAATTTATAATAACAATTTCAAATAAAGATGACATAGTAAACTTTATCAAACTATCTTAACTATTTTTAATAGTAGACAATAATTTTGAGACAATAAAAAATGTAAAAATAGATTATTATTTTGAAACGAAGGAAGTAATAGATAGCAAAAAAAGTGAATCTTGAATGTTTATATCATTTTAATAAAAATATAAAAAGTTAAAATTGTTTTTGTGACATAATAAATAGTGTGACAATCCGTCAATGTTTTAAAACGAATAATCTATTTCAAATAAACATTCCCCCCCCCCCCCCCCCCCCCCCGCCCCCACATATTACTGTTGACACCAATGTTTTAAAACCAGCGTCGATCCGACCAGTTCAACCGGGTGAATTGATTTAGGCCGAAAAACGGGTTTAGTTGACCCGAGTCTTATATTTTAGAAACTCGGTGTGACCTGCCAGACCCGGGTTGATCCGGTTCGTGAAACCCAAGGAAATGAGTTACCCGAAAAATTGACCGGGTCTAACTGACGATTTAATCGATTGAATCAGTGACCCCATTACTTAATCAGAACGATTCAAAACCTGATTTTCAAAACATTGGTCTAACACAAAACAAATGAATTTTAAACAAAAAAAAAAAAGTTGAAAATCACGAGAACTCGAGCATGTATTAAAAGTTATTGATAAATTAACTAACCAAGTTCAATGAAGGAGACCCAAGGAAATGAGCCAAACCAAAAGTCCAATTATTGATTTGACCAACTTTTTAGGAGACGTGGTTCATTATGGACGCTACCCAAGTTCAATGTCCCAATCGAAACAAGACGCAGCCGCAAGTCATTTTTCTTTTTTCTTCATTGTTTAAGATAAAGTTTAGAGCTGAAACCAGTCGAGCTCTAACTTATGAAAGCTAGAGCTTAGCTTTTTTAAGTTTTACAAAGTTCAAGCTCGAGCTCAGTTTGTTTCGAACTTTATTATTAAAGTTCAAACTTGGCTCGTGACATATTATATATGTTTCGATTTGGGTCGAGTTTGACTCGTTTATACAGTTTTGTAATGTAAACTTAAAGATTGACTTTAGCTTGGCTTATTATACATGGTTAATGATTTGTACATTCTCAAATTTGATTGAGACATTTTAAATTGTGTTTTAAGCAGTTGTACTGTTGTTTTAACAAATTGTATATTTTAGTGTCACAATCAAAAAAATGGATTGTGTCAATTAATTCCCATGATATATACTCTCTCTCTCCCATTTTACTTGTATGCTATCGTGCACGATATCAAGCCAGACAAACTGAAAAACACCTCAAAGAGGTTAAACTGAGTTTTTGACTTTTATGTGTTTCTTTATTAACTTTGACCTTAAATTAATTTTTTTGTGTTGTGTAATAGTTGATGAAAACTATATGAATGAATTGAGTTTTAAATTTATTTTTATTGGTATAAATTTTATTAAATATTACATAAAGCAAAAAATTTAATTTATAGTCAAAGTTTAATAAAAAAAGATTTAAAAATTTTAAAGTAGACAAATAAAGTGGGACGGAGTGAGTATAATTTAGACTCATTAATAAGTTTGTGTTGGGCTTGTTAATAAGCTCTTATATAAAACACCAAACTCGTTTAGACTTGTGAGTACAAAAGAGCTTTGTACGTAGAAAATTCAGACTCGAACTTTTTCCATAAATGAACTGAAACTTAGACTCAATCTTATTTATGCTCAACTTTTTTAAACTTTTTATTTTAATCTCAATTTTTTTACGAACAACTCAACCTTTTCACACCCTTAATAAAGTTTTTATCATCGATATAGAACGTAATATTATCCATTAGATTATCTATCGTAACTTTTTGATTAAATGGCAATTTGATATTTTTACTCATTATTATAATAAATAGTAACTTTTTTCTTCAAATTTTTAAATAGGTTAAAAAAAATTGAAATTCCAAGTATTTTTAGCTTTAATTTTATCTAGGTTATTGGTATGAATGAGCATAAAACCGAAAGATCGAACTTAAAAACCGAAAAACCGGAAAAAATCACAACAACAAAAACCACCCAATTTGAGAAACCGAAGGATGGTCCTCATATTTTTTAAACTGAATGTTTAGGTCGGTTTTTGGTTACATGTACAGAAAAGAATCGAAAAAACCATCCCGCCCCACTTTGGTCTAAAAAATAAATATATTTTTAGAGAAAATTCAATTTAGACTATTTTTTAGCGTAAACCCAATCAACCAATCACAGCTAACTATTTTTTCATCTAAAAAAACACTATCGTTACGCAAAACAAAACAGACAATCGTGACGAGAATTAAATCATCTATCTATCAAGGGGCACATGTATATATACTTTCGACGAATTTTGTTTTTGAATTTTTTTCAATCACGTCCAAGAAAATCATATATGATTCGTATCATGAATCATATTTGATTTTCAGAAATCATATATAATTCGTATCACGAATCATATATAATTATATGATTTCGGAAAATCATATATGATTTCAGAAAATCATATCGTGAACGAATAATATATGATTTTCTCAGACGCGACTTAAGAAAAAATCGAAAAAAAATTCGTCGAAAATGTATATGTGTGCCCCTCGATAGAAAGATGATTTAATTCTCATCGCAATGGTATGTTTTTTGTCACTTGACGATTTAACGTTTGTTAGCTCTTTAATTTTTTAAAAAGTAGTGGGAAGTGGGCTTTTTTTTAATGGGTGATCGTGATTAATTGATTGTGTTTATGCTATTTTATGGTGTACATTGATATCAACTCGTATTTTAAATCATTTTTGTTAGCCCTATATTTTATATAGTCGAACAAGAATGTAATAGGTCATCTTAGTCGTAAATGGTCTTATATTGTAATAGGATAGTCGGGTTAACCGGACTTGGTATTTAAGCTAATATTGTATAAGTTAGGGGCGTAAGCCCAAGTGCAAGCCAAGCCTGGCCCATGAATAAGCCCACTAAAGCCTTTAAGGCGTGGGGTATATAAACCTTCTTCCATGTGTGGAAGAGGGTGTTGGTTTCATTTACTTTTTCTCTCTAGTAGTAAAAACATTTCACCATTTCTCTACTTTCTCTCTCTACCTTCATCTATTTCTCTCTCTAAATATCATCTTTATATTATGTTATGGATTGAAGTAGGAATAACATTTGGTATCAAGAGTATATAGTGGATAGGTGATTGAAGATTTGTGGTTATTGCTTTTTGATTCGTGTGATTTTATAATCAAATCATCTCGTTTCAAAAAAAAATTGTGTTTTCGAGCTCTAAATCTTCATACAAATTGCCTACAAAGTTGTGGTAGGAATTTGTGTTATTCATTTTGGTGATCTTTACGAAAATTTGGAAGTTTTGGTTTGATTATTGGGCAAAAAGTTTGAAAAATCAAGTTTTTGGAAATCTTAGTTATTTGGAATTTAAGGGTTTTGTTGTTCGGAATAAGAGGGTTTGTGATATTCCAAAGTCTGTGTTAATCTGAGTACTCCGAATTAGCTTCAACAATTGTGTATTCCGGATTAGCTTTAGATAAGTATTCCGGATTAGCTAAAGGTTTTATTCCGGATTAGTTTATTCCGGATTAGATCGTGCCACACATTTCGGATAACACACATTCCGAACAAGGGATTCGAAATTACACACTTTTCGAATTAGCTTAAGATCTTGGATTCCGGATTATTTTAAGATGTCATATTCCGGATAAGCTTAAAATTACATATTTCGAATTAGGTTGTGTTCTCTATTACGGATTAAGTTTTGTTTTCTATATTCCGGATTAGGTTCGTGTTCTATATTCCGAATTAAACAAAACGGATTCCGACTTATTGATTCTGGGATAAGGAAGATTCCAACTTATTGATTCCGGATAAGGGTGATTCCGACTTGTATACTGATTTGAAGATTCCGACTTTTGTGCATGAAACATTCCGACTTACATACTTGATTTTGGATTCCGAATTATAGATTGAAGTTGTATTCCGAATTAAGTCAAAAAAAATTCCCACTAGTTTTTGGCTATTTCTAACTCAATTTCAAAATTTGGCGATACAAAATTTTTCGGCTTACCATTTTGTCGGACTGAGGAATTTATTGTCGGACTGAAGATTCTCGGATCACTACGAAATTTTAACCACACCTCATCACAACAAATCTACTAAGATCTGTAATCCATTCACATGTATTTACCATGTCTAACAACAACATCAACAATGCAACTGCCAATCAAATTCCTTTGGAACAAGGTGGCAACGGTAATCCACCTGTGCTCACTGCCGGTTGCTACGTTCAATGGAGATCTCGTTTTCTCAGATTTCTCGACGGAAAAGAGAACTGAACTGCTCTTCGTCACTGCCTTGAGAATCCACCTCCAGTTTTTGAATTCAGACCCATTACCACACAAGTAGAGGATGGTACTTCATCAACTACACGAGGTATGGAGAATTTCGATACATGTCCTGCTGAGAAAAAGAAACTCCTCCAAGATGAGGCTGTTGTTGTTAACTACATACTCACTGGGATTGATAACGATATCTATTCCACGGTTTATGCATGTCCTAATGCTATGGAAATGTGGAATGCAATTCATCGTATAAAGCAAGGTGAGTCGATCAATGTTCAAGATCTCGAGACTAATTTACTTTGGTAGTTTGGAAAATTCACATACGAAGATGGTGAATCCATTGACTCATGTTACTCGAGATTCTACAAGATGATGAATGAGCTTGTCAGAAATCAGTGCACCATCTCCAATCATCATGCCAATGTTCAGTTTCTACTTCAACTCAAACCCAAATAGCAAAGGTTTGTGACTTTAGTTAAACAAAGGGAAGATATCAATACTATCTCTTATCACAAACTTTATGATATCTTGAAACAACATCAGAATGAAGTTAGGGCTGAAAAGGCAGAACGGTCTGCTAACTCTATTGCTTTTGTGGCTGCTACTTCAACAAAACCCGTTCACCGTCAACAACCACCTACTCATTCCTCAAAGTCATCAAGCTCATCCACCAAACCTCTAGCTACTGCTAGAAATAAAGCAAAAGCAATTGTCCCCACTCCACCTCTAAAGTATGACACCGAGTCTGATGGAGATAGTGATGATGAACAAACATCAAGGGATAAGAAGATTGAGGAACTCATGTCTTTACTCACCACAACTTATAAGAAGATCTACAAACCTACCAACAACAACCTCAGATCATCATCCAATGCTAGATATAAAGAAGTTGATCATGCACCTAGGTATGATCGTGAAGCTAGGTATGATAATCAGAGGATGCCGAATCAAGTTGGGGCTAGAGATACTGTAGGCACTCAGGTTGTGCAGAAGACTAGGATTCAATGCTTCAATTGCAAGGGATTTGGTCACATGGCTGGGAATGTAAGAAGCCAAAACGGGTTAAGGATTCGGGATATCACAAGGAAAAGATTCTGTTGTGTAAGAAAGAAGAAGCAGGGATTCCACTCATAGCAGATGAATTTGACTGGCGTGATGACACTAATGATGAAGCTGATGATCAAGAGTTGGAGGCACATTATGTGTACATGGCAAAGATTCAAGAAGTGATTCCAGAGACTGCTGATACTTATGGACCTATCTTTGATACTAAGCCAATTGAAAAGGTACCATCATATGATAACTATAATGTGTTTACTAATGAACGACGGCATCCTGAGCAACCCGAAAGCATCAATGACACATATGTAATGGACACGGAGGATAGCAATATCTCTACGGATTCACAGCATATGTGTAATGATGACGGTAATGCTGCTCAGGATACTGACTCGGATGAGGACCGTGATTTGCTTGCCTCTATCATTGATTCTTTAAAACATGAAATTGAGGAAAACAAAGAGGCTAATAAACGTTTGAAGCAAGCAAACACATCCTTAGCCGAGGAGATAGACAGGCTTAAAGAGTGTGATTATGTAAAAGAAGTTGATCGACAAGTTGCAATAGCTAATGGTTTGGTATATGAATGTAAGGTGCTCAACGAACAATATTGTTCTGAAGTAACACACGAAATTCATATGTCAAAACAAAAGATATCGGAACTTGAAGAACAACTGCTGCTACATAAACTCCAGATTACTGAGTTAGAGTCGGTTCACAAAGAACAAACTGAGCTTTACAAAACTCGTGAAGAAAAGGATATTAAAAAAATTCTTGCTTTGGAAAAGAGAGTCGAAACGTTAAACAACATTGTTTACAAAACGGGCCAGTCTATTCAAACTATGAATATGCTCAATAGAAATATGAAAACGAGTTTTGCTAAGCCAGAATATCTCAAGAAAGTTCAAAGTATGAAGCCTGCTCTTTATGATATTGGTTGTTATGTTGATAATCTTGCTCTTATGCTTTCCCCTGACTGCGACGAAATCATTCGCCATCAAGAAGAAAGTCGATCGAACTTAAGTGATTTAATAAACCTTTCAGATTCTGATCATTATATTAAGTTTGTTCCTTAAAAAGAACTTTCCAAAGAACAAAATATGTATACAAATGTTCCACCACCGAGTCCTGAAACGGAAAAGAAAGTTTCTTTAAAAAGGGGTTTTAAAAAACAATTAATTTTTTTAGCAAAACAGATTTCGGATGAAAAACGAAAATGGGATGAGAAAAGTAAAAGTGTTCAACAATTTGCGTTTATAAAACAAGGGGTTTTAAATTTGTACAAAGGTGTCGTCGATTATGAAAAAGTTTCTAGAGATACCGTTTGGAATATTAAAGCTAACCCACAAGTAGAAGTCGTCATTCAACAATGTATTGTTCCAGCAATCGATGATCTTTCAAATAATGTGGAAACGTTTTATAACGCTCTCACTAAGGAAATATTAACTGATTTAAGATATGTTAAATCTCTTGAAGATGAAGTTGATTTTCTTCAAACTAAATTAAAGACACAAGAACACCAACTTTCTAACGAAATTGATCGACTTTCTAAGGAATACTTTTATGCTGACCATATGAATGTTATACTTGGTGTGTATACCGATCTTGATCAATATTGTCATGTAGCATGTCTACTGTCAGAAACGGACGAGAAATGTCGCAATCTTGAAGTAGAGCTTTCGAAACAAATTCAGTCATATAACAAACTTTCGAAAAGTTTTTCCCAACCTGAGAAACACTCCATTTCTCTTGAACTTGCTTTACAAAAAGGTGAAAATCTCATAATCATAAAGTGTCAAGAAATGACAGCTTCTTCGGTTCGACAATTAAATGAAAAAGGTTTCGAAATAAATGATTTGAAAGCTCAGCTACAAGAAAGGGACATAGCCATCAGTGAGTTACAAAAACTCATTGAGAAAATGAAAGGAAAGTCTAAATTGGATAAACCATCCGCCGTTCGTCAACCGAATGCGGTTAAATGCCCTAAATCATCTATTTTGGGCAAACCCCCACATACTTTGCCTAAGCTAGGAACTGATAAGAGCACAAATGTGATAGCACCTGGAATGTTTAAGATAAACACTAGGTCAACTCAAACTGGAACATCGCGGTTACCTCAGAATACTAGGAAAACTAATCAACATGTGTCTTCTTCTATAGGAGTGACTCCCACTACTAGCGTTAGCGGACCACAACTTAAGAGCACTAGAATTCAAGATAGAGTCATGCCTAACAATAGTCAAGGGAAGAAGATGGAAGTAGAAGACCACCGTAGGAATTTTAAGTCTTCTAAGAATAAAACGTTTGTAACTGCATGTAATGACAGTTTGAATGTTAAGACTTCGCATGTTTTGAATTTCTTTGTGTTAAATGTGGAAAATGTGTTCGTACTTTCAATCATGATGTTTGTGCTTTTAATCATAATGGCGTAAATGCTAGAAATACGAAGCCTATTCTTGTGCCCACTAGTACTAGAAAACCCACAAGAACTTTGAACCAATCCACTGCTCAACCACTTAAGAAACTAAGTACGTTAGAATCCACTACTCTGCGTAAACAAAACATGTTAAAGAAGCTTTATGAGAACATGAGTAGGACATGTAAACGGGGGTACTCAAGATTTACACCACCTAGATACAAATGGGTACCTAAGACAACCACTATTCTAATTGGGTCTATGAATGTTAGCTTGCCTTTAGAATCTGTATCTAGTCCTACTAATATTTTGGAACCCACTTCTATCAAGGGCTCTCATTTGTCAAACTCTACATAGTCTTCTAATTCTTATGCAGCTCGTCGATATCATTTTCTTCATAATGGACTCTAGGTGCACAAAGCACATGACGGGCAATCTCAAGCTTCTAATTAACTTCGTGGAGAAGTTTCTGGGTACGGTACAGTTTGGAAATGATCAGTTTGCACCGATACACGGATATGGAGATTTGGTTCAAGGGAATATCACTATTAAATGGGTTTATTACGTCGAGGTACTGAATCACAATTTATTCTCGGTTGGTCAATTTTGTGATGCGGATTTGGAAGTGGATTTTCGGAAAACTACTTGCTATGTTAGAGACTACGATGGGAATGACCTTCTTACAGGTTCTCGTGGTTCTGATCTCTACACAGTAACTCTTCAATACACATCTTCATCAAATCCAATTTGCTTAATGGCGAAAGCTACATCCTCTCAAGCATGGTTATGGCGTCAACGATTGTCACATCTCAACTTTGACACCATCAACTTGCTTTCGAAGAATGATATTGTGACCGGTCTTCCAAAGTTAAAATTCGTCAAATACCATCTTTGTTCTTCTTGTGAGTTGGGGAAAGCAAAACGGAAGTCTTTCAAAACAAAGACTACCCCAAGCTCAAAAGGACGATTGGAACTTCTACACATGGATTTATGTGGTCCCATGCGTGTAGAGATTATTAACGGGAAAAAAGTATATTCTCGTGATTGTTGATGATTACTCAAGATGATACAACGCAATCTTCAAGCTCAAGTCTTAATCGTAAGAACGGATAGGGTACTAAATTTTTGAACAAGACTTTGCAATCTTACTTTAAAGAAGAAGGCATCGAGCATCAAACGTCTATTGCTCGAAATCTTGAACAAAACAGCGTTGTCGAAAGACGGAACCGCACTTTGGTTGAGGCAGCTCGAACAATGCTTTCTGCTTCAAAATTACCACTATTCTTCTGGGCTGAAACAATTGCAACTTCTTGTTATACTCAGAATTGTTCTCTCGTAATCCCTAGACATGAAAAGACACCTTACCACATCATCAATGGCAGGAAACCTACTGTCAAATTCTTTCACGTATTTGGATCTTTATGATACATTCTTAAATACGGTGAAAATCTCGACAAGATGAAAGAAAAAGGTGATGCATGTATTTTTTTGGGGTATGCTACATTGTCGAAAGGATATCGGGTCTATAACAATAGAACACGGATTATTGTCGAAACAATTCATGTGAACTTTGACGAATTGCCACAAATGGTACTTGAACACAACAGCTCAAGTCCCGCACCTCAATGTCCAGCAATGGCACTTACACAAAACAGTGTACGTCCCGTGCAAGAATGTCAAGACAGTACTCCTACAGCAGACTCGACGGATACGACACAAATGAATGAGTTGGTTGATTTATATGATACAATTTTTGCTGAATATTACTATGGAAACAATCAAGTTGTGTCAAAGCCTTTCGCTGTTAATACTGCTGATGCACTTGAACAAAGTCAACAAGACACAAGTGCATCTACTTCAGCAAGCGTTGCTCAAGAGACTATTCCATTGGATACTCAACAAACTCAAGAAATCATCATACAACCAACATCACCAACCGTCAATGCTGAAGGAGGAAACAACAATCAAGCAGTCGATGCACAATCTGACGAAGAAGAATTTATCAACCCATTTGGTACACCAGTACACGAAGTCAGAGAGTCTTCTACTCAACACGTTGATCCGTCCAACATGCATACATTCTACCAACGATATCCATCCACTCACCATTGGACACATGATCATCTATTGGATCAAGTCATTGGAAATCCTTCACAACCGGTTCGAACACGCATACAACTCGACACCAATGGCGATGTGTGTATGTATGCACTCACAGTGAGTTCAACTGTACCTACAAACATCAAGCAAGCCATGACTGATCATGCGTGGATTGAATCAATGCAAGACGAAATTCATCAGTTTGAACGCCTAAATGTTTGGGAACTTGTTGACAGACCCTATGGAAATTCACTCTTAGATATCAAATGGATCTGGAAAAATAAACTGGATGAAGAACAAACCATCATCAAAAACAAATCCCATCTTGTGGTTAAGGGATATCGTCAACAAGAAGGAATAGATTTCGATGAATCATTTGCTCCAATTGCTCGTTTGGAAGCTGTCAGGATATTCCTTGCTTATGCTGCACATAAAGGCTTCACGGTTTATCAGATGGACGTTAAAACTGTTTTTCTCAACGGTCATTTGAAGGAAGAAGTATATGTGAATCAGCCAGAAGGGTTCATTGATCCTCATCATCCTAACAAAGTATACCGTCTCAAGAAGGCAGTATATGGACTCAAACAAGCTCCAAGGGTGTGGTACGATGAATTATCAAACTTCTTGGTATTCAAAGGGTTCTCCAAAGGTTCCATTGATCCTACTCTCTTTATTAATAAATATGGGGATGACATATTGCTTGTGCAAGTTTATGTTGATGACATCATTTTTGGTTCTACGAACCCAAAACTTTCAAAACGTTTTGAAAAATTAATGCACAACAAATTTGAAATGTCAATGATGGGGGAGCTAAAATTCTTTTTAGGCCTCCAGATTCATCATTCCCCACGTGGTATCTTTTTTAACCAAGATAAGTATGCTCAAGCGATACTTAAAAAGCATTGTATGCAATCATGTGCTCGCGTTGGTACACCATTGTCGACCACATCTCTAGACGCTGACTTATACTCGTATCCCGTAGATCAAACGTGATATCGCAGTATGATCGGGTCTCTTATGTACCTTACAGCCAGCAGGCCTGATATTCATCATGCCAAATGATATTGTGCACGATATCAAGCCAGACCTACTCAAAAGCACCTCAAAGAGGTTAAACGGATCTTTCGGTACCTTAAGAATACCATTCACATGGGACTCTGGTATCCGAGGGAAACCGGTTTTCGTCTAACAGCTTTTTTAGATTCTGATCACGCAGGTTGCCTTGATAGTCGAAAAAGCACTTCTGGTAGCGTACAATTTCTAGGGGAAGACAAGCTTGTGAGCTGGTCGTCAAAGAAGCAAGATTGCACTTCGCTCTCATCAGCTGAAGCAGAATATGTGGCTTTATCCGCGTGTTGTGCTCAAGTCCTCCGGATGAGAAATCAACTCACGGATTATGGCTTCCACTTTGATAAAATACCTATGTATTGTGACTCAAAGTCAGCCATAGCCATCTCTTGCAATCCGATTCAGCACTCCCGTACCAAGCACATCGTAGTCAGATATCACTTCATCAAGGAACAAGTGGAACGTAGTATCGTGGAATTATACTTTGTCAGAACTGAGTACCAGATATCAGACTTGTTTACAAAAGCCCTATCTCAAAATAGGTTTCAGCATCTCGTTGGTCGTCTTGGTATGAAGTACATGACTCCAGAAGACTTGGAAGTTTTGGCAAATGAAGCTGCTTGATATTCTCTCATTATGACTTCTAAGCGCATCACAGCTTAGGACTCGGACCTCAAATAAGGAAATTTTACCACAGACGATAACTTATCCTTCTCAACGAGAAATTAATATTTCTCGGTCATGAGCTTCTTATAAAAATATTCAACGTTTTTAAGTTCATGAAAAACGACTTCTAAGTAAATGTCATCTTAGAACTCGGACTTCACCATTAAAGAAAGCTTATCACGGATGATAACTTATCCTTCA
The DNA here is from genome assembly GCA_025667525.1 of Glebionis coronaria. NCBI lineage: Eukaryota > Viridiplantae > Streptophyta > Magnoliopsida > Asterales > Asteraceae > Glebionis > Glebionis coronaria. The sequence goes on from CM046878.1 coordinate 577,934,272, forward strand.
AAATAGGAAATTATTTTTTCTCGGTCATGAGCAAGTCACAAAACATTCAAAAGTTTTGAGCTCATGTAAATCAGAATTTATTTTTAAAACCGTTGAACATAATTTTTTAGGAATTTCTCAAAAGGTTTTTCTAAATCTTTCAAAATTGTGTGTTCAACACTCCCTTCTTCATAATATGGTTTTTATATCTCAAAAATGTCATATGTTATTTTGATCAATTTTTTAGGGGGAGCGTTTTAAAATCAAGCCTTTCATGTTGTTGGGTACATCTCTGAAACTGTCACAATTTATGTATCCAACACATTCTGGAAAATGATATGAAATTGTCGAATGTAATATATTATATAGGAAAAAGGCATCTCATCTCCGTACCTCAACATATTTTGTGGTGTCGTTTTTCCAAAATTTTGTCAAATTTTTGTCTCAAGACCCACATATATTATTGAGGGGGAGCGACTCGACTACATAATGTTCTATGTTTCATGCGTGCACACATGTTTCTCTCCCAATCAGTTTTCAGGAATTGTCATATTTTAATCAATTGGTATCTCTAATATATTATATTTTTATATTAGAGATAGGGGAGAAAATGTGATTAAAATGTAATATATCACAACATGTGATCTTAAAGACTCAAGTGCAACTCTTTGCTTCACATGCTAAACCATTTCGTATATCGATGCATGTGTATAGGGGGAGCTTTACGGAAATGTAAAACTTTCAAAGTGTTAAAAGTTTTGATTTTTATCAAGCACCTTGAATGATTTTCAATGGTTTTATGGTTACGATCTTTACCCAAAACAACCTACCATCCACGACGGAACGCTGGTGTCAAAAGGTAGTTTAGGATAGAAAACTAAGTCCGATGATCCAACCAGAACCAGAGGGATCTACCCAAGGACATTCCATAGCTAGAAATAGTTGTCCTTAGGAAAGATGGAGTGGAATGAAGCTGAATGCAAACTAATTACTTAAGTTAGCACTGGAACAATCACAACAAGGTGCTAGTGATGACGTATTGGTAAGCATTTAAGGAGTTGAATATTCTATGCAACTTAGGTAGAAACCGGGTCAATACATCTATGAAGACGAGTCGTCATGGACCCAGTGATGCAATGCACAACCCTTTCCCAGCCATTCAGGTTTCTCTCAAAATAAACTTGCCTCATTGTCATAGAGATCAACACGTATCTATTGACTTTCTCACTTCGAGTTAGTTAATATTGAAAAGGTGGCAGTCTGCTCCAGCCTCTGACTACTAAAATGCACTTATCGAGTCTAGAGCCAAAAGGAGATAAATCTATCATCTCATTAGGACACAATCGAGTCCTATGCATTATCCTTGTGATATTTCTAGAACATCTGAGTGATACGATTCACAATGAAGATGAAAATCCTGCTTGAGCCAGCTTCAAACAAGCTCATGGTAGGTAACTTGTGTGATTCTACACGAATCAAACTTGTGAGAACTGGAAAGCAACAAAGTTTAGATTCTTAATTGATTCAAACTTGATTCCAGGTTTCTTCGCAAAATCCATATGATCTTGCCATAACATTCAGAGTGACACTCATTAGTGTTCACAGTGACGAATGGAAATCCTTCCAGTGTCAACCTCAAACAGCACTGCGGTAGGTGACATGCAAGATTCTTTATGAATCGAGCTTGTGACAAACTGGAAAGCAACAATGGTACGATTCTTATAGAATCAAACTTGTTCTAGGAATTCTGAATTGATGACTCTAATTACGGATAATTTATCCTTATGATTCACTCTTTACGTTCGCAGTCTGCTTTGAGATGGTCGAGTAAAGAAAGCTGGCTACTATCGCCGGGAAACCCTGTCAAGGAGGTTCTTAATCGAATCTACCCGATCACAGGTACGGTATCTAATACCGTCAAACGGTCTTTACCGACCGGAGGTAAAACGCTACCGAGTTAGGGTGAAATGTTTAAAGTCATTTCGTCTGTGTCTATATATGTTGCTGCATATCAAGAAGGTGGCGTAGCTGTGTACTAAACATGTCGATTCAGAAGTCATAAGAGCACAAGATGGCGATAATCAAGATACCTAAGAATGTAATAGGTCATCTTAGTCACAAGGAGCACAAGTTAAAGATCTCAAGCACTCAAAGTCAAATGAAAAAAGGCTCAAGATAAAGATTACAAAAGCATGAAGGAATAAAGCCGTTACAAACAAGATCAAGACCAAGATACAAGACCAAAGAAGGAAGATCACCTCCACAAGAATGTATTCACTCAATCATCTTATGAATTTAAAGATGACCGATACATTGGGGGAGATTGTTAGCCCTATATTTTATGTAGTCGAACAAGAATGTAATAGGTCATCTTAGTCGTAAATGGTCTTGTATTGTAATAGGTTAGTTGGGTTAACCGGGCTTGGTATTTAAGCTAATATTGTATAAGTTAGGGGCGTAAGCCCAAGTGCAAGCCAAGCTCGGCCCATGAACAAGCCCACTAAAGCCTTTAAGGCGTGGGGGTATATAAACCCTCTTCCATGTGTTGAGAGGGTGTTGGTTTTATTTACTTTCTCTCTCTAATAGTAAAAACATTCCACCATCACTCTACTTTCTCTCTCTACCTTCATGTATTTCTCTCTCTAAATATCATCTTTATATTATGTTATGGATTGAAGTAGGAATAACAATTTTATAGTTGTATCTTATATGTGATGCTCATAATATGTTTAGTTGTTTGTTTTTTCTGTTTAAATATAGGCATTTGTAAATTAGGAAATTGTTTCACCTAATTTGTGTTAGATTTGTGATTGTTATAATTATAATAGCATTCTTATTATAATTTTTTGTTTTACCTACTTCGATGGTAGCTAATGTTGTTAACTTTCTTTTATTGTAATGCAACTGATGTTTTCTTAAAACTTATAATATTATTCTTATATTAAATGAAAATATGGTTGCTGATTTAAATATTTTTTTTTGCAACTTGCAATCATGATGAGTTTGATTTGTATCAAAAGTGATTGATTATTAATGTGGTTTTGTGTAAATCTATAACCCAAAGCCTAAATTGAAAAGAGAAATAAACAACCAAAATGAAAACGAAACCGAGCGGCTAAATTGAAGAAAATAGAAAAACCGTATCTGAAAAAACCAAAATCAAATGTTTTTAGATTTTCAAAAACCGAAATTTGCGGTTTGATTTTTGGTTTAGCATAAACCGCCCCAAACTGCCCCATGCTCACTCTTAACTTATGGACCGAATTACGCAAAACTTAAAACACGAAAGTTGTAGTTTTTTTGCCATTATTTACCCATTAATTTGAATCACTCAAGACCGATGTAATATAAGTGAGATATAACACGTTGAAGTTGACACTTTAGTCATATTTGTTGCACACACTATGTTTGATAAAATGTCTAGTTTAAATTTTTAGTTCTAAATTACATTAAATGCACTATTTTTTGTACGATAACTCATCACAAATTATTTTATCAATTTTTGGGTTTTTGTATCACTCGAATATGATGTTATTTGAGTGAAATATCACAAAAATAAAGATATAATTTTAGTCATATTTAATGATGAACAACATGGTTGATGAACAACAAATATTATTATGAACAAATGATGAACATCGATTAAGATTGATTAGCAAAACTAACTAATGAAGAAAACTAATTGATGAATAACACTTTTTATTGATGAACAAAGCTTATTACCGATGAACAATATTTTTGTATTGATGAACAACATGTAGATTGATATTGTTGTATTGTTCATCAGTTAGTGTTGTTCATCAGTACATCAAGAAGATTGATAAACTGATGAACACTTATGAGCAACTTGTTAATTAATGTTTTTTTGTTCATGAGTTAGTCTTGTTCATCATTTAGTGTTGTTCATTAGTACATAAACAAAGATTGATGAACCTATGAACACGACTAACTGATGAACACTTATCAACAGCATTTAGATTGATGCTATATTGTTCATTGGTTAGTCTTGTTCACCAATAGTTACTTTTATTCATCAGTTAGTGTTCTTTACTAGTTCATCAACTAGACTAATGAACTGATGAACACTTATGATTTAGATTGATGTTGTTTTATTCATTAGTGTTAGTCTTGTTCACTAGTGAATATTGTTCACCATTCATCAACTTGCCTGATGAATTGATGAACACTTATGATTAAGATATAGATTGATATTGTTTTATTCATCACTTGTTAGTCTTGTTTATCAGTTGATGTTCTTTATCAGTTTATCAACAAGACTTGTGAATTGATAAATAATAGTACTAATTAATGAACGCTTATGAACAACATGTAGAATTTTTTTTTAGTGAGAACAACATGTAGATTAATGTTGTCTTGTTCATCACTTAGTTTTGTTATTTATTACTTAGTGTTGTTCATTGATTCATCATTGTTCATCATAAACCATGTTGTTCATAAACATATTTGTCATAATTAAATATGACTAAAACGTCATTTTTAATGTGTCATATCTCACTCATTTAAAATCCGATTTAAGTGGTTCAAAAACGTAAGTAAAGATTGACCTAAAATCTATAAGTTTTATGTTTAACAAATTTTCTAATTCAAGAAATCAAAGAAATCAAAGTTTCTAACTCTTTAAATTCCGACCATATTTTTTACCATGAAAACTCTCGAGTTCCACCAAACTTAAAACACGAAATCTATTGCCTTTGGTTCACTCTTTAACCAAAAAATCGAAGCACTCAAATTCGATGTCATATGATTGAGATATTACACGCTAAAGTTGACGTTTTAGTCATATTTATTAAACATAAGATGTTTGATAAAATGTCCAACTTAAAATATGAAAGCGATTTAAGTGACTCAAAAACATCAGTACAAATTTTCTAATTAAAATTAAGATTCATTAAATATGTAAAAATGGTTTCAAAATATTTAACAAGATTTATATCATATTAAAGAAGATTAAAATTTAAAAATTATGATGAAATCTGTTTTTTATAAGAGCATTTCGTTTAAGAGTTATTTAAAGTTTAAAGTGATATATAAAAATCGTGTAAGACGATCATAATACCTTAGCAACGAAAATTTGTTACAATTTGTGTGGGAAAAAACATGTCTTTCTATGAATGGCTTTCTACGAATAATACTAGGAATTGTGCCCGCGCTTCGCCCTGATTTTTTGTGTTTGCTTTTGGCAACATTAGCGGGGAAGGAAGGTGGACGTATGCATAAGGGCAGGCATGTAGTAGGTTGCTAGAAAACACACATTCGAATACGCGTTCTAACGAACAACCACGCCACAAAAGAAATGAGTGAAGCAAGTGTTGATAAATATTCCTGGAGATGTACTACTGGAAACGCATTATGTACGACTTTTTCTGATATATAGTTATTTTAATATAGCGACACATTTTGTTCACACCATACAACATACAAAAGCTCTTTTGATTAGTGGGAAAAAACTGAAGCCGACAACATTCATAGCATCCAGAAAATAGATGTAAGACAGTAGGAAGCTCATGTCCTCTATCTTAACCATCTAGCAACTACTCATCTACTTCTTTGCAATGCTCCAATGGTAAAAGAATTATTTGTATCTTTTTTACAACTTACCAGATTTCGTCCAACTAGCAGATCTTCAAATCTTCATCCACTCTCATGTTTTCAAGTTCCAACCCCATTGATCACTACAAACGCGACATATAGAAAATTACCTTTATTAAACTTAGGATTTTATGTTAGATCATAAGACACACCATTGAGTATTAACATGTAACACCCCTATTTTTACCATATAGCAGCGGAAGTTAATCTGGGGTATTACTTTCAAGGTATCATAGTCACAATAATAGAAAATGCTCAAAGAGACATTTTATTAAAAACTTGTCATCATTAAATTATTATTCAGAGTTAACAAAACAACTATACATCACAGGTTTCCCAAAGATCTAATTTTATTTGAATGATAACTTTTCAAGACACCACCATCCGCAGCCCGCCAGTCTTCATTCTCCTAAAATATATGCTTAAAAGTCAACACAAAGGTTGAGTGAATTCACAGGTTTAAACAATATTTGAATACACGTATGACTCCAGGGCTATAGTGTTATACACCCAAATTTCAAATTCATCAATTCTTATTGCACTAGCTCATGACCCCGCGACTAGACATTATCAGAAAAACCAACAAATTGCCCTTATGCATGTAGTTTGTTGGACTATCCTGAGTTTGCAAAATACAATATATCTGTTTAGTCTAGGTAGGAACCATTAGCATTTCAGCAAGTGTGACTTGTCCAGATAGAGTATATTAGTCCTAAATAGTACTATTCACAATATTAGCGCTCATTTTCTAGAAATGATTAGTGATCCACGATTAAAAAGGGACTTAATGGCAAGGAGTAAACGTAATGTCAATAATCATATAGGCAACATACAAAAACACTTGTATTCCATTTTAGCATATATTAACCTCACGGGTTTTAAAATCATTTATAAACTTTCAAAAGTGAGGCTATGAACTCACCTAAGCCTATGAATTCTTAAATTACTCTAAAATCACAACTTCTCACGGATCTGAGTTGACACACAAATATGTATATATCAAGTCGTATCCTCTGAGTTCAATTTCTTTATATAGTATTATATATATCTTTTCTTTGATTTGTATATTTTGGAATAATAGTATCATTGTTCGGGCCATTATACTCAGAAGCCATTCTATAAACGTTTGATGAGCGATGACACTTTAAATCGTAAACCCAACCACTCAGTCAAAACGTAATATCGAGATGGAACTTCTTTGTACAAAACTCCCTACTAACATGAAACATAGTGTATTATTACATTTTATGTTCTTTAGTTTCAAAGTTGGCAAAAGTAGTCCTTTTAGTTATAGTTTGGCATGTTTACACTTTTAACCCCTAATGTATATAGTTTTAATATTTACATTTTCAACCTTTAAATATTAACCTTAGGATTTCAAACTTCCCAATATTTACTCTTATAGTTTTAACTTTGAAAAATTGACATTTTTGGCCCATAATGTTTGTAGTTTCAAAAATGACAATTTTAGTCCCTATACTTGCTAAAAATCACATAACAACCTCAAAAATGTAACAAATGATCTAGGAATTTAGAATAAAGTTTATAAACACATTTATAATCATAATAACAACATTATTCCATAATTATAGCTTTTGAAATATATTATAAGTTATTATTTCATGTAAATTACAAAACTAGGGTTTTAAGACATCTTTAACTCATAACTTTCATTTTAAATAATCATATGATCTAAATTATTTTAGATAGTTTTCTAACATCCTATTAACATTATAAAAATTTTAAGAAAACATTATAACAAGATCAAAGCTTAGTTAACATAGAGATTACCTAGGTAGCTCCAAAATAGCTCCTTATGGCTTCTTATGAACACTACTTGCTATCAAAGCTTCAAGAACTTCAATGACTTATTTCTAGACCTGGTTCCTGGTCTTCAAATAGTCCTAGGACTTTTTTGGAAATGGATTTAAGAATGGTTATGGAGATACAAAGGAAACGGGGCGCAAGTTCTAACTTATGGAGTTCGCCCCTATTTATACTCATTTCAACCCTTAGGCTCCAAGTTATGGCCTCAAACGTCTAACATAGACATATTAGTGACTAAGGTAAGTTAGGTAAGGTCTATGAAAGTTTACATAATCTAGGATCAAAATATCTTGCTCTTGTGGCTTAAAATAGATCACAACATACATAGGATAGAAATGAAGATGTGGAATCTACAAGGAGGTGATGCACCTACTTGTAGATACTCAAAAATATATAGGGACATCCTAAATATCTGATTTTAGGTTTGAATTTGGGAGGGAAGAAGTTTAAACAAGGTTTTGGAGGGAAAAAGTAAACTGGGTCTAAAAACTAGGGCTTGTAATTTTGATGATTAAGGATTTAAGAATGTGATTAGTGATCGATTAGGGTCTAATTAGGGTTTACAGATTGTATTTAGAAAGTTTGGATCCTTGGTTTAAAGTTTAACAAAGGTTTAATGTGAAATTGGGAAGAAAACTTATGTAGATTAGGGTTTCTAATGATCTAGGGTTAAATCTTTGTAAAAATCATTATCCTTCACTTAGATACTGATGTATACTCAATTTAGGTCTTATACATTGTGTTTTAAGTATCTAAAGTGGTTCCACACTTCGTTTGATAGGTTATTTTAAGTAAACATGTCTAAAGAGTGAAAATACCTATTTTGTCCTAATTTACAAGTCATGCATTGAAATCTTGTACCTTTTGATTTACGATACTTGTACATTGTCATAAGATAATGTTATAACCTTAATGTAATGATATAAGTGTTTGTAGACTTGTCCTAAAAGATTAGGGATTGATTCTATGTAAAATCCTTAATATAAGGGTTTCTAGGTAATTTAGCTTAATGACTTTCTATCTTGGGTGATTAATGTTTATATCATAGTGTAACTTATTCTAGGTCTTGTATAGTATGTTTATGACGTCTAATGATTCTACTTACTTAGTTTAAGGGTTTGCATAAGGTAATCATATCCTAGGTACAATTAAATTAGCTTATAGTTCTATGCTTTATAACTTGTACATTGTGCTTTATTAATTTGTAACTTGACTTGAGATAAATGTATGATCTTAATATGATATTTTGTTGAGTTTTATAATTAGTTACAAAATATTAGACTCTAATGTAAAATGGTTTTTAGGTGCTAATTGATAGAGTGTGAAAACACTTACTTTTAATAACCCAAAATCACTTAAAACAAGGCTAAATATAACTGAATGTGCTTAATATTATTAGAATTACGCGAGTTTTGTGTTTTTAAGTGTGTGCAGGCAAAACGGGTACAAAGGAAACAAATACGAGCTTTTACGGGTTTTATGTGAAGAAAAGACGAGGAAAAGGCGAAAGTTATATCAAGGGACATGTTTGTCAAAATTACAAAGATTAAAGATTTGAAGAAAAATTTGTTAGAGGCTAAGAAAGTTGGAAAGTACAAATTATAAAATTCTTTTTTCTCATAATAAATCTTCATTATCTCCATTAATGAAATCTTCAGTTTTTTTTACATCTTTCTTTCTCAGTTGATAAGCTGCTTTGATCATAAGCTTCTAAAAAGCTTGTGTTATAATTTTAGTATAGATTCCGATCAATTTTTGCAAGTGTTTCGTTCAGAGATGTGCGTTTGCGGTTTGCTGATCAGATAAGCTGTTATAGCTTATTGCTATAAGCAGTGGTGTTCTTAGTTAAATTTTTGTTCAAGTTCCTGTTTTAGCTCTTTGATCACACTTCGATATCAGTTTTCGGTTCGAGTTCGATAGCGTCGTTATTCGCCTACAACGGACTGGCCTGGATGCAAGGTAGTCTCAGTTTATGTGAATTTTAGCTAAAGGAATCTGTGAGTTCAGTTTTGTTGTATCGTTATAAATTTTGTGGCATAATCTGTTTCGTTATAACTTTCTGCATATTTCATTTGTTTTTGTTGTGATAAACTGATACACTTTATTAACTTTGGGCCATTTGTAGTTTATTAGTAGAAAATAGGCATTAATATTGAATTCATTTAGATAGATAGCTGCGTTTTTTATTTTGACAAAGTTTAATGGACTTAAGTCCATTAACAAGTCTAGTTTTAATAAAAGCTTGTTGTTATTAATTCTAGTAGTAGTAATAGCTAGATTTCAATTTGTTGTGTAAGATAGAAACTTGAGACGTAGACTTTTATAAAAATTAGTGTTTCTACGATTAGATTTTATAAAAGTTTAAAGTAGATTTACAATTTTTTTTTTACATTTTATAAATTTAGATTTTTACTTTTATAAAAAAATAGAATTTTTAATAGAATTGCATTTTATTTTTTTATTTTTTTATTTTTTATTTTGGTAACCGTGATTTCCGACTCATTAGCCGACTAATAGAATTGCATTTTAGTTTTATAAAAAGTTTGTTAGAATTTTATAAAAAAAAATTGTTAGTTGTTAAGAGTTGTTAAAAATCTGTTTCATTTCAAGCTTTATAAATGTGCATTTTAGTTAATAAAGTTGTATTCGTAGTTTTAGAAAATTAGATTTAGTTTTATTATTTTGAATATTTGTATTTTACATTTTTAGAATAATTTTGTATTTTCTATTTTTATATTTTTATTTTTCGTGCATTTAATTGTGGTACTTGCAATTTGTTTTTAGAATCATACGTATAGGTAATTAGATAATATTTTTACATTTTTACGTGCTTTGTGCTAATTAGAAATAGATACCAAATCAAGTTTTATTAACCAAAAAAAAATAAAGTCTTAACGAGAATGTTGGGAATAAATTATGGGTCAGTTCACTAGACGCTGATAAGAAGAATGTCAACGCTGATAAGATGACATTGGACGCTGACAGCCAAGCGTTGACATTGAAGAAGTCAACGCTGACAGCCTTGAAGATTGACACTGATGGAATATATCTTCATACGAATCTTTTTGTTTATTTGTTTCTTTATTTGTGTATGGTAAAGATAAGCTCGACATTGTATTTTCCATTATTATCTTTACCTAGAATAGTTGATTCGTAGCTTATTGTACAAGACTTCTTAATCTATAAAAGAAGATCTTTTAGGTTAAAGTTATTATCAGTTTTCATAAGTTTTCACAAGTTAAACCTCTTTCATTGTAATCAAGTTCGATCATTCTAATACAAGTGAAAGTTTGTTTAACATCTTTGTGTTTTAGATTAAGTGTTAATTCCGCATAACACTTAGTTACTTTATTCATAAGCAAAGGTTTCTCTACGTGTATTACTTGATCTAATCTCGTATACACAAAGCTTAATCGATCTAAGTTTGGGATCAACAAGTGGTATCAGAGCTTGTTGAGAAACTTTTGATCTTTAAGTAACGCAAGAACCCTAAAACACCAAACCCTAAAAACCCTAAATCTCTCAAAACCCTAAAAACATCATGTCTGGCACAAATCAGCCTTCTGCTTTGCTACAAAACAACTCCACAAACCCTAGTATCAAAATTCCCATGTTTGATGCCAGGAACTTCGAGCTTTGGAAGTCTAATTTTGAGCAATATATAGCCATCCATGACTACACTCTTTGGGAGATTGTTGAATATGGGAACACATTCAACAAAGCTCAAAAGATTGCTGCTGCTATTGCCGCAATGGTAGCTCTTCCTAATTGTCCTGAAGCTGATAAGAAGGAAAAGCCTGAAGATGGAAGAGCTGTATCTATTGAAGATATAGCCAAGAAAAGGGTGGACATGAAAATCTTGAACATCATGAAACACGCCCTAGGTCATGAGAATCAGCACAAGTACAAACGCTTTGAGTCTACAAAAGAGCTTTGGGAAGCTCTTGAAGTAGCACATGGTGGCAATGCTGACACAAAAGAAGAAAAGAAGAAGCAACTCATGCATGAGTATGCTGTCTTTAAGGCTCAACCAAATGAGAATCTCAGCAGTGTGAGAAGTAGATTGCTTGACATCACAAGTCAACTTTCCTTCATGGGAACACAGATTGATGACCCTGACTTGAATGCTACTTTTCTCAAAAGCCTTGGTGATGTATGGAAGATTGAGACAAGATCCATTCTTGTCAATAACACCCACAAGACCTCCAGGTTTGATGACATCTTCAACAAACTAAGACTGTTGGAGAATGAATGGCTTTTGGACAGTGATAATAAATCTTCCAGTAGCAACATGGCCTTCTTCTCACAAAGTGAAGGCCAATTTGATTCCATGAAATTCTATGGACATCCAGTCACTGGATCTCAATGTGTCAACGCTGGAACACAGCCTGTCAGCGCTGGATCATATCCTGTCAACGCTTTATACTCAAGCGCTGACACACACAACTTTGGCGCTGATAGAATTAAACCTGCTGGTTTAGATCTAGATACTGTGTGTGCATTCATTGCTTCTTTGCCCAGTGATTCAAGGATTACATATGAAGATCTTGAGCAGATAAGTGATGAGCAATTGGAAGAGATGGACATCAAGTGGACTATGGCTCTTGTAAGTTTAAGAGCAAACAGGTTTAATAAAAGGTTCAAGAAGAAGATGACCTTTAATGCTAAGGATGTTGCTGGATTTGACAAATCAAAGGTTGAGTGCTACAATTGTCATCGGATGGGGCACTTTATGAGGGAATGTAGATCTCCAAGAAGATCTGATGCTGGTAAGCCCTCAAGCCAAATGGTTAAGAGCCAAGATCCCAAGGCCATGGTTGCTGTTCAACAAATTGATGGTGTTGGAGGATGGGACTGGAGCTGGAACTTTATGGCTAAGGATGAGGAGGAAGACAGAGCCTTGGTTGCTGAAGTTAAAGAAGAGCATGTTGAATATGCTCTTATGGCACACTCCTCCTCTTCATCAGATAATGAGGTATATAATGATGCTTTCTGTTCTAAGGGTTGTCGTTTAAATACTGAAAAACTAAACCAAGAGATAGTAAAATTATTAGATGAGGCAAGTACTGAAAGATGCAAAGTATCTAATTATCAAATTGCTCTTACCCAAACAGAAAAGACAGTAGCTGAGTATAAGAAAATGGAGTTTGATTTAAAGGATCAAATAAATATCTTAAAACATGAGTTACATCAAAGTAAAGATATTCAAGATATAGTAAACAGGGTTAATCTTGATTTGATAGCTCAGTTAGAGGAGGCTAACAAAAATAAAGATAATGTGAGTCTTAAAATCCAGAGATTTGATAAGGCCACACAATCCCTAGGAGAGTGTGTTAGTAAACAAAGAGACTCTAAGGACATGAGTGGGATTGGGATGAAAGATTATACTGGTGTTCCACCACCAGCTGGGGATTTCTATGGTGTCCAATCAAAGGACTTATCTTGGACTGGCTTGCCAGAACTTCAAGAGAAGGAATTCATTCCTCCACCTAGAGTGACTTCCCCAATTGAAGAATACAAACAAAAACTGACTGACCTAGATGAGTGGAAGAAAGCTAACCACACTTTGTTTGTTAAGGAAGGGTTGTTGTGTGAAAGTCCAAATGAGCCCACACCAAGCACGAGCCATAATATTGTGGAGTCCAATGATCCTACACCTATTAAAATCACACACCCTACCACTGGCAAAGCTGTTGACCTTGGCCCACAAATTGTTAGAAAACCTAGTGTTAAGTATGTAGAGATGTATAGGAATACTAGGTCACCAAAAAGCCAAGTTAGTAACCATGGGACAGGCTTCTTTGCTTCTAGACCTAAGACTATGTCTAGAAAAGCTTGTTACACATGTGGTAGCTTTTCACATTTGGCATACAAATGTGTCAACGCTTCCAATGTCAACGCTGATAGGAACCATTTCAGCGCTGACAAAAGTCAACATAGGTCAAACACTGTCAGACCCAATACCTTTGTGAACAAAAGTTCACAAGTTGTTAGACCAGCTCCATTCTTTACTAGAGGGTCTAACACACAAGGCCTAAGACCTTTCCAAAAGTCAAACACTTGGTCCAATAGGCAATGGGTTCCTGTAGCAAACCCTAGGTTCAACGCTGATAAAGGCAATCGAGGCGCTGACAAGAACAATTTCAGCGCTGACAGACACACTGCCAAACCTAGGTATTTGCAACCACAGGGAAATAGGTCTAAAGCTTCTACTAGCTTAACATGGAGACCAAAACAAGACCAAAACTCTAATTCTACTGGTGTTTCTATGACATGCAACAGGTTTCATTATATTTCAAAAGCCATGTCAACACCAATTAGGGTTAACTAGGAATTTCATTCAAAAAGGGATGAAAATGGGGTTGTTATGAGAACCAAGTCTGTTCTTATTGAACAACCAGATGAATCCAAGTCTTCCAAGGCTTGGGTTCCCAAAGAAAACTAATGTGTTTTCTTTATGTGCAGGGCATTCAGAAGAAGATCAATGATTATGGATATTGGGATAGTGGATGCTCAAGGCACATGACAGGAAAGGAAGACTATCTGACAAACTTCACTCCTATTCAAGATGGTGATAAGGTATACTTTGGAGGGGGCTATGGCACCATCACAGGAAAAGGAACCCTTGTCACCAACAATCTACGGTTTGAGAATGTCTTCCTGGTAAAAGAACTGGATTATAATTTGTTTAGTGTATCACAAGTGTGTGATAACAAAAATAAGGTTCTTTTCACAGATACTGAGTGCTTGGTGTTAAGCAAAGATTACAAGCTCCCTGAGGAGAAATACATAGAATTTAGAACACCAAGGCATAAAGACATATATAATGTGAATCTTAATGGAATTAAGATAAATAATAAAATGATGTCATGTTTTTATGCTAAAGCCTCAGTAGATGAAAGTAATCTTTGGCACAGGAGATTAGGGCACATAAACTTTAAGAATATCAATAGACTTGTGAGGCTTGGTTTAGTTGATGGTTTGCCTGAAAAGGCTTTCCATAATGACCACTCTTGTGTTGCATGTCTTAAGGGCAAGCAGCACAAGGTCTCATTCAGGTCTAAACAGGTGCACTCTAGTTCTAAACCACTTCACTTATTGCATATGGACCTCTTTGGTCCAACTAATATAGAAAGTTTAAAGGGTAAATCATATTGTTTTGTCATCACTGATGATTTTTCCAGGTTTACATGGACTTTCTTTTTAGCCAAGAAAAGTGAAACTGCCCAAAGTCTGATTAATTTCATTACCCAGATTGAGAAGAAGAATGGTAATGAGGTCAAAATTATTAGAAGTGACAATGGGGGTGAGTTTAGAAATCAGTTGTTAGATGATTTTTGTGCCAAGAAAGGGATTACTAGGCAGTTTAGCATAGCTAGAACCCCACAGCAAAATGGGGTTGCTGAAAGGAAGAATAGAACCCTTATTGAAGCAGCCAGAACCATGTTGGCTGATGCCCACTTTCCTATAGCCTTTTGGGCTGAAGCTGTTAACACAGCTTGTTATGTTCAAAATAGGGCATTGGTCAACAAAATACATAATAAGACACCTTATGAGTTACTTTGGGGAAGGAAGCCAAATATTGGCTTTCTCAAGCCTTTTGGTTGTCATGTAGTTGTTTTAGAAACTAGTGAAGCCCTAGGTAAATTTGATTCGAAAGGTGATGAAGGCTACTTCATGGGTTATTCAGTGCAGAGCAAAGGATATAGGGTTTACATTAAAAAGGAAAAACGTATACTTGAAAAGGTACATGTTAGGTTTTTAGAGAGTAAACCTAGTGATCCTGAAAGTGGTCCAAATTGGTTGTTTGACTTGGAACCTTTATCTAGAGCTTTAAATTATATGCTTGTTACTGATCCAGACATTGTGAAGGTAACTTCAAGTGTTTTGGAAAAGAGAATTGGTAATGTTTCAGGTATACAGGTTGCTAAGGAGGATGGACCACCAGCAATTGAGTCATCTCCCACACAAGAATATGTTACACTTCCTATATGGACAGATGAGTATTATGCTGTTGCTGCTGCTGCTAGAAAAGATAATGGTGGTTTCCAAATACCACTAAATACAAACATGCATGGTTCTTCAGGCGCTGACAAAGGGAAAGCAAGCGCTGACAAGACCAATTCAGACGCTGATGGCTCAGACGCTGACAACAACAGTTCAAGCGCTGTTAGCCCAAGCGCTGACAAGCAAGGTTCAGACTTTGATGACACCTTTGCACATCTTTTCTCTTCACATTTTGAACAAGGTGGACCTTCCAATGTCCATGAAGAGATTTCTGTTGATCAAAGAGAGTCTGATGAAGAAGATATTGGCAACATGGAGCGTGAAATTGAGGACACCAGACTGTTTGAAGGAGGGGTTCTCACTTCCACACAAAAGGATCACCCCTCATCTCAGATCATTGGTGATGTTATGGCTCCAGTACAGACAAGAAGATCCCATCAAAGTCTTGGTGGATTTATTGCCAATATACACAAGAAGGTTGATACCCCTCTTGTACAAGCATGTTTGTTTGCATGTTTTCTGTCACAAGAAGAACCCAAGAAGATTTTTGATGCTCTCAAAGAACCTAGTTGGGTGGAAGCAATGTAGGATGAGCTTCACCAATTTGCTATACAGGATGTTTGGGAGCTGGTTGATTGTCCTAAATATGTGAGACCAATTGGGACAAGATGGGTTCTAAGGAATAAGAAAGATGAAAGAGGTATTGTGGTCAGAAACAAGGCACGTTTGGTTGCTCAGGGATATACACAAGAGGAAGGAATAGATTATGAGGAGGTCTTTGCTCCTGTTGCAAGAATTGAAGCTATAAGAATTTTCCTAGCTTATGCCTCTTGCATGAACTTCACTGTTTATCAAATGGATGTGAAGAGTGCTTTCCTCTATGGAACAATTGTTGAGGAGGTATATGTCATGCAACCTCCTGGTTTTGAAGATCCTGAGAATCCAGACAAGGTTTATAGAGTGAAGAAAGCTATGTATGGACTTCATCAGGCCCCAAGAGCATGGTATGGTACATTGTCCACCTACTTGGTGGAAAATGGTTTTAAAAGGGGCACCATAGATCAGACATTGTTCACAAAGAAGAAAGGTAAGGATGTCTTAATTGTCCAGGTCTATGTTGATGATATCATCTTTGGGTCAACTAATCCAAAGATGGTGAAGACTTTTCCAAGCTTATGACAGATAAATTCAAGATGAGTGCAATGGGTGAGATGAACTTCTTTCTAGGTTTACAAGTTCAGCAGAAAGAAGATGGTATCTTCATCTCCCAAGACAAGTATGTAGCTGAAATCTTGAAGAAATATGGCTTTTCTCCACATGAAAAGGATGCTTCCACTCCTATGGATAGGGAACACCCTTGGGGAAAAATTGGAGCTGGAAAGGATGTGGATGTTAGGCACTATAGATCAATGATTGGCTCATTGATGTATCTTACAGCCTCAAGACCTGACATCATGTTTGCTGTGTGTGCTTGTGCACGCCATCAAGTGACTCCCAAAGAATGTCACCTTTTTGCTATGAAAAGAATTTTTAGGTACCTAAGATGTTATCCAGATCTTGGCTTGTGGTACCCAAAAGATTCTCCATTGGAGCTTATTGCATATTCAGACAGTGACTATGGTGGTGACAAGTTTGATAGGAAATCCACAACTGGTGGATGTCAATTTCTTGGGAGCAGATTAATATCTTGGCAATGCAAGAAACAAACTGTGGTGGCAAACTCTACAACTGAAGCAGAATATGTTGCTGCAGCTGCTTGTTGTGGACAAGTCTTATGGATTCAGAACCAGCTGTTGGATTATGGGTATAATTTCATGCATACCAAGATTTTTGTAGACAATAACAGTACTTTATGCATTATTAAAAATCCTGTACATCTTTCTAAAACCAAACACATAGAAATTAGACATCATTTTATAAGAGATTGCTTTGAGAAAGGTTTAATACAACCAGATAGGGTAGCCACAGAAGATAATGTGGCTAATTTATTAACTAAACCTTTTGATGCTGGAAGATTTCAATATTTGGTAACAAATATTAGAATGGTTAATCTCACTTAATATGTGTTTTGGAACCTTTTTGTAAAAGTATGTACAGGATAATGCATTGTTATTGATCTTTGTGATGATTTAGATTTTTCCACTTTATTTTTCTAACACTGACAAAGGTAAATGTAACGCTGTCAAGTGTTATTTTGCCGTTGTTAGAGATATTATTGTCTAACGCTGACAAGAGTTCCTTCAACGCTGATAAGTGTTGTCGGGACGCTGTCAGCAACAAATGTTAGTTTTGTGGTTTTCAATCTAAATGTGTAGGTGGTGGTAGCTTTATGCCATTGGATACAGAGTTGCTTATGGATCTTTGAAGAGCTTTTGGACATGTTTTTGTTTATGGATGATGGTTGGAATATTTATATTCCTATCTTGACATAAATTTTTAATGTTCATATATATTTTGAGAAACTCATGTATCATAGTTTGAGGGGAGGTTTAAGGAACCTTTAGGACTCTTGGGTATTCTTATAATACTCTCATCACAATTCTAGATTGTGTCCACAGGTGAGTATGGGTTAGTTTTACTAAACCATGAGGCACTGTAGCATGCAAAGTTGACAAACTATGCATGCTGCCAAGACATTTTTGGCCTAGAATTGGTTGTAGTCTGATGGGAGACTTGGGAATAGTTTTGTTATGGGTTTACCTGGGAGTTACAAAGAATTTTATGAAATAACTTTGTTGGTAAGTATTTTGGTTAGCAAGGGACACTAGAGGACATTTGTGTCTATCTTGCTTAAGCAAGTGTGCATAAATGGACAGTGCTTGCCGCCCAGTAATTATTATCAACTTGTAAGATATTTCCCTTAGGATAAATTACTTTGTTAAGGTCTTTTTCTTTTTAAATATTTTTATTTTTGTTTTTAGACGCTGACAAGTTTTTCTCCAAATGCTGTTACGTCCAATCGTGACGCTGACAAGGCTTTAGGCAAACGCTGACAAGAAAATATAGCCGTTGGGCGCTGATGGGCTATTTTTTACCGTTGACACCTAGTGGGCCCTACCCAGTTGTTATTTTTGACTAATCTTTGGCCGTAATTTTGGGGAGTTGTTACTTTTAATTAATGCATGAGATAAGTTATATTTGATTCAATATTTTCATCATTACTCTTTGAATATAACTGCCTCATTTTTGACCAATCAAACTCATGCATCTCTCCTCTAAATTTGGCTAATCTTTTTATTCTGGGTATTCATATTTTCTTGTCTAACATTTTTCTCCTAGATTTTTCCCATATCACATAACCTAAACAGCTTTCAACATGGCACCAAAGTTCAACTCAAAGAAATTAACATTGGAGTTCAAGAGCCAACATAATATGGTAGCTTACTTGACTGCTGATAATGATTTGTTCCCTCAGTATTCACAAATGGTGGCATTTTTAAATGCATCCTCATTAAGGTATGCACTTTCTCATACACCATTAGTCCCTGTCGCACACATTAGACAGTTTTGGAACACTGTTAGTTCCACAACAGCTAATGGAGTGACCACATTAACATCTACTGTTCATGGAAGAACATGGGTGGTCACTGAAGCCTTGGTTCGCCAAGCTTTGCGTCTTGATGACGCTGATGGTGTGACTACCCTTGCCGTTGCAACAATAGAACAAGGTCTTAGGGAATTGGGTTATCCTATTCCTGCTGATGTCACTTTAAATAAATATCATAAGCAGGAATTTCCCTCTGACTGGAAATATTTGATACATGTCCTTCTCCAATGCTTAAGTCCAAAATGTACTTCTTTTAATGAAATAAACAGGTCAATTGCAAGTGCTTTGGTTTGTCTCACACGTGGGCTTAAGTATAATTTTTCAAAAATGATTTTTGAAGGGATGTGTAAAAATAAGGGAAGTAAAATGACTTTGGCTTACCCAAGATTTTTGCAAATGGTCTTTGATTTACAAGAATATTGTACTAGGGATCATGACACTTTTTATGAGATCCCTAAACAACAGAAAACCATTTTTTGCCAAAATGAGCTCCGCAAACAGATCTATACCTCTCACCCAAGCTATGCTTGAAGTAATTCAGGCTGCTCAACCACAACCAGACCCTGCACCCCAACTTGAGCCTATCCATGAACCTTTACCTTCACCAGACCACATGGACATTGACCAACCCAACGCTGACACTCAAAATGTTGGCGCTGACACAGCCAATCCCAACGCTGATACCATCCCTGAACAATCCCAAACACCCCTTAACCAACCCACACCCACATAATCTACCTCATCTTCCACCCCATTACAATCTAGGTTGAATAAACGCCAAAGGACTACTGGAGTGTTCTCCTCTAGTGGTCCTAGCCTTGTTGCAGAGAGAACCACCTCCACAAGTGTGGCTGGTGACATGGATGAGGCTGGGGCTATTGACACAGGCTTAGATGCTGGTCAAGACACTCCCAACATCATTAAGACCTCATCAATGCCCTATGATTCTATTTTGGGAGGTCAAATCCCCATTCTAGCTGAGGGCAGATTGGAACCTATGACATTGACTGAATTGACGGCTGCTGTCATTAGCTTGCAAAAGCAAAATGTCAGCCTTGTACAAATTGTCAATAATCAGGGCCGTGAACTCCAAGTATTGAGGGAGCGGGTAACTGTTTTGGAGAATCCAAGTAGCAGGAGTAGGATGGAGGAATCTTCCAAAGGGGAGGATGAAGAAGATGAGCTGATTCATACAGCCAGTGAGAAGAGTTCACAATTTAGTGAATCTTTAGGTATTGCTGAAGCTCTTACAAGTCTGAAGCAGCATCCTGTTATTGATACATCCAAGGTGACACCATTAAACTTGGAAGGATCTTTCACAGAAACAATGGGCGCTGATACAGGTTTGAACGCTGACACATCCAGCGCTGACAAAGGTAATCGGGGCGCTGATAGAGGTAACTTGAACGCTGACAAAGTTGCAGGTGGTGTTGATGTATTCCAGTCATCAGCAATCATCAAAGATGTGTCCACACAGGTTTCTTCTTCTACCTTACCTATTATTGATCCAAAAGACAAGGGTAAGGGGATTCTGGTTGAAGAAGATGTTCCAAAGAAAGATGCAGCACAAATTGTATTTGATGAACAGTTGGCTGCACAACTTTTGGAAAGAGATTTGAAGAGGAGTGGTAGATCACCATTTGTTGCTACTTCTGAGAGTGAGGAAGAGAGTGGTGGTGAGAAAGAAGAAGATAGCTCAGATTCAAGTGTTCAAATTATTGAAGATCCAGAAAGACTTGAATATGGGGATGAGTTAGCAAAGGAAAGATTGAGTGAGTTGAAGAATCAGATTGATTGGGACCTTCCTGAAATCACCAGAATGTACCATGCTTGGGAAGACAAGGTTATGGACAACCCAGGGATGAGTTTGTCAGATCAAATTTGGGGGTTGGAAGTTCTTCTCAGGGTACAAGATGATATAAAGGTGATTTTGAGGTTTAATGCACAAGAGGTCAAGACCTGGCTCAAAAGAGATAGAAGGCAGTTGTATTACAAATTGCTTAGATGCCATCAACCTAGATGGACATACAAGAAGTTGCTGGCTTTATCTTTTGAGGAGTTAGAGTATAGGGCACATCCTATTTGGAGGAATGTGCAAGAAAATAATGTCTATCAGTTTCTTTCAGAAGAAAGGAAACAAGAGCTTGCTGAGGAAATGCAGATTCAAAAGGAAATGAGGATTGCTCAAAGACCAGTGAAGAAAGGAGATCCTTTCCAATTTCCCAAAGATATGGATGTGTATTATCCAACTGAAGGTGTCATAAGGAAGCATCTCAAGCTTTCTCCATTGGAAGCTTCAGATTTGGTTAATGTAGTACCTCTAGATGACAGAAATCCAATCATCAGTTTTGATGAAGATGAGTGTGGATTTTGGAAGATTGGCAGATTTGGAAAGGAGGTACATACTTTCACTTCAGTTATTTCTATCTTTGCAAGCATAGACAGAGAAGACTTGGTGCATCTATGGAGATTAATAGAGGCCAAGTATACAGCTGAAGCACCTACTTCAGCAAATGGAATAAGACTATGGAACACATTTTTGACTTTGTATGGTCCAAAGGAAGCAGATCCTGCCATATGGAAGGATCTTGAAGATGATCTCAGTAATCTTCATTGGAGGCTTTATTCTACTTGTGGTGTGTTTCATTTGAGCTCTACAAAGTTTTCAGAGTATCTACTTGTGGATGCTGACTATTTCTTGTCCAAAGAAGTGTTGGAGAAGATGATGGAGACACCCTTGGAGATTGGTTATACTAGTGACGTGGCCAAGGACTTAATTAGATATGTTTATCACCAACATAAGAAGTTTTTGCAAGATTCCTCCTAAGCCTTAAGTTTTTATTCAGAAACTTGATCATTGGAATAGATATCAAGTTTAGGGGAGGATTGTTGGGAATAAATTATGGGTCAGTTCACTAGACGCTGATAAGAAGAATGTCAACGCTGATAAGATGACATTGGACGCTGACAGCCACGCGTTGACATTGAAGAAGTCAACGCTGACAGCCTTGAAGATTGACACTGATGGAATATATCTTCATACGAATCTTTTTGTTTATTTGTTTCTTTACTTGTGTATGGTAAAGATAAGCTCGACATTGTATTTTCCATTATTATCTTTACCTAGAATAGTTGATTCGTAGCTTATTGTACAAGACTTCTTAATCTATAAAAGAAGATCTTTTAGGTTAAAGTTATTATCAGTTTTCATAAGTTTTCACAAGTTAAACCTCTTTCATTGTAATCAAGTTCGATCATTCTAATACAAGTGAAAGTTTGTTTAACATCTTTGTGTTTTAGATTAAGTGTTAATTCCGCATAACACTTAGTTACTTTATTCATAAGCAAAGGTTTCTCTACGTGTATTACTTGATCTAATCTCGTATACACAAAGCTTAATCGATCTAAGTTTGGGATCAACAGAGAAAACGTAAAATCAATTCGACACGATTCGAGAAGAAAAGATATACTAAAAAACGAATATTACTAATCCAGGTTACTAGGTCTTTAACTTGTAATTAGCTTTAGATTACTTATAATTAGTGTTTTATGATCAGTTATCTTTTTTTTATATGATAGATTATAACTAGTATATTGTATTTGATATTTATACATAGATATTATGTAGTTACATTGCTTTAAACATTGGTTTATATAGGAAATTCTAGGGTTTCTAAGGTTCTTTGGTAATTTAAGGCATTTTTATAATACTTGGAATGTTCTTATTCATATTATATACATATGGTTACTTTTAGAACTCAGACTTAATATATACATATTGTTTAAAACATATAGGCATATGTTGAAGTGGCAATTGAGATAGTGAGAATCCATATAGTCATATAGCATAGCAAAATCCAAAATTTCTTAGCAAATTCACCTCTTTATTTTTTTTATCAAATGGGCAATTACATATACATTTATATTACATTAACCAAAACTACTAGATGTTATATAACATTCTTATTGATATAGATTATCAAGTAATCAAAATCACATTCGATGCAGGAAGATGGGTTGTATAGGAAAATATTTAATGGCGCTTATACTATTTGAAATAGTATAGTGGCACATATATTTCTGCAACCATCTGATATCACGAAACCAGAGTAAGCATTTACTGCATGACTAAAGAGATGGTTACTGACAGATGGTTACTTCGGTTTTGTGTCATCAGATGCTTTCACGTGCAATCTAGCAACAATCTGTTATCATATAGTAAAAAATAAAATGGGCCGTAAATGAACATACTGGTTTTATGTTAACAATGTTGGTTTGGATTTGCGTTTTGGATATCTATTTCCTGATCATTTACAATGATTAACTAAATTATCTCTTCTGAATCGTCTTTTTTTCTTTTTTGAGAATGATTTTTCTACCAGATTATAAAATTATTTGTAATAATAGTTTGCATTATATATAATATAATCACAAAACCATGTAATTATAGTGAATAATTTAGTTTTTCAAAAAAATCTGGATGACCGGTTTCCCTTGTAGCTAAGCTTTTTTCAATACTTTATATTAGAGATAAATCACAGCCCAAATAGACAAATGATAAGGCAGAGGTGCCAACTAAAAGTGATTATGCTTACTCGATAAAATGCTGAAGCTTTTCCTAGACCTAAAAAAGGCTGGTTTAACTTTCCATGTGTCTGTCTGAGTTCATTTTTTATTGTGACCTGCACACAGAAAGATATAGGTTATTATTGGCAAAGACTGATTATATAAACTGCCGAAAATTATTTACTACTTCCCGAGGTAAGTAGGTATACTGAACCTATGACTATAAATGTGGAATCAGATGGCAAATCTATAAATAGACCTTGTGATACACACAAATGCATCTCAACACATGTTGTACTTGGATCATTTTAAATTAGACCTTGTGAATTTCAGATAATATTCTAAAAAATGATATCTATATAGGACAAATACATTTCCACATCAAACTAAATACCTCGTTTGGGGTCGGAAAGTCAAGAATAGACCACTACCCTCTAAACACACCCCCTGAAAACACCCCCTAAATACGTCCCGTGAACACATACTCAACCAACACATTGAACTTGACTAATCAATTTAACCATAATCAAATTCAGGCGGATAATCAGTGTTTGGTTGTAGTGTAAGTGGCTATCTATGTCTAGGTGAATTAGAAATAAGAAAGCGGTCAAATAGTTGCCTATATAATTATCACAAACTCATCAAACATAACGCGTACCATTGGTTGTTGGACATCTTCTTAGATGCCCGTAAATCATATGACAACACGGATTTTTAAACAATCAGCCATTTATGTGGCCCACGTGCAACAACGTGCTCGTGCTCAATTTCTATCTAAACACACCCCTGAACAAACAATGCAAACACACCCAAAAGCAAAAATATATTATTCTTATGGATGAAGAATAAGAAACTATAAGTAAGAAAGATTGTGAAATAGATGTTACCTGATAAGCCTTTGTTGTTGTTGTGATGGTGGTTCTGGTAAGAAACTGGAACTCCCCGCAGCCTGCAAATGAGCATTTTTCTCGTCTTCGCTGGTGCGTATTGTTTGTTTGTGTTGCTTGGATCTACTCTCAGTATCCTATCGAGCTCCTCGCATAATAGAAACTAAAAAAACTGTTGCAGCCTTTTTGTCTCATATAGACACTATGTCTTTTCTTGTTATGTGATGCAACAGATGCGGCTCAGATCTCATCGTGGGACCGAAAACCTGGCACGACTGCAACCACACACTTTGTGCGACTGCCTCGCGTAGATGCAGGTGTCGGTAGACAATTTATTCTAATTATTAGAGGGTCATCATCGCCTATGAATAGTAAAGTATTTCACAACACAAATAAAAAATCCGACCCTTCAATAAGAAAGGGGAATCGTGAGATACAATGCACCTATGAAAAAAAAATTCCTTCCATCCCGAGGATGGACCATGGTAGGCTCAGATACAACACCCTTGCGGGAAAACACGAGTACACACGGCATGGCTGCACCCTCAAGAGGTTACCCCGCCAAGATCCGTGCGATCTCAGGTTTAACATGGACTGGTCAAGGTCATCAGAGCCTGGTATAGGTGCGGGAGCCAACTTATTACATGTCCAACTTTCAATCAAAATATACGAAACGACCGACATGGGTACGACCAAACGTCTACCCCGCACAATCAGATCGATGGCTGGGAGCCAATTCCAATAGATTGACTTGTGGGAGTCAATGTGAACACCCACAGTTAGTTTACACATCAATGGTTGGGAACCAATTAGAACAGTTCGACGTTTGATAATCACTTTGAACACACACACACTAAGAGATACTCATTTTAATTAAAAAAAATCAGATGTGTAATATTCATACGGAAACATGATTTTCCTTTTTTATTTGGTTTATTTATGACACACACGGCATGGCTGCACCCTCAAGCGGTTTCCCGCCAAGATCCGTGCGAGCTCGGGTTTAAGCAGGGATGGTCAAGGTCATCACAGTCAGGTATAGATGCGTAACCCAGCGTATGACATGTACAACTTTCGACCCAAACATACCAAAGCCCGACATGGGTACGACCAAACAGTCACCCCGCCAAGCTACGAGTCAAGCCAGACCCTGACATTGCTGTAAAAACATCCTTTTGATGATCCGTCAACATATAAACTATAACTTCAAAAAGAAAAGGGAAGCCCGAGAAAAAAATACACAAGTGAAAAGCAATTTCCTTCCATCCCGAGGATGGACCATGGTAAGGTCAGATACGAAACCCTTCAAAAGCGACACCCTTCAAGGAAAACGGGACACACACGGCATGGCTGCAGCCTCAAGTGGTTGCCCTGCCAAAACAAATTGGACACATGTGAACCCCGTCAAACCGACAGTGTTCAGAATCCATCGACACACCTTCTATTTTCTCAAGTTCAACTTATTCAAACCTGCACGATCATCAAATTTATAAATGGCCACCCATCAAAATACATAAAAAATTTACAAAAGTATCAAAACAACAAACGGAGATGAGGTTATGTGTGCTCTGGCTGAAAACATGTCCCGCCAAGAAGCGCATAATCTGATTATAGGCGCTCGATTATAATCATCATTTCCTTTTAGAACTTTCCAATAGATATACGACCTACTCGGATTTGTTGCCCAAATCATAGAACACTGCACCAAAAGTATTTTATTTTGAGGCTCATATCACGCTTCTATGAGAACCACTCGGAACATCCGCCATGGCGACAACCACAACGAAAGTGCGGCTACCCGACCAAGACATGGGAGCCCATAAAATGCGGCTGACAAAACACAAAGGCAGAAGGTTTTCATCATTGCCTTAGGCTCAAATAAAGTGTAATTGTGAATTTAATAATTAAGGAGAATCTCAAACCCATAGACACAGTCCATTATCACAAACGGAATGTGTAAAATAGAGTTCCTCTCATTTGGGGAAAAAGGTGAAGCCCGACATGGTTGCAACCTTGAACGGTTGCCAAGCCAACATTAGAGGCATTAAACCCATCTGACAATGGTATTAGTAGATGCACAACACATTGAAGTATATCATTAACTATACTGCAAAAAAAAAACGTTTTTATTTTGATCCTCAAATCCGCTTTTGTGGGAACCGCTCGGAACATCCGCCATGGCAGCAACCAATCTCATCAACGCCTACCATGTATGCGCCAAGCCAAATAAAAGGTCGCGGTGACAAAAGGGCTTGTCAATGACAATGTAAACAACATTAATTTATTGTTAATGAAACCAATCTCATTTGGTGAAAAAGGTGAAGTCCAATCGGGTATGCCGATTATGAGGACACGGCGCCATGGCTGCAAACTTTGCAAGTTTGCCCGCCAAGTTACACGTAGTCCAAATTTAATCAAACCCGCATAAGGACGTTAAAATATTATCATCACAACATGTGCGCTAAGACGTGTATGATGGAACAAAAATGGTCAACAATACCCAATATTTATTGAATCTAGCAACCATTGCTACCCATGCAAGATAAGCATGACAAGGGTAACCCGCCATTCGCTGCAAAAGAAAATTTTGCCCCGCCAAGATGCGGATAACCTCACCCTTTGGCTCTAACATTTCCAATATGTGCCCGACACATAAACCAAACGACATTATTAGAACTGGATATCGTCGTCCGGAACCAACAGTGGCAACGAAAGACACAAACGTCACTATAGTCGCCTGCCATCAACCCCGATAACGAAAAAGTTAGGGATCACAACGATGGAAACCCCCGGTGAAGCCTAATCACATGAACCCTAATAACAAATTGGATTACCAGAAACAAAGACCATCACTATCAATACAATAATTAGGCAAAATCATATAAAGAACTTACTAACCCTAGAAGCAAACAATATCATTAGAAACCAAATCACAACCATCGTTATATCCAACACAAAATCATGACATACGATCGGTATGATGTAACTGAGCACCATAGATCAACCAACCTCAAAACAAAGCAATGGAAACAAAGATTGAAAGCGCAACTACAACGAAAAGGTAACAGGGGGAACAAAGCATGGAGAGACAGCTTTAAAAAAAGCTTTAAAAACAGAATATAAAAAACTTAATAGTAGGCATAATAGAAAAAGCTTAATAGCAAGCATAATATAAAAAGCTTTAAAAAAAAGCTTAATAGCAGTAATAAATGAGGTTGTGAGGGGAATTACTGTTTTTTTCGAAGCATAATTCCGCTCCTTTATTAAGGTTATAATTTTCACTTTCCATCAATGTTGCAAAACAAGGTCTACAAGGCCGATTATCGTCGATTAATCACTAAAAGGCCTTCTACCTTGCCGATTAATGAAAAGGCGATTAATGGTAGTCAATTGTGGTCAACGATGGTCAAGGGAGGTCAAACTTGCCGAAAACTTGCAATTTTTGCCGAAAATACCGAAAACCCACTGTAAACATGTGTTTATCACTTATATTAACTATTTATATATATGATAAGTTGTATTTTAAGAAGAATATTGCCAAAAATAGCTGAAACTCGTTAGAAATACCCAAAACTTGACAAAAATACCAAAAAATTGCTAAAAATTCCAATTCGATTAATCACCGATTAATCCCGCCTAAAACGATTACAAGCTACAAGGTGGTCGACCGGCGGTTAGCGATTCGCGATTTTTGCAACATTGCTTTCCATATTGTTGCTTACTTTTTACTAATTTTTACACGCTCTTCAATGTATATATTTTTGTTCTTCAATTTCTTAAATCTCTGTAATGATCGGAAAATAAAATAATAACTGAAGAAAAAAAAAGTTATTTATCTTGCACATCACCAATCAATATTCAAGCTAGATGCATAACAGAAAAACACACCAAAATTCTAGTACAGTAGTAGTAAATTTGGTACTGAATAGGAAACGACTAAAGTCCATAGATCCTGAAGTTTTTCATGCTAAAATCTCATCTAGTAAAGTCCACTGAATTTTTGCACAGAGGGCACGATGTGTTCCTTGAGAGCCACTCATCCACACACTGCGACACAAAAAAAGACAGCAACGATATGTTAGATAACCCGATAATACACATATACAGTACCACTATAAGCACAGCATACACAGTTAGTGTCGTACGTACGAAAATAAATAGTGCTGTAGATAATAGCAGAGTAGATAGTTCTTACAGCTTTATGAAATTTATGCAGACAAGGAAGATGTCGAATCTTTTCACCAATGGTTGGAGTTTCAAGACAAATCAAACATTCAAGACTATTTTCATCCTGAACGATGCACAGCAAATAATAGTGGTTTTAGTTAATAATCTGGTAAATTAACTAGCACTCCCTAGAATTTGCATACAAGGTAGTCGTGGCTTACCAGAACCATTGACTCTGGCAAGCTATTAATCTGTGCATGAGTAGCACCTCGTCTATAAATGTCCTCATCAAGAGCCAACAACATTTCATAATCGTTCCTGGCCACAAAGAAGTAGGTATTAAGATAAATGTATTGGCTATTACTACATGTACCGTGATAGTCTGACTCTTGCCAGTTTTGACCCATTACCCAACCCGCCCATTTTTCTACAAGCACATCAAACATTCTTACTCGTTAAATTCACGGTTCACTTGTACGCGTTCATTGCGCCTTCTCCTTTCATTTTCCTCTCTCTGTAATGAGAAAAAGTGGCATTAGTTTCTAAGCTATATACTGTTCGCTTATTCTAACACAAAAAGATATAGCAAATGTAGGAAAAACAAGAACCTCGAGCTCCTCGATATATAATTGCTGTTGTAATTGTTGAGCATAATTTTCATCTTCTTCCATCTGAACGGCTCGAACATTTAAATCTTCATTATTACCATTTTCAACTTCTTCCATCTGAACGGCTCGAACAGTTAAATCTTCTTTATTACCATTTTCATCTTCTTCCATCTGAACGGCTCGAACAGTTAAATCTTCTTTATTACCATTTTCATCTTCTTCCATCTGAACGGCTCGAACAGTTAAATCTTCTTTATTACCATTTTCATCTTCTTCCATCTGAACGGCTCGAACAGTTAAATCTTCTTTATTACCATTTTCATCTTCTTCCGTCTGAACGGCTCGAACAGTTAAATATTCTTTATTACCATTTTCATCTTCTTCCATCTGAACGGCTTGAACAGTTAAATCTTCTTTATTACCATTTTCATCTTCTTCCATCTGAACGGCTCGAACAGTTAAATCTTCTTTATTACCATTTTCATCTTCTTCCATCTGAACGGCTCGAACAGTTAAATCTTCTTTATTACCATTTTCAACTTCTTCCATCTGAACGGCTCGAACAGTTAAATCTTCATTATTACCATTTTCATCTTCTTCCGTCTGAACGGCTCGAACAGTTAAATCTTCATTATTACCATGAATCTGTATATTGGGCTCTGTAACTGGATTCGAAGTGCTCGGCTCACTGAGGTTCTTGTTCCATGTACGTCTTGGCCTACTAAGGTTCTTACTCCGTTTTGATCTTGGAATTGAAGGTTGACCATCATCTATACAAGAAATAGGACGTTTACCACGAGTTCTTGAGGTGGAAGATTCCGTTTGTCTATTAATGCTTAACTCGTCTGCATTAGGTATATCAGGCACGCATGAAGAGGCTCTCGGTGAGTCATCAAGATCTATAATCTCTATTCCGCTGTTATGATCTCTTTGAATCATCTTGATCTTCTGTAGATTCATGTCTCTTCTTTGCCTTTTTGATGGTGAAGTGGAAGGTTGCCCAACTGAGTCCTCTATGCATGATATTGTACGTTTACCACGATCTCGTAATGTGGAAGATTCCGTTTGTCCATCAATGCCCGACTCATTCATGTTAGGTAGATTACCCATACCCGAAGAGGTTTTCACTGAGTCAACAATATGTTTGATAGTATCTGTTTCGTTCTTAAGATCACTTTCTATTATCTCATTCTTATGCTGTTTATTGTCACTTTGTTTCCAATGGTTGTGCGTAGTCCTCCATCCGTTTGCATCTACAGCAAAATCCGTGCTACTTTCAGCCGGATCCTTATGAATAGGCTCCCTGCACGTAATATCCCAATAAAGGTAAATCTAACAATCAAAGTCGGTATAAGATAGCTTTCTGTAAAAAAGTATATAAGTTGCTACTTTATGCAAAATATTAACTTTTGTAATAACCATCAACATACGGACTAATTATAGAGAAAAAGGTAAGATGGTAGAAAGTAAATGTTATGCACTACGATACCTCTGAGACAAATGGGAGCTTCCTGCATTAGCCTCTTCAGATGAAAATTCGCAAGATATTTCCTTTCCTTCGGGTCTACATGAATCTTTATCTTCAGCTACCAGATCCTTAATATCAACTATACTCGATCCACCATCAGATGGCACTGTGCTAGAACCACTCGCTTCTTCTTTCATGACACTACCATTCTCACACTTCACACCCAACTTTTCAGATTTTTCTATATTAAGCGGAGGTACACATTCATTTTGCACCAGCTTTTTCCTCCTGTATACATTAAGAACGTCAACACCTTTTCCACTGTCAAATGTTGGACCATTTCTAGGGATGTTCTCTACTTTCGATGATTTGCTTGATCCATCTGAAGAAACTATTTCAGGTAGATTAGCGAGCGGCAATACACCCTTTTCAGATTCACCATACCCATTGACTCTCTGAGTTAACTTTTGAACTTCGGTATTAGGCAAAGCTTTTCCTTTGTCATTGCTGTCATTTTCTATACTAGGTTTACTCTTCCTAAAATAAGTCAAAACTGAGGACTCATTGCAACTGGTAGGGCTACTAATTAATCTCTTGATGCCGTTATATATGGTTGATATCTTTTTCGGGATGGATTGCTTGTTGATGGAACCATCATTTCGCCCTACAATGTTATTGGGGTCCTTATTATGTTTCGTTGCTGCTAATCTATCAGGGGAGTCAGGAATCACAATCACTTGATTCATTTTTATACAATCGAAGGTCTGCATCACATCAAGAAAACTAATCAGCTATGCATTATTAACAAGTAACTAGTATATTATCAACATCGTCGTTTTTCCAAGTTCACGCTTATATGCTGATCTCGTGGCCAACACGAATAAGTTTTATTGATGATTGACACCTAAAACAGATACTCAAATCATATGTATAATAAAAGGGCACTAAATCTAATTATATCTACGCCGCTACAAGGGCTATGTGTATGTTCGTCAGCAAGCGTTGATAAGCGTTTTCAAACAATTAACTAGCAACAAGCATTTAGCATTTTGTACACAATGCTTGTTTGACAACGAGCAACTAGCATTCTTAATTTTTTTAATAACTCCAAATTAAAACGAGCAACTAGCATTCTTAATCTTTTTAATAACTAGCATTCTTAATTTACGAGCAACTAGCGTCTCCAATTAATATTGAAGAACATATAACTATGTTACTAAATCTTTTAACAAAACAAATATTTTCGACATACATAGCTATGGATGTTAAAGGTTTATGAAACAAGTGTAAATTTACACTCTTAAAAAACTAATGCACAATCCTAAAATATATAACTCAATATTATCATATAGATTAATAAGATCAAACTAAACATATATTCAAAACCTATGCATGCATGCAAATTGATACAAATAAAGCCAAAAACGTCAAATCTATGACAAAAAAAAAGTACAAAAAACAATGTTTCATAAAGTTAAGGATTATATACCTTAGAAAGTTGTGGTTAGAGTTCTGATCGTTTTTTTATGTAAATACATATAATCGGTTTTAGGGTTTATGATGTCTTAATGAAGAAGACGATGATAATGCGAAGAGTAAATAATAAGTTTGAAGTTTTATGTCAAATTTATTATCACGGTGAGCCGGTGAGGTGGTTTGGATTCGTAATAGGCTGGGCTTTTGGGTCATGGGTATGGCCCAAAATAGAGTTACAATTTTGTTAAAAGTTTGTGATAGACATGCCTTTTTTACACATCTTTAACGAAAAATTTATGTTCGAAGATATTTAAAGAATTGCATCATAATATTATATAATCTCAAATAAACGAATTAAATAATAGATTCAATTAAATCAAGGTCTCACAAACAAAATATTTCACGCGTATATAGACACAATCAGGAACGGAACCAGAGTGTGTCTCGGGTCAACAGATTTTTGTTGCGTAATGTTAAATTTGTTAAAAAACTTTTAATTTTGTTAGATTTGTATTAAATGCATCTGGTCCCTAAAAATTTTGTTTGTAACATTGTTTAGTTTACCTTAAGTGCACCTGATCGTTTTTCTCCTGGTTTCATCCCTAACACAATACAATCCACTAACCTTTCACTACTTACTAACGAATTCTCTCCTCCCGATCTCACTCGCCTTTTTCAAATCCACCGTTAACTAACGTGTCTTCATCATGTTCACATATCTTCCTTCCTCTTCAGATGTCCCACTAATTATATCAAAATTAAGAGCAAGTCTATGGATACTTTAGAGGCGGACGCCAGTGGCGGATCTATGAATTTAGATTAGGATATGCACATTTATATGTAAAAAAGTTCGCTATATTAGATGCTCGGGTTGGTTTTCGGGTCGGGTTTTCCGTGTCGCATTTTTCATGATTCGAATTATATATGTGCCATTATTTTGTTCATTTTATATTTTCGGAAACATGTAAAAAGGTCAAATTTCCAAGTAGATCAATTCCTCCCTTTATGATAAAAGTATTAAAAACAACAAGTACAAATATACATCTAGACTTTTTCCATGAAAATAACTAGCCAAAACTAATACCTTAACCTCTATAATTAATAAAAATGTCCAAAATTATACTCCAGCATACTACTTTTGAGTTAGTTGGACTTTAGGAAGTGAAATGCGCTCCAAATTAACATACTACTTTAACAGTACAACTACCCAATATATAAAGTAATAAAACCTACTAACTCCTTTTGACCATCTCTTCTTCTTCTTCCTAAACATCCTGCAGATAGATTAATCGAGTTCTTTTCTCATTTCTTCTTCAATTTTTTTTTCTCAAAATCTATGGTATGCACTAATATTTTTACATTATTTTTGAGGGTATGCACTCACAAATTTATAGTGTATTTTATACCAACTATTGTATACACAAAATTTTCTTACACTACTAAAAAATTTCACAGGGTATGCACATGCATACCCTGGCTACACTGTAGATCCGCCCCTGGCGGACGCATGTTACAGGTGATATATGAGAACCACCTTTGATGAAAAAAAAAACCTTTAGAACTTAGAAGCGATATAGAAGTATTTTATTTGAGACACACTTAGAATTTACATGTAAACCACCTTAGAACTAAGAATGTTAATTTGGATATCAAACTTTATTAAGATATCAATGGACTAATTTCTACCCTCCATCTACATTTGGTGTGTGTTTTTTTCCAGAAGATTGGTCCTTGGTATTAGGTGGTGTTTTATTAAATGTCTCTCAATAACATCTCAATCGGTGATGTGGCAGGTTGCATCACAGAAGTTTTGCAACCCTCTCAGCCACAGTACCTAACAGTCGCAGTGTAGTATAGGAAAGACTCGTGATTGATTGTTCTTTAGGGTAATAGTGAGGTAGGTTCAAATTGTATTACTAAAATCTAATGGTTGAGAGAAGAGCATTCTTTTGTTTATATATTTTTTAGGGAGAGAGAAGGAGAGGGAGAAAGAAAGGGGGAGGGTTATCTAAATACGCAGGAGAGTTAATCTAATAATTAACACTTTTTCAATATCCAATAATCTCCCCTAAGGGTTGATTATTGTGAGACCCCCAGAATCAGGCATGGAACAACTAGGCAACAAGGGGGTAACACGTCATGGTACAGGTAACAATGAATTATAAATGACTCAAAAATGACGTAATAAAAGACATATTTATTACACCACGATATATCAGAATTTTAAAGCATAGGCCCCACAAGTTTTAAAACATAACAAAGTACCATTACATCATGGTTTTAAAGTTTTATTGATAACAAAAGATAAGCGGAAGATTTTAACAACTTTTATTATATCAAAAGCATAAGCACAACACATAACTCCCAAGCTGCCAACATCCTGCGGGATCCCATCCTAGCATATTAAGCATTATTACCTGAGATTAAAACATGTAAATCCGTCAACAAAAAGTTGAGTGATATTCATAGGTTTAGTGTCACACCCCAACATGGCGAAATATGGGGCGCGACAGATGTATATCATCACAACATGGCGTGTATATAGAGATAAATAAATGAAATAGAAATGTCATAAAATGGTGACACAAATGTCATGACAATATCTCCACAAAATGCAGGAGTCTAGGCAAGTAGGTAACAGTCCTACCTCTTACCCAAGACAAACATTTACCACAAACAAAACATCATAAAGGTGTCCACAAGGTATCACTTATTCAAAACACATATAAATAAACTAAGAAGGAACGGGGATCTCCTTCTAAATGTATTCCTACGCGACTCCAATCCTAGCCACATATTTTCTCACGCTTAACCACTTTATCACCTGAAAGATACACTAAAACACGTCAACATAATGTTGGTGAGAGTCATAGGTTTAGACTCCAACCGAAAATAGATTATAATAAGCTGTGAACAACCATAAACCACTAAACATATGGACAATGTGCTACAAGTATGCATTAACAACTAACATTCAAGATCAATCATACCAAACCAAATCCAAGGCTCCCAGCCTTACCAAACACCATGGTACCATAGGCGCCCATACACCTATGTACCAATCTCAAGGCCCCGCCTTGTCATTATCCATTGGTCCCATAGATGCTCACACATCTATGTACCTCCCCAAGGCCCCGCCTTGTCAACATCCCCTTGGTACCAAGTCAAACCACAATAACTGAGACGGTACGTGTCCCCCGATCCAAATCATAAACACAATCAAGAATCACATAGCAGTTAATCACATAAGTGCACACATAAGTCAATCACAAACCATAAAAACATTCACAACATTAGTTACAAAACCATACAGTGTCTCTTCCATCCCATCTGGAAGTGAAAATCTTTAAAAGATATGGGACTATGAAACTCACCTGATTGAGCTTCTCCAAAAATCCGCGCACTAGCAAAAAGCTAACAAACAAAAGCACACAATCAAAACATGAACCAAACACTAAGATGGCTCATCAACCCATGATGGACATCTAACATTCTCCCGTATATATACCTCATTTATATGCTCTAAGCATCTCATTACACCCCTCTATAAATCTCTTAACTTAGTTTACTTCATAACCCGTCTTGTTAAAATTTTACCCAAAACAGTCCCGGTTTTTAGGTCTCCAAACTATAAGCCAAACGTCCACCTAACCATTCCCATGATCTCTGTAAAGGAAACCTTATGCCCTTACATATGTTAGCTAACTCCTCCCCTTTGCCCCAACCTTAAATCACTGTTAAGGCCCCGATATATATATATATTTACTTTTGTCTATCCGGATTTTACTGATTTTGAACATACAAAAAGTTTGTTATGATTAGGGGGTCTTACCCTAACCCAATTTCTTAGCCCCACCCCTGGTCTCTTATTTAATATATAAACCAACTCCCATGCCCATTAGAGGGTTCAAATGTACATCTAAGTACCTCAATCACCTTAAAACATTAAATTAAACCCGATTGATTTCAAAACTGTTTTGACCTTCGACTGTTGTAACCTGTTTTTGACCCACCTCCCGACCTCCAATTTAGTTCTAGTTTCTTGCATTTGAAAGCCAACTCAATTACTTTTCCAGGGTCATAAGATTAGAAAATTAAAAGTTTGTAAAACTCTATATATGATCAAAACAATGACCCAAAAATTCTGCCCAGTTTTTAAAAACGAATTTAACATAATTAACCAAATAATTACCCTCATCATGTTTAATCATTAACCCTAATTAATATAATCATTATAATATCATATATATACAGATTTTAATTCAAACCTAACCTAAATCCATCATAAGATGATTGAGAAAGAATTAAAACACTTTAATTAAAAAGGGTTATAAAGATTTACCTTTGATTTATGAGAGCCCCCAAAATTATGAAGAAACCCTAATTTTTATGAGGTGACCGTCGGTTTTTAATAAATCCCCAGGGATTATGAGAGTTTTGATCTACTTAAAATCCTTATATAGTTTTTCCAAGACTCCTAGCCCAATACAACCCATTTTCCTTTTTCCTTTTTTTTCCTTCTTTTTATTCGGCCTAAACCGACTATAACCTATATTTTATTATTATTTTTCTTTTTATTACTTATTATTATGTTATTAACAATACCTTAATTTACCTTAATTTATTTCAGCTCCTAAAACCTCCAAAACCTCAAAACTGTAAAACTAGTCAAATTTACGCGTATACCGTAAAAAAACGTAAAATATACAGTTTTAAAAAAAATCTTAAATTTTGAAATAAACTTTATAACTAAGTCCTAAATGACTTAAAACCATCCCGAAAAATACTCACATGACTAAACACCTTACCCGAGACCTCTAAATGCTAAACCCCAAATCCTAAAAAAAATACAATTTACTATAATACTTATACGTATACGTAAACACCAAAATAACACCATTTCATTTCATAGTCACTAATTGTGAGCTCATGAACATGAAATAACCGTTCCTCGATTTACTTATGAGTACTTTATACCCATAAACGATATCCACACCAACCTCGTTCACGCAAAATAACATGTAAACACGCAAATCACATAGTCACACATAAATTAACCTTAAAATAAGACCAAGTGACGAACCTCAAAACCACGGTTGTCACATCACTCCCTCCTAATAGAAATCTCGTCCCAAGATTTACTCCTTAGGATCGTCATTATCAATTAGCCGAGGATACTTTCTCCTCATAAATCCTTCCCGTTCCCACGTGAACTCTAGTCCACGTTCCAAATTCCATCTACCCATAAATACGATATATTACCCTTTTTATCCAACGTCCTAGCTTCATGACCCAAAATCTCTATCGGCTCTTCGATAAAACGAAGACTCGTATCCATACTAATATCATCTAACGGTACTTGCAAGTCAGTTCTTGCTAAGCATTTCCTCAAGTTTGATACATGAAATACGTCATGCACACTACTCAATTCCTCCGGTAATCTCAACCTATACGCCACTAGCCCAATCCTTTCAAGGATTTCAAATGGACCCACAAATCTAGGTGTTAACTTCCCTTTTCTTTCCAAGCCGCATCACCCCTTTCCATGGTGAAACCTTTAGCATAACTTTATCTCAAATCTCAACGGCTTACGCCTCTTGTCCGCATAGCTCTCTTGTCGGTTCTTTGCTATTTTCAACCTCTACTTAGTCACTGCCACCACCTCCATAGTTTTTTGATCCACCTCCGGTCCAATACGTTGGCCGCTTCTAACTTCATCCCACTGTAACGGTGATCCACCTCATCTCCTATGAATTAACTCCAGCAGTTTCTACTACAATTCCTATCACCATACCTAACGGCTTCTATCCTCTACGGATTTTCCATCATTCGGAAGTTCTCCCAACCTTAAACACATCCAATGGTATATGCAGGATTGCATAACCAAAAGCTTCCCATAATATTCACAAGAAACATGTCATAACCACCACCTCATCCTTGCTTTCCCATGCTCGGCACCAAGTAACTAACCATCCTTCATACTAACATGTGTTACACCTTTTCTCTAGGTGGACGTTCCATTGTTCGTGACTACTAACCTCTTGCTCTAACGGTTTCTCTTCAATATCACCCCACTATCTTCACAACCTCTTGCTCCCTCGAATCATTCTTCCTCAATACTACTTTCCGCTTGTCTCTCCATAATCTTAATTTCCATACCATCTTATATCCCGTCTTCAGCCTATAATTTAGGTGTTTCCTCCTTTATTCCTTACATCCTCATCAATGGGGAATATGCCCCTCTCACCGGTGACTCACTCTTTGTAGGAGAATTCTTCCTAATATAATGCGTTCTCCAACTATCTCCAAATCTCACGCCAATTCTCTAGGCGTCTTTCTCAATTACCCCTATAGTATGCTCATACCAAACATTAGTCTATCAACAGTATACTACGCTTGCTTCCCATCGTTTCTTCCCTTGCCATAATCCTTCATAAGGCATTCCATACATATTAGGCTAACTTTTACGCAAAACCCTCTATTCCATCACATCCGTACGCAATCCTTCCAACTTCTCAACTACGTGACTTCTCATTCCTCTTGAAATATGAGATAAATTAGTCAGTCTATCGACTATCACCCAACTCTCGTCGTACTTATTCCTCCACCCCATTATGTATCCCTTTCACCAACTTCGTCCTTACATCGCCCTTTCTAAGCTACTCCTATCTATGTAGGAAGTATAGTCTACGTCCCTTTTCTCCATATGATTGTCCAAGCCACGCAACATACATGTTGACGCGTTCTCTGCTTTAGACAACTCAACTCGTGCAACCTACATCCTTCATCCAAACCACCCTAATACGTCATCCATATAGTTCAAGTTCGTCTCAGCTTCACTTCAATCTTCTTAATCAACCATGCTTGCCTTTCCCAGATGGTACTTGGCCTTGCAATTTTCTTTCATCACTTAACTTCACCCATCACCTTTTCCAAATGTTCAATCAAGATGATTAAATATGTGTTGGAGACGTTCATGATCTGTAGAGATCATTCTCTACGTCTCGTACCCCAAATGCCTCTAGCATTCTAGGTAGATATAACAATCCAGCTCCACTAACTAAGTCTATCTAGTTCTTCCAAATCTTTAGTTCCCACAACGTATAAACAACCGCCTTTCTTTGTCGTTCTCGTATACATCCAAACCCTTGCTCCATGTATCGTCAAGCTTCGCGAATTCATCCAGTCCTTCCGATAATTCCAAGATCTGCTTATTATCCAATCCACCTCTTCAGCCTCCAAAACGCTTCCTCACCCTTCTTCACTTTGCCCCTTGTTGGTTCCACGATATGCCATCATCTCTGACTACTCGTCCTGGCCAACTTAATCCTAAAACTCACACTTGAAAATCTCACGTATAATTCCCTTTCCTAACAAATCCAAAACCAACTCATAATTCGCCTCACTCTCCTTCTTAGATTTGAGTAGATCAAGATGTCGTCGATGCTCCCGATGACAACTCGTTTATATATTGTCATGCACCCCCGGTTCATTGACTCCATGAAAACTTCTAGCGCCTCGGCGAAGCCAAAATCATAACCGTAAACCCAAAGCGTTCATACAACATCCTTAGCAGTTTCAACTACGTCCTCCTTGCACCCTCTCTTAGAAGCAATACGAATAAATTTATACCTCGTTCTACTCGCGAAAATCTACACGTATTCTAAAAGACCAATACTTCCTCTTATCAGACCACTCAACCGCTTTTCACAACCAATCTACTACTAAGCAACTCAAATTTTTACCTTGCATCCGTTGCAATTTCTAACAACTCTTGCTCTTAAAATCATTCAAGCAACAATTTCCTTGGAAAGGCACTAACTACAACTCCTCTCACTTCTCCTACTTGCTCTATTTATGGTTCTACCTCCCAGTAATAGGAAAACCTACTAAATCTCAGGAAATTTTCGGAAAACTTACATGCCTTACGAACAATCACAAATACCTTTGAGGTATTATATCCCCTTCCAGCACTCTCTATGGCGCGTTACTTGTGCCAATATCCATACATTATATAAATCTCTATTCATCTCCCTTTGGCACTCCTAAGAGACCTCGTGACCATATTAGTTCGTCTACGAACTTTTAACTCTTTCATCCCCACTAACGGCATTCCGACCATTCTCTCAGAGCCACCTACTTAATCGTGTAGGCGCGACTAAGTCTTTCATATGTCTACCTCAACGCTCCCAATCAATACGAACCCAAAACTACATCCTGAATCCACTAGATACGATCAACGAATCAAACCCACGGATAACTAACGACATTTCACGTGAACGAGTTAAAACAAGTAAAAAAACTACGAGACTAAAAAGAAAACTCAAACCCAAAACATGTATCAATTCAAAATGACCCATGACAACGAAAAATGATCCAAGAAACACCCAATGGAAACAAAAGCATATTACGCCCCAAGATATATAATTTAAACCTTGCACAAAATCGAGTTTTCCCAGAAGAATATTTTTCTTTACCTTTCCACATCTATGTGACTCAAACAATCTACAAACAACCTTCTAGACGATCTCAAAACTCAACTCAAAGACTAGGTATCCCGTGCATCCCAAATCATAAAAAAACTACTATTCAAAACTCAACCTTGAACCCGTCACTTGTACCAAAATTTCGATCAAGCTACTGACACCCCATGACTATACATACCAAATATTTGAGAAGTACATTCCGAGTACATAATCTTAGGCTTTTGAATCACCCAAAAAGTTTTAAAAACGAACAAGTTATGACCAAAACAGTTTTATACTAGTTGTTTTTAAAAAAAACTAAAGAATCCTCTTAGTAATTAACGTAATCCTTTTTAAATGAAAAGAAATAAATGCATGTGAAATTTTCATGAACTTTGTTTAGTCTTGCATAAATAATTATAAATGACGTATATTGATTAAGCTCACTTATATAAAGTATTTAAGTAGAAAGAAATTTTATTTTCGCTTTATTTTAAAGAAAGTCTTTTAGAATTTGAAATAAATAAGTGTTGATTAAAAAAAATCTTATGTTACATCTTGTTTCAAACACGACTCCAACACCTTACCCTTATTTTACCGAATACAACCAACTATCTAACTCTATAGTAGATTTCCAAGTCCCTTTTTTTCAATATATACCGACCAAAAGAAATGTAAGACCCAACACAAAAGATTTCATTATCTCAAAAGAAATCCCAAGTTATTTCAATAGACTTAAAACCAAGAACACCATTTTAAAACGTACACGTGAAATACGAAACTCAAAGAATACGCTACAACGGAGGTTTAATATAAAAAAAAGCGAGCTAACCACCCTCCTAAGGATACAATCGATAATAGTAGGGGATCATACATATATAGGCATATTATGATACATATACTCAAATCCGTCCAACATCTACTATACAAGCATGTATTAATCCTCTTTCATGCAATCATACTTAGGAATCCGAAGTTGTGGTACCTGTATAACTATGTTGGCCACCATACTTATACAATTACCCTTTCCGCAATGCACTCCCTCCTATGATGACACTTATAAGTATCAATACAACACATAACACATACATCCATCAACTCACCTAAGCACATAGCCACATAAACAATAAGGTCCAAAACTCCTACTAGTAAAATAACATAATCAAACTCTTGGAATACACAAATCCATAGTTTAGGTAAAACAACATAGACAAAATTCAAAACGAAAACATAATCAATTATAAGTCATGTCGCCCATCAGAGTGGAACAACTTATAATCCTTCCTATCCACCTACCCTAGTAACTCGAACCACCACATGATTCTTAGGGAACATGACTTAAACATCAAAAGAAAAATACTATACCTCAGGTACATAAAATAACCCTTCGCGGGTTGGTAAGAAGTCAGTCTTGTTTGGTAAGACGAATTCAACAAAAGACAAAAACTACCATATACCAAATTATGTACTATGATGTACAATTTAAGCAAAATACAACAATGACTAGCATGGACGATTATGGTTCAACCCACACTAGTCACAACCCGGAAAGAAAATAACATGTGGCTAAGTATGAACCATAATAGTCGTAACTTAACAAACATTGCAATAAATAAAAACCAATAACATCCAGAAAACTTTTTAATGCACAGATACTCCTATGACGCCTATATGCAGGGACCCTTAAGCTATAGACTAGGCTACTAGACTAGGCAACCTAATTCTCTATAACCATTGTCTCTAATACCATTCTGTCACACCCCAACATGGCGGAATATGGGACGCGACGTATGTATATCATCACAACATGGCGTGTCTATAGAGATAACTAAATGAAATGGAAATGTCATAAAATGGTGACACAAATGTCATGACAATACCTCCACAAAATGCAGGAGTCTAGGCAAGTAGGTAACAGTCCTACCTCTTACCCAAGACAAACAATTACCACAAACAAAACATCATAAAGGTGTCCACAAGGTATCACTTATTCAAAACACATAGAAATAAACTAAGAAGGAATGGGGATCTCCTTCTAAATGCATTCCTACGCGACTCCAATCCTAGCCACATATGTTCTCACGCTTAACCACTTTATCACCTGAAAGAGACACTAAAACACGTCAACATAATGTTGGTGAGAGTCATAGGTTTAGACTCCAACCGAAAATAGATTATAATAAGTTGTGAACAACCATAAACCACTAAACATATGGACAATGTGCTACAAGTATGCATTAACAACTAACATTCAAGATCAATCATTCCAAACCAAATCCAAGGCTCCCAGCCTTACCAAACACCATGGTACCATAGGCGCCCATACACCTATGTACCAATCCCAAGGCCCCGCCTTGTCATTATCCTTTGGTCCCATAGATGCTCACACATCTATGTACCTTCCCAAGGCCCCGCCTTGTCAACATCCCCTTGGTACCAAGTCAAACCACAATAACTGAGACGGTACGTGTCCCCCGATCCAAATCATAAACACAATCAAGAATCACATAGTAGTTAATCATATAAGTGCACACATAAGTCCATCACAAACCATAAAAAAATTCACAACATTAGTTACAAAACCATACAGTGTCTCTTCCATCCCATCTGGAAGTGAAAATCATTAAAAGATATGGGACTATGAAACTCACCTGATTGAGCTTCTCCAAAAATCCGCGCACTAGCAAAAAGCTAACAAACAAAATCACACAATCAAAACATGAACCAAACACTAGGATAGCTCATCAACCCATGATGGACATCTAACATTCTCCAATATATATATATATACCTCATTTATATACTCTAAGCATCTCATTACACCCCTCTATAAAGCCCTTAACTTAGTTTACTTCATAACCCGTCTCGTTAACATTTTACCCAAAATAGTCCCGGTTTTTAGGTCTCCAAACTATAAGCCAAACGCCCACCTAACCATACCCATGATCTCTGTAAAGGAAACCCTATGCCCTTACATATGTTAGATAACTCCTCCCCTTTGCCCCAACCTTA
This sequence comes from Glebionis coronaria, assembly GCA_025667525.1. Lineage (NCBI taxonomy): Eukaryota > Viridiplantae > Streptophyta > Magnoliopsida > Asterales > Asteraceae > Glebionis > Glebionis coronaria. The sequence continues at coordinate 577,977,891 of CM046878.1, forward strand.
AAGCTACTGTTAAGGTTCCGATATATATATATATACTCTTGTCTATCCGGATTTTACTGATTTTGAACATACAAAAAGTTTGTTATGATTAGGGGGTCTTACCCTAACCCATTTTCTCAGCCCCACCCCTGGTCTCTTATTTAATATATAAACCAACTCCCATGCCCATTAGAGGGTTAAAATGTACATCTAAGTACCTCAATCACCTTAAAATATTAAATTAAATCTGACTGATTTCAAAACTATTTTGACCTCCGACTGTTGTAACCTGTTTTTGACCCACCTCCCGACCTCCAATTTAGTTCTAGTTTCTTGCATTTGAAATCCAACTCAATTACCTTTCGAGGGACATAAGATTAGAAAATTAAAAGTTTGTAAAACTCTATATATGATCAAAACAATGATCCAAAAATTCTACCTAGTTTTTAAAAACGAATTTAACATAATTAACCAAATTAATTACCCTTATCATGTTTAATCATTAACTCTAATTAATCTAATCATTATAATATCATATATACACAGATTTTAATTCAAACCCTAACCTAAATCCATCATAAGATGATTGAGAAAGAATTAAAACACTTTAATTAAAAAGGGTTATAAAGATTTACCTTTGATTTATGAGAACCCCCAAATTTATGAAGAAACCCTAATTTTTATGAGGTGACCGTCGGTTTTTAATAAATCTCCAGGGATTATGAGAGTTTTGATCTACTTAAAATCCTTATATAGTTTTTCCAAGACTCCTAGCCCAATACAACCCACTTTCCTTTTTCTTTTTTTTTCCTTCTTTTTATTCGGCCTAAACCGACTATAACCTATATGTTTTTTTAGGATTCGGCCTAAACCGACTATAACCTATATTTTTTTTCTTATTATTATGTTATTAACAATACCTTATTTTACCTTAATTTATTTCAGCTCCTAAAACCTCCAAAACCTCAAAACCGTAAAACTAGTCAAATTTACCCGTATACCGTAAAAAACGTAAAATATACAGTTTTAAAAAAATCTTAAATTTTGAAATAAACTTTATAACTAAGTCCTAAATGACTTAAAATCATCCCGAAAAATACTCACATGACTAAACACCTTACCCGAGACCTCTAAATGCTAAACCCCAAATCCTAAAAAAAATACAATTTACTATAATACTTATACGTATACGTAAACACCAAAATAACACCATTTCATTTCATAGTCACTAATTGTAAGCTCATGAACATGAAATAACCGTTCCTCGATTTACTTATGAGTACTTTATACCCATAAACGATATCCACACCAACCTCATTCACGCAAAATAACATGTAAACACGCAAATCACATAGTCACACATAAATTAACCTTAAAATAAGACCAAGTGACGAACCTCAAAACCACGGTTGTCACATTTAGTTAGCTAAGTAATGGAACACAAGTATAAGTTGTAAAACAAGTAATGGGGGGATGACTATGTACATTATCCAGAGTCATGATGTATATTATTGCTATTTAGCTAATGACACCGAAGCTTAACAAAAGGTAAGTCCCCCTTGTGAGTGTTCAGCCTAAATACTCAAGTATAAACAAATTTAATGCGTCAAGGTAATACAGGACGGGGATTGTCAATGCCGATTTATCCATCCACAACATTCGCGCTTGCAAACTGTGAATTATTAACGGTTCATGATATTGAGGGGAAACTTAGTGGCTATAGAAACTAAAAACAATAATATATTGTATTCATCTGGTAGCATACAGTTCAGGATAACATACAGTTCAGGATAGCATAGAGTTTAAAAGATTGTGTTCCAACATGAAAATCTCACCCCGCGTTTTAGAAACATTTTATAAATAGTAAAAGGGGCTATGAACTCACTTGATACAATCGTCACAAACGTCAATCGGAAACAAACGTCAACCACTGATACACGATCACACGAGACCTAATGATGACAAAACGCGTCTTAGGCTCGGTACGAGAAATAAATCATATATATGCGAATAGTGTATTTTAATATATATCTTAGGCATTGTATAAGTTTTATAAAACTTTTAAATAAACATTTATCATTTTAAAAGTGTTATCCCTTTTTGATAATATAAGCAATTCTTATGTTTTATTCATATGGTTTGATTTTGGTAATTTACCGACATGCTCTACTTACTAGGTCGTTTCTCCTAAACTATAAATTATCTAAATGAATTATTTATATTAAAATGACTTTAATATTACTATACTGATCCTAAGTTCATTAGCCCTCATATCATATTTAACATAGCTCAAATCTTTTTTTTATCACTAGAAGTATGAGATGCGTTTTACATTCAATTACAGTTTACCAGTTTTGGCCGCCATTTTCAAACCGTATAGAATTGAAAAACCACCCAATGCACACTGATTCTATATGATTATATCTACAACTTTTAGTTTTGCATATTTAGAGGTTGGTATACAAAATTTATGAGAAAACAGCCCTGTAAAACAGTAGGTTAGATTTGAACACATTTTTGTATTTTGGCCATATCTCACTATTCGGAAATCGTCACAAGACACGCCACCCGGCCAAACTATCACAAAACACCAGCCTATCATCCTAAACTATTTTCAAATGTCAATACCTACTGTATATCTCAGAATACCCATGTTTTACTACTGATATAAAAACAAGTCCCAATATCTTAATACAAAACAAGCTTATTAGTGTTAAAAAAAATGTCTAGTCTTTTATACAATGCCTTAAACATATAGAATAATATATATTTATCATCAATATACAAGTTATTAATACAGATTACTTATAAAAAATGTCTAGTCTTTTACTAGTTAAATTAATAAAAAATACACTTGGTTAATTTATTTATAAAACTTATTTGGTATAAATGATTTAACTATTAATTAAATAACCCATTGTTTTTAATCTTTCAAACGCGTACCCAAAACCCGTGTCAAAACCTTCTCGAGACACTCATGTCTCGGGTCAAGCCCAAACCGAGGCCCAACAGTACACGGTTGTGGCCCATTTGCTGTGGTCAAATAAACGGCAGCCACCGGCCTTGTGCCGGTTGCCACCGTTGGCCAGAAGGGTCCCAAGGTTCACACTGCTTGGTTCAATATAACCCCTGCCTAGTTTTAGGTTCCTACTATTTGTGTCGAGTTCCCACTGTCTGTGTCGAGTTCCCACTGTTTTTACACTAAGACCCACCGAGAGTCTAACACTCTCGGTTGCCACTGAATCACAACAAAGACTACCTGTGGTTCCCACTACCATCAACAAACACCCCCTGGAAACCCCCTGTTTTTTCCACCGTTATAAACCAAACACCCCTGTTTGGTCTTTGGTGGCTGTCGTCCCAAACAAAGCCATCCCACACCCCCTGGTGGGTCGTAACTGGCTCAAAACAACCACACCGAGACCCCCTGTTGGTCTCGGTTCGCGTGTAACAGTAAAACCCACTCAATTCGATAATAAAAGGGTTTTTATATCATGATTTCAATTTACAAATTCGTGTGTCTAGGTCTAGGCTTACTGTTTCGTAGTCCATAGACGAATTAAAGAAGAAGAGGAATTACCGATAGAGGATTGAGGAATGCAGGACGAACACACAAAATCAAACCCGTTTTTTTTCTTGTTCTTGCTTCTAGCCGGCGGCACCCTAACCCACACAATGAAAACCCTAATTTGTTTACTGTTTTTGTGACAAAGGGATGGGGTTACCCCCGTTTGTTTTCCTTTTGAGAGTGGGCCGAGCTCCAAATCCCAAAATTCTTTTCTTTGCTTTTCTTTTAAAACCGCCGGCCCACCAATTATAGTGTGGTTTTACTTTATAATTCGCTTTAATCTTTCCGTGATTTAATTAAGATCCGTGCTTCGTGATGGTGTATTAATACTTGAATAACTAATATTAATTATTTTTATGTATAATTAATACATCACGTTTTAAATAAAACTGAGACTGTGTATAATTAATGTTCTTGGATTTTAAATGAGGGTTTTACAACTCTTTTCCTCTAAAAAAATAATTCGTCCTCGAATTAAAGACATGATAATGCAGCGGTTTTACAGTATCAGCTCACGAGTGGATACATGAATATTATAATTTCTAAGTACCAAGAATAATTCATATAAGAAGTGTATGAATTGCAAGTATAAACATAAACCATCATCACCGTTGCACTAATGATCCTATCTTTTGGGCAAAATATATGCAATTACCAAACATAAAAAGTCTAACACAATAGATGCATCATCGTTATATATGTTTCTAAATGCAGTGTTGACCCAATATAAAATATATAGTACCAAATACCCCTCTTGGATGATTCTGCCCTGATGTACTCAAAAAATGATTTGATCCTGGCCTAAAGAACAATAGTACTAACAACAATAACATACCAACAACAACAACGTAGAAAACAATAATAACAACTATTATAATTACATCAATACAATATTTTCTAATAACCACGAAATATAAATGAGGTCAATAACACACTGAAGGTACCATCATACAAATCAATTATTTAATATTAATATCTAATACGACCTATTTAAAAAAATAAAACATAATTTTTAGGGTTTTTTTAATAAACAAATTGATAAACATTTAATAACAATAACCAACGATTAAACATATATTGATTTGATATACGAATAGTAATTATATATATTTTCATCAATTATGCATTCACGCTTAACATAACTTTTTTACACTATAATAGATCTATGAGAATGATAACAATGATAATCAAGTATGGTATAAATTACTAAAACTTAAAATCGAAATAACAAATACCTTATTGTGTGTGGTGTTACTCGAGCGATATGTTTTTTTAATGTGTGTAGGTGTGTGTTTTTTGGGGCTAAGAATCGGTTTATGCTAAAGATAAGACAAATATAATAATCACATAGTTTTTAATACAACATCCGTTTTTAAAATAAAATGTGTTTCTACTTTTTTTTTATTATATATAGATTATTGATATGTATTACATAAAAAAATTATTAACATTTATTTCAAAACATAAATTGTTTTACACTAAAAATTATTACCATAAAAATATCAAAATACTACTACTCCGTACTTTAACGAGACAATATTAATACTTTTATCCGTGACTTTATATGTTCATATTTAATCGCTTTTGTGTACCAAAAGTTTTCACGCGTAAAACTCGACTCTTATAAAAAGTGCAATCATATGTTTGTTAAGGCCCCGTGTTTACGCGTGTTAATAAACCAATGTTTTAAAAACCGGGTTGACCCGGCCTGTTGAACCCATTGAACCGTGAACCGGCTCGGAGACCGGGCCAGATGCGGTCGGGTTTTTTCTTGTTTGAGAACCGGATTGAACCGCCGGTTTTTCGTTGAACCGGGTTGACCCAGTTTGATTAACCCGACCGGGTCATGATTTTTTATAAAAAAAATATTTCAAAAACGTTTTTTCTATAAATATTTTTAAGTTTTAAAGATATATATTGAAGTAATGATTATTAGTTTTAGTTAAAATAAAGTTAAATTAACTTAAAACGTTTAGTAATATGGTTTTATTATAATCTATTACAAACTATAAGCATAAATTAATCAGTGTTTCAAAACAAGGTCTACAATGACGATTAATCGCAGATTAATCACCACAAGGCCCTATAACTTGTCGATTAATGAAAAGGCGATTAACGGTGGTCAATTGTGGTCAACAATGGTCAAGGGAAGTCAAACTTGCCAAAAACTTGCAATTTTTGCTGAAAATACCGAAAACTCGTTGTAAACATGTGTTTATCACTTACATTAACTATTTATATGTATGATAAGTTGTATTTTAAGAAGAATATTGCCTAAAATAACTAAAACTCGTTAGAAATACCCAAAACTTGTCGAAACTACCAAAAATTTGCTAGAAATTCCAATCCGATTAATCGTCGATTAATACCGCCTAGAACGATTACAAGCTATAAGGTGGTCGACCGGCCGACTAGCGATTCGCGATTTTTGCAACATTGAAATTAATTATTATTTCAAATTTTTACAATAATGTTTTAAATATAAAATTTAAAACGAAAGTTAGTAAGTAAAAAATAAATACTACACATTAAAAATATAAAAAATATATGCATATATAAAAAACCGAGTTGACCCAGCAGTTGAATCAGTTGAACCGATTAAACCGTAAACCGATCTTTGGTTTACAATGGGCTAAAACCACTCTCACTATATAAAAATTTCATACCTTAAGTCACAAGCCACCAAATCTCAAACAATATAAAAAAAATTAAAAAAACCCATTCCCACTTCATCTTCTCCAACAAAACCAAAACCCTAACCCTAGAAACCCTAAAAAAAACCCTAATCCAATGGAACCCTCACAAACCCCCCAAGAACCCAACAAGCCCTCCAAGAAAGACCTCGCCAAAGCCGAAAAGCTCCGCCGCCGTCAAGAAGCAGCAGCCGCGGCGGCGGCCGCCGCCGCCGTCACGGCCGTCACTCTCGACACCCCAGACCCACTCTCCGCCCACTACGGCGAAATACCCATCAAGGATCTCCAGTCACCAGCTTCTGAAATGGAGGGTGAGAAGAAATGGAACCAGGTTAAGTCTTTAGTGAAGGAGATGGAAGGGGAGAGGGTTTTGGTGAGAGGGCGGGTTTTCGCGATACGGGCCGTTGCGAAAAAGATGTGCTTTTTGACTGTTAGGGAGATGGGGGCGACTGTGCAGTGTGTTTTGAGTGTGGCTGAGGGGCTTGTCAGTGCTCAGATGGTTAAGTTTGCTGCTGGGTTGAGTAAGGAGTCGTTTGTCGATGTGGAAGGGGTTGTGAGTGTGCCGAATAGTCCCATTACCGGGGCGTCTCAGCAGGTGCGGTTCATATTGGTTTTTGTTTTGGTTGTAAGGGTGACATGTTATTTTTGTTTCAGTCGTTGTTGTAGTTCGTTAAAGGGTGTTTTGGATTCCAAGCTGTAGTAGTTAGGAGTATGGCCTTAGGTGCGGTTTTTAGAAGTTTGTTTTGGTTTAGGCGTTTTAGTTGGTTAAAAGGTATTCGTGGTTGTAAGCGGTAGTAGTTAGCGATAGTCGTGTGTTCGTATTTGTTTTTGTTTTAGTCGTTTTAGTTAGTTAGAGGGTGGTTTGGGGTTTTGAGCTTTTAGTGGTTAGTAGTTAGCGAAAGCTGTTTTTTTATAAAAGTGTTCGGTATCATTGTTTTAAAGTGTAAAATGACGTGACTACAATGTTGGCAACATAACTGTTTGTTTTGTTTTAGGCGTTGTAGTTGGTTAAAAAGTATTTGCGATTGTAAGCGGTAGTAGTTAGTTAGTACGGAGTAGATGTTTTATCAAAGCGGTAGGGGCGTGTTAGTATTTCTTATGTTTTAGTCGTTTTAGTGTTAAAGGGTGGTTTGGGGTTTTGAGCTTTTAGAGGTTAGTAGTTACCGATAGCTGTTTGTTTTATAACAGTGTCCCGAGTAGTCCCATTACCGGGCGTCTCAGCAGGTGTGCTGGATGTTGTTTTTTGTTTTAGTTATATGGGTTTTCGGGATTGTAGGCGGGAGTAGTTAAATAGTAGTAAGCGGTAATGTTTTAGTGACGTGTTATTTTTGTTTCGGTTGTTGTAGTTCGTTAAAGGGTGTTTTGGATTCCAAGCCGTAGGTGTTCGGTTTATAGAAGCGTTTGATATCATAACTGTTTGTTTTGTTTTAGGCTTTGTAGTTGGTTAAAAGGTATTCGTGATTGTAAGCGGTAGTAGTTAGCGATAGTCGTGTGTTCGTATTTGTTTTTGTTTTAGTCGTTTTAGTTAGTTAGAGGGTGGTTTGGGGTTTTGAGCTTTTAGTGGTTAGTAGTTACCGACAGCTGTTTGTTCTATAAGTGTCCCGAGTAGTCCCATTACTGGGGCGTCTTAGCAGGTGCGCTGGATATTTTTTTTTTGTTTTTGTTATAATGGTGTTTGGGATTGTAGGCGGTAGTAGTTAAATAGTAGTAAGCGGTAATGTTTTAGTGACATGTTATTTATTTGTTTTGTTTCGGTCGTTGTAGTTTTCGTTAAAGGGTGTTTTGGATTCCAAGCTGTAGTAGTTAAAAGTAGCACCTAAGGTGTTCGATTTATAGTTTGGTATCATAGCTGTTTGTTCTGTTTTAGGCGTTGTATGGTTAAAAAGTATTTTGCGATTGTAAGCGGTAGTAGTTAGTTAGTACGGAGTAGTTGTTTTATCAAAGCTGTAGTCGTGTGTTCGTATTTGTTTTGTTTGTCGTTTTATTGTTAGTGGGTGGTTTGGGGTTTTGAGCTTTTAGTGGTTCGTAGTTAGCGATAGCTGTTTGTTTTATAAAAGTGTTTGGTATCATTGTTTTAAAGTGTAAAATGACGTGACTACAATGGTAGTTAGAGGTAGAGCTTACGCAATACACCTGGTTGCGAATAAGCCCATTACGGGCGTTTGTCAGCACGTTAGTTGTTTTAGTCGTTGTGGTTGGTTAAAAAATGGTTTGGGTAGCTGTTCTTTTATGTGTAGTATTATTTATTTGTTTTGTTTTAGTAGTTGTAATTGGTTAAAAGGTTTTTGCGATTGTAAGCTGTAGTAGTTAGTTCTACTCATAGTTATTATATGAAAGCTGTAGTGGCGTGTTAGTATCTGTTTTGTTTTAGTCATGTTAGTTAAGAGGTTGAGTTTACGTGAAACACGCAGTTTCGAGTAAGCCCATTTTGGGCGCCTTTTGCACGTAAAATGTTTTGTTGTAGTCATTTTAGTGGTACATGATAACAAGGATGTTTAGGATTGCAAGCATTACTGGCTGTCACTGTAGCTAGTTACAGCCTTAAAAGGGTTTTTGGGATTGCAAGCATTAGTAGTTAGCAGTAGCCTTCTTTGTCGTATAAGAGTGGTATGGACTTCTGCTTCGGCTTATAAACAGACAAAATTAGCAATCTGAAACGCCCATTTAAGTAGGTTTCATCTGATGTGTATTGGGTTTTTTGTTGCTTATTTGATGGGCTTATCAGCTTGTAATAATTTAAAGCTTTGTAAGATCATATTTATAGTTTATAATCTTATTTTTTTGCGTTTATTCTTTATTGTTTATTTTGTTCTTATAAGCTCATAAGCCATATAAACGAGCTTATGAGCTTACTGAATATTTGATAAGCTCATAAGCCCATCATATATGATAAGACGAACATCTCATTATTGATGTTGGATTATGAAATGTGTTTATAATATTGGATTTTCATATGTGTAGGTTGAAATTCAAGTAAGGAAGATCTATTGCGTAGACAGGGCGGCTCCCGTGCTTCCTATCTCTATTGAGGACGCTTCTAGAAGTGAAGTTGATATTGAAAGTGCTTTGGAGGTATGATTGGGTTTAGATGCAACTTTTTTAAGGTTTTTAACTTTGCTTGATTTTGTCATTCTACATTGTTTGAGATATCATTAAGAAGTTATTTTGTTTTGTATAATAATATGGTTAATTGGTGACCGTGATTATGCAGCGTGGAGAACAACTTGTTCGAGTTAATCAGGACACTCGGTTGAACTTCAGGGTTTTGGACACTCGAACACCAGCAAATCAAGGGATTTTTTCGCTCGAGTCCGATGTGTTACGTGTACGACATCTTGTTTATATTATATCTGCGTTTTCATGTTTAAGTGTTCCTTTTCATATCTTGGTATATGTACTTGATAGAAATTCTAGACTTTTTCAAATGAGTAAAATAGTGAACTATCCATTCCCGGCCTATTGCAAAAGACAAAAGTGTGCAACTTTGTTAGGATATCAGATATTGCTCACCCAATTGGGCCATTTATAGAATACGAGAACAATGTTTGTCTTGTTATATCTAAAGAAAGTTTCATATGATTTTCTGCAGTTGTTTAGCCAGTTTTTGTGGATGTCTGGTTTTCGCCAGATCTGCACTCCAAAGTTAACTGCTGGCACTAGTGAAGGCGGAGCTGCCGTTTTTAGACTTGAATACAAAAAACAACCGGCATGCCTTGCTCAGTCGCCCCAGCTTCACAAGCAGATGGCAATCTGTGGGGACTTCCAACGTGTTTTCGTTGTTGGTCCCGTCTTTAGAGCTGAAGACTCGTATACACACAGGCATTTGTGTGAGTTTACAGGTCTTGATGTGGAGATGGAGATCAAACGTCATTACAGTGAGGTACAGACAACTAATTAGTAATATGAAAATTCAAGATTTAGAAAAATGCTAATGAGTGGGTTTCATGTAGGTGATGGATATCGTGGACAGCCTATTTGTTTACATGTTTGACAAAATCAATGAGGAATGTAAAGAAGCGCTAGAAGCTATCAGGAAGCAGTACCCCTTCAGTGATTTGAAGGTGATAAAATCCCCGTGTTTTCATTTATGCAATAACAGATTCGAGGTTTCTAGACAGTGTTTTGCATAACAGATGAATTCATGTTCTAATTTGATCTCATTCAATGTGCAGTATTTGCGGAAAACTTTGCGACTTTCATTTGAAGAAGGGATTCAAATGCTGAAGGTTAGTAAAAATACTTAAGAGGTTGATGTTTAGGCAATGCTTTATTTAGAACAGGCAGTGGGCGAAGTTAAAGTTTTTTCTAAAACATAAGCTGGTAAGATATGTCCAGCGTATCTTTTAATGCATACAACCTTTTTAACCGTGAGTTTACCGCATCTTGCAATGATTTAGTTTTATTAAAAAATTTGCAATATAAAAAGTAAGAATAAATCTGTATAGTTTTTTGGACGAACCTGACCCATGCCAAAATATCAACTGATTTGGCTCATTACCTTACCTGCGAAATTTGCTCACTTTGCCAGTTCTAAATTAATATGTGTTCATCGAGTCTCTGAAACTGGTCTGCTTATGCATCTGCTTGTGAACTTTTATGTTCTTGCAATTTGAAACATGATCCATTAGGATGCTGGAATTGAGGTCGATCCACTTGGGGATCTGAACACGGAAACTGAAAGGACTTTGGGAAAACTCGTATTGGAGAAGTAAGTGGAAATTCTCCAATGTTTATCGTTCTTTTTCAGTCAGTGTCTTGAAAACAAAAAATCTATTTATATGCCTCCTTGATTGTAGAATACTTAACAATTTTTATTACAATATGGATTGTAGGTACGGTACTGAGTTCTACATACTACACCGATACCCTCTGGCAGTTCGACCGTTCTACACAATGCCGTGTCCTGACAACAATGCTTATAGCAACTCGTTTGATGTTTTCATTCGAGGTAAGCTGCCATACTAATATAATCTATGCAAACTTGTATAATTGAAGTATATTGCCTTTCTGGAGCTTAAAAGTTCTACCTGTTGCATTATGTTCAGGTGAGGAAATTATTTCTGGTGCTCAGCGTGTTCACAAGCCAGAAATGCTGGAGTCACGTGCAAGAGAATGTGGAATTGATGTTCAAACGATATCATCATATATTGATTCTTTCAGGTACATTTTCATTATACACAATACGTGCACGTCGGGTAATGGATCAAAATGGGGGTCGGGTTGAAGCTTGGCATCTTTGTTAGTATGAGCAAATTTCTTTTTGTCTAATTAAAATAAGTTCTGTTACCGGATGAATCAGAATTGCCACACTCGAGTTTTCTTTGCTTATCAATAATTTTTTTACAAGTGTCGAACATCTTTAGTGGTCAAATAGGTCGTTAGGATTCAATTACTGATAATACTTGTTTTTAACGGAAATAGGAAATCGGAAATCTTGAATGGCTTAGCATGATGTTCTTGACAACCATACTAACAATTGCTGTGTTTGTTTGTTAAGGTATGGGGCACCACCACATGGTGGTTTCGGAGTAGGACTGGAACGGGTTGTGATGCTTTTCTGTGGTCTCGACAACATCAGGAAAACATCACTTTTCCCACGTGACCCACGAAGACTCGAGCCATAATTGATCTGTTGCTTTGCAGTATGGGTTTACGTACACTCTTTTGGTACTTTTGGCAAAAGTAACATCTCTTTGACAGCATTGCTGCAATTTCTTTCGTAAGATTGTATTGGCTGAGAAAACCATATCTGGTTCTCGTACTTTTGTACATCCTTCTGTTATGATATCGTGCGAGTTGTGACTCTGTTCTGATGGTTAGTCGTTTATGCCCGGTTTTGCAATAATATGACCAGGACTTGACTTGTTCAAGATGGAACCATCCGGGGTCTAAAGTCTTGTGGCCCAGTGAGGACTTGTTCTTTTTATGTCTCTATCGATAATACGTGTAGTGTAGACATACCACATGTATAGGACAATGGTATTTGAAAATGTCATCCCACCAGTACTCTTTAGTCTTGTCCAAGCACATGACTAGTGTGACACTTGGCTTGTTTTTCTTCTAAATTTAATGCAACTAATTGTCAGTATGAATTCAGAGATCAGACTGAATTTTGTCAAATGGAGCCATAACAGTATGTCTAGGGTCCCAACTTGATACACGCAGTCTAACCGGTAACGGTATGTCTAGGGTTCGAACTTCACCGTCACACAAACTCAAACGGCGTAAAGACATCGTCACTTCAGTGTTATTAGTATATGACATTAATTAAGCTTGGAACGTCGCACATCATATAGTGACAATTATAAATTTTTTTGATCTAGTATGGGTCATGCTCGACAAAGTCTTTATACATTTTCTTTAAACTCCTATACGCGTGACTCATCTTGATTACATGTGATTAGTTTTTACTTCACGCGTAATCGACTAGCAAAAATAGTGAAATAAGTGGCGATGACAAGTTGACAACTGATATGTTTGTGTGTACGCTTCTGTTTAGTTTCACACATATTGGTAAAAATAAATGAGAAGAGAGTGATTTTTACAAGGTAGATGAAAAGACAATGAAAGTGTAGCCGATATGACGCAAAATAAGCCATCATTCAGGTTGATAAACTCATAAGCTAAGAAAAATAGCTTACTGCTTTTTCATAATCTCGATGGCAATAAGCCCAAATTATAAGCTATTTATAAAACATACATTCACTAGAGTTGCTTTTTGGGCACTTTCATATTTGCTAAAACCAGCGCATGAATAAAAATGAAAAGCATTAATATCTAACAGTCGTTAACTACGACCACGATCGTTACTTAACGGTCGTTAACTTAGCCCCGTTAATTTTGAAAAAAAATATCAACTACAACACGGATTTTACGTAATTAGTTCTGATGTTATAAGTTCGTTTGGTTTATTAGTCCATTACATTACAGAGTTAGCCCGCCTTTAACATAACATTTTGATTTCACACCCTGTAATTCAAACACATTAAGGGGTGTTTGTTTTAGCTTACCACTAAGGTCGTAGAAATTGCTAGGCGCTAGTCGGGCGGTCGGTCACTTTCGAGACGAAATTCGTTTAGGCGGCGTCGCCTAGGCAGATTGAAATTTTATGCATATAAATATTATAAATAATATGTATGAAATAACAAAATACTTCTAATTTCAAATAATTTAAAGTTCACATAGTTTGAGGTTGCAAACTAAACAAATAAATATAACAATTTAAGAAATTAAAACTTAAAACATGAACATATTATTCAATTGGTTCCGATTTTATACGCGAAAGCTATTACTTTATATTTATTGTCATTTGTTTATCTTTTATTTTATGATGTTATGTTAACATAAATATGGGCACTATATATTAAAAGAAATTCCTTAATTTTTTGTAAAAAAATATTGACCTTTTGTTGACTTTCTTGACTTTTTTGACCGCCTAGCTCTGCCTAGGCGGCTGTTTGACGGTCTTTTGACTTTTCCGCCTAGCTTGGCCGCCTAGCCATTAATTGAGATGGAGTATGACGCCGTCTAACGCCTAGGCAGCCGCCTAGCCCGTTTTTTACAACACTGATAGTTGGATTGTAAGCTTATTAGATTATATAAGTTTATAAGCCGAAATCAAATGTTTAGTTAAACTTATATAAATAGGCTTATAAGCGTATATAGAGAGGTTTTGGTAAGCTAAGAATTTGTGGCTTATATAAAGATAGATGACTTATATAAGTTTATTATAATAATAATTATATTCTTTTTATCATTTTACCTTATTAACTATATAAGCTAAACCAAACATATATAAGTAATAAATAACTTATCATATAAGCCCAATACATAGGGTATTTGTTGAAATGAGCAGTAGCTGTGAGCAGAAGCAGCGAGCAGTAACTGTCATTTGTTCACCGCTTATTTGGCACCGCTCATTAAAGGAAGTATCGGAAAACTAACATTCCTAATAAGTAACACCGCTCACCACTCTTTTACCAAACGATTAAAAAAAATCACAACGCTCACCGCTCATTTTGACAAACAAGCATTAAAAACCAAAAAGTTCTTTTTCACTACTCACCGCTCCAAAAAGCTTTACCATCTCTCCTTACCAAACACAGTCATAAGCTTAACTAAACATCCCCTAACAAGAATAGGTTAGACCATGGATGAGCTTGGTACCGATCCCGTCCCGAACCCGTCCCGATTTAGTGCTCCCGATTTTTTCCCGATTCAAAAATTTATGTACCGATTTCGTATCGAACGGGATTCGGGTATCGGTACCGGTACGAGAATCGGGATTTTCCCGCTTTTTTTTTCGGGAATTTCCCGATTTGGTACCGGTCCCGTACCGAATTAGTGGTCCCGAATTTTTTTTCACCTTATTTCGTAGTCCTGATCCCGTACCGAACGAGATTCGGGTACCGGGAATCGGTACGGTTCCTAGAACAGTTCAGGTCCAGATTCAATATTCGGGTCAAACTACTCATCCCTAGGTTAGACCTTACTAAAATTTCCCTTTATTTATTTATTTTATATATTTACTGCCTTTTATAAAAAATTCCCTATATTTTTACCATCTGTATTGACCTCAGTAAAAAGTAAAAAAACCTTGAGAATTTTATAATCTTTTTTTTTGTTTCTGCAATTCCAAAGACAAAAGGACCTGCTCAACAACAGCAACACCTCATTCATTCATACTTTTCTTTTCTTCACAATTTCATTATTCCTTCCCAACTCCAACAGTTTTCCACTTTTTTGGGTTTTCCATAATTCCCATTTATATAAACTGTTCTTCTTAAAAATTCTATCTTTTTGTGTTTTTCAGTGGTCAAAAGTTGACTTTTTTTTAACAAGGTTTGCTTTCTTGATTATTTTTTTATAAAGTTCGTATTTTTATTTTGTTACCTGAATTGGGTTGTGTTTGATTTAGCTTATTAGGTCCTTATTTTACTTTTTGTGCTCCTTTGGGTTATAAGTTGTAAATCTTTTTTTGGTTTTTATTAACACCCTTTGCTTATTTTGATGTAAATTGAATTGGGCTGCGTTTAGTTAAGCTTATTTAGCTTATTATGACCCTTTAGGTTTAAAATCTTGAATTTAGCTGATTATGGTGCTTATTTTGATGTAAATTGAATTGGGCTGTGTTTAGTTAAGCTTATTTAGCTTATTATGACCCTTTAGGTTTAAAATCTTGAATTTAGCTGATTATGGTGCTTATTTTGATGTAAATTGAATTGGGCTGTGTTTAGTCAAGCTTATTTAGCTTATTATGACCCTTTAGGTTTAAAATCTTGAATTTAGCTGATTATGGTGCTTATTTTGATGTAAATTGAATTGGTCTGTGTTTAGTTAAGCTTATTTAGCTTATTATGACCCTTTAGGTTTAAAATCTTGAATTTAGCTGATTATGGTGCTTATTTTGATGTAAATTGAATTGGGCTGTGTTTAGTCAAGCTTATTTAGCTTATTATGACCCTTTAGGTTTGAAATCTTGAATTTAGCTTATATGTGCTTATATCGCTTTTTATGACACTTTGTGGTTTATGTTATTACCCTTTCCTTATTTTGATATAATTTGAATTGGGTTTTGTTTGATTTAGCTTATTGGGTGCTTATTTTGCTTATTATGGCCCTTTATTTTGAAATCTTGAATTTAGTTTATTTGTGCCTATTTGACTTTTTATGCTCCATAAGTTGTGAATCTTTTTTGGTTTTTGTTAATACCCCTTGCTTATTTTGATATAAATTGAATTGGGTTGTGTTTAGTTTACCTTATTGTGGGCTTATTCAGCTTATTATGACTCTTTATGTTTGAAATCTTGGATTTAGCTCATATCTGCTTATTTTACTTTTTATGCCCCTTTAGGTTATCAGTTCTTATTTGGTTTTTGTTATATTTTGATATAAATTGGATTGAGTTGTGTTTAGTTTAGCTTATTGTGTGCTTATTATGGCCCATTAGGTTTGAAATCTTGAATTTAGTTTATATGTGCTTATTTGACTTTTAATGCTCCTTTAGATTATAAATTGTGCATCTTTTTTGGTTTTTATTAATACCCTTTGCTTATTTTGATTTAATTTGAATTGGGTTATGTTTAGTTTAGCTTCTTGTATGCTTATTTAGGTCTAGTATGACCATTTAGGTTTGTAATCTTAAATTTAGCTTATGGGGGTGTTTGTTTTAGTTTATATAGCCTGCTTATTGCTTATTTTGTTCTGGACGTATGTTTCATAAGCTTATTTTTTGAAAGTTTTCGGCTTATATAAGCCGAAAAATTACAAAATAAGTCACAGAAAAGGACTTTATGAATCATAAGCCCAAAACCAAATAAGCCATAAGGCCCGCTATATAAGCGTAAACAAACAGCCCCTATATATTTGACTTTTTATGCTCCTTTAGGTTATAAATTGTGAATATTTTATGGTTTTTATTAATACCCTTTGCTTATTTTGATGTATTTTGAAATTTTGAATTGAGTTGTGTTTAGTTTAGCTTATTGTGTGCTTTTTCACTTGTTATGATAATTGGGTGTTTGTTTAGGCGTATCTTTGGGCTTATGAGCTTATTTAACGCTTATATATCATACGCCCATTTTTCCTGCTTGTTTTTTGAGTTATGAGCTTATTATGACTGAGTGATTGGAAAATAAGCTCATAAGCTTAAAAATAAGCCAGAAAAAGTTTGCTTATGAGATATACGCTTAGTCAAATAAGCTCATAAGTCAAACATATGAGTTAGAAGAAATGGGATTATGAAATTTAAGCCTAGTCAATTAAGCTCGTAAGCCAAAAAATAAGCTTAAACAAATCCCGTTTTGTTCAGTTTAGCTGTTTATGTATTACTCCGTATTCTACTTGTTATGAGTATGAAGATTGATCGTCGTTTGTTAGATTTGATGATTCACATCTAATTCTACTTTGTGGATTGTATTCAGGTTTACCCGTGGCGCGTACTGATTCTATCTAAGTTTCTGATAAGAGGGTTTTCGATATAAGTTTAGATGGTTGGATAGGATTGGTTGAGTCAACAAACGTTGGATTTTAAGTTCAACTGGTCCAATGGAGAGCATAGACGTGACTCTATATTCACATAGTCCTGTCCACAAAGCTTTAATAAACAAAGATTACACCGCTCTAAGGAAAATAACCGCGAGTCTTCCAAAATTCATTGACTCGTCGGAGGTCAAGACAGAACTTATCTCAATTGCAGAGGAAGCCAAAGCTGATGTAATCACATCGGTGATTGACCGTCGTGATGTTCCAAACCGTGACACACCGCTCCATT
The DNA here is from genome assembly GCA_025667525.1 of Glebionis coronaria. Lineage (NCBI taxonomy): Eukaryota > Viridiplantae > Streptophyta > Magnoliopsida > Asterales > Asteraceae > Glebionis > Glebionis coronaria. The sequence continues at coordinate 577,995,403 of CM046878.1, forward strand.
TGGCAGTCAAATTTAGTGATGTTACTGCTACTGAGATTCTTATGTTGGCTGGTGCTGATTGGAGCTTACAAAACGAGCAAGGTTGGAGTGCTTTACAAGAAGCTATATGCAACCGAAACGAACCTATTGCTAAGATTATAATCAAACATTATCAACCCTTAGCTTGGGCTAAATGGTGTAGAAGATTGCCTCGCTTGTTAGCAACAATGAGAAGGATGCGTGATTTCTACATGGAAATAACGTTTCAGTTTGAAAGCTCGGTTATCCCTTTTATTTCCAGAATTGCCCCTTCGGATACTTACAAGATTTGGAAAAGGGGGGCTAATTTAAGGGCAGATATGACGTTAGCTGGTTTTGATGGTTTTAGAATCCAACGAGCTGATCAAAGTGTTTTATTTCTTGGCGACGGTTCGGAAGATGGACGGGTCCCACCAGGGACTCTTTGTATGATTTCACATAAAGATAAGGAGGTGGTTAACGCGTTGGATGGTGCAGGCGGGTTAGCCACAGATGCAGAGGTGAACCAAGAGGTTCAAGCTATGTCTCAAAGTAATATATTTAGGCCTGGTATTGATGTGACTCAAGCGGTTCTTGTGCCACAGATGACATGGCGGCGGTTAGAGAAAACGGAGTTTGTTGGGAATTGGAAGGCGAAAGTTTATGATATGAATAATGTGGTTGTTAGTATCAAGTCCCGACGTGTGCCAGGTGCTAAATCAGATGAAGAGTTTGCTGATTCTCATGGAAATGATACCGATAGTGAAGACCTTAATGACATTTTGACCGATGAAGAGCGTAAGCAACTCGAAGATGCATTAAAGTATGGCTCTTTGGATCAAAACAATGAAAGCAATAATGGGATTATCGAGCATAGACCTAATTTTAGTAACCAAAGAGAAATTCCAATTGAAGATGGTTTTAGTCATGAAATCGTTGAAACTAAGCGTGAAAAGGAAAAGAAGGGATGGTTTGATGGATGGAGGAAACGAGATACTAAGAATGGTCAAAGTCAAAGGCATTCAGGGGAGATTGCTGCTAATGGGTACGAGAATAGCAAAGCAAGTTCTTCCAAACCGTCTTCGTCTACAACAAGTAGGCGAAAAGATGGAACCCGTGAGAGTGAGTATAAGAAAGGGTTGAGGCCGATTCTGTGGCTTTCACCTGATTTTCCATTGCATACAGATGAACTTCTGCCTTTGCTCGACATTTTGGCTAACAAAGTTAAGGCGATACGAAGATTGAGAGAATTGCTTACCACAAAACTTCCAGCGGGCACGTTTCCTGTCAAGGTATTCTTTGCTCTTTTGTTGCAGATTAATTTAAACTGTCCCAAACACCCCCTTGAATGTAATTCTTAATGGAAAAGAAATCATTTGATTAGAGCCGGTAATACTGAGGTAAATTTGCATTTATGTCAACACGCAGTATTTTTACATCAACTTACTTCTAAGTTCGCCGAATCTGATTATTTTGATCTTTAATAAAAAACTTAAACGCGATAAACGGAAATCACGCTTTGTCAAAATTCCGAAGCACGTCTAAACACCCCTTACGAAACTTGTAGTCAACTTTGTGCTCCGAAAAAGGATTTGTGCAGCTTTAAGTAGCATTTTTCGCTAAGAAGGATACTTTTCAGGTTGCTATTCCGGTGGTCCCTACCATCAGGGTACTGGTTACTTTCACTAAATTCGAAGAATTAGAACCATTGGATGAATTCATAACCCCGCCTTCGAGCCCTACAGGCGCAGACCACAATCTCCAAGCAACCACAAGCTCATCGTCATCTTGGTTTCAGTGGATCAAAGCTCCATACGCCAGCTCATCAACGTCATGCACAGAAACCGTTCAAGACCCTTTTGTGATTCCAGGTGATTACACATGGATTACAGCTGAAGCAAAGAAGAAGAGAATGCAAGAAAAGAGTAAATCGAAGAAATCAAGAAACGAAACCTTGTAACATGTTCATATACACCATGATGTGGTAAACATTAGTTCATTTTATCTTTGCTAATCTATTCAGGGTTATACAGATTCAAATACATAGTGATTCATAAATTGTTCATGACGATTTCTAGCTTGGACCACTTTTTTATGTCTTAACGACGAGAAAAAGTTGAAATGTGGATTTTTTGTTGCAGGGCCACCTTAGCTCGAGTGCTTGGAACGTTGGCTTACAAGTTTGATAGTGCTTTGCGGAAGCAGGCTAACACGTTTGACTTATATGCTGACAACGACGAGGGTGAAACTATATGGTCTAATCGTACGTGAATACTTTATAATAAATCGGTTTTACTGTACCTTATTTTAGCTACATAACTAACACAGGCCAGGCGACTAATTGTTAACAAAACCACAACTATACAGGATCATTAGGGGTTTGTATAAGGTAGTTCCTCTAAATCATACAAAGATGATCAAATAAACGAGCTCGATATTACGTATCTCTTTTCCTCTACATCGTTTAATGTTCATATTGTCATACCTGCATGTGTGTTTAGTATCAACAATAATGCCTGTAGAGGTGTTACGCCGTACGGTTATTGGGTTGTTCGGTTATTTTTTTTGTTAAAACCGGAAACCAACCCCAACCGCATTCAAATTGTACTTGGCCGAACCAAAAACCGAATTTGAACCAGTTTGGTTAAATGGGTTATTCCGAATTACTTTATTTGGATTTTTTTTAAATTTAATTCTATAACTATTTATAAAAAAAGTTCATTTCAAGCTTAAAATTCCAAGTCTTTTTGCATTTATGTGAATTGGTTTCTGTTATCCTCTTCGGTTTAGATTGTCTAAACTATATCTAAATTGGAAATCGAATACTTAATTTGATTCGGTTTTGATAAAGTCGATTCGAGTACAAATTCGATTTGATTCAGTTCACGACGACTCCTATGGCTATTATCTGAACATCCCTGCTTTCAATATCTAGAAGCTTAAACCATAAGACGGCCCATTTACACACTCCAAACACTGGCCCAGTTATCATTTATAACTTATTTCCCAACAAACAGTTTGGTGACCGCGCGTTTTTTTAACAATATTACCAATATTATCGGCTACATTTGCACGTCATTAATAATTTAATTTAATAATTCATGTCACTAATAAAATCCACCGTGAACTACTAATATACTCGCATATAAATTAATAAGTGTTTAAACTCTGTACATTCGAATATATACGATGATATTGTATAACTTTTATCCTTAATTTAACTAATTAACTTTATAATATTAATGGGCAAAATAAGTACATAGATAATACCGTGTCAACGTATCGGTAACAAATCACCATATTAGTGAAAACAGAAAAAATTTGAAAACTCATTGTTAAAGTCACCTGATAAATTAGTAAATATTTAAAATCGATACATCTGAAAGTTTTGTTCCTTCAAATTCAAAATCTAGAGCATAATAGGGACGTTCCTCGTCACTTTAGTATAAAGATTAGTACTCCGTAATATTTAGATCAACAAAATTAGCCCACTCGGTTCCTTCATACCTGATTACATCTTGTTAGCATGGTACCGAGTAGGGGTGGCAATTCGTGTCGGGTTCGGGTTAGCGGGTTCAGGTTGTCAGGTTGGCGGGTCAGAAAATCCCAACCCAAACCTAACCCATTTAAATAATCGGGTCAGTTATGTCAACCCTAACCCGTTTACACATAACCCGAACCTAACCTATTTAACCCATATATATATTCGGGTTGACGTTAAATATGTTACATAGGTTGAATAGGTTAAACGGTTTATATATTGATCCATTTAACAAGTTTTATATATAAAAGTAGGCACATTAACGTGTTAAACATGTTAAATGTATTTATGTTCGGTATGTTTAACCTAGTAAACACGCATGGTAAATTATTAATCATTTTTAATATAAGGAAAAAAATCTTAAACGGGTTGTCGGGTCGACCTGCTTAATTTTTTTCCAACCCAAACCTAACCTGTTTAATAAATGGGTCAGATAGACCGACCCAAACCTGACCTAAGATTCAATATATTCAACCCGAACCTGTTAATTTTCGTGTCGGTTTCAGGTCGGGTTTCGTGTCGGGTCTGAAATTGCCACCCCTAGTACCGAGTGTAAATCCAAACTCCGCGGTATAGAAATCCCACCTACACGGCAAATAAAATTATGCTCTTGACAACTAAACTTTTTCATAGAATTTTTTAAACCTACAGCAAACATTATGCTAAACATATGTTACATCTGATTATCTAACTTTTAGAATTGTTTGCAAAATTTTTGGTAAAAATAGCTGTAGCTGTAAGCTGTTAATTATGAAACTGTTAAAATTAGCTATAAGCTGTATTGTTTTTCAATAAAAATGTTTGGTAAATTAGCTGATAACTGTAAAATTAAGATGTAAAATGACTCAAAAAAACACATTTAAATAAATTATGTAATATGTTTGAAGGATATATTAATGATTTACCGTTTTTACAAAATGAGTTATTTAAAAAACTGTATAAATCAGCTTTTCATTTAAAAGCTAATTGTTTAAAATAAAAAACTAACAGCGCGAAGAAGTTGTTGTGTCAAATAAAACTTGTTATTTTAAAAGAGATTATTTTTAAAACAAAACGTTAACAACTCTTATAAAATTTTAAAAAATCTCTTGTCAAACATACCCATCATATACTCTATCATGTTTTGAATTAAAAAGCTTACAAATTTATAGGCAGATATTTCAAAATGTGGGAAGCAAATTAAAATGTTATTTCATTATTTCTTCTTTCACCTATTAATACTTATACTTATAACTGTTTTAGGAAGTTTATGGGAATTTTTTATTATTTTCTGTGACTTTTGGCGGGAAAAAATAAATGCCACGTGCCCTTAATATGTTTACGTGTGTGTTTACTAGATAAAATATTCCCCTTCATTGTTTTTTTCTCAAACCCATCCATTCATCTTTCTGGAGGTTTCCACCGCCCAAAACACACACCGAACCTAAAAAGAATGTAACCATCAACGTTATGCGAGATTTTCATCGACATTTATAGATCTATATCTATAGAGATTAGTCCAGCTACTCCTGGGTAGTGATCTGTTCTACAATAAAAATCAAGGTATCTTTTTTTACCTAATTTGTGTGTATTATTTAGATGTGGACTTAATTGAAGACCTAATTGAATTGAGTTGTTGGTGTTTTAACAAGTTAGGAGGTTGTGATTTTTTAGTTTCGTTAAAGTTTCAATTTCTATTGTAAATCAATATTAGGTTTGGATTTTGTTTGTGTAATTATGAACGGGGTATTTTTAAGTTTGGGTATCATTTATTTGGTACGACTTCATTTGAGATTAGGGATATTGGTTTGTTAGGAAACTAATTCTTCCTTTTTAGAATTTTGGGTACGGTACACAAGGCAGCGTATGATGTTCGTGTTGTTAGTAGACACTACATATAGGTGAAAAATTGGTAGGGTTTATTATGAGGGTAAAATTGGATTGTATATGGTCTTCGATAGATAAAAACGCATTTGGGTATATTGGAACAGGGGATTTTTTTTTGTCACTTTTACTTTTACAAAGCTTTATTTAGAACAGAGGAGTAGTAACTCAAATTAAACAGATATCAAAACCTCATATTCGAGAAACGCTTCTTAATAAAGAGGGTGTTAGATATTGGAGGCCATTGTAAAGTGTATAGCATGTGTTTTGTATTTGAAAGCGGGTCTGCAAGCATATGCGTTAATTCTCTAAACGGGTTGGTATAGAATCAGAATCAGACAATGTAACTGCTATGACTAAAGATGAGAATATCTGAATGGCGAGTTCACCTTTTGAGGTTGCAGCCATGGTGGATACATGCTCTTTTTACCAAATGTCACTATACCTGAGCCTCTAGCGTAGGACATTTGTTTGGTGGTGGTGGTGTACGTAGCCACGTTCATGTTGCTAATAGTGTTGTTAGTCCTTCTGTACACACTTCAGTTGTTCATGGTTTTAGCGGTCCCGGTAGTTTAACTGTGTTAGATAATGCCTTTGGTTTTGATATGGCAGTTGAAAGTGTGCCCGTTATTTTGGATTTCGAGAATTCAGTCGTCAGGCCTCAGCCGTCTGATGTTTCTAACGACGCGTCCTCGCATACCTCTGATGTTTGCTCTACGCCGTTGGCCAAAAGCCCTTTTGATTCATGGTTCCGGCAACTTGGCAGCGTTTCTACTATAGGTAACTTTCTATTCTTTTTTTCGTTGTCCTCCTAATGTCTTCTTCTTAACTCTTCTTATATTTACTTACCGTTTACAGGTTCCACATCTTCAAGCAGCCATTCTCCCAATAATACTTCTACTACGCCAGCAAACCAGCCACATATGCCATTTCATGATCCTTCTGCTTCAGGTCGAGGTTGGTGTCTGTTGTTATGCCTAGCGCGCATTTTCTTACTTTTTTTTTTTACTTTTTTGGGTTATTTTTTCCCTCTTACTTTATTATTCCTAATGGTCACTGAATTTGGTTTTCAGGCAGCCGTCGATTTGAGGCTGTTGGCCAACGACGGAGACTTGCCGCTTCTGCTCCTAGAAACAGCCGGCGTCGTGTGTCATATGCTCAGCCAAACTTGGCCGGAATGTCGCCCGCCCAACCAACAGCTTCCTCTCATACTACCGACGGTAATTACTGTTTTTTTTTCTTTTCTTTCTTTTTGTTTTAGAAATGCTTCTTTTTTTTGGTACCAAAAAGTTTTAACAAGTTTATTTTTAAAATGGAATTACAGGGGTTACAGGATCGCACGTTGACTTAGGTGACTGTACATACCACTGTCAGCACTGTCGGGCGAAGTTCTGGTATGAGGAGCGTGTCCGTGCGTCCGCAACAAACCGGCGTGCCGATTATCATAAGTGTTGTGCAGGAGGGAAAGTTGTTTAAAATCCTGTTAGAGATCCTCCTGAATCCATAAAAGAAATTTTTAGGCAAAGTCGGTTTATGGAAAATACAAGGGCTTACAATCAGATGTTTGACATGGCTTCTTTTGGGGCGCGTGTTGATAGGTCGGTCAATAATGGGCGTGGACCATATGTGTTTAAAGTTTCAGGACAGATTTACCATTCAATGGGGTTTTTGTGTCCTGCAACGGGAAAACCCCCTAGCTTCTTGCAGCTGTACATACACGAAACCGATCACGAGGTTGCGAATAGGCTTCGCCCTTTTGGTGGTATCATCAGCACTTCATTGGATCCTGAAATTGTTGCTTGGTTGATCGCTACACTCGATAACCATAATGAATTGGTTAGGTTGTTTCGCACGACTCGGGACAAGTTGGTTAAGATGATGTTCCTGACTTTACGATAAGACTCTTTAGTGTTGCCGGAGTTCGAGAGTATGATCTTCCTAATTCTATAGCAATTGGTGCTATTGTTTTTTAGAACGGACAGGATAATGAAACATATTATGATGTCATCATCGACTTGCGCGATGGGGAGACACAACGGATAAATAAGTTGCACCGATCGTATATGTCACTGCAGTTTCCATTGCTGTTTGTCTATGGTGAACCGGGTTTCTATCCAAAAATGAAGCAGCGGAGGCGAGATCAGAAAAGGTTGTCCATGAACAAGTACTACATGTATTAGTGGCACGAGCGTTCAAATTCTTATGGGCTGATGTTTAGGGCCGGTCGTCTTTTCCAACGGTATGTTGTAGGTGTTTTCTGTTGCATTGAACAAAATCGGTTTGAGTTCTACCGGGACGCATCAGACGATATCAGGAAGGAATATTTTTCAGGAATATATGATGCTATATGTAGAGGAGACCGTGATGGATCTGATGTGGGCAGGTGCCTAATTTTACCGCGCTCCTTTACAAGAGGTCCTAGGTATATGTATAGTCACTATCTCGACGCTCTTGCCATTTGTAGTGTACTTGGTAACCCCCAATACTTTATCACTTTCACCTGGAACGTTTTTCATTTGTTTTTTTCTTTTATTAACCAAGCTGTTGTGTTTCTGCTATACCGGCAGTTGGTGTTTCTGATTCAGATGAGCAGGCGATTTCTTTTAGTTTTCCGATTGCGTCGTCAGGTGTTGTCTGAGAGGTCGATGTATAGTACATGCCATATGGGTAACTGATAACATTACACTTATTATAATTCCGATAAAATGTTTTTCCACAAAAAAGAAGAAACTTCTGATCCAATAAAAAAAGAAGAAGAAACGCCTTGCTGCCACTAGACTGAGGTTGTAGTGAAGAAAGATCTTAACTTCGAGGTTTTGTTGTGTTATAATATGTAGCAACTGACTTTTATATGTAGCAACTGACTTTTCAGTGTTTGTCATTCTTTGCAAAATTACCACTTTAACCACTTGATGTAATTAAACTATTGATTTACATTTGATATAGTAGGAATGAAAAAGGGTGAACAAATTTCTCTAGAAATAATCCAATTGTGTGTTCCAAATGCTAGAATTATAGTGACGGATGATATTTTGTTAAAGAACCGCTCCATTGTGAAGCGCGGGTTTGTCTAACTTGTATCCTTCAAAATGTGGGAAGCAAATTAAAATGTTATTTCATTATTTCAAAATGTGGGAAGCAAATTAAAACGTGACAACGGTAAATCCATATACCGAGATACACTACAAAATAAATAACATTTATTTACTAAAAGTTTTGCTTACTAATAAAATTTATAATCATTTAAGTCACTATAACTTTTCCTTACTAAAACACAATGCATATAAAAGTAAGCAAAAACATTTGCTTACTCTTTTCCCTACTAAAAAAAAGTTATTAAAAGTTTTACACTTTTGCTTACTAAATATTGAGTAAGTAATAACCTTTAGTGCTCACCTATATTACTTACTTTTTTTCTTAAGAGTATGAGTTGATAAAAATTAACTTTTGATGACTCTTTTTTAATAGAAATTAACAGAAAATGCTTTTAGTTACTTAATATTGAGTAAGTATAGACTTTTAGTGCTCCCCTCTATTACTTACTCTTTCACTAATAATACAATTAAAACATAAGTTTAAACAATATACACTTAAAAATCAAGGTTGTCAAGATCCCGATATTGATCTTAGGATCTTACGATTTTACGATACTGTAAAGCAAAAACGATCCAGATCTTACGTAGGATCTTTGCATGCTTAAGATCTTATAGGATCCCGATCTTAATCATAGGATCTTAGGATCTACTACGATCCGATCTTACTTTTTCTCGAGCGACAAATTAAAATACTACAAATTTATAAGTTATATTTTGTAAATTCTAAAAAACAACATATAAATCTTTCTATACATATCATAATCATAAATTAGGACCACATTTTTACGAAATATTCTTATAATTTTGTGTTTACGATGTATATTAATTTGTAAATTTGTAAAATATTGCAAAAATTACTAAGAAAATTACATTATAGTAGGATCTTACGATCCCGATCCTACTTTACGATCTCGATCTTGCAAACACGAAAACGATCCTAGGTAAGATCCCGATCTTGAAAACCTTGTTAAAATTGTTACACGAACTTACCAGGATCACCACCAACCACAACAGGTTCTTTAGGCTGGACGGTATGGACTCGATCTCACGGGTGAATGGTAGGGGGTCGCGCGTGAGTGGTAAAAAACAATGCGGGTGACTTAGGCTGGTGGGGGTGGGGTGAATCCCACGAGCCGCATGGCAAAGCCACGTGTGGCTCCCCATCCCTCCCTTACAACCCACGCGCGAGTTACAGTTTTCAAAAAAAAAAGCCAAGCCAAACTCACCGGGGTGAGTTATACATACAATGGGGCCCACTTGAATTATAACCGTTATTTTCAAATAAAAAAAAAACTTTTTCAAATACCTCTTTTTACTTATAAATACCCAACAAAAACTCTTATTTTTCAAACACACATTCAAATTCCATACACATTTCACACATTCTCCACAAATAAAAAAAATAGAAAATATCGACGAATACGAGTAATTTTTTGCCACTGAAAATCCGGTAGTCGCAACGAAACGCAAGTGGGCTTTTATTAAAAAAGCGTTGCATTTTATTAAAAGACGACGTATTGCTAATCGAGTACCCAGGAACGTCATAACTCGAGACCGAATAGGTGCTCATAATCGGTTAGTTGAGTCTTTTTTTCGGCGAACCCAAGATACGATGCGAAAGAGTTCAAAAATGTTTTTCGAATGGGTCGCCCCCTTTTCAACTGGATAGTTAGTGAAGTGACTCACCATTCTGCATATTTTCGTAATAATGTTGATTGTACCGGAAAAGAAGGTATTTCGCCGTTGTTAAAGTGCACATCGGCGATACGGCGTCGTTCCTGGTTTTCTAGATGAGTATTTGCAAATGAGCGTAAGAACTTCTCGAGAATCACTTGATCATTTCTGTAGTGCTGTTATGGAAATAGTTGGGGCTGAGTATTTGAGAAAACCCACGTATACTGATGTTCAGAAACTTTATGCGCATCATGAAGCAAAGCACGGGTTTCCAGGGATGATAGGAAGTCTTGATTGTACAGACTGGGAGTGGTTCGGTTGTCCAGTTGCCTTTAAAGGGCAATATGTTAGACGAGATCATGGACCGAATCCATTTATTTTACTTGAAGCTGTTGCGTCGCAGGACTTGTGGATATGGCATGCATTTTTTGGTGTTTCTGGGTCGAACAACGACATCAACGTTTTATATCAGTCCCCTTTATTTAATGATTTGAAAACCGGACGAGCACCTGAGGTGGAGTTTGAGGCTAACGGTGTACACTATCCATGGGGATACTATCTTACGGACGGAATATATCCGGAATTGGCAACACTTGTTAAAACAATTCCCGAACCATCATCCAATGACCATAAGAGGATTTTATATAAGCAGAAACAAGAATCCGCAAGAAAAGATATTGAAAGAGCTTTTGGTGTTTTGAAGAAAAAATGGGCCATATTAGCCAATCCTGCACGACCTTTACGGAAAGAAAGAATCATGAATATGATGTACACATGCATCATATTACATAATATGGTTCGAAAGTTCAAAAGAAAAGCAATATCTCCTCAATGGTTCCCAGAAGAACAACTTCAACCGGACGATGTGTTTCAAACCCAAGAACACATGCTACAAGTTATGCGGCATATCAGCTCCGCGCAAGAACATCACAATCTTCGAGCAGATTTGGTCGAGCATTTGTATGCCAATGCTTAATTTATTAAGTTTTTTTTATATTTATGTTTTTTTTAAATGTTGTTTTTAAATTTCCTATGTATCGTCTTTTAATTTCGTACTGTGTTTTAATTTTCTATGTACCCGTGTTTTAATAAAATGTATGAATAAAAAATATTTAATGAAAAAATGGGGTGATGTGGAGTGAGTTTGGGTGAGTTTGGTGAGTGTCATTACCTCCTGTGGTGAGTTTGGGTGAGTTTGGTAAAAAGCTGACGTGGCGCTGAGGTGGAGGTGAGTGGGTTTCACCCCACTCCCACTAGTCTTACGTCCGTGAGTTTGTATCTTGTGTAGAGATGCAAATAAATTGGTTAAAACCGGTTTAAAAAAACGGTTTATTTTAATATCTGGTTTTAGTTTAATCGGGCTTTTTCGGTTATAAATGTTCGGAGTCGGTTTTTCGGTTATAAATTTTTGTTATCGGTTTTTTACCGGTTCAATTTTTTCCGTTGATAAATGTTCGGAATCAGTTTTTTTCGGTTATAAATTTTCGTTATCAGTCTTTTTCGAAATTTAAAACTTCATCATTTATTTAAAAAATTTGTTAATAATACAAACATGCATACTAAAAAATACAACCGAAAATTTTATTTAAATAATACAAGCATACAACCATAACTTTTATTTAAACAATACAATCATACACGATACAACTATATTTTTTATATAAGCCATACAATCAAACAACCATAAATACTTTTCGAGTTTTGGCATGACCATCACTCCAAAAAATAAAACAACGGCTAGTTTACCGGTTATTATAATTTTTTTATTTTAAATTTGAATATTATATAAGAAAATTAATTAATTAAAAAATTAAATTAAAAAAAACCGGTTACATAACCGGTAAAAAAAAGATTATGATTAATTAGAAGACCTGTCTAACCGGTTTGGTTACTTTTAACCGATCCGGTTAAAAAAACGGTTTTTTTAAAAACTAGTTCCGTTTTTTTACCGGTTTGTAAAAAACCGGCTTTGATTTGCACCACTAGTCTCCCAATTCAAAAATAACCATTGTTAGTTGATGTTTCTAGAAAAAAATAAAAATTCATTTTCTCATTTTATTTATAAATACCAATTAATTCACTATTTTTAAACTCAAACATTCTAAATTTCTCATATTAATTAGCCCAAACTACACTATAAATTGTTCACATCGATTGATGAAATCCAATTTTAGTTAAGAAACTAATTCGTAAAGATAACGTTGGTAAAAACATCGATGATGAAATTAGCCGTGCAATTTTTAAATGCTTGGTTTCCAGTAAAAAAGACCGTTGGGTCGGGCCCAATAATGTTCGGGTAGCAGTAGTATATATAATCCACACGTACTGTTCTTTTTTGCATATATTCATAGTCTCTAAAACACTAAAAATTTCACAATCGAAATAATGTCAGAATACATTCCTATTGATATACAAGTGGAAATCATGAAAAAGCTTCCGATTGAATCATTATGGGAGTTCAGATGCGTCTCGAAACAATGGAAGTCTTTGATCGATTGTTTACTTAAAAGATTAAAAACTACTAGAAAAACAGTCTTTACCCACAACAAGTTCCGTAGGAAATCCAGTGGGAAAGGGCCCTTACCCACGGATTTCCTACGAAATTGTTCCGTTTGTAAAAACATCGTGGGTAAATATTTTCCCACGGAATTTCCCACAGAGCGTTGACCATTTTCCCACGGATTTCCCACGGTTATTATTACACATTTTTAACATTCAAGAAATGGTTTTTTACCCACAGATTTCACACAAACGTTTTCTCACGGATTACCCACAGACATTTTCCCACAGATTTCCAACAAATATTTTCCCACATATTACCCACAACCATTTTCCCACGGATTTCCCACAAGTTTTAACATCCATTTTCCCATATGTTTCCCACAACTCTTTCTCACGGATTTCCCACGGACATTCCCACGGATTACCCACAATATTTAGTAACGATTTTCCATGTGTTTCCCACGGATTTCCCGCAATTATTTCCCACAGATTTCACACACATATTTCCACGGATTTCCCACATTATAATTTGACATTTTTCGGATTCCGTAAATATATAAAAATATGAAAAACTGGTATAAAAAAAATTAATAAATTACCAAAAAATACAAATATAATACCCGGAATACATAAATGTGTTGTTTGTTTGACATAAGTCCGTAATCATAAAGTGTTATCAACATAGTTAAACCCAATAGTTCTAACTTCTAAACAAAAAATTCTTACTTCTAAACAAAAAAACTAAAGCTTAATGCCAAATCAAACTAGCTAGGACCTGATACATTGACGGGCTAGCGGACTAGATTTCTGGTTCATGTTCATCTCTCCAAACAGCCCACACCTCATATGTTATGAACCTGAGTGAAGGTTGACTTCTCAAGCGGAGTGGTACTTCCATGAGCATAAGCAAGAAGACCTGTGTAAGCGATCATGGCCCCATTATCAATGCAATACAAGCATGACAAATAGTGTTTCTTGGTAACAATTTGTGAAGTTAAAACCAGCGAGAAGGACTGACTAGAGGCGGCAATTTGACCATTTCTTACTGATGGGTCAGCACGGGTTATGTTTTTATCCGTAACAGGTCAAACATGTAAATAAAACAAAAACAACTACAAGAAAACAGGCCTAATATCATACTCGATGAATTAGAATCATATTTTAAAAGCGGCAGGTAGTTACAGAAAAAACTTTGGACAAAAAAGTGTTGCAAGTCATTCCTTATTGAGCATGATCAGTACTTGTAACCTTGACAAATGCAGATATCTTACTAAGATTAAATCGCGTATTTGTATTAGTTACCTGCAAGGAATAGCATAAATCTACAGGGGTGCACTCATCATTTTTAAGCTTTTGATCAGCCTCGGCTTTAATGTAGCTCAATATTCCACTAAAGGACACATCCATTCGACCATTCCTTTTACGGCATAAGAGAGATCTATGAACTTTTTACCCTGCAAGCTGATTGAGAAAAACACCAGATACAATTTCATTAGCAGAAACTTAATGTTAGTAAGCATAGAATAATACTCATTCAAGTTTCTGATCCATCATTTCAGCAAATATATTCTAGAGACATGTTCCAGTACTAAACGAGACTATTCGATACACGAAAAACAAATGAATCTTTGCAGATTTACTAGTTACTGAAATTTTAATCTAACGTACTGCTTTGATTCATACTTATATGTTTATATGCTTACTGTATTCAATACATTATATCATGCAACTTTCTTTGAATATCGATAACTTCAGCATCATAATATCTTGTGTGATCTGATTTCTCCTAATGATGCACCAAAAGACATCAGATAGTAGCATCATATTATAGTCGTTTAAAATGACACTCGCTACTATACAAAAAACTGCAGAGCTTACTGACTTGGAAACAAAGTACAGTATCTCCAACCATGACTCTTTTGCATTCAGAGGGCTCAAGTGGGACCGATCGTTCGCGCACATTTTTAACATGGACCCATTCATCCTCGTCGTCCCCAAACCCGACATATCTTACAAGAACATCCTGAAATTTATAAAAGTAAAAAAATTACAAATTTTGACATTTGTATGTTACAAAGTAACTATATGTTCACATGAAGGGTATAATGTATCTACTTATAGCTTTTAATTGAAGATACTAAATGGAAAAAACATAACCGATATAAATCAGAACTGAAATAATCAGTCAAAGTAGATGAAAATAAACAGCGCCTGTTCGACCTCTATTCAAAAGCATATTAATGAACTTGTTCGAAGTTAAAAGATATAGACTTACAGGTCCACCTGAACTGAGAAATCTGTGTGTGATAAATGTCTCTACATCATACCTGCAAAAGCCACAAAGGTGCATATAAAACATATTGATAATTTTCAACAATCGCATACCTGCTCAAAAACCAACTCTATGCATCATATTTGTTTAAGAAGATACTCATAAAGTTGGTCAATATGGTCATATAGTTTTGGTTTCGAGCCACATGGAAATTTCGTGTGCATCTTTGATTTACTAATATTTTTTGTTCAATTAACTGTCTAACCCGGGGATGGATACAAACTTGGTGATAATTAAAAATTTAAAATATGGATTCATTATCTGAACTGAAAATAGGTTAAATAATATATACAATTCTGTTGTTTGTTGAAGTCATGTTGGGTAGACCAGTCTTCTGCTTAGATTTTGTTGCACATGATGTTTAAATGATTTACTTAAAATTTCATCTCAGACAATGAGGTTAATTTCTGAGCTGTAATACTATCATTGGTAGTGCTAAGGAACCCCGGAAGATGCTATGACACAATCAGTAGCCTGCTTTTTTAGCAAAGAGAACCAGCAATATATGTTGAACCTAGCTATAACTTTGCAATATCATATCAGTTTTAAATTAAATGACTATTTGAGGACCTAATAATCTAATAATGGACTGTGGCAATAGATTTGAAATTCTCAGACGTTCTGGTTGCGTTGTCATTGGGTTTACTACACTTAGTGACACAACATCTAGACAATATTGCTTCTCTAAAATTCAGGAGTTGATAGCTCACATACATTCAGTTATAATTTAGGATTTGTTGCATGTAACCACCTATCTTTATTAATTTTTCCATCTTTTGTATTGTACAAGCACTATAAATACTCGGATGGCCGAGATGATGCAAGCAATGATGTAAACGCTCGTCTTACCAGTTTTGTCAAACTAAGTTTCGGCTGTCAGAAGCTAACTAAATTAGCATGGTTATTATGACATAGATGATTTGACAAAACACGTTGTTTTCATATGAAGTATATGTTTTTTGGGTGATCTACATTTTCTGACTTCTTACTAGGTTGTTTGAATAAAACTTCATTCTGGTAAAAAAAGGTACATATACTGTATAAATAACTTAAAATGAGGATCGTTTGATTCTACAAGAAAACTCAATTTGGTATACCCAGGGTGTCATTAGGGTCGGGTTGACCCGACCCAAACCCGAACCTGAATCTGATAAAGCTTGTCGGGTCAGGTTTAGTCGGGTTAAAAAAGTTTATCAGGTTGGTTTAACCCAAACCCGATAACCCGATAGTATTATCGGGTCATATTTTCAAAAGCCAAAACCCTATTCAACACGACCCGGTTAACCTGACCTGATAACACCACTACTAACCCGATAACTTAATAGACCCGATCCGATAACTCGCAACCTGACAGACCCGAACCCGATAAACCCAGTTTTTTATAGGGTCGGGTTGCGGGTTAGTTTTTATATTTCAAAACGCGATAAGACTCGACCCGACAAGCCTCAAATTGGACCCGATAACCCGATTGACACCCCTAGTTATAGTATAATATTTTGAATTTACATCACCACTTTAGAGTGTCTATTTCAACACTTAAAGAGTAATCAGTACACAAAGTTCCGAAATAAACAATCAATATTTTTTTGATAAATTTGCATACATACATCAAGCCTTAATATATAGCTAAAACTAAAAATACATTAAACATTTTGCTAACTGTTAACACAGATTTGTACACATTAGCACATACAAACATTAAGCCCAATTTTAAAGTTAAGTTTCAATTAAAAAAAAAGTATATAAAAAAAGGGAGATGACTCACCATGATAGGTAGCAGCGTTTGATGAATGGATAAAGGGTGGTGGCCGGTGACAACATGTTTTATGATAATGTGTTTAGCCTGCAATTGAGAGTGTCGATAAAAGAAAATAATGAGTGAGTAATGGATTTTTTATTGGGGGAAAATAAATTGAATTACCGCCTATATTTCCCACAATCCGTGGGAAGTATGGGGGAAAACAATATAGGCGGGGCATTTTAAGTTTTGGGAAAAATAACAGTGTCGATAAGTCAAAATATTTGTCAAAATATTTTGTGGCAAGTATGTGGGTAATTACCCACAAATTTCCCACGGATTTATCATGTCCTACGAAATCTGTGAGAAATTACTCACGACTTTCCCACAGACATGATCGTTTCTTTTTTACTTTTATTGATATAGTTAAACCTTCACACATTACACATCCACATATCGACATGAAATACATCGATAGACATAATAAATGTTAACAGAGTAGTCGATATGGTATCGTCGTTGTATACGAGATATTCAAAGGAGTGGTATCGTTGTATAAGAGATGTTCAAAGGAGTATTCGATAAGAGATGTTCAAATGGTATCCTTGTAAACGGGATGTTCAAATGAGTAGTCGATAGGGTATCGTTGTATACGAGATGTTCAAATTAGTAGTCAATAGGGTATCGTTGTATACCAGATGTTCAAATTAGTAGTCGATAAGGTACCGTTGTACACGAGATGTTCAAATTAGTAGTCGATAGGTTATCTTTGTACACGAGATGTTCAAATGAGTAGTCGATATGGTATCGTTGTATACGAGATGTTCAAAGGAGTGTCCGTTGTATACGAGATGTTCAAAGGAGTAGTCGATAGGGTATCATTGTATACGAGATGTTGAAAGGGTATCTTTGTATACGAGATGTTCAAAGGAGTATTCGATACGAGATGTTGAAAGGGTATCTTTGTATACGAGATGTTCAAAGGAGTAGTCGATACGAGATGTTCAAAGGGTATCGTTGTATACAAGATGTTCAAATGAGTAGTCGATAGGGTATCGTTGTACACGAGATGTTCAAATTAGTACTCAATAGGGCATAGTTGTACACGAGATGTTCAAATGAGTAGTCGATAGGGTATCGTTGTACACGAGATGTTCAAATGAGTAGCCGATAGGGTATCGTTGCATACGAGATGTTCAAATGAGTAGTCGATAGGGTATCGTTGCATACGAGATGTTCAAATGAGTAGTCGATAGGGTATCGTTGCATACGAGATGTCCAAATGAGTAATCGATAAGGTATCGGTGTACACGAGATATTCATTTAGTAGTCAATAGGGTATAGTTGTACACGAGATGTTCAAATAAGTAGTCGATAGGGTATTGTTGTACACGAGATGTTCAAATGAGTAGCCGATAGGGTATCGTTGCATACGAGATGTTCAAATGAGTAGTCGATAGGGTAACGTTGCATACGAGATGTTCAAATGAGTAGCCGATAGGGTATCGTTGCATACGAGATGTTCAAATGAGTAGTCGATAGGGTATCGTTGCATACGAGATGTTCAAATGAGTAGTCTATAGGGTATCGTTGTACACGAGATTTTTATATGAGTAGCCGATAGGGTGTCGTTGCATACGAGATGTTCAAATGAGTAGTCGATAGGGTATCGTTGCATACGATATGTTCAAATGAGTAGTCGATAGGGTATCATTGCATACGAGATGTCCAAATGAGTAGTCGATAAGGTATCATTGTACACGAGATATTCAATTAGTAGTCAATAGGGTATAGTTGTACACGAGATGTTCAAATAAGTAGTCGATAGGGTATCGTTGTACACGAGATGTTCAAATGAGTAGCCGATAGGGTATCGTTGCATACGAGATGTTCAAATGAGTAGTCGATAGGGTATCGGTGCATACGAGATGTTCAAATGAGTAGTCGATTGGGTATCGTTGTACACGAGATGTTCATATGAGTAGCCGATAGGGTATCGTTGTACACGAGATGTTCAAATGAGTAGTCGATAGGGTATCGTTGTACACGAGATGTTCAAATGAGTAGTCGATAGGGTATCGTTGCATACGAGATGATCAAATGAGTAGTCGATAGGGTACCGTTGCATACGAGATGTTCAAATGAGTAGTCGATAGGGTATCGTTGCATACGAGATGATCGAATGAGTAGTCGATAGAGTATCGTTGCATACGATATGTTCAAATGAGTAGTCGATAGGGTATCGTTACATACGAGATGTTCAAATGAGTATTCGATAGGGTATCCTTGCATACGAGATGATCAGATAAGTAGTCGATAGGGTATCGTTGCATACGTGATGTTCAAATGAGTAGTCGATAGGATATCGTTGCATACGAGATGTTCAAATGAGTAGTCGATAGGGTATCGTTGCATACGAGATGTAAGGGTATCGTTGTGCACGAGATGTTCAAATGAGTAGTCGATAGGGTATCGTTGTACACGAGATGTTCAAATGAGTAGTCGATAGGTTATCGTTGCATACGAGATGTTCAAATGAGTAGTTGATAGGGTATCGTTGCATACGAGATGTTCAAATGAGTAATCGATATGGTATCGTTGCAAACGAGATGTTCAAATGAGTAGTCGATAGGGTATCGTTGCATACGAGATGTTCAAATGAGTAGTCGATAGGGTATCGTTGTACACGAGATGTTCAAATTAGTATTAGATAAGGTATCGTTGTACACGTGATGTTCAAATTAGTAGTCGACAAGGTATCGTTGTACACGAGATGTTCAAATTAGTAGTCGATAGGGTATCGTTGTACACGAGATGTTCAAATGAGTAGTCGATAGGGTATCGTTGTACACGAGATGTTAAAAGGAGTGGTCGATACGAGATGTTCAAAGGGTATCGTTGTATACGAGATGTTCAAAGGAATTCATATGTTTCTTTCGACTTTTTAATATAATTTGTATGTTTTTTTATCGACTTTATAATGTAGTTTGTATGTTTTATTGAATAAACTTTTATCAACTTTCTCACGATGTATAAATCACAAAATATTGGTAGTCCGTGGGAAATATGTGGGAAATCCGTGGGAAATCTGTAATCCGTGGGAAATCAGTGGGTAATTTACCCACCCATTTCCCACGGATATGTAAATAACAAAATAATGTGTTTTTCGTGGGAAATCCGTGGGAAAGTTCCGTGGGAAATCCGTGGGTAAATTACCCACGGATTTCACACGGATGTAGAATTAATAAAAAATTATGACATCCGTGGGAAATCCGTGGGTAAATTACCCACGGATTTCCCATGGATGGATAAATAATAAAATAATATTTTGTCCGTGGGAAATCCGTGGGTAAATTACCCACGGATTTCTCACGGATGAATAGATAATAAAATAATATGTTATCCGTGGGAAATCCGTGGGTAATTCACCCACGAATTTCCCACGGATGAATAAATAATAAAATAATACGCTGTCCGTGGGAAATCCGTGGGTAAATTACCCACGGATTTCCCACGGATAGATAAATAATAATAATAATGTGTATACCGTGGGAAATCCGTGGGTAATTTGACACAACTTTCCCACGGATTTGTAAAATAACAAAAATAGTTTTGTACTCCGTGGGAAATCCGTGGGTAATATGCAATCCATGGGAAGTCCGTGGGTAATTTGTCACAACTTTCCCACGACTTTCTCACGGAAACCTTGGTCAATGCTTCTATGGGAAATCCGTGGGTAATTTCCCACGGATTTCCCACGGAATATTTTTTTGTCATTTATGTGGGAAATCCGTGGGAATACCGTGTCAAATTTCCCATGGTTTTTGTTCCGTGGGAAAAATTTCGTGGGTAAAGGCTGTTTGTGTAGTAGTGAAATTAGCACAGCTCCTTCATCGATTTTCATTATTCTGTACTGTGACGACAAGCAAGATTACCCCTGATACTCAAACGACGAGCTCGGTTAGAGAATGATTACAAATATGTTTTTGATCATCGATGATGATACTTCTACCCAAATTAAGTTTTCTCTGGATTGTTTTACTTTCATGGATATTGAAATACCACATTATTATTTACGGCATCGCGTGCTATTATATGATGATATGCATGGTGATCGATGTGTAGTTTTAGATTTCTTTTCAGGACATCTTTTTTGCTTTAGTTTTTATCAAATAGCTTAAGTAACTCATGCTTGTTGTTGCTAGGAATTTAGATCATTAACGGAATGGCTTCTTTTTTTTCAGATCTTTTAGATCTAAATAAATGCAATCTACTTTTACTAAAAATAATACGGATGTATAGATTATGCAATCGGCTTTTGCCAGCGAGGGAAAACGAAGCGCTTCTCGACACGAGCAAGATGCATTGTGATTTCCTCTTGTGCAGACCACCTATGATCGATCCGTGACGGGAAGAGAGACTTTTTAAAGCCAAAGACGCCCCAAGAAAATTTTCAACTGTTGGGAAGGGGACATCTCAATAGAAGCTGGCTGGATCCGGATTGAAGTGAAAGTAAAATTAAGAACATTCTGATATATACACTACAAAAAATTGACAATTATACACACTTTTTTTTCCACGCTTGTGAAAATGTGAATAATTTTTTTCATATTGTTCACATTTGTAAATGTGTGTAAATTATACACACACTAGCTTCAAGGCCCGCCCGTTGGGCGACGAGCTTCAAAAATTTGTTCGAAAAAATATTTGTATTTGGATTATTATTTGATACTCTCATTTACATAATTTTGCAGGATTTATCTTTATTGTTATGATTTACAACACATACTCATTACTAAAATGCTAATGAAAAATAATTTAAACTTAATGTTGTTCTTCTTATAAAGAAATGTTGATTGTGTAATTGCGATAATTGTTATCTTTTTCAAACACATCTTTATTTTTAGAGAGGTGGTGATACGCACATGACACTTTTTTTATTCTTTCACCACAAAATTTTTGTAGTTGACTATTATACCATTTGCAACTAACTTATTAAAGCTTCACAAATTCACTATTTGACTCGGTATTTTTTATAACTCTGCAAATCTTTCAACCAAGGTCACCAAATAAAATAAGCCCAAATGCTCAAATGCGCAGATAGTCATTCCTACAAAGTCAGACGTATCACATAACCAAACATTTGAGTAAAGCAGATTCAAAGCGCCAGATATAAGCAAACCTTTTGCAACTAACTTATGGGATTGCAAACTGCCATAGTGCGCAAAACAATAACAACAAAACTTCACTGCCCAAAAATCTTCATCTTTGACACCATAATAGAAGTTCATCTTCAAGCACGACATTTAAGCGGATCAACATTAGTTTTATTCCTTTGGGAAATAGTACTACAAGAACAGTTTTTACACAAGCTTGCACTTGCAAACATATTTGCACTTCTAGACCCAAACTTCAATTTGCATCACTTGAACCAATATAAATTAAACATACTGATAACTCGTGCATTATTAGAAGTGTAAAGTGTTACACAAAGATTATATGCAAACATAAAAAAACTAAATCACATACCATAATCACCAACCACGGTCCCACATGTGTCATATTTAAATGTGCCAAAATTCCCAAGGAAACTTTTTGTTTCATTATTCGAGTTTAAAGGCTATCAAAATCTACTTGTGATTCATTATTTACGTTCAAATGTGCCAAAATTCCAAAACAAAATGGTGTAGGTATCACCTCCCTTATCTTTGGGAGCATAAACTTGACAATTTTGAGGTGAGACGCAATATGATGCATGGCTCAACTGAAAGAGAAGCCCACCGTCATAGTTTTCTTCACTTCCTGATCTTCATCGAATATGGCATGGTATCGATTAACAAAATCAAACAGATGCATATTATGATAGTTCACGTCCCTTTTATGCATATATAAGCATTTCTCTTATCCATGTCATCAAGACTCCTACACAACCATGACTCTCTGCATCTTAAAAACTGCTTAACATTAAGAACATTGTCATTAGAAGGTAGATAAGTTATGCTTGTTGAAAGAGGCTACTTCAAAGAAACACCACATTTAACTCATTGAATGCTAAATTCATGCGCGAAATAAGATATGGATACCTGTAGGCGCATTTCATACACGCTATATACTCCTTCGTAGATATCCATTAATGGGAAGATATTCTGGTAACTGTAAATCTGCAACACATAGGCATTTCAGAAAACTACAATACACAATAAAGGCTGGGGTTTTGAATTAATGTAATATACTACGGTTTAGTTTACTAACACTTACACCATCACCTTTATTATATACTTTCCAACATTAGTGAATAATTTAACAGTTACGTTTTTTTCTTTTTTGTGTTACCACAAACTTGCCTTTTTGTTTTTTTTTGCTTTTTGAAGAAGCTAGGAGAGTAGAGATTGTGTAGTTTATCGAACTTCTGAAGTATGGGATTGAATAACCAGTAATCCTGATAGAAAAGTGATAGGAAAAGAGGAAATTGGATTGATAAGTCCTTAACTTGTTAAGCACTACAATGAGTTTCACTGGTACACGACTTGTAATAAGGATTAAAGAAATAAACTTACTTTGGATGCATTGTTTATAGTTTGCTAACATATGCTTCCAAGTCTAGAGCTTGATCGTAATTTTCATTCCTCACACACCGATAGAAATTAGGATCTTGATATTACTACCCAAGGTGTAACAAAGAATCAAAAATCAGAAAGTGCATACACACATGCATTATTCCTATTGCTACAAAGTTACCACCCTTGTTTGAGAATTTGTCCATGTCATTTTTTGCAAACTTGCACCCTATGTATACAAAACTCAAAGCACTAATATTGTAATTTCCGTGTTAATATTCATGCATAAACTTTAGTATTACCAAGCATAATTTATGGTAAAAGATTATGATTATCAGATTTTGTTTTTATATTTAGTCAGTCTTACAAATTACTATTGGGACTCAGATTTCATATTCCGATCCAATATTCTCCTTTGTTTTTAAATCACATTGTCTAGTTCTCCTTTGTTACTCCATGACTAATGTTTTCAATCGCCAAATGTGACTCCTCACCAGCAGAATTCTGTAACTGATGCAGTATCCGATTAAAAACTGGTTATTGAGACTTAAATTTAAATAGTGAAACATATAGATTTAAAGCCTAAATCCTCAAACGACACCCTTAAACCCTTGACGTGGACAGGCAATAACATGCCAAACTGCCGTATTTGCAAGAGGAAAAAAAATATAAAGGAACATGATACTTATGACAGCAGATAGCACGCACAAAGGCCCCCATTTTGGTAGTAAGATCGGGGCCTTGAAGCACTATTTTAGACAGGAAGTAACATGTTTAAGCGCCCTATTTTTAATACCAAAACAGCTATACCGAGCATCTACTTATGATAGCTGATAGCACGCACAAAATCCCCTTGGGTGACAGCAAAATTAACAAAACGCTCTATCTGTGAGACCAAGAGAAACAACTTTTCACTTGTTTCTGATTTCACCCTTACCTCGTTTTACATATCCTTAGTTCTAATCCATGTTATCCTATCCCTAATTCAGATCTTTTGTTGAATCATAATTAACTATCAAAGATAAAGATATACCTCATTATGATCATCAAGTGTTCCAAAAATGGCAACATCTATAGCCTACTTATGTTTCGTCATGGAAGATTAAACGCCGAAAAGTAACCTTGGCTCATTATCCAAACATTTGGCTTCAGCTCGATCAATTATGACCAACTAATAAGGTGTTAAGAGGAAAGAAATATAAGCCTAAAAAACATATATACTTTCAGGAGATTAATGGTCAAATACAATATTAATAAGAATCACAAATACGGAAGTTTTGTATAAAATCTTTGCAAACAACGTGGAAAAACGTATAACATGAAACAACTTCGCAACATTTGGTTCAAACAGTAGCAATTTTTTAAGTACTCGCTCTTTATAATTTACCGTCGCCAGACATTTGTAGCAAATTTTTACCCGTAGGAATTGATCATTTATTTCAAAAAGGGAATAAACTACATGACAATCTGATACAATCATGTTATATTAGTACGTGATATTGTTCTCTCTATTTAATCAATTTTTTTACTTAGTGTTAATGGTTTAATAATTGCATAAGCTATTAGGTGTAGTTTACACTTATACAGTTAATCAATATCTGAACATCTCATGTCTTGAGATTTGAAAAAAAAAATCAAAACAAACTGTCTAACATTTGCATTAAAATTGATTGTGGCAAAACCTTTGAGGACGATCATTTTTTACAACAAAATAATAGATAATACCTGATCATCCGATAGCTTCATAAAGATTGAACGATCCATCTCATTTTTCGAAACTTATACCCATGATGATCATATAATCGATTAATGAACCATCCATAACATTTATCCCACAAATATTGAACAATTAATTTTGATTTGGATATTTTGTGATTTACAGATTCGATTAGTTTAGTTGGATATAAAAAATGATTCTGATTTTGTTCTTGAACTGCTTGATGAAGAAATTGGATTGTGATCAGTTCTGATGAGTTAAGGGGAGGGGCGGTTTTATTCTTTTGTTTTAGAGGATGCGAAATAATTGGCAGGTTTGATGTTAAATGTCAGCCGTTGATTATATTGTATTTTACAGGTGTCATTTATACAGATTTTTGAGCCAAGATTGAATTGGGCAAAACCTTCCTTTATACAGATAGTAGATTTTAATGAGAAAAATTATATAAGTTCACACTTTGGATAGTAAAGAAAAATAAATACATCTAAAAATGTGATTAGACAACATTCACAGTTATAAATGTAAATAAATATTCATCTAAAAATGTGATCGATTCCTGATTGATTGGTTGGTATCAAACGTCTGTTAAGCATAAAATATATATGAACTATTCATCTTTTATGAAAATGTATTACAATAGTGTTTAATTGGTGATTGTGCTTGTACTTACTACATAACTTGACTACTTTGTTATACAATATAGTACGCATCTATTTTTGTTATAGGGTATACATTAAGCAGGGTATTAGGCTGCAGGTTTTTGTCGGAGATAGGATTAGACTAGTCTAAATCCTTAGACCATATCACTTTGCTTCATCGCGTTGCTGTTCTAGATGGCATCTGTGATGAATGGCAAAACATTAGTTGACCACTGCTTAGTAACTTACTAGATTATTCTGGTAAAAGCTTATTACCAGAATAATTCCTCTGACCATCGTGATTGGTTAGTTTTAGTGTGATTGAGCTCTGCTCAAATGATAATAGATTCAGATCCGAGTATATGCAGAAGAAAATAGTCTAGCCATATTGCAAAATCTTATATGTGATACTTGCCTTGATCGATTTTCTAACATATGTTTTCAACTAAACGAATCACAGCAACTCTCAGCACATGGGAAGAAAGCAAGAGGAAAGCGTGTCCATATTCAAACTACTGGTACGATGAGCGTTGCCCAGAAAAAGGATGCGTTTGTAAGCCTTCGTTAGGATTAAAATAAACTCATTTTTTTCTATTTATAATCGTCTACTTTTTATGGTTATATGTTTAATCTACAGAAAGTGAAAAACAAACGAGAACCTGATGATATCGAAACATTTGAAATGCAACATGTTACAAAGCTAGGGGCATACGTTGATGATAGGTCGAGAGTGTTAGCGGTATGTAAATAATTTTACTACTTTTATTTGTGTTACAAATAGATATAAACGAAAACTAAGATGAATTTGAATGATTGTTTAATTTTCTCGAGCAAAGCGAAAGCAGATTTTGCAAACAAGTTATTTGAGGTTGGAAATTCAGATTCACAACCAGTTGATCCTGAGAAAAGGATGGAAATAGCAAGAGAAATTATGCAAGAACTTAGGCCTAAGAAGCATGGAAGACCTTTTGGGTACGGTGTTGGAGTAACCAAGTCACAAGTAACAAAATTTGGTTTCGATTTGAGAAGAATCAGACGTCAAGATGCATCAAGTGAAAATCGATTTTTGTTGAACAAAGTTGCAGATCAAAGTAGACAAATTGAGAAACAAAGTAGGCAAATGAAGACGATGGAAGATAACATGACCAGGTTTTTTGGTGAGATTAAATCCGCGCTTCCACAATTGTTTGCTAATCGCACATCAAACACATAGGTTTGTGATGCAACTCCTTTATTCTTTATCTTAATCATGTTGGTTCTTGTTCACCGGATATACTGAAATCAGGGTCAAGTTCACTTTAGTTTAAAGTTAGTTACAAGTTTAAAGTGATTAGACGTGTAGTGTATGTGTGTGTGCCTGTTAAACAAGGTGGGTCTACTGCTGTTTTGGATACGAGTCAGATTAACTCATTAATGTTATCTTGCAGGATGCATTCTATACGAGTCAGATTAACTCAAGTGTGACATGTGTTAGAATCATCAAATTTGAAGTTTGTAATGCATTAAATCTGGAATGTTTCATCTCTTATGGAATTCATCAAATTTGAAGTTTGTAATGCATCAAATCTGGAATGTTTCATGTCTTATGGAATTCATCAAATTTGAAGTTTGTAATGCATCGGGGTTGAATGTTTTATGTCTTATGGAATTCA
Source organism: Glebionis coronaria (assembly GCA_025667525.1). Classification (NCBI taxonomy): domain Eukaryota; kingdom Viridiplantae; phylum Streptophyta; class Magnoliopsida; order Asterales; family Asteraceae; genus Glebionis; species Glebionis coronaria. The sequence continues at coordinate 578,022,709 of CM046878.1, forward strand.
TCAAATTTGAAATTTGTAATGCGATCAAATATGAAATTCATGAAATCTAAAAATTCATCAAATTTGAATTTTTATTTGTATTTTTCCTTGGCATTGTATAATTTGTCACACTTTGAAGTATGAACTTTTCTAATTCATCCTCTTTTTTAAAAAACTATTTCCTTTTTTCTTTATACTTTTAAGTGTGGACTTTTTTTCTTTATTTTTTTCACACGGTCCACTGTGGACTTCCTTTTTTTTAACACGCTTCTAAGTGTGACCTTCCCTTATCTTTTTCACACTTGTAATTGTGGATTTCATTTCTTTTTTTCACACTTGGAAGTGTGGACTTCTGTTTTATTTTTACACTTTCAAGTGTGTACTTCCTTTTCTTTTTCACACTTCTAAGTGTGTACTTTTGGAATCTTTTCCACACTTTTTCATATGTAGATTCCTCGTTTGTATACAGAAATTAGCGTGACAACTGACAATAATTTTGTTACACCAAATATCCCCATAGTAAGGGAAAGTGTGGATTATAAAATTGTACACAGTTTAAAGTGTGAAGAAATAAGTAAATAAATGTGTAAAATAACATCTATTTTTGTAGTGATATAATTACAGTAATTTTTTTATGATAGAACAATCTTTAAGGTGAACTAACTAAGTACATTATTAACTATATAATCGATCCTATAATCTTATAAACCATCTTGTTAGATGTGTTCTTCAATCCGGTGCACTGGATTCTAACTAAGTTAATCTCCGAAAGATTGTATTTTGTGGAATAGAAATTTCTTCCTCTCTACAAAGCATATTAGATCAAGACAGGTTGTGACTTTGGGGCCGTTATGGTTTTATCATATATATGCTATAAATATTTGACGAGTAATTAAGTTTAGCATAGTCGGTTTATTCACTGTCTAAGTACCCGAGCAGATCGATCACATGACCTAGTCGACCTCGTACCGCCGAATCTATGCCACCCACTCAAACCACAACCCTTAAACCATGAGCTTTAAAACAAATAAAATGCAGGCCACTGTTTCGACCATAACCCTTAAACCATAAGTAGTCAACTGACGTCGTTAACACTATTGCTTTGTAATTAAATTCGAATATATGTGATACTATGCTGTTGCTATGGGTTCAGGATTAATCTCGGAATCCTCTCGAATTGATCGCAGCTCAATGTGGAATGATTGTTCTTGGTTACTAAAAAGGGGATTGGTTTTCTAATCTACTAAAAGGTTTAAATGAACTAAGATGTAAACTTAAATTAAAAGCAATTAATTTAATAACAATTAATAAAACTAGAATTAAAATATAAATATAAAATGAAGGAACAGTAAATGACACTTAACTTTGATACAATATGCTTAAAAAGAATATTGATTCGGAAGTTCTACTGATTCGAAACTCTTCCGGATGAAAAGATGTTGATCCAGAACTCTTTGATTCGGAACTTTATTCGGAACTTTCGTTCGGAAGTTGCTTCGGAAGTTGATTCGGAACTTTACTCGGAACTTTCGTTCGGAAGTTTGGTTCGGAACTTCACTCGGAACTTTCGTTCGGAAGTTTGATCCGAAAGTTGATTCGGAACTTTACTCGGAACTTTCGTTCGGAAGTTTGGTTCGGAACTTCACTCGGAACTTTACTCGGAACTTCACTCGGAACTTTCGTTCGGAAGTTTGGTCCGGAACCTGGGAAAAACTCAAGAACAGAAAGGAGACAGGGAAACAGGGGAACGCAATCTCAAACCAAAATCAACCAAGTTTTTCACCAAAACTTAAACAAATCTAATCCCTAATCATCTACTAATCATAAATATCAAATCCCATCAATAAAAACATAAAACCCAATAACTTTTAAAGATCAACTCAACCAAATAAAAACTTTAACTTTGAATCAAAAAGATGAAGATGAACAAGATGAAATGGAAGGATTAAATTGATAGAATAAGGTTGTAACAATCAAAAGACAAAGATTAAACTACAAGATTTTGGAAAAATAAAAATCAAAATCACCAAACACCCTAGTGGTGTTGGTGACGACTACGAACAGAAAAGAGAGAAAAGAGGAGAAAAAAAACTCCATGAAAAGTGTGAAGGATGGTCTTTATATAGTCTTGTCTTTGGTTGGTGAGTGGGCTTTCTCCCGTTCTTCTTGTCTTCTCGTCTTTTCAGAAAAGTTGACGTTTCCGATTTTGATTCGGGATTTGTCGTCGGTTAAATTCAACTCGTCTTTTAATTTCTTCGTTTAATAGACTTGAGTTTCTTCGACATATGTAAATCTTCCATCTTTGGTCCTTTTCTTCGATAAATCTTTAATTAGGCCAAATGACTTCAAATATTTTGCATCTCTTGGACAATAAACTTCGTCTTGAGTCTTTTTCTTCGATAAAACCCGTGCAATCCCATGTTTTCTTCAATATTCATCCGGTTGGCTCTGAAAACACAATAAACACAAAAACCACGCATAATTCCAAACAAATGATATTAAATACGTGTTTTGGTCTCGTTTTAGCCAGAATTAAGTGGAAAAAGGATGGGTGTTTACACACCTATCAAATCCCCTACACTTAACCATTGCCATGCCCTCATGCAATGCTTAGTGATAAAGCAATTTTACACTTTTCTCATAATTAATCAACCTTGGCCTTATTAAAATACTACTAAACAAAAATTAAAGTACTAAAAGAAATTAAAACTTTAAAGGAAACAAAAGGATAGAAAACCATTTTCACTTGAAAATAGCTACATGGAAATAACTTACAAAGAGATCAAGGACTTACAATAGGGCTTTGGTGCTGCGAAGATTTATCACCCTCAAGTTTCACGTTCCCCAAACTAAGCTTAAAAACGAGATCATTGTTATTATAAGTTAGCAAATCAAACACTTACACACATGGCTTAACTATATGCTTAAACTCCCTTATTCCTAGGTGTATCTCTTATATTTTATTTTTGTCTTAGAATGATCATGAAGATGCATTTTTGGACTTATTTGGATAGTTTATTTAGGCTGAAAGCAAAGTAGGACGATTTGATCAATAGTTAGCTAAAGGACAAAATCTCTTAAAACTGCTTCTCGGGATATCAAAAAGTTCATATCTTGGCATAACTCGGTTCACGATTTGAGACCTTTCTCGGGCCGATATTTGGCATGTACTTCATACTTCATATCTTGAGAGACGTGCTTGAGATAATGGTCTTCTCATCGTTAATAGAGTTTCTTCACTCGGAGACTTTTGAGGGGTACTCCAACTTTGTTGACCACGACTTCATGATTATTTATTCAATCTCTAGTTGGGATTTTGAGATACAACGATCCGCCTCCTTTTCGGACTTGGATCTATTTATCCTCATACCTTGTTAGGGTCTTTTCGGATAGACTTCTCCATGATCTTTACGGGAGTTGATTGCTTTTCGTCGTGAGTCTTGATCCTTCATATTGACTTTGGGAATAATGCTTTTCACATCACCTTGGATCTTTAGCAATAAGATTGAATCCTCATGCGTTGTTAGGGCCTTTTCGGACTCGCCAATCTTCGCGCCCCGCTTCATAAGTTATGCCTTGGCTATGAACTCTTATCATTACCGAGCAACTTTTAAACGATCTTGGGCTAGAAGCTAAGTAACTTTTCAAATCGCACGACCTTACTTATTGCAGATAATTTATTAGCAAGTGATGGGAGAATAGGCAAATAATTACACCAAGTGAGCTTGTGCAAGAATACCGACTTATAATTGACTCTATCATTTCTCGTCCTCCACAATTTAAAATCTCAAGTAATGAGACTCGTGGATACATAGCCTAATAAACCAATTAAGGTCTACATGGTTAAGGATACTAGCTATAATAAACTTGGATAAGTCTATTCGGGTTGAGTCAAAATAATCGCAACGGGCCTAATATGTCAAAGATTTCAAAACTAGCTACACCACTTTATTAATATTTTTGAATTTATTGCGGGATATATACATATGAAAGCAACGATAAAAATTAAAAAATCACGACTAAATGGCCAAAGTTAATAACAAATTTGAAAAATGTTGAAAAAGATGATTTTCTGGTTAAATGAAGGCATTTTCATGGAAAAGTCCACTTAAAACTTCGATAGAAGTCCCCCCTACACTTAAGATAAACATTGTCCTCAATGTTTTAAGCATGTGGGAAAAATCTCCCCTACACTTATGACATTGTGCACGTTGGTTAAATCAAGTTAAGGAAGAGACGACTAAAGTGATCAATTTCGAATGTGAGTATGAAGAAAATTGAATCACGATAGTTGAGAGATAGGACCGGATTTCGGATAACACGGGAGCACGGTTCTTCAGAGATTCCAAGAGTGCATTCATCCCTGTAATCACATCACCATACAAACACAAAGAACCATAGAGGTCCCCCTACACTTAGGAGGTTAAAACATAAAAGGATAGATACTCGGGCTGCCTCCCGAGGAGCGCTTGTTTTTGATAACCGAGTCACGAGCCTGACTCGACCCAAAATTAGTTCATGGGGAACGTGGTGAGGGATGGAATCATCTCATTAGAGATGTCCTCACCAAAGTACAACTTCACTCGTTGGCCATTCACCTTAAAATTAGGTCCATTAGGTTGAGCGAGCTCGAGAGTACCATATGGAAAAGTTTGGGCAATAGTGAATGGGCCGGACCAACGAGATTTCAGCTTGCCCGAAAAGATTTTCAACCGAGAGTTAAAGAGTAAAACTTTATCTCCAACTTGGAACTCTCGGTTCTTAATCTTAGAGTCGTGAATGAGCTTAGTCTTTTCCTTATAGATCAAAGAATTTTCATAAGCCTCATTCCGAAGTTCATTCAGCTCATTGAGTTGGATCTTGCGTAGGTCACCGGCTTTGTTGATATCAAAATTAGCCCACTTCAAGGCCCAGTAAGCCTTGTGCTCCAACTAAATGGGGAGGTGGCATGCTTTCCCGTACACGAGACGATATGGTGTACAACCAATCGGAGTCTTGTATGCGGTACGAAAAGCCCACAGAGCATCATCAAGTTTATCAGCCCATGAGGCACGATGCTCTCCCACGGTTCTTTCAAGAATTCGCTTTAATCCTCGGTTGGATATTTCAGCCTGGCCATTAGTTTGTGGGTGGTAAGCGGTGGAAAGACGATGATTTACACCATACTTTGCCATGACTCTTGCGAATTGGTCATTGCAAAAATGAGTCCCGCGATCACTAATAATGGCGCGAGGCACACCGAATCTAGCGAATAGCGACTTCAAAAAGTTACAAACCACCCTTGCGTCATTGGTGGGTAAAGCTTTGGCTTCAACCCATTTAGAAACGTAGTCAACTGCCACAAGGATGTATTTGTTTCCTTTAGAGGAAGGGAATGGCCCCATAAAGTCGATACCCCAAACATCAAAGATTTAACATTCTTGAATGAAATTCTGAGGCATCTCGTCTTTATGTGTGATCTTGCCTTGTTTTTGGCAAGCATCACAACATTTAACCATCGCGTGAGCGTCACGATAGATAGTGGGCCAATAAAATCCCGAGTCAAACACTTTTTTGGCGGTGTAGTTGGGACCAAAGTGACCACCGGTGGGTCCTTTGTGGCAAGCGTCAAGGATTTCTAAAGCTGCCGGTCCATCAACACATCGGCGAATGATCAAATCAGCACATTGTTTGAAAAGATACGGGTCATCCCAAAAGTAAGTCTTAATGTCGGTGAAGAACTTTTTCTTTTGTTGGGATGTTAACCCTTCCTTGAGAATTCCACCCGCTAAGTAGTTTGCAATGTCCGCAAACCACGGAGTTTCATCAGAAGTCGAGTTGATAGACATTAAGGTCTCCAGGGGAAAAGAATCATAGATTTCTTTGTTCAGATGATCCCCTTGGTAAGGATCCTCAATTCTACTGAGATGATCCGCGGCTAGGTTTTCAGCTCCTTTTTATCGCGAATTTCGATTTTAAATTCTTGGAGTAGCAAAACCCAGCGAAGAAGTCTTGGTTTGGAATCTTGCTTAGTCAACAAGTAATTCAACGCGGAATGATCGGTATAAACGATTGTGGTAGAAAGGACAAGATAGGGGCGGAACTTTTCAAAGGCATAGACAGCAGCTAAAATCTCTTTTTCGGTTGTCGTGTAATGCAGTTGAGCCCCCGTCATTGTCTTGCTAGCGTAATGGATCGGTTGGAAGTGTTTGTTCACTCTTTGGCCCAAAACCGCTCCAATAGCAAAGTCACTAGCATCGCACATCAACTCGAAAGGCAGCTCCCAATTAGGTGTAACCAAGACGGGTGCCTTAGTTAGCTTATCCTTAAGCGAGTTGAAGGCTTCAAGACACTCTTTGGAAAAGATAAAAGGAGTGTCTTTTTCCAAGAGGTGGGTCATCGGGCGAGCGATTTTAGAAAAATCTTTGATAAAGCGACGGTAGAAGCCCGCATGACCGAGGAAACTTCTCACACCCTTTACGGTTGAAGGTGGAGGCAACTTAGAAATAACATCGACTTTAGCACGGTCTACTTCAAGACCGGCTTTGGAGATTTTGTGTCCTAGTACGATGCCCTCTTTTACCATGAAATGGCATTTTTCCCAATTAAGAACAAGGCGAGTGTCTTCACACCGCTTAAGCATACGTTTTAAATTGGCAAGGCAAGCAGAGAAAGAATTGCCATAAACCGAGAAATCATCCATGAATACTTCCATAGTGTCTTCCACCATGTCATGGAAGATAGCCATCATACACCTTTGGAACGTCCCAGGAGCATTACATAAACCAAAAGGCATACGTTTGTAAGCAAATGTTCCATAGGGACAAGTGAATGTGGTCTTTTCTTGGTCCTTGGGATCGATGGGAATTTGAAAATACCCGGAGAAACCGTCTAAGAAGCAGTAATAGTCATTACCTGCAAGACGCTCGAGCATTTGATCCATGAAAGGAAGAGGAAAGTGGTCTTTTCTCGTGGCATCATTGAGCTTGCGATAATCAATACAAACTCTCCACCCAGTAACGAGACGAGTGGGAAGCAACTCGTTGTGTTCATTGGGAACAACGGTTATTCCGCCCTTCTTGGGCACACAATGGACGGGACTTACCCAAGGCGAATCCGAGATAGGGTAAATCAAGCCGGCATCAAGAAGTTTGATAACCTCTTGTTTGATGACGTCATGAATTTTAGGATTAACCCTTCTTTGGCTCTGGATTGCGGGTTTAAAGTCATCTTCCATGAGAATCTTGTGAGTACAAAAGTTCGGATCAATTCCGCGGATATCGGAAATTTTCCAAGCAATTGCCTTCTTATGATCTTTAAGCACGACGATGAGGCGAGATTTTTCTTCTTCTTTTAAGTCCTTAGCAATGATGACGGGTGACTTCTTCTCTTATTCAAGGAACACGTACTCGAGATGGGGTGGCAACTCCTTAAGTTCTAAATCTGGAGGATTTTCGATGGGAGGCGTTTTCAAAGTCGGAGCATCGATAGCAATAACCGTGGGAGATGGTGAAGAAAGATTGTCTTCTTTGAGAAGGTTTTCAAAGAAATGCATGTCTTCATCCCCATCGGTGGGAGAATCGTCATTTGCTAAGTTCACATCTCCCATGGTGGCTTCAAGATCTTTCCAAAACAAATCACTTTCTCCAAATAGAGACAGTGATGAATCAATAGAGGAAACGGTCTCAACATTGGGAAGAAAGGTAGGAATATTTTTACAAGCATCAATAAAGTGTGCTTCACAAGCCTCATCCAGAACGTCAATACAATTAACACTCTCGTATGAATAAGGTTGGTTAGACAAATTTCCCATGTTGAAGACGATTTTATCGTCACCCACTCTCATGATAAGCTCACCGGCTTCAACATCGATGAGAGTGCGACCGGTCCTCAAGAATGGACGAGCAACGATCAATGGCATACGAGGGTCCATCTCGTAGTCGACGACGACGAAATCGACAGGAAAAGTGAATTTGTCGACTCCTACAAAGACGTCTTCGGCTATCCCCACTGGATAAGCAACCGTACGGTTAGCTAATTCCAGAGTCATTTTGGTGGGGACTAGCTCAAGGAGAGATAATTGCTTCCAAACGCTTAAAGGCATTAGATTAATACTGGCACCTAGATCGGCTAGGGCCATGCAATTCTCTACACCGAGAAGTTACAAGGGATTAAGAAACGACCTGGTTCACCAAGCTTAGTTGGCAATATCCTTAAGAGCACCGTAGAGCAATTCTCATTAAGTTGGGTGTTAGCAATATCAAGAAGCTTCTCCTTGTCGCTAAGAAGATCTTTGAACATTTTTGCGTACTTAGGCATGTGAGCGAGAGCCTCAGTAAAGGAGATGTTAAAATTCAATTGTTTAAACATTTTTAGAAAGTTCGAAACCTGAATATCATCCTTGCTTTTGAGCTTCTCTTTCCTCAACCTGGATGGATAAGGTATATCAGAAGAAGAGGAAGGCTTTGGGAGAATAGGATCACTCACATCCTTGGGTGGAGGAGGGGTAGAAGTAAGAGGTGGAGAAATTGGGGAAGTAGAAGATTGGGGAATAGGAGCAGGTGACTCGTTTTCCTTAGTCACAATCACCGGTGGAGGTATAGGAAGCTCGGGTTCCTTGGTACCTTTGCCACTGCGAGTGGTGATTGCTTTTATCTCCCCTCTTGGATTCACAACGGTGTTACTCGAAAGAGTACCCGAAGAAGAGGTTTGATTACCTTGGAAGAAACTAGTCATCATGTTCTTTAAGTCATTCGTTTGACTATCCAAAGTGTTTCTCATATCAGCTCTCAGATCGTTCCCTTGTTTCACCGGGTATGCTTTCAAGTTGAGCACTTCCCGTTGGAGATTGTCCACGATCACATCATTAGTCCTCATGTAGGTTCCAATGTCTTGGTGTAATGCGGTGGGTTGGTTGGGAGGAGCATTGTAAGCGGGTGGTTGATAAGCAGGTTGCTGGTAAACTTGGTTGTTTCTTTGAGGTGGATATGGTTGTTTGTGAGGTGGTATGTAGGGTGCACGAGGTTGTTGTTGTTGTTGTTGAGGAGGGCGATTGAGGTTTTGTTGTTGGTTTGGGTTGTTAGGAGGAAAACCGGGTGGGGAAAGATAATTGTTCGAGCGGTAGCTAAGCAGGTTGCGGTCACCTTGAGGACGAGCTTGATAAGCGGGTTGAGGATAGGTACCGTATGCTGCATTCACATTCTCAGAAGGGTAGTCTTGGGTGGCGGTACAAGTGGTGTAAGAATGAGGACCCCCGCATATTTCACATGGTTGGCTTACAGCATTGACTTGAGCGTTTTTAGCATTGATGTTGTTGGTGTTGTTAACGGTGTGGGTAACAAGCGATTCAAGAAGCGTAGTAATTTTGTCAAGTCGCTTGTCGCTGTCACTAGTACTAGCACTAGCGACATTGGTCCGAACACTCTTGGTTTGCACACGAGACTTATTCTCAATGACATCCCAAGCAGCATTGGAAGTCTTAGCCAAAAGATTACCCCCTGAGGCACTATTTAGTGAATCTTGATCATTCATGCTTAAACCATTATAAAAAGTGTTAATTTGGTGTACTTTGGTAAAACCATGTTGTGGGCATTTTCTTAAAAGATCTTTAAAACGGTCCCAAGATTCACTAAAAGACTCATCGTACTTTTGTTCAAAATTGATAATTTCATTCCGCAAGGCGGTAGTACGAGAGGGTGGGAAAAAGTAGTTGATAAACTTGGTCTCCAAATCCGTCCACGTAAGAATACTCTGTGGCGGTTCCTTAGCAAGCCAATGTCGGGCTTGTCCCTCTAAAGAGAAGGGAAAAAGTTGTAAACGGATTACCTCTTGTGGAACACCATTGAATTTGACCGTATTTGTGAGTTGTAGGAATCTCTTGATGTGGTCATGTGGATCATCAATGGTACGCCCCAAGAATGGTTGAGCAGAGACCATCTGGATAAATCTTTAATTAGGCCAAATGACTTCAAATCTTTTGCATCTCTTGGACAATAAACTTCGTCTAGAGTCTTTTTCTTCGATAAAACCCGTGCAATCCCATGTTTTCTTCAATATTCATCCGGTTGGCTCTGAAAACACAATAAACACAAAAACCACGCATAATTCCAAACAAATGATATTAAATACGCGTTTTGGTCTCGTTTTAGCCAGAATTAAGTGGAAAAAGGATGGGTGTTTACACACCTATCAATATGAATACTTGAAATCACACCCGTAGCCTCAGTGATGTCCTGTCATGCGTGATGCGCCTTAGCAAGTTGTCGGATTCGAAAAATTCAATGGTATTTCTTTATTTATTATAACTCAGTTAACTGAAGCCACCAGCGTCCTTGGATACGTAATTAAATCCCAGATAAAAGAATACCAGAACCGCTACATCCACCGCCTACCGGTTATACGCGCTGTCATGGGCTGTTATAAGTTCCGTCAGTCCCAGAAAATAAAAGTTCACTTGTTTTTAGTTTATGCCTCAAGCTGTCGCAATTTCCACATGAGGTTTGTTCGGGTTAATTATCATTGGCGGTTATCATCAACAGGGACGAAGCCAGGCGGTGTCTCGCGGGTGCCCGTGACACTAATAACACTACAACAATCCAGCCCTTCCCCATCGGGGTTTTCCCCAGCGACAAGGGTGTCGCTGGGGAACTCCGCTAAGCGACAAACTGAGTCCGACGTGGCAACCTTGCTCGTAGAAAATTTTGACCGAATAATAAAGAAACGTTTCCCCAGCGACATGTAGCTGGGGAAACATTGGCTAAAATTTGACCAAACACTTTAACAAAAATGTAAGCGGGAGATTTTCCCGCCCACTTTTCCCCAGCGACATGTCGCTGGGGAAACCTTTCCAACGGACTAATCCGAGTGATTAGTGTTAATGAATTGTCTATTATATGATACAATGTTTCCCCAGCGACACGTCGTTGGGGATTCTTTCAGGATTCCCTCCAATTGCTTTTCATTAACGCGCCTATTTAACAAACCGACAAATTAAAGTTTCCCCAACGACATGTCGTTGGGGATACGTCCAATGTTTGATTTTCTATATGTTTAGACCTTTATATGTAGTGTATATTTAAAATTTTAATATATATAAAAAAATATAGTAAAAATGAGACATTTATATTAATTAAAATTTTTGACGTTAATATAATAAAAATGAGACATTTATAAAACAAATATTTATTTATTCCAAATAATTATTATTTTAACTATCGATCTGATGTTATTTTATATTTGCGACGTTTATATAATAAAAATGAGACATTTATAAAACAAATATTTATTTATTCCAAATATTACATAAAACCTTTTGTAATATCACATGGGAGACTTACAGACAAACACTCCTAAACATAATTTTATTCGTCACGGACACTTAAACACGCGCTTAATTAAACATGGATATTACAACGATATTAGACTCGTAAACACAAAAAAAAACACATCACAAACTAGTTCAAACTAAGGTTCCCCATGTCATCGTAAAGGTCGTGAAGTAGTGCAGCTGAATCCATTGTGTGCCTATCGGAGTTGCGGTACAACTCTACCGTACGCTCAGGTACCATTATCATTCCATTCAAGCGCACACAGTTTGCACACGTTGAAGAGCTTGGAGAAGAAATTGGAATCGTTGAAGGTCTGGGAGAAGAGCTTGGTGGAGAAAAGCTCGTTGAAGGTCTTGAAGAAGAGCTTGGAGGAGAAAAGCTCGTTGAAGGTCTTGAAGAAGAGCTTGGATGAGAAAAGCTCATTGTACCTCCAAGAGAATTGATTAGTAGTTAGACGCGTTCGTCTTTCCATAAAAATTTTTTCATCCATATGAAACTGGAGGTTGAACCCGTGAACGTGGACAAGCATAGTACAGTCTACCAAAGTTTTCAGTTGTCCATGATTCTCGAAGAACTACATCTCCATGTTTACACTTGCACGAAAAAGCTTCATGCTTCAACATCTTCATAATAACTATTTGTTTGTGATGATAAGTGTGTGTGATCTGCTGGTGGTTGTGATGATAAGGAGTGTGTGTGGTTCTTCTTTTATGCTAAAAAAATGAGGGAAGTTGTTAACATTTTCCCTCCAATATTTTCCCGCCAATGTTTTCCCGCCAAGGTTTTCCTTCCAATGTTTTCCCTCCAATGTTTTCCCTACAATATTTAGATGTTCAATTGACCACCCATCCATCAAATCCATCAGCTGGACAAGTGTTGCATACTGAAACCTGCTGCATGAGTGTATGTCTTTGTTAAATGTTAGATATTCAATGGATGAGTCGGTATGTCTTGAACCTATAATGTTGAACCCTATCTAATACATTGAACCTCTAATGTTGAAACCTATCTAATACATTCAACCTATAATGTTAAACCATATCTAATACATTGAACCTCTAATGTTGAACCCTATCTAATACATTGGCCCTCTAATGTTGAAACCTATCTAATACATTGAACCTCTAATGTTGAAACCTATCAAATACATTGAACCTCTAATGTTGAAACCTATCTAATACATTGAACCTCTAATATTGAACCCTATTTAATACATTGAACCTCTAATGTTGAACCCTATCTAATACATTGAACCTCTAATGTTGAAACCTATCTAATACATTAAACCTCTAATGTTGAAACCTATCTAATACATTGAACCTCTAATGTTGAACCCTATATAATACATTGAACCTCTAATGTTGAAACCTATCTAATACATTGAACCTCTAATGTTGAAACCTATCTAATACATTGAACCTATAATGTTGAACCCGATCTAATACATTGAACCTATAATGTTGAACCATATCTAATACATTGAACCTCTAATGTATAACCCTATCTAATACATTGAACCTCTAATGTTGAAACCTATCTAATACATTGAACCTCTAATGTTGAAACCTATCTAATACATTGAACCTCTAATGTTGAACCCTATTTAATACATTGAACCTCTAATGTTGAACCCTATCTAATACATTGAACCTCTAATGTTGAAACCTATCTAATACATTGAACCTCTATTGTTGAACCCTATCTAATACATTAAACCTCTAATGTTGAACCCTATCTAATACATTGAACCTATAATGTTGAAACCTATCTAATACATTGAACCTCTAATGTTGAACCCAATCTAATACATCAAACCTATAATGTTGAACCCTATCTAATACATTGAACCTATAATGTTGAAACCTATCTAATACACTGAACCTCTAATGTTGAACCCGATCTAATACATTGAACCTATAATGTTGAACCCTATCTAATACATTGAACCTCTAATGTATAACCCTATCTAATACATTGAACCTCTAATGTTGAACCTTATATAATACATTGAACCTCTAATGTTGAACCCTATCTAATACATTGAACCTCTAATGTTGAACCCTATCTAATACATTGAACCTCTAATGTTGAATCCTATTTAATACATTGAACCTATAATGTTGAACCCTATCTAATACATTGAACCTATCTAATACATTGAACCTCTAATGTTGAACCCTATCTAATACATTGAACCTATAATGTTGAACCCTATTTAATACATTGAACCTCCAATGTCAGTAAACTGTTGCGTAGTAGATGGTGTGAGGTATGTCGTGCAGAGCCGCGATGAACGTCGCGTAACTCAAAATAGCGGCGTTTGTTCGACTGGCCCTAACGGGAAAACTAACACTTATGGTCAGCTTCAAGAAATCCTCCAGTTTGACTATTTGTCGTTTAAAGTTGCGTTATTCAAAGTTAAGTGGTTCGACACTCGCAACAACGTTGGTAGAGTCAAGAAACTTACCGTTAGAAACAGAATGACACAAATCATCGGCTCTGGTGAGTGGTGGAAAAGTGAACAATACATCCTCTCAACACAAGTCAAACAAGTCTTCTACCTTGTAGATCCAGCCAAACCCAACGTGAAGGTCGTCGAACATGTTAATCATAAAAAGTTTTTGAACAACGGTGTAATCGTGGTAGAGAACGAACCTGATATTATACATTTGGACAAGTCATCTGATCTCCCACCTTCTACTACTGATCTCCCACCTTCTACTAGTGATCTCCCACCTTCTACTAGTGGGAATGAATTTGGTAATTACACCTTCTATATAGATTTTCATATAGATGGTGAATCAACAGAGGTTGACGCACCGCCAGATAACGATGATGTTCCTAGCGAAGACGATGATGATGAAGACCCCCTTCCTCATGATTTAGCAGATTCTGATGATGAAGACCTCATCTAAGATGATGATGGTGTTGACAAATTTTATTCTAGTGACGAAGAAGATTAACTTTGTGTTGTAACTTGCAAAATACACTTATATATTTGAATGAATGAATGAATGAATGAAATTGTTGTGGATTGTTTAAATATGTAAATTTATTTTGATATTTAGATTTGTGCATGCTTGTATTATTTTGTTCATGAGTTTCTACATGTTATGCTAATTGTACCTATATACAGATGGCTGATGTTGCACGGGGACACGGCGGGGATGGTGGTGGCGAGGATCCTTCACGTCCACGTCCTCCATCATTCGGTTGCGGGGGTTGCTTCGTTAACCGGGGTAAGAATTTCTGGATTATTGTAATGAAAATTTAATACACATATTAAACTTGTTTGCCTTAACTTTTATGACTTTATCACTCACTTGATTTTGCAGGAAAAGGAAAGCAAAAGCCCAATTTGGGCGGCAGGAGAGCCGGCAGGGAGAATACCCGGAACAAGACCCGTTGCCTGAAATTACTGGATGTGGTGGCCGCGAATCACAACCGGCCAGTCGAGATCGACTTTGTACCCGCTAAAGATAACCTTGTTACACCTGTCGGCCTCTACGCAGAGCATTGGGGAAACTTATTCGGGTTGGTCGTTAGAGAAATGCCTTTGTATTACCCTTCGTGGGTCAAGGTCCCCGAAGGGCACAAGGCGGCGGCCAGGGCAGCTATTGAGGTAAGTTATCATTTTATGTTTATTTAATTATCGTGTTCATTTATTTAATTGTGTATATTTATTTAAATTTGTTTTTTATTTATATCATATAAATAAATAAACAAATTTAAATAAATATATAAATTATATTTCTAACTCTGTTTTTAGTGTGTTGTATTGTGTATATTTATTTAAATTCGCTTATTTATTTATATCATATAAATAAATAAACGAATTTAAATAAATATATAAATTATATTCCTAACTCTGTTTTCAATGTGTTGTATTGTGTATATTTATTTAAATGAGTAGTGATTTGCACACTCCTCTTATTTATTTGCACACTCAAATTGTGTGTATTTTGACATTTTTACCCTTACAACATTTAGTGATATGTGCATATATCAAGGGTATAATAGTCATGGCACACATAATTTGGAGTGTGCCAATAACTTTCTAGAGTGTGCAAATCATCACCCTATTTAAATGCATTTATTTATTTATATCATATAAATAAATAAACGAATTTAAATAAATATATAAGTTATATTTCTAACTCTGTTTTCAATGTGTTATATTGTGTTTATTTATTTAAATTCATTTATTTATTTATATCATATAAATAAATAAACGAATTTAAATAAATATATAAGTTATATTTCTAACTTTATTTTCAATGTGTTGTATTGTGTATATTTATTTAAATTCGTTTATTTATTTATATCATATAAATAAATATATAAATTATATTTCTAACTTTGTTTTCAATGTGTTGTATTTGATTGCAGAAAAAATTCGATTTCGCGCCGCACAGGAGCACCCCTCGGTGGCCGAATATTAATAGTACCATTACTGCCCAGTTACAAAAATCATACAACACCAACAAGGCCAGTCTCAAGCGAGATTATTGTGTAAAAGACCCCGAGACTGGAGAATACGACGTGGATCGAATTAGGCGGAACAGACCCGACGATCACACAGTTGAAGAGTGGGAGAAACAAATAGCGTTTTGGACTGACGCCAAAAACAAGAAGCGATCCTTAACAAACAGCCATAATCGGTCCAAGGCAACAGTTCTCTCCCGGCATGGTTCTCGGTCGATCCCTCGCACTCGACAACTCATGGAAATTATTATTATTGATTTTACATTATTATTGTTTTTTTATTTTTATTATTTTATTATTATTATTATTGTTTTTTATTTTTATTATTTTATTATTATTATTGATTTTACATACATATTATTATTGCCGTTTTTAATTAGATTGATCTTACTTGCGTGTGTATGTACAGACGAAGGCGTCCGAAACCCAACAGGAGCCTTCAGAGATCGACATGTTCTATCGTTCGCACACAAATGAAGATGGTGTATTTGCAGATGAGCAGTCTCTCCAGTTGTATGTAAGTATTCTTTTCAAAACACACTTTAATGAATCATTGATTAATAGTCTAGCAACCCGACTAATATATTTACTATCTTGTGTTATTGTCACCACACAGGATCAGATGAGGGAGCTAGAGGCGACGGGTGAGCATACCACTGCCGAGATCAACATGATGGTACGAGGAGGCAAGTTTTGCGGCCACCATCCTGGCGTGGGTATGGTATTGCCAAGATACGCCAGTTCTAGTCAGAACTTTTCGTCACCACCCCTTGACACTCGTGGTGATGTTGATTTCCTGATGGGCATGCTGAGAGAAGACGACAAGTATAACGAGTATTTTTCGAGATATGATAGTGCTGGTGCCAGCGAGAGCGGGAGCCGCCCGGGTGATGATGCTGAGGATCGGGAGGGTGGCGAGGGTGGTGGCGAGGATGGTGGCGATGACGCGAGCTAGTCGTGTCATATATGTGTTTGTTAGTATGGTACATTGTTTCTTTATGTTCATCTTGACTTGTTTCCCTATTATCCTAAATTAGAACGTTTGTTTCCCTAGTATCTTTAACTATCCCGACTTATTCCTAGTATCCTTGTCTAAATTAGAACGTTATATTATATTTTGGTGTAAGTTTGAACTTATTCCGCGTTTGAGTTGATTTGTATTCCAAGTTTACTTTATATGTGTCTTTTAGTGAGCAAATACAGGTTTTTGTTACAGGTTTTGGTAGATTTTTTCCGAAAAAATTCCGGAAAAAATCTGGAAAACGCCTGCTGTGCAGGCAATTTAAAAAAAAAAACCTGTAGACTTTTCCCCAGTGACATGTCGCTGGGGAAACTTTGGATAATCGTTGACAAGTCAAACGCAAAGCGTTGACAAGTCAAACGCAAAGCGTTGACAAGTCAAACGTATCGACATTTTCCCCAGCGACATGTAGCTGGGGAAACATTGGAAAATCGTTGACAAGTCAACGACAACGCGTTGACAAGTCAAAAATAAGGAAATATTCCCCTGCGACATGTCGCTGGGGAAACTTTGTAATTAGCTAAAAAGATTAAGTTCAACTTAATTTTTGTTGATTTAATAAGAGTTTTCCCCAGCGACATGTCGCTGGGGAAAATATTGCCATCGTGGCAATCTATTTTTCCAGGAAAAGTCAGTGGGACCCGCATGTCGCTGGGGTAAGTCGCTGGGATACCTTTCTCATCGAGCGTACCCCAGCGAATTTTCCCCAGCGAGATGTCGCTGGGGAAACGTATCCCCATCTAAATGTCGCTGGGGAAAAGGAAAAAAAATCGCTGGAAAGGGCTGCAATGTTGTAGTGTAATTTTTTTTGATTTAGTGTTAACTTTTAAAAAAACATCGATTTATCCTAAATATATCTTGAGTGTACCGGTGCATCCAAACGTGTTTATAGTCTTATTTTGTTACTATACCTAAAAAAAATTGATCTCTAGTATATTATAAGGTTCAAAAAATTTATGCTCCGGTGATCTTTGATCTTTAATTTGCTTTGTCACTGAATTCATCAATGTTTTATATAGCCCAAACACTGAATCCACTGGCCCAATTTGGATATACTATTTATACAACTTTCCACGAGAAACAAATCTATAAATACACAATTCGCAGTTTTGCACATCTTTATAAAACCCTAAAAACAATCCGACGAACATCACAATGTCAGATCACATACCATTCGATTTACAAGTGGAAATCATCAAAAGGCTTCCACGTAAATCTTTGCTTAAGTTTAGAGCTGTCTCGAAACCATGGAAGTCTTTGATCGATAGCGAAAATTTGCTCATAAGTTTTAGATACAAGGGAAAAGATGAGGGTAAGTATGAGTACAAATATGTTAAAATCATAGACGATGATACTTTTCCCCAACATAAATTTTCTTTGACTGTTCCGTCGCGTTTTGATGTTTGTATGCATAGAAAAGTAATCGGTTACTCTCAAGAATTGTTTTGCTGTTTGGGTTGTTATCCAGGTAGACGTGGTAGACGTGAGATGGTTGCTGTTATATGGAATCCGTCTATCAGAAAATCCGTAGATATTGTTATGCCTAATTTGTCCGATAGGTCTTTTATTGGTTTTGGGGTTTGTCCTGAAACTAATGAACCTAAGATTGTTAAGATTAACCAGGAGGGACGTTATCGCAGCTCCTTCGAAACTGAGGTTTTTACGTTATGGTCAAGAGAGTGGAGAAGAGCATATGGAGAGTTTCCTAGTTATTATTGGTTTGATACCATATGCGGTGATAAACCGGTAGTTATCAACGGGGTTATATATTGGTTTTCTTGTCATGAAGATGATGAGCCACATTATATTATTATTTCATATGATTTGAGAAGCGAATATTTTGATGAAGTATACCTCCCAGACGAGTTAGCATTTGATGATGACAGTTGCTTTGATTATAGTCCCATATATAAACTAAGGGAGTCTCTTGCTGTAGTTCGATACAAGTTGAAGGCTGATAAACAAGTTTATAAAGTATGGATTATGAACAATTGTGACAATAATGTTTCTGATTCATTTACAAAGATAATTACTATTAACTTACCATTTGCGCCATTAAGGAGAATACTCGGATTTAGAAAAAATGGAGAACTTATCATGGAAGTGAGAGATGATGATGATCATGATTCAGTCATGCTTGTAGTTTGTGAACCTGGATCCCAGCGCATCAATAGACTCGGGGTTTGTGAAGATCATTGTGGTTCCTTCTTTGTGAGCTCCTACAAGGAATCACTACTTCTGAATGATCAGCCAAATATGCATATTAATTGATTATCGTTAGGTATGTATGCCTAGTTATTTCTGTTCGACGTATTCTATTTCAAAAAAGAAATCTGATATTGAATGACAAAAACACTTGTCTGAATATAACAACTTAAACTTGTTTAAAGTTCTATTATTCTTTGATTCATTTGAGCTTGTAGATGCATCAATGTTACATTTTCCATAACATTACCTGCCACATATTTATTAGTCGCTTACTATTTTTTAGTTACGTATACGACGTGGTCAACTTTCTTATTTTCTTTCATGTTGATTGCAATTAGCGATATCATACCTTTGTTAAGAACTATTACACCAGCACCTATGATCTATTTCTTTAAGTTATCGCATTCTTGGTAGATCATATACTTATTTTATCCTGATCATGGACTAGCCAACTATATTCCGCTCTAACAATGTATTGACATTTATTTTCCTACGTATCTGCGATATAATTTACTGATACTCTACAAAGTATCCTGTTGATATTTTAAAATAACTAAATACATATGAGATAGGGTTTGAATCTGTCTAAACAGATATTTAACCATCACTCTTTGACTGTCACAGTTCATTGTTTTCCGAATTATATTGAGATACAGATGAACTTTTACTAATATGCTTTGTTATTCGACTAGCTAGATAGAACATAGCTTATACAGCAAACTGAACATAGTTTTTTTTTAAGGTTGCAACATAGTTTCTTAGTATGACTGATCTATTGCAAAGGCGCTCGTTTATTGAGTCTTTAATAAACTAACACGTATGAGATCTGTATTCTGAATCTTTCTAAACAGACATCTAACCATATAACTCTTTGGTTTCCACTGTTCAACGTTGCAGAACTGCATATACAATTGACTTTTGCTGATACTTTTTTGTTATTTGGCTAGAAACTCAGTTCCTTAGCATATTTTTAGACCATATCTTATGCAGCAAGCTTCAACAATGTTTACCGGTATTTAATCTTCATAGCAGGGTACCCGCACGATGCGGCAGCGGGTACCCTGTAACTAAATTTTCTTGAGAGTGAATGTTATTCGGTTATTCGTGTTTCATAGCAATAATTTATGGATGACGATAGTTTTCACATAAAAACATGTCTAAAAAACGTAATTTTGATATAGAGATATCATTACTTGTGGCGTATATGTAATATGTGTAACTTTATTTTCGGAACTCAATTAAGCGCGAGTATTGACATAACCTCTTTTGAACATTTGAATGAGAAAATCAACCTAAAAGTGGTTTGTACATATGATTGCAAAGAAAAGGGGAGAAAAATATGATAAATGAGATTTGTATGATATGTTGTTTTGCTTGTAAATTGTGGTGATGAGATGTTTTAATTGTATTATTAATTATGTTTTAGTTAAGTATGATTATATGATTTGTATATATTAGAGATATAAAGTTGTACATATGCATTAAAATCTTGTATTACTTAAATTTAATTTTCTTGACTGCATTAATATGTTGTACAATATGTTGTATTTGTTGTACTACTTAATTTTTTGATATTAAATGAAGAGAGAGAGTCTAATCTCTTTTATAAGATAGTATGATATGATATCTCCAGGATCGATCATAACCAAACAACATTCCCCCCTAATCTGATTAATCTTTGTGTCTTCAATCTTCTTTTCTCATTGCACTCCATGGGTTCTCCGCACTCCCTGCGTTTTCTCTGCACTCCCTGCGTTTTCTCTGCACTCCCTGCGTTTTCTCTTTGCATTCCCTGTGATTTCTTATGTTTTCTTAATGTCCATGGCTTTTGTTGGTTTGCTGCAAAAGTTTATCATCTCATATGTCTTCATCTTCGCCCTCACACCTTTCAACCCTCACGGTTTTAGGGTTCATCACGAACTTCTTTTCTTACGATTTCTTATGAACACTGGATGTGTTCTTCCTTCTTTTGCAACAATAACGTAGCCATGTTGTTTCTTTCTTCTTGTTCTTCTCTTTCCTTCTTTTCTGAATCCGCTGCCTCTTTTCTCTTCTTCTTTCTTTCATCTTCAAAATCAGCATCCATGGCAGATTCTTGAGGGAGGGATGAAACATGATTTTTGTGTTGCTTGATCCCTCCACTCTTATACCCAAAAAAAGCCGAAAAAAAGAGAAACAAAAAGGATTGGGGTTGAACCCTAACAATACTTCTGATAATATAAATGAAAAGGGTTGCTTTGTTTACAGGAAATATAAACGATATATACATATGAATCGGTATGTTGTGAAGCATTGACGTGCCCTTGATATATAATGCTAGGGTTTGGTCTAGGCCTAAAAGGCCTATATATGTTTTGTCAGGCTGTTTTCTTCTTCCTGGTGTGTAGCCTTACAAAGATTAATTGGATTAATTTTTATACGATTTTATAAAAACAAGAACAAGAATCAAGTATGATTCAACCAACCACCCCTTTATTTTTATTAACTACGTATAGCTATCACTTCAAATGTGATACTATGCTGTTTGATCGTACATACAAAGTAGAAACAAACCAATAATAGAATCAAGATCTTACAACCCAAGATCAAGATTCATAAACCAGATCAAGAACTGAAACAATGAATATCAAAGGCGACCTAAACGAGAGAGACTTTTTACACACACACACCTAACCTACAAATGAGATAGAAAACTGAATATAAAGACGAGTGGCTCAGCGTAGCTAGTAAGTTTCCATACTTGCTAGTATTAGTCCTCCAACTTCCAATATCTGCACATAAAAAGAAACAAAGAAAACAAAAGAAATAATAAAAGGAAAAATGTTACCTTTTCACCCTTCAACTATTATCACTTATCAACTTAGTTTTAATACCCCCTCTGTTAGAAATACGTTTTTACGTATTTATGAAGGATCGGTCGCTCCAACGATAATTATGTAATGGGCTCGTGATCTATTTACTTTATGTATGGTCCATATAGCCCACATGTAGGGTGGGCTATATATATCCCCTCCTAGCATGTTAGGAGGGGTTGTTGATTCTCATTTTACACTTAATCATATTTCATCTTTCACTTTCTCTCTCTAATTCTCTCCCTTCTCTCCTTTCTCTCTCTAATCCCTCATCTCATTCCTTCATTTCTTTATGTTTATCATCTAAATCAACCATCTAAATCCACCAAATCCATGATATAGAATAGGCCATTAATCACGTAGACCTTCAATTGGTATCAAGAGCCATGGTTAGTTTGGTTTATTCTTGTTTTATTTTTTTATTTTTTTTTGATTTTGGTGGGTTTTGATTTAATCATGCTTAAATCATAAAAAGTTTGTATTTTTTATAAAAAGTTTGTGTTTTTATATGTTGAATCATATCAAATCTTCAAATATACTTACTTTTTAGATAAAAAGTCACAAATTTTTATATAAAAATCAAAAATTTCTTTATCAAATCTTAAAAAGTTTGTGTTTTGATAAAAAGTTGGTGTTTTTTATAAAAGTTTGTGTTTTTATCTTTTTAATTTTGTATTTTTTTATTATTAAATCATTCTATTTTGATTGGCTTTTTTGTTTAAATATCTTAAATTGAATTTCAATTTTACCAGTTATTATTTTTTTATCAGTTATTACGTTAATCAGCTTCTATTTTTTATAAACATTTTTTATAGTTTTTTAATCAATATTTTTATAATCAGTATTTTTTCTTTATTTTTAATCTATTGGGTCTCAGTTTTTGTCCAGTTGTCCAGTTGTCCAGTTGTCCTACAGTCCTTCATTATCCAGGTTTTTCATAATCAAGGTTTTTGGTCTCAAGTTTCCAGTCAGTCAGTCATGCGGTTTTTGTCCTGTTCTGAATCAAACTAAAAGTTCCGAATCAATCTCAAGAAGTTCCGGATCAAGCAAACTTCCGAACCAAGAACTTCCGGATCAAGCCAAAAGTTCCGGATCAAGAAGTTCCGGATCAAGAAGTTCCGGATCAAGAACTTCAGAACCAAGAACTTCCGGATCAAAAAAAAAAAAAAAGTTCCGATTCGGAACTCTTCCGAACGAATGCAAAGTTCCGAATGAAGCCAAAATCAAACATAACGTAAACCAAAGACTCTAATAACTGAACAAAAGACCACAGACTCGACTCAAGATTCAAACAACTCAACCCAAAAGATTCAAGATTAAACATAACGTAAATTCAAACAACTCGACTCAAGATTCAAGCTTTATCTTACAAACTTTAACATCTTCACTCACCCTCTCGACTCATTCCCTCGGACTCCTCTTCACATCACTCAAAACCATCACCAAATCCCCCTATTATCCCTATTGTCTCTGACTCGACCCATTGTCCCTGACTCGACCCAAGACTCAACAACCCACACCCTCGTCTAACACTCCCTCAACACCCTCGCGACTCAGACTCATCACCTTCACTCTCGACTGTTGCAAAACACCACAACTCCCTCACCGACACCCTCTCGACCCATATTCTCTCGACAAACTCAAACACCGACAACACACCCTCACACCCTCGACTCATTGACATATCGACACAAATACACCTCGACTCCACACATCTCACTGGACTCCCTCAGACCAAACAAGACTCACACAAAACCCTCCACACCAACACACCATCACACTCTCACCGACACCCTCCAACAAACAAATCTTATCTGACTCTAATTCACCACCCACCCTCGTCAAACAACAACTCTCAACCTACCAAACCACAACAGAAAGACACTACAGTAGAAGAGAGAGACTCAAATCAAGATTAACACACGCATGCAATTAATTTAAAGAAAACCTACCCGAGACCCATTTTAGGATCTTGAAGCCTATTTCATCGCATCGGTTGTTGATTTTTTGTTAGATTGTGAGATTGGTGACTGGGTTTTGTGAAGAGAGAGAGAGATTAAGCTTTTATCTGGGGCGGAGTTTTTGGTAGTAGCAGTTATCAAAGAGAGAGAGAGAATAGATTGCAATTGTTTTTTTTTAGGAACTGATTCAAGTGTGAGATAACGAGTTAAGTGGGGCGGATATAACATTTCTTTATACAGCAAGTGGGGCGGTGGATGTATCTTAGTGGGCCACGTGTTTTGTGTTTGACGGAGATAACAAAGATAGTTCCCTTTGACTGGACGGAGTAAACAAAGTTTTGGGATACTTATTTTACTTGGAAAACTTATAAACATTTAAAGGAACTTTATTTTTACCATTTAAAGAAAACGTTTTTAACTTAAATCAGATTTTCAAAAAGTTTTTTATTAGGACTTTATTTTCTAAATCACATTTTTTTTTTTTTTTTTAGTTAAATTAATCCTTTTTATTTTAAAATATCACATTTTATTTTGAAAATATCACATTTTATTTTTTTTATTTTTTTTGTATTTTTGTCACTTTTATATTTTTATTTTGTCACTCTTATATTTTTAGCATTTTGTTTAGTAATTCTTGGCAAATCATGTCGAAGCGGGTATTTTGAAAGTTTAACGTGCAAAATATTTATCGGGTTAAACGTTATTGTGGCCGGATTGGAAGACAAAGTGACGAGTCAACGTGACGGGTTTTATTTTTAGCGACTACGGATTTTTGATCGGGTTTAATTCATAATCGTTTGAGCCGACAACATCTTTTGAGTCAAATCGAATTTCCTCGATTTCCAATGGAATCGTTAAAATCGACACTTAAAGAGGGAGACTTGCATCAAATGCACGACAAGGCTAGAGAAAGTGGTATAAATTCATTTCAAATGCTTCAGTCTCATCTTGTCACTCTTTCGAGGATTCTAGGAGGGAGCGAATTTTTGACAATCTTTGGACAAGATCGTCATATATTCATCGACTCAATTTTTACCACTTTGACCCAACTCGCCGAGCAACTCAACCATGGAAACTTTAATCACTCTGCATCGGCACTTGCTTATAAGGCTCTTGTGACACAACTCACGCCTTTCCTCCAATTTAATATCATCAAGTCTGAAAGTTCGATGCTTTGCCAATCATTTCTTCGAGATACACATACCGAGCTTCGAGTTTTTCGTGATACAATATTGAAACTCATGACTTCGGTTTCGTCTTCGATTTATCAACAATCACAACTTCAGCAAACGTATGATAATGGCGTGCAAGAATCAATGCCGCAGATGCAAGAGGAGAATGGTCATACGGTTGACAACTTGGAGCCTAACGATGGCACGAGCACAGAATCAGGAGGACAACATGATGAAAGTGGCACGTCAGGGAATGTTCACGAGATTTCTCTTGATGACACCTTACCCATTTATGACGCAGAGCCTGCAAACATGGTACAATATAATGTTGTTTATGATGTATATGCTGATGATATGCCGCATATTGAGACCTCTGAACCTAATTATAACAAACATGGGATGGAAACGAGTGATAGCAATACCACTTCTGATTCATCCGATGTCAGTCATAATGGGGGAGAGATTGTTCAGAATGCTAAACATCATGATAATTATCCTATAACTGATTCATTGACTGCTTCTGATTCCAAGATTAAAGAACTCGAAACAATCGTAGCTCGGCAATCTAAAGATCTTGAGGATGCCAAACTTGAATTTTCTAAGAAAACGGACAAATTTGAAACATACTTTGAAAAACTTGAAAAGTCAAACGTTGTTCTTGAAAGAAAATTGGATCAAACTGTTCTAGATTCTAAAGCTGAAAAGGATAATCTTTTGAAACAAATTCAACTGCTTGAATCTAAGTTGGCATTCCAAGATAAAGTGCTCAAAGAAAATGAGACTTTAAAGGCCTAAGTACAGGAAAAGGTTTTTGCTATAGCTGCGTTGAAAAACGAGTTAAGGAAAAGTAGAGGACCTAGTGTGGACACTAAGCTTGAAAACCCATCAATCTTGGGGAAACCGCCTACAAATCAGTTCGTCAGACAACCTACTGCATTTAGATCCGAGCGACCACAATCCTCGAGACCGCGGTTTGCCTCCCAAGTTGATTTGGTTCATCTTATTAGACCAGTCACTCCAGCAACTAGGCCCAATGTGATCACTCCAGCTTTAGCAAGACCAAATCATATGATTGCCTCTAGTTTCCCTAAAAATACCAAGATCACGTCTAGAACTAGTTCAAATGACGTTTGCCATGAATCTGATCTTAGGGAAGCTAAGCAAAAGACACATGTAAGAGATAGGAATTTCAAACCTAGTCAGATGCCTTCTAGTTTACCCAACACTGCTAACCGTAGCATGTCCAATCCTAGGAGCATCAATCAATTATCTAGGGATTCTAGATCTTACTCGGACATTAAATATGCTACTTGTAAAACATGTAGAAAATGTGTCTTTACGGCAAATCATGATTCCTGTATCAAAAAATTGCTTAATGAGGTGAACTCCCGTGCTAGACTTAAATCCCAGTGGGTTGCTAAAATCAAACCCGTTGGTAAAATGTGGCGCCCCACTGGTAGAACTTTCACTCTTGTAGGAAACGAGTGCCCTTTAACTAGGATAGTCTCCGATTCTACTAAGTCTACTAGGGAGGAAACTGATAAAGATGATACTTCACTTACGCCTAAACTTAAGGTTTTCTATAAAAGGAAACGTTTGCCAGCCAAGACTAGTGAATCATCTACTCAGGTCGCCTCTGAAACAAGTAAAGCCAACTGTGAACCCCCATGTGCTTCTATAATTGATATTGCTAACCCACGTCAAAGCATGCAAATTCCTAATGAGATTGCAGGTACCAAAGTTGATGTTCCAAAAGAACGAAGCGGTCCAATCGTTGTGTACCGTTCAACTAAGGACACTCTTAGAGTTTGGTTGCTGAAGAAGCAGATATCAGAGAAACAAATGTCTCAGGGGATTCATGGTTAAGCTGCAAACAAGGACTTACAGTCACATAACAGACTGTAACTCGATCTCAAAAGACAGGAAAGTTCATCCCGATGATGACTTATCCTAAAAACGAGAAATTTATTTTTCTCGGGCATGAGCTTATGTTAAAAACATTCCACGTTTTTAAGCTCATGCACTAGGACTTATAGTCACATCACAGACTATAACTCGCTCTTCAAAGAAAGGAAAGTTTATCGCCGATGGTAAACTTATCCTTACAACGAGAAATTAATTTTTCTCGGGCATGAGCTAATAATAAAAACATTCGAAGTTTTTAAGCTCATGCACAATGACTTACAGTTAAATGTCAGACTGTAACTCGAACTTAAAATAAAGGAAAGTTTATCGTTTATAATAACTTATCCTCTTAACGAGAAATTCACCTTTCTCGGTCATGAGCTTGTATTAAAACATTCGAAGTTTTAAGCTCAGAAAGGAAAGTGTATCTTTTAAATAAGAGAACTTTTCCTCGTAACGAGAAATTAACCTTTCTCGGTCATGAGCTTTCCGTTAAAACAGTCAAAGTTTTCAAGCTCATGAACACGACTTCTAAGTAAATGTCAGCTTAGGACTCGTCCTTCAGATAAAAGGAAAGTTTATCGCCGATGGTAACTTATCCTTAACAACGGGAAGTTCACAACTTCTCAGACTTGAGCTCGCTTTTAAGATATTCAACATCTTAAGCTCAAGTAATTGTTTTTCAAAACTTTGAACACAATTTTTCGAGAATTTCTCAAAAGGTTTTTCTAAATCTTTCAAAATTGTGTGTTCAAAAACGTTTTGATAAAACGAGCATGTCTTCTGGAATCGATAATATTTACGAACCTAGAAATGTCATTCAATAATGACACGGGGTTGTAAATAAAGTTCGAGCAGAAGTTCAAACTTTTAAAACATGTTCTATATGGTTTGCTATTATTTCAGATAGTAACCCGCTTTTCATAATCAAGTCAAGCATTTCACCGGAAAGCTTTGACTCAACAACGGGAATTAATTTTCTCGGGAACGTGACGAGGAGACCAACATTCGTGAACAAGAACCATGTGACTCTTTCATATGATGTTCTCCATCATTCAGGTCATACCTCGTAAATTATTAATCTTGTGAATTCATTATCATATATGATCTTTGCACGTGATAAATACCTTACACTTGTGTTTAAAAGGTATTTATTTTACGTTTCAGCACACCCTCATTAATTTGAGGGGGAGCTTGTGTAATTCATGAAGATAATTGGACTTGCATTTTTCTTCCCAAATTTTCTTAAAATGCTAATTAAATCAATTGATATTAAAAACATCGATTGGGTTAATATTTTTAATATGGGGGAGAAAATGTGATTTAATATGGGATATAATCAATCATAAATGGTTTGACTTAACGTGTTAGCTCATCCCGACATGTGCGAAATGTTTTCGAATATCGTAGCATATGTTAAGGGGGAGCAAAATGGATTTGCACTTCAAAATGGATTTCATGGTGACATACACTTACCCAAAACATCTCTATTCACGACGGTGAAGATTGTGGTGACATAAGGATGGTAGGATAGGTTAAAGTCCAATGATTTCTCTAGAACCGGAGGAATCTTCCCAAGGACATTCCATAGCTAGAAATAGTAGTCCTTAGGAAAGATGGAGAAAGATTGTGAACGTAGCTGAATGCCGACCAAGTACTTAAGTTAGCACTGGAACAATCACAACAAGGTGCTAGTTATGACGTATTGGTAAGCATTGAAGGGGTTGAAGAATGAAAAAGAATTGTAAAGATAAAGGGTGTAAAGAAAGAAGCCCTCCTTACAACTTTAGGCAGAAACCGGGTCAATACATATGCTATTGAGATCATTTTTGTTAATGATTCTCGATATTGAAGAAAGACGTCATGGACCCAGTGATGCAATGCACAACCCTTCCCAGCTAACTCAAATATCTCTCAAAAGGTATTTGTTTTAATCACACGGAGATCAACACATTATCTATTGATTTATTCACTCCGAATAAATTGGTATTGAAAAGGTGGCACTCCTCTCCAGCCTCCGATCACTAAAAAATCCAAAATGCACGATCGAGTCTAGAGCCATTTGAGATCATCAAATATCTCATTAGGACACACTTTCATTATTCCTTGCTTCTTCACACACTGTGAAAAGTAAGAAAGATCTTAAGAGTCCTACGCAAAATCTTCATGATCTTGCCTGAACATCCGAGTAATACGAAAGTATTTACAATGAAGATGGAAATCCTTCTTGAGCGAATATCAAAAAGCTCATGGTAGGTGACTTGTGCGATTCTTTATGAATCAAACTTGTGATAACTGGAAAGCAACAGTGGTTTAATTCTTAAATGAATTTAAACTCGTTCCAGGCCTCTACGCATTATCATATGATCTTGCCAGAACACTCAGAGTGACTCTTTATTGATCACAGTGACGAGTGGAAATCCTTCTAGTGTTAACATCAAACAGCACTTGGTAGGTAACTTGCAAGATTCTATATGAATCAAGCTAGTGACAACTGGAAAGCAACGATGGTGCGGTTCTTAATTGAACTTCACTTGTTCCAAAAACATGAATTGACGGCTTCAAATCATGCGGATAATATTATCCAAATGATTCACTCTTTACGTTCGTAGTCAGCTTTGGACGGTCGAGTAAAGAGAACGGGTTTACCCACGAAATCTTGTCAAGGAGGTTTTTTATTGAAACTACCTGCCACAAGTACGATATTTAATATCGTCCAACGGTCTTCACCGACCGGAGGTAAATTGCTACCGAATTAGAATGAAATGTTCAAGGCCATTTCATCCGTGTATATTGTTTTGTTGCTAACTGTCTTATGCAGCGTAACAAGAAGTGTGGCATTGCGGTGTACAATCCAGAAGAAGTCGTCACCACATGCTTATACTACATACAATTAGTACTTCAACAAATTCAAGAAAGCCTGAAGGTCAAGTCTTCCGCTGTATCAAACTCTGAAGCTTTCAAGAATTTAAAAGTATAAGTATGTGGAACATGAAGTCACAAAGAGGCGAATATCACAAGTGAAGAATGCACAAGGTCAAGGCAAGGAAACATGCTCAAGACTAAAGTCAATGATCACATCAAGCATATTCACAAGAACAAGATCGAAGACTCAAGCATAGATGCTAGGTTTAAGATTTTGTAAAAAGATGTGACCTCCCTTAGGCGGAGATTGTTGGAAATACGTTTTTCCCAATAAAGTCTCGGTCACATCTTAGTTAGGATAGATCACGAGTTAAAGACTATTTAGAACTTTGTTTCTTGGAGCGACCTCCCTTAGGGGGAGATTGTTAGAAATACGTTTTTACGTATTTATGAAGGATCGGTCGCTCCAACGATAATTATGTAATGGGCTCGTGATCTATTTACTTTATGTATGGTCCATATAGCCCGCATGTAGGGTGGGCTATATATATCCCCTCCTAGCATGTTAGGAGGGGTTATTGATTCTCATTTTACACTTAATCATATTTCATCTTTCACTTTCTCTCTCTAATTCTCTCCTTTCTCTCCTTTCTCTCTCTAATCCCTCATCTCATTCCTTCATTTCTTTATGTTTATCATCTAAATCAACCATCTAAATCCACCAAATCCATGATATAGAATAGGCCATTAATCACGTAGACCTTCACCCTCTTAAGTTGATTTGTGATATAAGTTGACAAGATTAAGCTTATCACTTAGAAACTTGTGATCTTTGATTGATAAGCCCTTACTAAACATATCAGCCACATTGTCTTCAGATTTGATCTTCAAAGTCTTAATCAAACCTGCTGACACCTTTTCTCTTAAGAAATATAAGTCAATTTCAAAATGTTTTGTCCTTTCATGAAACACTGGATTAGCAGCAATCTGAATTGCAGAACTGCTATCACAGTTGATAGGAACTGGTAAACATATATCAACTTTAAGATCCTTCATGATCTTAATAATCCACATTATCTCACAAGCAACACTGTTCATAGCTCTATATTCAACTTCAGCTAAAGATTTTGCTAGCACAGACAGCTTTTTACTTTTCCAGGAAACAAGATTATTCCCAAGATAAACTGTATATCCTATAACAGACTTCCTAGTAATCTTACATTTTGCCCAGTCTGAGTCAACAAATGCAGCAAGACTTAAATCATTGTTTTTCATAAAAGAAATACCATTACCAAGAGAACTCTTAAGGTATCTAAGAACATGAAAAGCAAGCTTCAAGTGTGATTTATAAGGATCATGCATAAATTGACTAAGACTGTGAACAGCATAGGCTATATCAGGCCTGGTTAATGTAAGATAGATCAATTTTCCAACAATTTTCTGATAACATGTTTTGTTATCAATAGGAACATCTTGTTCTATAACTTTCTGATCTTTTTTCTTTTTAGATGAATCAGGAATAGGTGCTTTAGCTGGCTTACATGCCAGCATACCATAATCTGCTAGTAATTCAAGACAATACTTTCTTTGATTAAGCACAAGACCAATAGTAGTATCAAGTACTTCTATGCCTAAGAAGTACTTAAGCTTTCCAAGATCTTTAATTTTAAATATAGAACTCAAGTATTTCTTAAACTCATTAATAACAGATTCATTGTTACCAGTTATGATAATATCATCAACATAAACCAGTAATGCAACAAAAGAACCATTCTCATTTTTACTGAAAAGAGAAACATCACTTTTACTTTGTATGAACCCATTTTCAACAAGCACACTAGTTAATTTTTCATTCCACTTTCTTGGTGCTTGTTTAAGACCATACAAAGATTTAGTGAGTCTACACACTTTATTATCATTAGACCCATATCCCTCAGGAAGTGTCATGTAAATCTCTTCATCTAATTCACCATATAAGAATGCATTATTAACATCAAGTTGATACACAGGCCAAGCATAGTGTACAACAACAGAAATAAGGCATCTAACAGTAACAATTTTCACTACTGGTGAAAAAGTTTCCTCATAATCAATACCCTCTTTCTGACTAAACCCTTTAGCCACAACCCTAGCTTTAAACCTTTCAACCTCACCACTAGATTTGTACTTAACTTTCCACAACCACTTACAAGCAACTGCTTTTCTACCTGGTGGTAAATCCACAATTACCCAAGTGTTATTTCTATTAAGTGCATCCATCTCTTCATTCATAGCTTCAATCCATTTTGGATTTTTAATAGCTTCTGAATAAGATTTGGGTTCATGAATTTTGTTCAAATTATTAGCAAAGACAAAATTATGCATAGACAAATTGGCATAACTAATCACACTATTTATATCATATCTAACCTTTTTATCTATCACATAATTGTCAAATTTAGCAGGAGTTTTAACAGGTCTACTAGATCTCCTTAACTCTGGTCTTTCTGGACTATTACCATTTTCAGATTCAAACATTTGTTTAAATTCCACAAAGTCATCACCCTCAGACTCATAATCATCATCATTATTGATAATGTCATCTCCTTCATAACTTCCTATATTGTCACCTAGACCATCCTGGCTGCTGTCAATCTTGTCTAAACTAGACTCTTTGACTACCCCCTAGAATGCCTGGCAACATCAGGAGAAGTGTCACTAGACACATCTACAAAGTCAGGAGTCACACTATTATCCATATCATTCTTACTGTCTCTCTTATCATCATAGGGTTCACTTGACTTTGATTCTACTAGGTCAAAAAAGTTTTGACTATTAACACCATTTTCTTCAAAAACAAACTCTTTAACTAACACATTATTTTTAAAAGGATAAACAGTCTCATAGAACTTCACATCTCTAGAAAAGAAAAAATTCTTTGTTTCAAGGTTATAAAGCTTATAACCCTTTTTAGTGTTAGAATACCCCATAAAAACACATTTATCAGACCTCGCAAAAAATTTATCTGAATTATTTAAAACAGTTGCAAAACACAAACAACCAAAACTTTTAAGCAAAGAGAGACTAGGTGAAACATTGTAAATCATTTCATAGGGACTTTTTCCAGAAAGCACAGAGGTAGGAAGCCTGTTAATAAGGTACACAGATGTTAAAATACATTCAGACCACATGTTTAAAGGTATGCCCCCTGAAACATGAGGGCTCTAGCAACATTAAGAAGATGTCTATGTTTTCTTTCAACAATACCATTTTGCTGTGGTGTATATACACAAGAGGTCTGGTGTATTATACCGTTAGATGTAACAACTTTTTCAAACATATGATTTATAAACTCAGTCCCATTATCATTTCTAAAAACTTTAACAGAAATATCAAACTGATTCTTAATGAGATTATAAAATTCTACAACTTTTTCAGAAACCTCATCTTTTCCCTTAAGAAAATACAACCAGACAGCTCTAGTATAATCATCAACAATGGTAAGGAAAAATCTGAAACCTTTCCTACTGTTAATCTTATAAGGATCCCAGACATCTAAATGAATAATATCACCCAAATGCTTAGTCTTATGATCACTAAGAGGAAAAGGTTCTCTGGTTTGCTTAGCCTTGTGACACACATCACAAGGCTGAGTTTCACCCAAATCATCAATCTTAAGTGTATCTTTCAACACACTCAGAACTTGATCAGATGGATGACCAAGTCTGTTGTGCCAAATACACTTAGAAAGCATACAACAAGTAATCTTACTATTAAAAATTTTCCTACCTGAATCAAACACATATAATCTATTATTCTCACTACCAGTCCCCAGGAGGGACTTTTGAAGAGAATCCTGAATAAAACACTTAGATTCAGTGAAAGAAACAACAAACTTATTGTCCTTAGCAAGTTTATGAATAGAAATAAGACTGACTTTGTATCCAGGTACCACTAACACATTTTTCAAACTAATTTTATCTGTAAGTTTACAATTTCCAACAAAATTTACCAACTCAATAGTCCCATTAGGATGTGAAACAGTTATATTCAAATGAGAAACATTTATAACATCAGTCAAATGATCAGTTGAAAAAGTCATGTGTTGAGAGGCACCAGAATCAAAAATCCAGCCAACATAAGTACTATATGTACTAATGTTAGTGTTGTAGTTAAAAAACTTGCAAGTAACAAAACTAATCACATGATTAGAAAAAGATAAAGTACCAGCAACACCAGACTGCAACTCACTATTATCAGGCTTAGAACCAATCAAAGCCATCAATCTGTTAATCTGATCTTGAGTAAAAGGCATAGAGTTTCATGTACTTGGATCATTCTTAACAGAAGCAGAACTAGAATTAACACCACCAGATGAAGTATTAGAATTAGCACCACCAGGAGTTCTTTTCTTGAATCCTAGTGGATATCCATTAAGCTCAAAACACCTATCAATGGTATGACCAGTCATATTACAATGCTTACAAACCAAATTGTTATTTCTGGTAGCTCCCCTCCCTTGAGAGGACCTACTATTGTTATTATTATTATTATTATTAGACCAATTGTTGTTATTACTATTAGACCAATTAGATGGCCTAACAGCAAAAGCAGAAGAGTTTGGCCTAACATAAGAATTATGAACCAAGTTATTCTTATGAGATTCAACTCTAGATAGAGTAGCAAATGCAGATTTCACATCTGGTAGAGGATCAGAAGTCAATAATTGACTTCTTACAACACTGTAAGTGTCATCCAATCCCATAAGAAACTGCACCAATCTCAAAAGACTATTATGACTTTTAAGCTGAGGAGCACCCTCACAAGTACAACTAGGCAGATTAACCAAAGCATCAAATTCTCTCCATAGACTATTATAATTGTGATAGTACTCAGATAAGGAGGACCCGAATTGAGTAAGAGAGCAAATTTTAAAATGCAAATTATATATAACAGATCCATCAATTTTATCATATGTTTCCTTAAATTCATCCCAAACATCTTTAGCACTTTTAGAAAAAATTTGCCCTTGATACAACTCAGAAGAAATACAACCAAGAATCCATGACAGAACAACAGCATTACACCTATCCCATTGTTCTTGTGAAAACTCATACTCTTTATCTTTAACACATGTACCATCAATAAAACCCAACTTATTTTTAGTATGCAATGCAAGCTTAAAAGCAGCAGCCCACACTTTATAATTTTCAGGACCAGACAATTTAGTTGTTACAATAGGGTGACCATTAGTATCAGATGGGTGTAAATAGAGAGGGTCATTAGGTTGAATGACAGTATTACTCTCATCATCAGTATCATTGACCTCTTTATCACTTTTCTTGTCCTCACACATGATGCAAGACAAAGAAGTAAACAAACAAAAAAAAACTCCTTGTAACTCCTCTACAAACAACTACCAAGAAGCAAACAACCTCTCAATCAATCAAACCCCCAAAACTACCTAGATCCCTTCGACACCTAATCACCCACTAGAAACAAAAAACAAAAAAGAGAGAGAAGAGTGGTATTACAAAGCACGCGCAGCAACAAATCACCAATCAGAAACCAAGATTCACAAGATCAAGCAGATCTCATAAATCAACAAGCACAGCGGAAAAACACCTGAAAACAAGATAAAACAACAAAAAACTAGCAAGAAACCACCTCAATTACCTTTAATCAAGAAAACCCTAATTTCTGAAATTTAGGGTTTCTTGATAAAACTTACCAGATATGCAATTAAACCTAATTAATTGCACAAGAACCCAATTAATCACCTCAGAACACCAAGAATCGAAAAACCCCCAAATTTTTTAGAAACACTAAAAAATTAATTGATCAAATCTTGTGATTAAACACAATCAAAGCACGATTAACCACAAGATTAATCAATATATTTTGAAAAACCAGTTAAAAACCAGATATCAAGAACCAATGGCTCTGATACCATATACGATTTTATAAAAACAAGAACAAGAATCAAGTATGATTCAACCAACCACCCCTTTATTTTTATTAACTGCATATAGCTATCACTTCAAATGTGATACTATGTTGTTTGATCGTACATACAAAGTAGAAAGAAACCAATAATAGAATCAAGATCTTACAACCCAAGATCAAGATTCATAAACCAGATCAAGAACTAAAACAATGAATATCAAAGGCGACCTAAACGAGAAAGACTTTTTACACACACACACCTAACCTACAAATGAGATAGAAAACTGAATATAAAGACGAGTGGCTCAGCGTAGCTAGTAAGTTTCCATACTTGCTAGTATTAGTCCTCCAACTTCCAATATCTGCACATAAAAAGAAACAAAGAAAACAAAAGAAATAATAAAAGGAAAAATGTTACCTTTTCACCCTTCAACTATTATCACTTATCAACTTAGTTTTAATAATTTTTCCAACAAGCAATTCCAAATTGGTCCAAATGTATTAAATATACAACATTCTTATCGTATCTTTGTTACAACATGAGGCTGCAACATACAACACGGTCTATAATGTTAAGACTTGACTGTTCGAATTGTCTGCCGAATGTTCTGATTAAAATATAAATATTTATAATGGGCTTCCATCCATATAGATAGCGGTTCATAATTTCTGGGGAGAAGTAGAAGGCCATTGCATATTTTTGTATATATTTTATTACCCTTTTCATATGCTGCATCAGCCTTGTTTCTAGCATAAAATCAAAGACGAATTATGGAGCTCCAACAGGGAGCGAAGAAAGATGATGATCTTTTCATCTAAATTGACGGAAGTCTATTTTTTCATACATGTATAAACACATGCGATGCTCAGTCTCTAAAAACCTAAAGTTCATCCCCCATAATCAAAATGTTAGATCACATTTTTTCATGAAAAGGATTCTCATCAAATCCATAAGGCAATTCCGATATGCCTCGAAATTGTAGTTGTCTTTGATTGATAGCTTTGTTGCAACATCTCCTTATTTGGTACATCAAACCCTTAGAAAATTTTCACACATATTTTTAGATTATCGATTGTGGTACTTTCATACGTAGAATGAATTTTCCTCAGATAGTTTTGCTTGTTCGGTTATTATCCAAATCAACATTATGGCTATTAGATGGAGTCGTTTGTGATAGTTTTAGATCTGTCTTTGAAAGGCTGTTTAGTTCAAATTCACTCAATGGTCAAGTTGCTCATGTAATTTCAAAGGATCGTCTTTATCCAAATCAACGCAAAACATTTGCGACAACTAGTATATAATTCTATTAAAACACTTGTACATGCCAAGAGAGAGACATAACCGGAACATAAAGTCACCCGATGCATTTACGAAAAATCAAACAAGACTACATGCACAATCTTTTGGGACGTCATGTACAGAAACTGTTCAAGACCCATTTATAATTCTGGTTGATTACACATGGATAACGGATGAAGAAAAAAAAAGAAGAGAATGCAAGAGAATAGTAAATCGAAGAAATCAAGAAACGAAACCTTGTAAGACATTCAGATACACGATGATTAATTTGTTAAACATTGGTTCGGTTTATATTTACTTATCTATTTGGGGTTATACAGATTCAAACATTGTGATTCTTAAATTGCCCATGGTGATTTCTAGCTTGGGCCACTTTTCTTTAATCTCGGGGAGGAAGCAAAAGTTGAAATGTGGAATTTGTGTAGCAAGGTCACCTCAGCGAGTGCTTGGAACTTTGCTCATCAGCTCAATGACAAGTAGGCGAATAAGTGTTAACAAAAATACAACTATAGCAAGGTAGTTCCTCTAAATCAAACAAAGATGATCAAACAAACGAGCTCGGTATTATCTCTCTTTTCGTTTAGTTTAATTGATGTTTATATATTTGTATAAAACCTACTTATGTACTACGTTTGCATCATTATATATCAGTGTCTTCTATAAATGCATATATTCAGTCTCTAAAACCCTAAAAACTAATCCTTCCATTATCAAAATGTCACATTACATTCCTCTTGAAATACAAGTGAAAATCCTGGATAGGCTTCCGATCAAATCATTAATGGAGTTTAGATGTGTCTCAAAACTATGGAAGTCTTTCATCGATGGCGTAATGGCAAGCTATCCTGCTTGTCGAGATGAAAAGTTCAGAGAAAGCTTTATCAATTTTCATTTATCTTTGGCGGCAAGGAAGGCAACCCCAGGGTAAAAAGAGCATATAGAGTGATCAACCTCTGCGCAAAATAAGTTTATCGGGATAGATTTGCAGTTTTAGATTTCTTTTGGGGACACCTTTTTGCTTTAGTTTTAGTCGATTTGCTTTTAAGTAACCCGTGCTAGCTAGTTAATGCTCGGAATTTGGTTGGCATGATTTCATTTTCATTGTATCAACGAAATGACTTTCTTCTTTTTCTCAATTGTAATTCAAGAGGAGCTTTTAGATCTAAATCAATGCTATTTCTTTTCGCTATAGAAAAAGTATGATGATGTGAAGATTATGACGTATTTGGCGTTTGCATTGTTTAGAAAGGTGAAGAAAATATAGAACATAAAGAAAAGTAAGACAATAAATTTAAGACGGAATAAATAATATTTACACTAATTGTCACAACATTTGGGGAAACCGGAACCCTCCCCCTGCCCCTGCAAAATCCGCCATTGATGAAACAATGAAAGTAAGCACATTCATTACATGTTTAAGCATGAATGCGATATCAGCAATATCATATCTCATTTCACAACTCACAACCAATCTGAACAAATACAACTCAAGAACAATGAACACTGGTGGATGAAGAAACAAATAGAAAAACGTAATAGAATGAATGAATAAAATAACAAGAATGAGAATGCGATAGCTTTATAGCAAGTTGACTAGAGCTTCACTCCACTTTGGTCAGCTTGTCACGTAGAACTAGTCCTTGCAAAATATGAAACCTGCACAAAACAAACAAAACTCCAAAAACAAAGAAAAGATAAAAAAATATTTACCTAACTTACCCTCCAAGTTTGGCTGGATAGCAACTTTCAACTTATACTTTTAATACACCCTCTTAAGTTGAATGTTGATATAAGTCAATAAGCTTTAACTTATCACAAAACCATTTGTGATCTTTGATAGGTAACCCTTTGGTAAACAAATATGCAATATTGTCTTCAGATTTGATCTTAAAAGTTTTAATCAAACCTACAGACACTTTTTCCCTTAGGAAGTACAAATCAATTTTAAAATGTTTTATCCTTTCATGAAAGACAGGGTTAGCTGTAATTTGTATAGCAGAACTACTATCACAACTAATAGGAACATGTAATGTAGCATCATTAAGATCTTTCATGATCTTAAGGATCTACATTATTTCACAAGCAACACTATTCATAGCTCTATATCCAGCTTTAGCTGAAGATTTTGCTATAACAGACTGTTTTTTACTTTTTCAAGATACCAGATTATCTCCCAGATAAACAGTATACCTGGTGACAGATTTTCTAGTAATTTTACATTTAGCCCAATCTGAATCAACAAATGCATTAAGATTCAGATTATTATGTTTCTCAAAAGATATACTAGTTCCAGGATAACCTTTAAGATATCTAAGAACATGAAAATCAAGCTTAAGATGAGACTTATATGGAGCATGCA
Source organism: Glebionis coronaria (assembly GCA_025667525.1). Lineage (NCBI taxonomy): Eukaryota > Viridiplantae > Streptophyta > Magnoliopsida > Asterales > Asteraceae > Glebionis > Glebionis coronaria. The sequence goes on from CM046878.1 coordinate 578,062,047, forward strand.
TAAACTGACTTAGACAATGAACTGCATAAGCAATGTCAGGTCTGGTCAGAGTAAGATAAATCAATTTTCCAACAAGTTTCTGATAACATGTTTTATTATCAAGAATAACATCAACTTCACACTTAACTTGATCCTTCTTTTTCTTTGAAGGATCTGGTATAGGAGATTTAGCTGGTTTACAAGCTAACATCCCATACTCAGAAAGTAATTCAAGACAATACTTTCTCTGATTAAGACATAGACCAGACATAGTATCAAGTACTTCAATACCTAAAAATTATTTTAGTTTTCCAAGATCTTTGATTTTAAATTTAGAACTTAAATATTCTTTAAAGGTATTAATAATACTTTCATTGTTCCCTGTTATAATAATATCATCTACATAAATTAAAAGGGCAACAAATGATTCATTTTCAGTCTTAGTAAACAAAGAAACATCACTTTTACTTTGACTAAATCCATATTCTGTTAAATCACTTGTTAATTTTTCATTCTATTTTCTGGGTGCTTGTTTTATGCCATACAAAGATTTAGTCAACTTGCAAACCTGATTATCAGAGTTAGAACCATAACCTTCAAGAAGATTCATATAAATTTCTTCATCTAAATCTCTATAAAAGAAAGCATTATTAACATCTAACTGGTAAACATGCCAACTACTATGCACAACAATAGAAAGTAGGCATCTAACAGTCACAATTTTCACCACTGGTAAAAATGTTTCCTCATAGTCAATTCCTTCTTTCTGACTAAAACCTTTAGCAACAACCTAGCTTTGAATCTCTCAACATCTCCACTAGATTTATATATCGCTTTCCATAACCATTTACAGGCAACATGTTTTCTACCTGGAGGTAAATCAACAATAACCCATGTATTGTTTCTATTAAGAGCCTCCATCTTCTCATTCATTTCCTCAACCCACCCAGGGTCTTTGGCAGCCTCATCATAAGACTTAGGTTCATAAATTTTATTTAAATTATTAGAGAACACAAAGTTATGCATAGACAAATTAGTATAATTCACCACAATATTAATATCATACTTAATCCTTTTATCAAGCTCATAGTTATCATACTTAGAAGGAATCTTATGTGGTCTACTTGACCTTCTTAGCTTAGATCTCTCTGGATTGTTTTGAAGAAAATGGTGAAATTCTACAAAATCCTCACCCTCCGACTCATAGTCATCATCATTAAGGGAAACATTATGATCTATATCACAGCCTCACTACTGCCTAGATCACTATGGTTTCCAATACTTGATTCTTGTTAAACACAAAATCTGACCCCTAAGAGTGACTGGTAATAGTGGTAGAAGTATCAGTTGACACTTTATCAGCTAAGTCAGATCCTTTTGATTTGCTACCTCTATCACCTAAGCTTACATCTCTCATTTCATCATAGGGATCATTAGATTTGTTTACTACTAAGTCAAAAATATTTAAACTATTTATTCCCTGATCCTCAAAGATCAAATCACTTTTACAAACATCATTTTTAAAAGGAAAGACTGTTTCATAAAACTTGACATCCCTTGAAAACAACACAGTTTTTGACTCAAGACTAAAAAGTTTATAACCCTTTTTTATAAAATAATATCCAATAAAAACACACTTTTCAAACCTAGCAGCAAACTTATCCATATTATTAAGCACAATACTAAAACACAAACAACCAAAAGATTTTAAATGCGAGATATTAGGTTTCATTTTATATATCATTTCGTAAGGACTTTTTCCAGAGAGAACAGAGCTAGAAATCCTGTTAATGAGATAAACAACAGTAAGAATAGACACATGCCACATGTTCAAAGGTAACCCCCTGAAACATGAGGGCTCTAGCAATATTAAGTAAGTGTCTATGTTTTCTTTCAGCTATACCATTTTGCTGTGGTGTATACACACAAGTAGTTTGATGAACAATGCCACTAGTCTGAGTAAAATTCTCAAATTTATGATTAATGAATTCAGATCCATTATCACTTCTAAAGATTTTAATAGACACATCAAACTGATTTTTAATTAGATTAAAAAAATCAACAATTTTATCAAAAACTTCATCCTTGCCTTTAAGCATGTATAGCCACACTGCCCTGGTATAGTCATCTACCATAGTAAGGAAAATCTATATCCATCTCTACTTTTAACCTTATAAGGATCCCATACATCTAAGTGAAAAATATCACCCAAGGCTTTGGTCTTATGTTCACTTAAAGGAAAAGGATCCCTTGTTTGTTTAGCCTTATGACATACATCACAAGGCTGAACATTATTAGTGGAATCAATCTGAATTTTATCGTTAAGAATAGCTAAAACTTGGTCAGAGGGATGACAAAGTCTATTATGCAAAACACATTTAAACAAATAACACTTGCTAATAACACTATTAGTAAATTTCCTACATGAATCAAACAAGTAAAGTCCATTGTTCTCACTACCAGTCCCCAGAAGGGACTTTTGAAGAGAATCATGAACAAAACATCTAGACTTAGTAAAAGAAACAACAAATTTATCATCCTTGGCCAACTTATGAACATATATAAGACTAACCTTATAGCCTGGAACAACCAACACATTTTTTAACACAATTTGATCAGAAAGTTTGAAATTACCAACATGTTTAACTTGTTCAATAGTTTCATTAGGATGAGAAACAGATATTTTTAATTTGAAAACATGAATGATATCATATAAATGGTCTGTAGAAAAAGTCATATGTTGGGATGCTACAGAATCAAAGATCCAACCAATATAAGTACTATAAGTACTTATATTAGTATTATAGTTAAAAAATATACAAGTAACAATGTTTATTATATTATTAGAACCAAAAACAATACCTATAGCACAAGACTGCACATCACCAGTATCAGGCTTAGATCTAATCAAAGCCATAAGCCTATTAATCTGATGAGTAGTAAAGGGAAGAGATTTCCCTGTTCCATGATCAACATTATTATCATGAGAACTAGAAACATTATTAGACCCATTAGATCCTTCAGAGTTTCTTTTCTTAAAACTTGGAGGATATCCATTCAATTCAAAACATCTGTCAATTGTATGCTCATTCATATTACAATGCTTGCATACAAAGTTATTAGTATTATTATTCTTGTTAAAACCTATGTTCTGATTATTTTTGTTACCAGACCAAGTATTTGGTTTAGAAACAAAAGCATAAGCAGTGCTTTTAACATTACCATTATGAACCAAACTATTCTTATGGGATTCAACCCTAGACAAAATAGCAAAAGCAGATTTAACATCAAGTAAAGGATCAGCAGTTAACAATTGAATCCTAACAACACTGAAAGTGTCATCAAGACCCATAAGAAACTACATAAGCCTCATAAGAGCATTATGACCTTTCAATTGAGGAGCACTATCACAACTACAAGAAGGAAGATTGACAAGGGAGTCAAACTGCCTCCATAAACTATTGTAGTTATGATAATACTCAGACAATGAAGATCCAGATTGAGTAAGAGAACAAATTTTATAATGCAAGTTATAGATCACATATCCATCAATCTTATCATAAGTCTCCTTAAACTCATCCTACACATCTTAAGCATTTATTGAAAAATTTTGTCCTTGGTATAACTCAAAAGGAATACATCCAAAAATCCAAGATAACACAACAGCATTACACCTATCCCATTGTTCTTGAAGAGCCTCATCTTCCTCATCTTTTTCACAAGTGCCATCAATAAAACCTAACTTATTTTTAGTATGTAAAGCAAGTTTAAAGGCAACATCCCACACTTTATAGTTTTCTAGACCAGTAAGTTTAACAGTCACAATAGGTTGCCCATTAGTATCAGTAGGGTGTAAGTAAAGAGGGTCATTAGTGTGAATGATAGTTTCAATATTATCATCAGCCTCACTCGAACTAGTGAGATTTTCCTCACCTTTCTTGTCACCGGACATGACGACACACCAAGAAAGCAACAAATAAGAAAAAACAAGAACCCCTTGTAACTCCTGTACACACAAATACCAAGTAATCCACATAAGATAACTGAATCAATACTCCAATCACTAACTAGATCTCTTTGACACCTAATCTCCCACTAAAAAACAACCTAAGCAACCTAAAAGAGAGAGCAAGAGAGGTGTTACAAAGCATGCGCAACAACAAGCTACCAAGAATGCCAAGATCCAATGAGATCAAGCAGATCACACCAAAAATTAGATAAAGCACAACGGAATACAACCTGAAAGAGTTAGTTATAACAGAATAACCAACAAACAAGAAAATACCCAAAATTGAAGAAAAACCCTAATATCAGATTTTAGGGTTTCTTCAATTAAACTTACCAGAAGTGTAGTTAAACTCAACTAATCACACAAGAACCCAATTAAACCCCAAGGAACATCAGGAATCAGAAAACACCCAAAATTATGAAACCCTAAATTTTTGAAAACTCAAATTAACCCAAAACTGAATTAACCAGAAGCTTAACTGAAAAACCAGATTTAAAAACAAGTATCAAGAACCTGGCTCTGATACCATATTCGATTTTTATAAAAGATACAAAAAACAAGATCATAAGTTATTCAATCAACCTCCCCTTTTATTTTATTAACATCTTTAGGCTATCACTTCAAATTTGATACCTAGATTTGTGATCAGTACTTACAAAAGAAAGAAATAAGAACCAAACGTGAATCAATGATCTTAACAACAAGATCACAACTCATAACCAATCTGAACAAATACAACTCAAGAACAATGAACACTGGTGGATGAAGAAACAAACAGAAAAAACATAACATAATGAATGAATGAAATAACAAGAATAAGAATGCGATGGCTTTATAGCAAGTTGACTAGGGCTTCACTTCACTTTGGTCAGCTTGTCACAACTAGTCCTTGCAAAATATGAAACTTGCATAAAACAAACAAAACTCCAAAAACAAAGAAAAGTACAAAAATATTTACCTAACTTACCCTCTAAGTTTGGCTGGATAGCAATTTTCAACTTATACTTTTAATATTTTAGGCTAGTGTTCAACACTTTAGCCTGTTTGTTTTTTAGACTACTGTTTAGCCTGTTTGTTTTTAGGCCATTTTTTATTTCCTAGGCGTATTTGAGAATCGTATATTCGAATAATCAATTCCAAGTTATATAAAAAGCTTACTGATGTAAGTGGATGTGTATAGTGATAATTTGATACGTTATAGGGTAAATTAGAAAATTACCTTTAGGAAAAAGTAATAGACTAATAATACCAATGACGAATTTAATTAAATACGTGAGTGAGTCGAGTTCGTTGTACACGAAGATCTTATGAATTTGAGATGTTTTGCTTTGATTTGGATAATCGATTTGAATTAGTTTTTAGTTTTTAGACTAAAATTAAAATCTACTAATTTTAAACTATTAAAACTTATCCTAAAGTGCATGAATCGTAAACCCCGCTATTATTAAAATATAAAATCAATCAATTACTTAAAAATTAAATCTATTTAAAAATTAATCTATTTTAATAATCTATAAAAATTTAATCTATTTTAATAATCTATTAAAAATAAATCTATTTAATGACTTTTAATCTATTTTAGAATTTAATTAAGCTTTTTAAAACTAATTTACTTAATAAGAAATTACTTTAGACAAATTTATTTAAAAACTATATTTATTTAAATCTAAAGTTATAAAAACAAATCTAATTAATTAAAATTTAAACTAATTAAACTTTTTAAATAAAAACATTTTTTTTATTATTATTTTTTTTAATTTTATTAAAAAAAATTTTATTAATTTATTTATAATACTATATTATTATTATTTTAATTAAACTAAGATTTTATTAAAACATAAATTAAAAGTTATTATAAAACGTGACCTTAATTTTATTTAAACTAGAAAAACAAAATCTGCCTACTAATTTATCACTATATTAATGAAATTAAGGGAAAGAAAATCAAAAGAGCCTTGAGCTCATCTGGGTAACACGCTGGACCTTTCTGAGCTACAGGCCCCACTCCGTCTCCACTGGATCTGTTCCCGGGAGTACCCTCAAAAAAGGAACCTTTGCTCTCAACCTGGGGGTCTCGAGTTCGAACCCCAGGAGTGACATATTTTTTTGGTTAATATTTCTATTCGACAGATGAGTAACAATAGTCTCAGGAGAGACTAAAATGAAAGCTTATTTTGAATAAGCTGATAGTAACAGATTAAAGATCAGCTGATAGGAATCAGCACTTGAACTTATCAGTCAATGGGACTGATAAGCTTAAATTTGAACAAATAAGCAGAAAGCTCAACAAACCAATTAAATCAAGACTAAGATTCAGCAAACAAATCAAATGATCAGCAAACAAATCAAATAAAACTATGATTCAGCAGAACAAAATAGACATTCCAACTAAGCAGGATATTATATTCAACAAACCATAACAAAAAACAAACTGATAATAACTCAATCTAAAAACAGTCTAAAACATTCATCCAGTCGATCAGTTCACAGTAATGTCCTCATAAATCTCATAGCAAAATAGTTTATCAAATCGACATATTCAAAAAGAACAGCCTAAATATAGCACGATAAAAAGAACAAATATTATACCAGCAACTAGTTAAACTACTCACAAATCCTTTATCATTCGAACTACATTTGCAGCTACGTGAATAATCGAAGACCCTAACGACCACATACGAGACATATTTGAAATAACATACAGCAAAACAAATTAGTTAAGACTTAGAAAATCTAAAAACAATCTATTAAACGCGAACAAAACTGCATTCGCTAAATCCTCGCATCAAATTAATTCAAATGCAGTACATACTTCAGCAATGTGAACCAATTCTGTATACACGCAAGACTTAAATTTAATAAAAGCTAAATTAAATAAACATCATTATTATCATCAAATAAGCATATGAAACGAAAACTCTTCATCAGATTAACATAACAACTTATTTAAACTAAAAGCTTGAAATTAAATTCGGAACTCACCTTTTGTAGCAAACCGTTGAGTAGTAGGTATGCGCTGAGCATCCTATATGAACCGGACCACCACCATCATCTTACCAATCCACCATTGTTCTTCAAACGAACCACCATTTATCATCATCAATGATTCTCGAAACATTTGTATTGTCTTTCCAGTAGGGAAAAAACAACTTAAATCCTTTTTACTTTTGATAATAAAAAATAAGCTATTAATTAGCTTATTCTTACCATCACAAATATTATCCTTGTGAAATAGTTAACAGATTTAAATTGTAAATCAATTTAAAGCAGAAGATAACATAAGACGCGATTGAAGATTAAACGATTTTATTTTTATTAATTTCCAGAAAGATTACAATACTAGATAAAAAGGAAATACATCATTTAATCTAAAACTATTTATACAGCATAATATTAAAGAAAAGTAAAGGATGAAATTACAAGTAGAAAATGGGGGTTTTTATAGCCTCCCAAGGCTGTTGATGAAGAGAATATTCGGATCTTTTTCTGGATATTCCTTTTGATTTCCAGCCATTAGATGTCATTCTCTTTCTCTTTCTTCTATCTGCCTTTGATCGGATGGATGAGAAAACTCAATCTAGCACACGGATTGCCAACGTGGCATCCGTGTGCTAGTTGTGTTTCTTTCTTGGCCTCTGATTGGTGGGATTGGAATGATGATGTGTTCAATCAAATAGGAATCGGCCACGTAGCTCTTCAATCCGCATACTCTCTTCCTATAACCATGGGGGTTTTATTTCTTTTGATGTGAATTCATCGAATTAATAAAAATCCCCATGTGAAACTGATTTAATTGTAATTTAGGGTTTGTAACAGTAACTTAGAAGTTACTGGTTTTGGGGAGAAAAATTGGGGAAGATGGAGTGCATAGTTTCTATCGAAAGATTATTTATTTATTTAACTGTGTGTGGGATATAAGTGGGTGAGAGAATAACGTGTGACATGAGTGGGACGGTTTTCTATTTATTTGTGAAAAGTAGATGTGTCAAACAAAACGTGTGAATTCAATACGTTTATAAACGTATCATTAGACAAAACCCTAAGGCCCAACAATCTTCTCATCCGTTTATTCCATTCGGTTCATTTTAATGATCAATGGGCTTGGGCCCAAATCCTTATTTCCATCCGTCCCATATTCTCAATTGGGCTATTAGTGAATTTGGACCCAATTTTGTCAAAAATAATAACATGTCTATCCAATATTGGGCTTGTAAGCCCAAATGCTCTAATGTGGGACCCACTTGGCCCATTTTCTTGACAAATGATTAAATCCGCTAAAGTCAAGCTCGATTTTGGCTTCTAAGATCTTTTTCATCAATCTCGTGTCGGTTTTCATTGGTTTTTGCGAACTTGGTACCTACACACATTCAAACAAGAAACAAGCATTTCCAAGGCATATTTGATACATTTAATGCATAATTTCATTGTTTATTAGTACAAATGATATGAGTAAAAACACTCATATCACTTACTTTTGGCAGTTTTGCTAAGAAATTGTCTCATTATCGATATTATGCAATAATTATAAGAGTTTATCTTGGCATTCATTTAATTAACATGTTCAATTTGGGTGTGTTTCGTGTCTAGTCTACATAACTAACACAAAGGCCTTGGGTAAATTCCTATATATCATGTTTTCATGATTAATTTCATATCATTCAAGTGAAATTCAATATTTTTTAAAAGATATTTGGTTATACATGAAATCTCCATATTTAACGTAGTAGATATGAAGTTACCCTAATAAAATTTAGCCTAGGAAGTTTATTCATATTAGACAGGGTATTTGAGCAGATCGATCATATGACCTAGTTGCCTCAAACTGTAGGGAGATGACTAACACCGTTAGCATCATTGCTGTAACACCACACTTGGATAAGTTGACCGTTACGTGTATTTATGGCGTATCCTCATAGCATAAGGTAAATGTCCTAAAACATTAACTGACCATAACGGAAATACCGGAATCAAACATCGATAATCCAACATAAACTCAAAACATGAAAAGTAAAATACTGAAAGAAAGGACCGAACAATGTCCGACAGAAAATATAAGAATGAAGTGCATAAGGTAAAGAAGTCTGGATTGCTTCCATCCAATGCATAAGCTCTTTGAATCTTATGAGTGTCCTGGTGTACCTGCCGTTAGAACATGAAAGAACTACGGTTGAGCATAACGCTCAGTGAACGGATTAAATGCTTGATAAGAATATATTGAACTTAAAATAATTAATAATTACTGAAGCTGAAAGACTGATATGCGAAGTGTGATGAAAACTATAGAAAATCTGATAAGTCTGATTTATAAATAATAAAGCTGAACTGTTATCTGTTAAATCTGAAAACATGCATTTACTGTATATTAATTGTCAGAGCTTATATAGGTCATGTGTTATAACAACGGTGCATGAATAACTGGAGGGGTGACCTCTTCATGTTGTAGAGGGGTGACCTCTAAATGCTGTAGAGGGGTGACCTCTAAATACTGTGTTGGGTAGAGGGATCAGCTCTAATGTGAAGGATGTAGAGCACACACCACATTCACCAGATAACTGTAAACTGACAAGCCTAGGATGCATCCATACGCACCACTAATAATACTGATAAAAATGGCCAAGCTGAGCTGAGTGGAACGATGCAGGATATCACTCTCCTGTATGTGAGTCACGACACTGGTGCCTCAAGTGTCATGGTTACGGTACCTCCGTAACTAGTACTACTGACTGGTCATGCTTGTATATAAGGCTAAGGCAATTTAACTTAATTATAAAACTGATTTCTGATAGTTTTTATAACATATAAATAGGGAAAACAATAGGCTGTAGACGGAAATCCTAATCATGCATAGAAGGGAAGTCCTTACTAAAAGGACGGGAAATCCGTACCTCTTGTCCAGTAACTGACTGAATGGAAGACTGAATGGAACTACTCGGGCTTCACGAAAGCTAAAATAATAATAGACGCGAATAAGTGATCTGATCTTAATTTATTTAACTTACTCATTTTATTAGCTTCTCATTTCTTATTATATTCTGGAATTCTGTACTTATTTTAACTGATGAATCTGAACTTTTAATAATTCTTATAGTAGAATAACGATCTACTAGAAATTATAAGACAACGTGTTCTGACATCATTTAATACTATAACATTATACCCTTTTAAAATATTAAAACTATTTAATTTAGTTTATTTAAAATACAACTTAAAACATATATAAAACAAATAATAAAAAGATATAATATGAAAAATCTTCGTTTTATATGTGTTAAGCTATATCCCGAGCCTACCGAGATATCCCATCTTGGTCGTACTAACCAATTCTACAAACTATATTAAATCCGTCTATATAAATTCTATGACAGAAACTATCGCTAAAACTGCCACTAAAACTATCGTTATTTATGTCCTGCCAATTCCCACTGTTTACTTTAGTTTATTCCCACTGCTTGTTATATTCAGTTCCCAATGCTAGTGTAAATTCTATTCTCACTGCTAGTGTTATTTAATTCCCACTGCTTATGTAAAATTTTCTAGCCAAAGCACCCTTATAATTTAAAATGGCTGCTTGTGTTTTTTTTTCACTTTTTGGGTCGACATAGCCCTAGCCGCCCCTGTATGGGTCACGACTGGGCAAGACCTTAGGCCACTGAGACCTTGGGTTTCGGTTTTATTAAACCAAACAGCCCCACTAGTCATAAGCTAAACAAACACCCCTGTTGGGGTTTTTCTGACTCTCGGTCGACCCACAACAATACCACCGAGACTATGAGAGTCTCGACTGGGCAATTCCAACCCAAATGAACCCTGCTTGGTGTTGTTTTCATGGCTGGGCAGAGCAAGGATCATCACCGAGCCTATGCCTCGGTCTTATATGTAAAAAAACGACTACAAGGAAGGATGAACGATTTGTATGCTTACAATGTTTAGGATTAGGATGGTATTTAGATCACGAACCACCACCACAAGAACCCCTTTTTTTAACTCACGGCGGCCACAAAAACCCTAATTCTTTTTTTGTCGACTGTGTGGGAGGGAGGGGTTAAAGTCCCGTTTGATTTTTTGTACAAGTGGGCTTGGCCCAACTTCATTCTCCTTTTTTTAAAACCGGCCTAAAAAGGCTTTCTTTCCTTATGTATTTTTTTAATACTTGTATATAATTTCTCGCGTTTGTTTTCGTCTATAAATTAATACGTAAATAGTTTAAATAATTAAACCACGTATTTACATTTTCTGATTTAAATACGGGTTTTACAACTCTTCCCCTCTAAAAAGAATAATTCGTCCCCGAATTAAGGATACGACTGTACTGAGTTTTACAATTCTCCCTCTCTAAAAAAAATTCCTCCACGAATTCAGGGTAATATACACTGGTGGCATTATAAAAGTTGAAAGGACATATATGCTGAAAGAACATGAAGGCTAAAAAGACGTATAAGCTGAAGGATCATTCGTCCTTGATTTAAAACATGATGTTGCTGAATGGTATAAACCTGGCATGACTGAAGTGGCATGTAACGTGACATTGCTGAAGAGGATATGGAATATAACATGACTGAAAGAACTTAACTAAATTTATTGAAGGGAAAGTGGTGAGAGGTCCGGATGGACTCCTCCGTCTCGAGTAGCTTCTCGCTCGAAACGATTCCTTCAAGGTTCTAAACATAATGAAAATCTTGGTCCTGATGACCCAGACGATGCTGAATAGTTTCTGGTTCTATGTTTAAGATGGATTTTCTGAATCTGATAGCATGAATAAGCTATAGCATGTAGGATACATGAAACGGTACGTATATATATCCTGAAAGATAACATTTATATATCTGAGCAAGTTGCTGAAAAAATAAAGAGACGAACTTAGTGAACAATTGTGAACGTTCTAAGTGAGCAATTGTGAACATGGTTCGCGATCATCAAATGAACGCTGAGCATGGAAGGTATCGAGAACGTGATACATGAACGTGGACGTATCATGAACGTATACTGACTGGGGAAGGAATGCCAAACAATACGGCCTGAGACGTGAAACGTCTGCCTCAGTATGGAAAAGCTGCGCTAACTTGAGTCTGGTTTCTTAATCTTTCTGTGACCAACTCTGATACCAGACCTGGAACGTATCCACGGAGATGGAACACGAACCTGAACATGAACAGTGTCATGAATGAGAATCGAGAACTTAAATCATGAGATGAACTGAGACAGTATCATACTGTGAATAAGGCGTAGACGTGAAAGTGAAAATAACGTGAACCTAAAGTGAACGTAAACATATACGTGATCGTGAACTATATTCTGTCTGATATAATGGTCGCTGGAATACCTTGAATTCGAATAATTTACTGCTAAATTTTATGTAGGTCCGCTACTGCGTAATCCCTTTGGATGAAAGAAGACGTGTAGGCTGGGTTAACTGGTTAACAACGAATTAGATAGCATCATGCTTCGTCTGAGTCTATGGTAACTGACAATAACCTCTATGGAATCTTATCTCATTTATGTTAAGAAATTTCTAATGGTTGTAATAACTCATTAGTTTGTCGGTGTCCTATCTTGAACCTGATAGAATGACAGGCATTTAGATACGAACATAGCTACATCCATGTGTTATGCTGCTTTTATCAAAATTCTGTCTAGGATTATGGCATTCTGGTGGAATCTGGGTGAATAGTCATGGGAAAATTTTTGGGAGAACTGTCAGCAATTTCTACGGTAGCAGTCAATTAAGTTCTAGAAAATTTGGTACTTCGTTCACAGGCGTCGGTCGGGACCATCAGGTGATGGCCTTCACCTTCGCAGGATTGCTTGAAATTTATTCTACTGAAATAGGGTGGCTCAGAAATGCCACCTTGTTCATCTGGAACTCACATCTGGAAAGCTGCGTATATAATTTCCTCCTATCAAAAAATCTGCAAGATCATGAAAAGATGATTCCTATGTTCTTCTCCAGAATTTAGGAGATCGGGATGTTATCAAAGAACATACTGACGATTTTGTTTGCGAAGTCAAAAAAATTATTCAGAATTTCCATACTATAGCTGGGACATTAGGGAGCCCGGACGTATAAGTCAAAATTTTAGAGAGACTTTAACGTGTTCAACAGCAATCTGTAAAACATCATGTTCTTCTCTCACCACTGCTTGTGTCATGCTCGCGAATTGTTCTAGAAAATATTTAAGATATCATAGCAGGTCAGGTAAACCTTCTATACGTGGAATGAATATCGATTAAGAATGGTGACCTTGTAAATTTTCCGGTGGTCGATACCTGACTTCAGGTTACTGGTCTTCTTTCTGATAGACAGAAACGGTGCACCTCCTAGTGGTGCGTTAGGGCGAATAAGGCATCGTTCTGGTAACTCCTGCAACAATTGTTGCAACTCTTTTAACTCAGCTGAAACCCTGCAATAAAGAGTTTTGAAAATAGGTTCTATTTTTGAGACAAGCTCGATGTTAAATTCCGTCTCGTGGTCAGGAGGGAATTTATGGAAAACCTTCCGGAATTACATCAGGAAACTTTGGGATAAACTGCTGATCATGAATTTAAGAAATTTCAGAATTTGCATCATGAATGGTGACTAGAAGTCCTCGCAGCTATAAGATAATAATTCACGTGCTTGTAAAGCTGAAACCATTTGTACTGATTTTTCTGGCAGAGGTAAAATGAATATGATCTGGAGTTAGTAAGATGGATCTCGTCGTTAACTGAAAATAAAACTTTAATAAATATGGTGATACTGTGGAGTCTTTTCTGGCTGAGAGGTAGGTAATACATGATTTAAGATAAAGCCGACATAGGAATACGTGAAGTAAACGTTGCGACTTTCACTGAATGTGTTCATCTGTAACCTTACAGAATGAATACTGCTTGCCTAACCTGAATAATACTCCAGTGGTGGTAACTGAATTTTTAATGTTCTGATTTATGTGTGTCATGACAAAACGGGTATACACCCTTGGAGCGTACCCTGAATTTATGAGGGTCTGGTTTAGAAGATATACTGAAGTTATGAGTCTTGACTCGTACCTAGAGACGACACTCTTATGACATGTACCATGACTTGTGTCCTTAAAAATATCTTCAGAAAGGGTACCTGAGGTCCATGTCTTGACTGATGTGTTAACATGTGTTTTAGTAGGTGAAACTGAACAAGGTTGAAAATTTTGGTAACTGCTAGGATTGGCGGACCGGTTAGACTGCTGACCTCTGGATTTCTGGTCACGTCCGTTCTAGAGTTCTGATGGTTACTGACTAGTTAAATATTAGCACGGTGGTTATTACCACTGCCTTGTTTGTTAATTTAATGATGGTCATTATCATGACCATGATTCAAGTAACTATTTCTGCTGAGTGGTCGGATGGTTACCGGTTCTCACTATTTCGACCGAAAGATTAGCTGAGTAACGTGTGACAGCTAACTGAGGAAGTAAGGCATGGAATAGAATGGTAGTGTTTGATGGTTGAAATTTATTCTTGTCAGAAATTTCAAATTTATAGTTTTCGTCCTTGCTCTGCGGTGTCTTTATAGTATAAACAGCATCAACATCAGCATCTTGAGAAATCTCCAAAGTATTAGCAACATCAGCAATTGTGAGGTCTTCAAAGTGTTCGCCGCATCAGCATCTGGTAAAATCTTCAACTCACGAGCAGCATCAGCACCTGGTAGAATATCGACAAGTGGAAACGCCTGAGATGATTGAGGATCGATTAACAATATCCATAGAGTATGGTACCTGGTGTACACCTGGACTATTGTACATGAAGTACAAAATAAATACTGCACATGAAGCATATCTGAGACACTGTACGTGGAGTACACATGAATCACTGTACATGGAGTATAATTGAGACACTGTACATGGGGTACATATGGAATACTATACATGGCACTGGTGGAAATTTTATGGGATGATCGATACTGGTGTCGCTTGTCTGACATGATCAAGCAAATAATTTGATTTAAATGGTAGTAAACTGATCTGAAATAAGTAACATGATAGGCTGACAATTCCTGCGTCGACTTACTGCTGGTTGTATCAAGGCTGAAGAGTATGATATAATCGAAGTCCCAACAGTGGTCAGCATGAAGCATGATCAATAAAGGCCAATCATGATTTATCATGAAAATGGTTTTACTGAAATTCTTTTTGTGTCTTAGCATGGAGACATTTATCATTCTGCTGAACATAAAACCCTCGCACGGAGACATGAAACTGAAACAGCGTGAAAGCGACATCAACTTGGGGTTGTGCGAACAGGATCTGATAAGTCTGATAAGTCTGATTTATAAATAATAAAGCTAAACTGTTAAGTCTGATTTATAAATAATAAAGCTAAACTGTTATTTGTTAAATCTGAAAACATGTATTTACTGTATTTTAATTGCCAGAGCTTATATAGGTCATGTGTTGTAACAACGGTGCATGAATAACTGGAGGGGTGACCTCGTCATGCTGTAGAGGGGTGACCTCTAAATGTTGTAGATGGGTGACCTCTAAATACTGTGTTGGGTGGAGGGATCAACTCTAATGTGAAGGATGTAGAGCACACATCACATTCACCTGATAACTGTAAACTGATAAGCCTAGGATGCATCCATACGCCCTACTAATAATACTGATAAAAATGGCCAAGCTGAGCTGAGTGGGACGATGCAGGATATCACTCTCCTGCATGTGAGTCACGACACTGGTGCCTCAAGTGTCATGGTTACCGTACCTCCATAACTAGTACTACTGACTGGTCATGCTTGTATATAAGGCTCGGGCAATTTAACTTAATTATAAAACTGATTTATGATAATTCTTATAACATATAAATAGGGAAAACAATAGGCTGTAGACGGAAATCCTAATCATGCATAGAAGGGACGTCCTTACGGAAAGGACGGGAAATCCGTACCTCTTGTCCAGTAACTGACTGAATGGAAGACTGAATGGAACTACTCGGGCTTCACGAAAGCTAAAATAATAATAGACGTGAATAAGTGATCTGATCTTAATTTATTTAACTTACTCATTTTATTAGCTTCTCATTTCTTATTATATTCTGGAATTCTGTACTTATTTTAACTGATGAATCTGAACTTTTAATAATTCTTATAGTAGAATAACGATCTACTAGAAATTATAAGACAACGTGTTCTGACATCATTTAATACTATAACATTATACCCTTTTAAAATATTAAAACTATTTAATTTAGTTTATTTAAAATACAACTTAAAACATTTATAAAACAAATAATAAAAAGATATAATATGAAAAATCTTCGTTTTATATGTGTTAAGCTATATCCCGAGCCTACCGAGATATCCCATCTTGGTCGTACTAACCAATTCTACAAACTATATTAAATCCGTCTATATAAATTCTATGACAGAAACTATCGCTAAAACTGCCACTAAAACTGTCGCTATTTATGTCCTACCAATTCCCACTATTTACTTTAGTTTATTCCCACTGCTTGTTATATTTAGTTCCCAATGCTAGTGTAAATTCTATTCTCACTGCTAGTGTTATTTAATTCCCACTGCTTATGTAAAATTTTCTAGCCAAAAGCACCCTTATAATTTAAAATGGCTGCTTGTGTTTTTTTTTTCTCTTTTTGGGTCGACATAGCCCTAGCCGCCCCTGTATAGGTCACGACTGGGCAAGACCTTAGGCCACTGAGACCTTGGGTTTCAGTTTTATTAAACCAAACAGCCCCACTAGTCATAAGCTAAACAAACACCCCTGTTGGGGTTTTTCTGACTCTCAGTCGACCCACAGCAATACCACCGAGACTATGAGAGTCTCGACTGGGCAATTCCAACCCAAATGAACCCTGCTTGGTGTTGTTTTCATGGCTGGGCAGAGCAAGGATCATCACCGAGCCTATGCCTCGGTCTTATATGTAAAAAACGACTACAAGGAAGGATGAACGATTTGTATGCTTACAATGTTTAGGATTAGGATGGTATTTAGATCACGAACCACCACCACAAGAACCCCTTTTTTTAACTCACGGCGGCCACAAAAACCCTAGTTCTTTTTTTTTCGACTGTGTGGGAGGGAGGGGTTAAAGTCCCGTTTGATTTTTTGTACAAGTGGGCTTGGCCCAACTTCATTCTCCTTTTTTTAAAACCGGCCTAAAAAGGCTTTCTTTCCTTATGTATTTTTTTAATACTTGTATATAATTTCTCGCGTTTGTTTTCGTCTATAAATTAATACGTAAATAGTTTAAATAATTAAACCGCGTATTTACATTTTCTGATTTAAATACGGGTTTTACAATTCTTCCCCTCTAAAAAGAATAATTCGTCCCCGAATTAAGGATACGACTGTACTGAGTTTTACAATTCTCCCTCTCTAAAAAAAATTCCTCCACGAATTAAGGGTAATATACACTGGTGGCATTATAAAAGCTGAAAGGACATATATGCTGAAAGAACATGAAGGCTAAAAAGACGTATAAGCTGAAGGATTATTCGTCCTTGATTTAAAACATGATGCTGCTGAATGGTATAAACCTGGCATGACTGAAGTGGCATGTAACGTGACATTGCTGAAGAGGATATGGAATATAACATGACTGAAAGAACTTAACTAAATTTATTGAAGGGAAAGTGGTGAGAGGTCCGGATGGACTCTTCCGTCTCGAGTAGCTTCTCGCTCGAAACGATTCCTTCAAGGGTCTAAACATAATGAAAATCTTGGTCCTGATGACCCAGACGATGCTGAATAGTTTCTGGTTCTATATTTAAGATGGATTTTCTGAATCTGATAGCATGAATAAGCTATAGCATGTAGGATACATGAAACGGTACGTATATATATCCTGAAAGATAACATTTATATATCTGAGCAAGTTGCTGAAAAAATAAAGAGACGAACTTAGTGAACAATTGTGAACGTTCTAAGTGAGCAATTGTGAACATGGTTCGCGATCATCAAATGAACACTGAGCATGGAAGGTATCGAGAACGTGATACATGAACGTGGACGTATCATGAACGTATACTGACTGGGGAAGGAATGCCAAACAATACGGCCTGAGACGTGAAACGTCTGCCTCAGTATGGAAAAGCTACGCTAACTTGAGTCTGGTTTCTTAATCTTTCTGTGACCAACTCCGGTACCAGACCTGGAACGTATCCACGGAGATGGAACACGAACCTGAACATAAACAGTGTCATGAATGCGAATCGAGAACTTAAATCATGAGATGAACTGAGACAGTATCATACTGTGAATAAGGCGTAGACGTGAAAGTGAAAATAACGTGAACGTAAAGTGAACGTAAACATATACGTGATCGTGAACTATATTCTGTCTGATATAATGGTCGCTGGAATACCTTGAATTCGAATAATTTACTGCTAAATTTTATGCAGGTCCGCTACTGCGTAATCCCTTCGGATGAAAGAAGACGTGTAGGCTGGGTTAACTGGTTAACAACGACTTAGATAGCATCATGCTTCGTCTGAGTCTGTGGTAACTGACAATAACCTCTATGGAATCTTATCTCATTTATGTTAAGAAATTTCTAATGGTTGTAATAACTCATTAGTTTGTCGGTGTCCTATCTTGAACCTAATAGAATGACAGGCATTTAGATACGAACATAGCTACATCCATGTGTTATGCTGCTTTTATCAAAATTCTGTCTAGGATTATGGCATTCTGGTGGAATCTGGGTGAATAGTCATGGGAAAATTTTAGGGAGATCTGTCAGCAATTTCTGCGGTAGCAGTCAATTAAGTTATAGAATATTTGGTACTTCGTTCACAGGCGTCGGTCGGGACCATCAGGTAATGGCCTTCACCTTCGCAGGATTGTTTGAAATTTATTCTACTGAAATAGGGTGGCTCAGAAATGCCACCTTGTTCATCTGGAACTCACATCTGGAAAGCTGCGTATATAATTTCCTCCTATCAAAAAATCTGCAGGATCATGAAAAGATGATTCCCATGTTCTTCTCCAGAATTTAGGAGATCAGGATGTTATCAAAGAACATACTGACGATTTTGTTTGCGAAGTCAAAAAAATTATTCAGAATTTCCATACTATAGCTGGGGCATTAGGGAGCCCGGACGTATAAGTCAAAATTTTAGAGAGACTGTAACGTGTTCAACAGCAATCTGTAAAACATCATGTTCTCTCTCACCACTGCTTGTGTCATGCTCACGAATTGTTCTGGAAAATATTTAAGATATCGTAGCAGGTCAGGTAAACCTTCTATACGTGGAATGAATATCGATTAAGAATGGTGACCTGGTAAATTTTCCGGTGGTCGATACCTGACTTCAGGTTACTGGTCTTCTTTTTGATAGACAGAAACGGTGCACCTCCTAGTGGTGCGTTAGGGCGAATAAGGCATCATTCTGGTAACTCCTGCAACAATTGTTGCAACTCTTTTAACTCAGCTGAAACCCTGCAATAAAGAGTTTTGAAAATAGGTTTTATTTTTTGAGACAAGCTCGATGTTAAATTCCGTCTCGTGGTCAGGAGGGAATTTATGGAAAACCTTCCGGAATTACATCAGGAAACTTTGGGATAAACTGCTGATCATGAATTTAAGAAATTTCAGAATTTGCATCATGAATGGTGACTAGAAGTCCTCGCAGCTATAAGATAATAATTCACGTGCTTGTAAAGCTGAAACCATTTGTACTGATTTTTCTGGCAGAGGTAAAATGAATATGATCTGGAGTTAGTAAGATGGATCTCGTCGTTAACTGAAAATAAAACTTTAATAAATATGGTGATACTGTGGAGTCTTTTCTGGCTGAGAGGTAGGTAATACATGATTTAAGATAAAGCCGACATAGGAATACGTGAAGTAAACGTTGCGAATTTCACTGAATGTGTTCATCTGTAACCTTACAGAATGAATACTGCTTGCCTAACCTGAATAATACTCCAGTGGTGGTAACTGAATTTTTAATGTTCTGATTTATGTGTGTCATGACAAAACGGGTATACTCCCTTGGAGCGTACCCTGAATTTATGAGGGTCTGGTTTAGAAGATATACTGAAGTTATGAGTCTTGACTCGTACCTAGAGACGACACTCTTATGACATGTACCATGACTTGTGTCCTTAAAAATATCTTCAGAAAGGGTACCTGAGGTCCATGTCTTGACTGATGTGTTAACATGTGTTTTAGTAGGTGAAACTGAACAAGGTTGAAAATTTTGGTAACTGCTAGGATTGGCGGACCGGTTAGACTGCTGACCTCTGGATTTCTGGTCACGTCCGTTCTAGAGTTCCGATGGTTACTGACTAGTTAATTATTAGCACGGTGGTTATTACCACTGCCTTGTTTGTCAATTTAATGATGGTCATTATCATGACCATGATTCAAGTAACTATTTCTGCTGAGTGGTCGGATGGTTACCGGTTCTCACTATTTCGACTGAAAGATTAGCTGAGTAACGTGTGACAGCTAACTGAGGAAGTAAGGCATGGAATTGAATGGTAGTGTTTGATGGTTGAAATTTATTCTTGTCAGAAATTTCAAATTTATAGTTTTCGACCTTGCTCTGCGGTGTCTTTATAGTATAAACAACATCAACATCAGCATCTTGAGAAATCTCCAAAGTATCAGCAACATTAGCAATTGTGAGGTCTTCAAAGTGTTCGTAGCATCAGCATCTGGTAAAATCTTCAACTCACGAGCAGCATCAGCACCTGGTAGAATATCGACAAGTGGAAACGCCTGAGATGATTGAGGATCGATTAACAATATCCATAGAGTATGGTACCTGGTGTACACCTGGACTATTGTACATGAAGTACAAAATAAATACTGCACATGAAGCATATCTGAGACACTGTACGTGGAGTACACATGAATCACTGTACATGGAGTATAATTGAGACACTGTACATGGGGTACATATGGAATACTATACATGGCACTGGTGGAAATTTTATGGGATGATCGATACTGGTGTCGCTTGTCTGACATGATCAAGCAAATAATTTGATTTAAATGGTAGTAAACTGATCTGAAATAAGTAACATGATAGGCTGACAATTCCTGCGTCGACTTACTGCTGGTTGTATCAAGGCTGAAGAGTATGATATAATCGAAGTCCCAACAGTGGTCAGCATGAAGCATGATCAATAAAGGCCAATCATGATTTATCATGAAAATGGTTTTACTGAAATTCTTTTTGTGTCTTAGCATGGAGACATTTATCATTCTGCTGAACATAAAACCCTCGCACGGAGACATGAAACTAAAACAGCGTGAAAGCGACATCAACTTGGGGTTGTGCTAACTGGATTGTTATAAAGACTATAAAAGTATGATTAACTGAGGTTTAACATCAACTGATGTGGATGGCTATGGTTCAATCCACATAATTCAAGGAACAAAATATATGACTAAGTATGGGCGATTCTGGTTCGATCCATGCTTGTCAAAATTTTCTGAGAGCTGTCATGTATAGAAATTTATAATCTGGGACTAAATATGGTTGGCTGTAGTCCAGTCCATACTTGTCCAAATTTATGAAATGTCCTAATATGACAAAGGTGAATAACTATGAATCGGTTCACAAAACAACCTTCGACTGAATAGCATAAAATTTGACCTGAACAATGGTGAACGTTTACGGCTGGTTCACCAAGTAATACTTGACTGATAACATAAATCTGACATGAGTAAGGATGAACGCCTAGGGTCAGTTCATCAATACAAAATCTGAACGGGCAAGGGTGAACGCCTATGGGTCGGTTCACCAAAATAAAATTTGCAGAAAAGCACATGCGACTAAATATGGACAGTCATGTACCAACCTTTTACTTAGTCAAAAACTTTAAGAAAACAGACTGATAACTGAAGAAAACTGACTGATAAATGCATGAGAAACATGAAAGATAACAACGCCAAAATGTGGAAAGTTCCTGGTGACTACCCACTAGTCACAGGTCAAGTTTTAGAGCCTACAGGTCGAACCTTGCGCTCTGATACCATAATTGTAACACCCCACTTAGATAAGTGGACCGTTGCGTGTATTTATGGTGTATCCTCAAAGCATAAGGTAAATGTCCTAAAACATTAACTGACCATAACGGAAATACCGGAATCAAACATAGGTAATCCAACATAAACTCAAAACATGAAAAGTAAAATACTAAAAGAAAGGACTGAACAATGTCCGACAGGCAATATAAGAATAAAGTGCATAAAGTAAAGAAGTCTGGATTGCTTCCATCCAATGCACAAGCTCTCAGAATCTTAAGAGTGTCCTGGTGTACATGCTGTTAGAACATGAAAGAACTACGAATGAGCATAACGCTCAGTTAACGGATATAATGCTTGATAAGAATATACTGAACTTAAAATAATTAATAATTACTGAAGCTGAAAGACTAATATGCGGAGTGTGATGAAAACTGTAGAAAATCTGATAAGTCTGGTTTATAAATAATAAAGCTAAACTGTTATCTGTTAAATCTGAAAACATGCATTTACTGTATTTTAATTGCCAGAGCTTATATAGGTCATGTGTTGCAACAACGGTGCATGAATAACTGGAGGGGTGACCTCGTCATGCTGTAGAGGGGTGACCTCTAAATGATGTAGATGGGTGACCTCTAAATACTGTGCTGGGTGGAGGGATCAACTCCAATGTGAAGGATGTAGAGCACACATCACATTCACCTGATAACTGTAAACTGATAAGCATAGGATGTATCCATACGCCCCACTAATAATACTGATAAAAATGGCCAAGCTGAGCTGAGTGGGACGATGCAGGATATCACTCTCCTGCATGTGAGTCACGACACTGGTGCCTCAAGTGTCATGGTTACCGTACCTCCATAACTAGTACTACTGATTGGTCATGCTTGTATATAAGGCTCGGGCAATTTAACTTAATTATAAAACTGATTTATGATAATTCTTATAACATATAAATAGGGAAAACAATAGGCTGAAGACGGAAATCCTAATCATGCATAGAAGGGACGTCCTTACTGAAAGGACGGGAAATCCGTACCTCTTGTCCAGTAACTGACTGAATGGAAGACTGAATGGAACTACTCGGGCTTCACGAAAGCTACACTAATAATAGACGCGAATTAGTGATCTGATCTTTATTTATTTAACTTACTGATTTTATTGGCTTCTCATTTCTTATTATTTTATGGAATTATGTACTTATTTTAACTGATAAATCTGAACTTTTAACAATTCTTATAGTATAATAACGATCTACTAGAAATTATGAGACAACTTCTGACATCATTTAATACTATAAAATTATACCCTTTTAATATATTAAAACTATTTAATTTAGTTTATTTAAAATACAACTTAAAACATTTATAAAACAAATAATAAAAAGGTATAATATAAAAATCTTCGTTTTATTTGTGTTAAGCTATATCCCGAGCCTACCGAGATATCCCATCTCGGTTGCACTAACCAATTCCACAAAATATATTAAATCCGCCTATATAAATTCTATGACAGAAACTGTCGCTAAAACTGCCACTAAAACTGTCGATATTTATGTCCTGCCTATTCCCACTGCTTACTTTAGTTTATTCCCACTGCTTTCTATATTTAGTTCACACTGCTAGTGTAAATTCTATTCCCACTACTAGTGTTATTTAATTCCGACTGCTTATGTAAAATTTTCTAGCCAAACGCACCCTTATAATTTAAAATGGCTGCTTGTGTTTTTTTTCTCTTTTTGGGTCGACATAGCCCTAGTCGCCCAGGTATGGGTCACGGCTGGGCAAGACCTGAGGCCACCGAGACCTTGGGTTTCGGTTTTATTAAACCAAACAACCCCACTAATCATAAGCTAAACAAACACCCCTGTTGGGGTTTTTCTGACTCTCGGTCGACCCACAGCAATACCACCGAGGCTCTGAGAGTCTCGGCTGGGCAATTCCAACCCAAATGAACCCTGCTTGGTGTTGTTTTCGTGGCTGGGCAAAGCAAGGATCATCACCGAGCCTATGCCTCGGTGTTATATGTAAAAAAAATGACTACAAGGAAGGATGAACGATTTGTATGCTTACAATGTTTAGGATTAGGATGGTATTTAGATCACGAACCACCACCACAAGAACCCCCCCTTTTTTTTAAACTCACGGCGGCCACAAAAACCCTAGTTTTTTTTTGTCGACTATGCTGGAGGGAGGGGTTAAAGTCCCGTTTGATTTTTTGTACAAGTGGGCTTGGCCTAACTTCATTCTCCTTTTTTTTAAACCGGCATAAAAAGGCTTTGTTTCCTTATGTATTTGTTTTAATACTTATATATAATTTCCCGCGTTTGTTTTCGTCTATAAATTAATACGTAAATAGTTTAAATAATTAAACCGCGTATTTAGATTTTCTGATTTAAATACGAGTTTTACAATTGCTTTGTATTAACTTTTGGAAAAAACATACCGAAATCACAACTGATGACGTATAGTCCCCAACCGGGTCATGAACCCGGTCCACGTGTACTACCCGTGTCCGGCCCATCACGAATGGGTGGGAATAATGTTATTTAAGCTTATGGGCTTAGATGAACAGTATCCGCACACACATGTGCGGCCCACGGCCCGGCATGACCGGTACAAGGTTAGACAGAATCATATTCTGTCTATGAATAGGATTTACCCCAAAGAAGAGGATATTCACTCACCATAATTAGAAGATAACAATCAAACTAATTCTGGTACTTATCCTTTCCTTGGGGCCGAAGCATCAGTGACAGCCCATTAGGGTTTCACTGCCTATATAAAGAACCCCCAAGGATTCCACAAATGTATTACGTTCTATACACTTTCAACTCATCCGATTCCTATAAACCCTACCGATTACTTACTCTCACGCCGGAGTCTAATCGTGGGAAACATTCCCACGGTAAGCCTAACGCGTGTTGTTTAGTGTGTAGGATCCCAACCATACAGTTCACTTGGTGCAGGAGCCGGAGTCCAGCCAACCCGAATTAAACCTAATTCGGGTCTAGCAAAGATCACCCAACTTTTGTATCAACAAGTTGGCGCCATCCGTGGGACCCATTACACTAAGCTAGAGCGAAATCTCATCTTGAATTCTCAATGAAGAAGGGGCATCCGCAAGCTGACCCCAGGAACACAAATCCTGGAAATCGGAAGTCCCAAGGGGAAGGGATACTCATTCTGAATCGATCCCCTAGCCATCCAGCGGGCGGTCCAAACAACCGGAGTGGTTTTCAGTCCATGGGGGTGACAAGCACGATCTCCATGGCTCCTACACCTACTTCAACCCTGGACAACCCTGATCCAGGGAGTGCGCCTAATCCCCCTAACAAGGAGCCGCGCAGACCATCGACCGAGGAAGATGTAGAAGTCCAACCACTCAGCGAGGAAGATCTCACTCGAGTTCTCACGCAGAAATTTGAGAGGATCATCCCAGGGATTGCATCAAGGTTAAACCTAGGGAGGGACCTCCAATCTAGGCTCAACTTTGGCCACACCGGACCACGTACCTCTTCTCAAAATCAGAGGAAAAGAAGGACGCGACCCCAGGAGCGGAACCTCTTTGAGGAAACTCCCCAACCCAGGAATGTGTTCGAACGCATAGGGGATCGCCTCATGCAGGAACTAATGCAGTCTCGAGAAGGGGGAGAGAAGTCCGACGGTTCACCCGAACGACCAGATATGAAACTGACCAGAGCCACTCGCCGCACAAGTGTGTGGGATAGGATGAATACTGGGAAGAAGGCTCCTAGCTCTTCTCAAAAGAGCGGTCCTCACCCAAGAGATGGGGCACCACCTCCTTCTCCAGATCCATCAAGAGAGGACTCGGATGACCATCCGCCCTCCTCGGATGACCATCCGCCCAAGCATCGCCGACCTAGGCGTACTCCCCCACCACCACCAAACAATGATGAGTACTATGGAGGTCCATACTATCGAGAGACGGAAGCAGAAGATCTTTCCCAACCGTGGTGCGACCCTAGTCTCACCCGTCCATGGGCAGACCCCAGGGAAGATCCTTTTACTCTCCGCATACGGAATTACTCCGAGGACACAAAACGTCGCATGCTGGCGTGTGTCAAGACTTATGATGGAACTGGTGATCCGGATGATCACCTCAAGATATTTGATACGCAGGCTAAAATTGAGCGATGGCCCATGCCTATATGGTGCCAAATGTTCAATTCAACTTTGATCGGCAATGCTCGTGACTGGTTTGAAGGACTCCCTCCGCGAAGCATTGATAGCTTCACTGAACTACGCACTGCGTTCAAGAATAATTATACTCAGCAGAAGAAGTATAATAGGGACCCGGTCTCATTGGAAACTGTCAAGCAACGGTCGGGGGAGTCTATAGAAGCCTTCACTGAACGCTTCAACGACGAGTGCACACGCACAAAGACAATGCCGGAACTCCTGAAAATTTCCGACTATATGCATGCCACAACAGACAGGGAATTAATCAGGCGTCTCAATGACAAGCGTCCGGAGAGGTATGACGACCTCATGGAAAGGGTCAGAAACTTCATAGAGGGGGAAATAGCGGTTGCCGCGGACTACCCTTCAAAAGGAAACGACTACCGATCGAACGACCAATCCAGGAGACAGTCGGGCGGTCAAAGCAACCAGAACAATGGTAGGGGCTCAGATTACAAGAGCCAAAACAAGGGAGGACGGCCGGACGATAAGTTTACCCCTCTAAAGATGTCCTACCGGGAGATCTTGCTGACGGAAGGGGCTAATTTTCCGAGGCCTCCCCCAATGACGACTCCGCTGGACCGTCGCCAAGGAAATCGTTTCTGCGAGTTCCATAACGACAAGGGCCATGGCACGGAGGAGTGTATCCAGCTCAAGAAGCACATTGAGTCACTGATCAAGTCAGGTAAACTCAAGCATTTGGTTAAGGATTGGAAGGATGGAAAAGACAACAAGAAGTATGACAAGAAGGATCCCCAAAAGGACAAACCTTCGACCATATACATGATCCAATCCAGACAACGCCGCACGAGGCAGAAAATTGGTCAAAAATTTTCACACGGCAAGGAAATCTCATTCCCCCCCCCTCACAGCAGGCGATGTGATTGGTGAGCCTCTCACTATTGAGATAAACATTGGAACACACAATGTTCGTCGCATGTATGTGGATGGAGGGTCATCAGTAGAAGTACTGTACGAACACTGTTTTGTACAGTTACAACCATAAATAAAAAGCCAATTAGTACCGGTCACGGCGCCGCTCATTGGTTTTAGTAGAGACACCATCTGGCCAATAGGGCAACTGCGTCTGCTTGTAACCATTGGGAATCAAGAGCACTCCACCACTGCGTGGATGAACTTTATGGTGATACGCTCACACTCTCCATAGAATGGGATCATAGGTAGACTAGGTATTCTGGCCATACGGGCGGTACCTTCCATGGCACACGGAATGATCAAATTCCCTGTGGAGGGAGGAATTGTCACTATCTACAACACAATCGTACCAGCATCCGAGTGTCATACCGTGACAACACAGGTTCCACCTGTTCCACCTAAGGATGGATCACCACCTCCCAATTGGGGGGTGTTAATCCATCCTGATTACCCGGAACAGGAGGTGTCCATAGGGGGAACGCTCTCGGATAACGGCAAAAGGGCAACGTGCTCTCTCTTGAAGGCAAATTTAGATGTGTTCGCATGGGAGCCCAAGCATATGACAGGCGTACCACGCGCGATAGCAGAACATAAGCTCTAGATCCACCAAGGGTATCAACCCGTCAAGCAAAAGAAGCGCGGTCAGGCACCGGAACGCAGCCAAGCGATACTAGATGAGGTACGGAAACTAGTGGACGCAGGTATCATGCGCGAGGTATACTACCACGAGTGGTTATCCAACCCAGTCATGGTCAAAAAGCATGACGGAAGCTGGCGCATGTGCGTGGATTTCATGGATCTGAATAAAGCCTGTCCGCAGGATTGTTACCCGTTGCCAGAGATTGACTGGAAGGTGGAATCTCTATGTGGATATCCCTTTAAGTGCTTCCTAGACGCATATAAAGGATACCACCAGATCCAGATGGCAGAGGAGGACGTAGAGAAAAAAACGTTCCATACCAGTCAGGGGGTATATTGTTATACAAAAATGTCGTTCGGACTAAAGAACGCCGGGGCAACATACCAGCGGCTTGTTGACAAAGCCTTTGACTCACAAATAGGCCGCAATCTGGAGGTCTATGTGGATGACTTAGTCATCAAAAGTCATACGGAGGATGCACTTCTCCGAGACGTCCAAGAGACGTTTGACACACTGAGGAGGATTAATATGAAGCTAAATCCAAAGAAATGCACGTTTGGGTCGACGGAAGGAATATTCCTTGGATATATGATTGATCCAAATGGCATTAAGCCTTGCCCAGAAAAAACAGACGCAGTAATACAGCTACCATCCCCTCAAACACGGAAAGAGGTACAGTCCTTAAATGGGAAGCTGGTCGGGCTAAACAGGTTCTTATCAAAGTCCGCAGAGAAGTCACTCCCCCTATTCAAAACACTCAAGAAGTGCATTAAGAAGGGAGACTTCCGGTGGACAAAGGAAGCTGAGGAAGCTGTTGGTCAACTCAAGCAACACCTCGCATCTCTCCTCATGCTAGTAGCTCCCCGACCAAAGGAGGAGCTCATTACGTATCTATCAGCCACACATGGAGCAATAAGTGCGGTACTCATGACGGATAGGGACACGGTACAAACTCCGGTCTACTTCATAAGTAGAACATTACAAGGGTCGGAGCTGAATTACTCATCTATGGAAAAATTGGTTTTGGCACTAGTGTTTGCGACAAAGCGGTTACGCCGATACTTTCAGGCGCACCCAATTGTAGTTATTACTGACCAACCAATAAAACAAGTCATCTCTAGACCGGATGTGGCGGGTAGGCTACAAAAGTGGAGCATTCTATTGGGAGAACACAACATATCTTATAGACCAAGGACGGATGTTAAAGGCCAAATCTTGGCGGATTTCTTGATAGAAAAGGCGGATTAAGAAGGACCAATCGTAAAACGAGACGAAACTCCAGCAGAACCATGGGTGTTATTCACGGACGGATCCTCGTGTACGGATGGGTCAGGAGCTGGTCTCATCCTTACGAATCCGGAAGGAATGGAGTTTACGTACGCCCTTCACTTTGAGTTCACAACCACCAACAATGAGGCAGAATATGAAGCATTAATTGCGGGTTTAAAAATCACCGCTAGAATGGGAGTCCGCAACCTTGAGGCCTACGTGGACTCACGGCTTGTCGTGAACCACATTCTAGGTGGATATGTAGCTAAGGAGGATAACATGGTCCGATACTTGGAGAAAGTCAAGTCACTCATCGCGGCTTTCAGCAAGTTTTCTATCAAGCAGGTACCAAGAGGTGAGAACAAGAATGCGGGCGCTCTTAGCAAGATCGCGTCTACAAGTTTCGCCCACTTATCCAAGCAAGTCTTGGTGGAAATAATCAAGGAAAAGTCTATAACAGAAGGGGAGGTCGCTACTATAGTTGAGGAGGACGGACCTACATGGATGACCCCGATCGTCAACTATTTGACTAATGAAACCCTTCCGGATGATGAAAAAGCGGCACGGCGCATCAGAAGGAAGTCGCAGCACTTCGAGCTTCGAGAAGGTATCCTTTATAAGCGCTCTTTCTTGCAGCCGTGGTTGCGGTGTGTTGGACCACGTCAGGCCACTTATGTGATCAGTGAGATATATGAAGGGTTGTGCGACATGCACGCATGTCCACGATCCGTGGTAGCTCGAGCCCTACGCACAGGATATTATTGGCCTACCATGCATAGGGACGCACGCGACATGATTCGCAAGTGCAGTGATTTCTAAGTGCACAGACCAGTGCCGCGACATCCGCAGCAGGAACTTACACCTATTACATCCCCATGGACATTCTATAAGTGGGGGATCGACATCGTAGGACCATTTCCTGTAGCTGCGGGGGAGTTAAGTTCTTGATTGTCGCAATGGACTACTTTACACGTTGGATAGAGGCCAAGGAAGTCAAATCCATCACAGGCAAACAAGTTAAAAAGTTTGTTTGGGAAAACATCGTGTGCCGTTTTGGCTTACCAGGAGAAATCATCTCGGACCGGGAAACAGTTCGCGGATAATCCATTCAAGGACTGGTGCGCAGCATTGAATATCAAACGGCGCTTCGCGTCTGTTAAGCACCCACAGACAAATGGCCTTGTGGAACGAGCAAATAGAAGCTTGTGAAACGGCATCAAGGCACGCTTGAAGGAGCGAAGTGCCAAATGGGTGGATGAACTACCACATGTTCTATGGGCGCATAGGACTATGATCAAAACAGCCAACGGGGACACTCCATTCGCATTGGCCTACGGCACTGAAGCTGTTATACCAGCAGAAATAGGAATGCCTACCATCCGCACAACGGAGGTTAACGTCGTCACGAACGACGAGCAACTACGGATCAACCTGGATTTATTGGCAGAAAAAAGGGAGATAGCAGCCATCAATGAGGCCAAGTCTAAGGCTAAAATGAAGGCTTATTATGACGCCAAGATTAAAGGTGTTTCTTT
Organism: Glebionis coronaria; assembly: GCA_025667525.1. NCBI lineage: Eukaryota > Viridiplantae > Streptophyta > Magnoliopsida > Asterales > Asteraceae > Glebionis > Glebionis coronaria. The sequence goes on from CM046878.1 coordinate 578,092,572, forward strand.
TCGACCGGGAGATTATGTCTATCGTGCTTACGAAGCAAGTCGAGCGGAGAATACAGGAAAGCTGGGCCCTAAGTGGGAAGGACCGTATGAGGTCACGGAAGCCTTAGAACGAGGTGCGTACAAGTTACGTGACATGGATGGCCGCGATCTGGAACGCACATGGAACATCTCCAATCTCAAAAGGTGCTATCTTTGAAAGCTACGGCTTCCGCATGGATACTTCGCTATATCTGGCTTTAATGAAGATCCATGTGCTCTATCTGTTTTTGTTTCTTATGTTTTTTCTAGGTTCTTTTTTGTTTTTAGGACTTCCCATTCTTGTTAAAACAAAAAATGTAAACGTTCTAATAAAATGACGTGGTGCCTAGCTAGCTCCACGACTTGTTTTGTGCAAATTATTTTTTAAGATTTCGTTATAGTCGTAGGAATTTAATTATTATTATAATGTGCCCTGTCTTATTCATATGCATTCATTCAATACCGTACATGTACAATACGCCTCCAGGCGGGGTAAGATGATTAAGTGAACCTAATAATTCAACTTGTCACATAAGAGGGATGCAACCCCAGTGACGCGGATCATGTATCCTTACTAGACACCTTATTCACAAGACGTTGTGATAAGCTTCCATATGCCGCGCTCACGTAGTGCTTTGCATGGTAAAGACACACGCCGTACGTCTAGTAAATTATAGACTATGTTATATTTTGGGTAAGGCGTGACATGTCATGCGACACAGATACATGATATCTAAAAATATAAACAAGTTTCAAAAGATCAAAAATGCGATGCCTACGCACGGACTTATACATAACAAAATAAGTGTTTACAATCATAAGGTACCGTGGACATCCACGGACAAATGTTTAAAGGTTACAAACCATATTGTCTAAAATAGATAACAAATTAAGGGCACCCTACATGGGGGGGGGGGGGGGGGGAAACTTACCTATCTCCCATTGTTCTTCAGCCAGGCAAGGCAATATCTCACTGCGCTCCTTCCGCTCCAAGGCTTGAGCCGCGTTCCTCTCCAGCACCCCGCTTAATGGTTGCTCATCAACTACGAGCCTGGTCACATCCTCATAAATAGGAAGGGTGAGGTGGCTGGGCGAGGGAGTGAAGGAAGCCCGGGAATGACCCTCATCTTGAGAGAACGCACCAAGACTAAGCTTTTCCATGATCTCCATGTTTGATGCGTCCTTTGTGGCTTCCAGCTCGGCTAAGAATGGGTAATATAGATCTCGCATTGCGGCCATGGAAGCAGTCATCTTGTTAGCAGCTTCGGTGTTGAAGAAGGCATGCTTGGTGAAGTTTTCCTTCTTCCTGATTAGCTCTGCGGCCTTGACCATTCCTTCATGGCGGCCGTGATCAATGCCATCTGACACAAGGCTAGCAAACTGCTGAACAAATTCGGGGGCTTCCAACACCTTGGTAACGGCTAGACGTGCCCCGTAACCCACCATCCACTTGCGGCCGGCAATGGCTGCTAGTAGTTAGGGGCATAACATGTCGTCACGTTTGGTGGTAAGGGCATTTATTAGCACATATTTTTGGGCGGACGCCTCCTCAACTGTTCGGTCGTGGCCCTCTCATGAGCAAGCTCCTCTTCCCCGCCTTGGATCATCGTATGGGCATCCTCAAGTCTTTTGGTGAGAATGGATACTTGGTTGGAGGAGGACTTGGCCGACGCCTCTGCTGCGGTCACCTGTATGAGATACATTACTTATTAGAATGGTGATTGTTATGGAATAGGAGTGATGCAGCGTGGATATGTACCTTGTTTGTTGCGGCCTCGAGTTTTGCCTCAAGCTCGGCTACCTGCTGGGCATGAGCGTTAGCGTGGGCCGATTGTTCTTTCACGGTCGCCTCAACGGTAGCAAGCTGGGATTGGAGGGCAGCAATTTGGGCTTCATTCTCCTCGATCATCCTCTCCTTTCGCCCAACTTTCCTCTTGAGGGACTCCACATGCCCTAACGCGGCTTCAAATCTTACCCTCATCGAAGTGCCCATTGCCATTTGATGCACCAGGGCGCCGTTGTAATCATCCACCAGGTCAGCATGGCTTAGTACATTCACATCTCGTACCAAACCAGGTGGGATGCAGTTATTGAGGTACTCACGGCACTCTTCGGCCTCTCTCATCCACGACGCAATAGTAATATTCCAAACGGGATTGAACGATTGAGGTGGGTCGGACATTGGGATGTCTTGGGAAGCTGTGGGGGTACCTTCTTCGAATGCAGGGCCGGATCTTGTTGCGGCTGTATGAAGCATATGTTCTCTCTCCGCTTCCTTCTCTTTCCCCTTCTCTTTCTGGGCATCGGTGGAGGCGCGGCACCAGCTTGTTCATCTCTACAAAACAAACATTTGAATAAGTATCAAGTATTGATTAAAGGAAAGTCGTGGTTCTTACTTAAGAAAGATGTAGCCTTACATGTTATTCCCTGCTAGTTCTGATGCAGTCGGGGGAACTTGAGTAACTGGATCCACATTTGCAGCCCGCACCGTCTCGGAGGCCTGGGTGGTGCTCCCAACTGATTGATACAGGGGGTGGTCCTCCCGAAGTGTTTTGGGGGGGACATTATGTTCACCAACCTCGGCCGGGGCGACTCTTCTTACCCGCTTGTTTTTTCTGCGGGTACGCTTAGGGGCGGGCTGGGCTGCTGCTTCTTCAACTTCCTCTTCAAGTTCTTTTTCTGCTCCCTCGTCTTCTTCTTCATTGACTTGCTGCATCTCCTCCTCGTCATCGCCCAACATTTGGCGAAGACTGGAGGTGGTCCTCTCAATGTTATCTCCTTGCTCCTCCCCGTATGCGGGGGTGGCAGTCTTAGGCGGCGAGGAGGGCCCGGCTTCTTCTTCAAGCAACATGTTATCACCGTCCTCATTGTCAAAGTCGACGAGGGTTCTCAGGAGTGTTGTTTCCTCTTCGTCTGAGTGGGGGTCCGGCACGGCCTCCAGGGCAACCGTCACATTTCGGGTATGCTCAAGGAGAGGTAGCTCGTTCTCACGTCTGGGACGGGATCCCTCTGGTACAAGCTTTGGGTCGCCTTGATGTAGGAGTCTAAAGAAGTTCATTTCTGCCACGATAAATGAAATATGTTAGGCATTAAAAGATAATTGTATGCGTCTTTTGAGATACGGATGCTAACCTACCTTCACCATGCCTTCTCCAAAACACAGGATATCTGTTGGACGAGCCAAAATAGTTGCGGCTAATCCCTAGCAAACAGAGGAATGATTCGGGGAGGTTTCTATGGAAACCTGTTCTGTTAAGATCTATTTCTCGGGAATGTTGGGGATTATATGTACTGGCGTGCGGAAGGGGGTCATGAGATAACCTATGCTTGAAGACATAGTCGGCCGACCATACTATCGAGTCAATGAAAAAGTAATGGTCGTACCAGTTTTTCAATGAGTCCATGGGCTTATTATGGGATTGGGGGCTGTTGGGAGATCGTTTCTTAAAAGATAGCCAACCATTTACTATACTGGGGGTGTAAAATAGCCGGAATAGTTCTACGGTTGGGGGGATTCTTCTAGCGCGACAAAGAATTTCGAATTGACTTATCTTACATGCGCCTATACAGTGAAGCTGACTAATATGTACATCATAATACCCTAATAGATCTATGAGGAAACAAGTGAAAGGAATGCGGTAGTTGGCCGCATCAAAAATGCGAGTATATAGGCCAATCTTTCCCTGCGGAGCCTCAGTTATGAGGTCTCCGGCACCAGGGAGAGAGGGGTCCAGGTTGGTAGGGATGAAGTAATTGGTACAAAAATGATCTAGTTGCTCCTGGGTCATTACATTGAGCACAGATCCAATTGTGGGGTTGTTTCTTTGGGCCATTACTAAATAAAAAGTTAAGGACGTGGTATTCTAACCTGCGGAGGAAGGGATCCGTGCGTGAGTAAGTGAATCTAAGAAGAAAGGCAGAAATGGAGAAAAAGATTGTGTGTTTCACACAGCCGTAGGGGTGGCTTATTTATAGGGTTGCCTTGTGGGTCATGGTCTGTTGGATGTGCGACACGTGTTTGCCACTATCCTTAATCGTGTGGTTAGGGTGTAAGTGGCAAGTGAAAAGTCAGGTGGGACCCACGGGTCACTTCTGACTCAAAAGTTTACGCCGCTCGAGGTTCTGACTGTTTGCACTTTGTCAGTCAAGTGGCAGGTGAACAGTCATTTATGTCGGGATATGCGGTCTTACGTAAGACCCAAATTCAATGATACATTTAATTTGTCTCGGTCGTCACGTGCGACTGAGGTGTCATTGGAATAAATTCCTAAATCAGGTTGCCACGTGCGGCCGAAACAAATTTTTGGACAATTTATCATTCCCTAAGGATCTTTCTTGGTACGTCCGGGGAGCATCTTGATAGTCTAGAGGTTACGCCTACGGCTGTAACAACTAGACTGGGGGGATATGATGACGTATAGTCCCCAGCCGGGTCATGAACCTGGCCCACGTGTACTACCCGTGTCCGGCCCATCACGAATGGGTGTGAATAATGTTATTTAAGCTTATGGGCTTAGATGAACAGTAACCGCACACACATGTGCGGCCCACGGCCCGACATGACCGGTACAGGGTTAGACAGAATCATATTCTGTCTATGAATAGGATTTACCCCAAAGAAGAGGATATTCACTCACCATAATTAGAAGATAACAATCAAACTAATTCTGGTACTTATCCTTTCCTTGGGGCCGAAGCATCAGTGACAGCCCATTAGGGTTTCACTGCCTATATAAAGAACCCCCAAGGATTCCACAAATGTATTACGTTCTATACACTTTCAACTCATCTGATTCCTATAAACCCTACCGATTACTTACTCTCACGCCGGAGTCTAATCGTGGGAAACATTCCCACGGTAAGCCTAACGCGTGTTGTTTAGTGTGCAGGATCCCAACCATACAGTTCACTTGGTGCAGGAGCCGGAGTCCAGCCAACCCGAATTAAACCTAATTCGGGTCTAGCAAAGATCACCCAACTTTTGTATCAACAACAACCGTAACCTCAACGATACGCTTTCATGCGTCGTAACAAGTTGTCAATTTCAAAAAATGCAACTGACTTACTTTTTTTATAACTCTCAATCCACTAAGAGTTCGTTAATACTGTCTATCGTAACTAAATCCCAGATAAAAGAAAACCGCACGTCTTTCGCCAAAAAAAATCACTCGTTTTTTTATTTTTGTTTATTAGTTTCAGTTAGTTACTAACAAAGTCTTGATTATTTGTTAGCTTCGTTTTTTAAGTTTTGTTTTATTAATAATATAGTCTTTTTTTCCTAGTTCGAGCTTTCACTATTCGTCGCTTAAATTACGAAAGAGTATAAGATAGTATTAGGTGGTTGTTGGATCAAGCTCGGAATGCATTTGGGTTTTATCAATATATCTATTCACTATTTGATTATTATTACTCCTTCTGTTTCAAAATAATTGTTTTATGACAAAATATACACATTTTAAGAAAAATGCATTTATTATAGTTTTTTCCTTTTTATTTTTTTAACTGAATGACAATTTTACCCTAAACTAATTAATTGAATTCTTCTTTAGATTTTATAATAATAATATTCAACAAGAATAATATAGTAAACTTCATAAAACTTCTTTATCTATTTTTAGTTGTGCACAATTATTTTGAGACATTTCAAAAAAGAAAAATTGACAATAAAAATAGGACGGATAGAGTAAAATTTAACCAAAGGGTTCATTCATTGTAACACAATGGTGTTATCGATGTGACACAAAATTAGATCGATCTATTAGTTCTTTTTCCTTATAAGTATTGAAAGAATTACGTGAGTATCCCTTCCTTATCACCTCTTTTTATAGAGATGAGGAAAACCGATTCCTACAAGTTTGGTAGTCGGCTATGATAAGAAGGGTTGAGCTTGCGATACAAGCAAATCCAACCGATCTTTTATTTTAATCCTACTACTTGACTCTAACATATAACATGATGTTTTCCTTGGCATGTTTTTAAGACAAAACATTGTTCTCCACATAGTCCTTTAAGGATTGAATGAAGTCTGGTCGGGCTAATTATTATCATTGCCGGTTATCATCAAGTGATAATTAATTAACTAAAAGAGATAAAGCAAGTTTTTTTTTCCTTATAAAAATATTTTTTAGAAGATTTATAAAGCCCAAACACTGAATCGATTGGCCCAATTTGCATGTACTTGTTATACAAGTTTTCACGAGAAACAAATCTATAAATTCGGTCATCTTTATAAAATCCTAAAAAATCCCGACAAACACACAAACATCGCAATGTCAGATCACATACCACTCGATTTACAAGAGGAAGTCATCAAAAGGCTTCCAATCAAATCATTAATTCAAGGTAGAGCTGTTTCGAAAGCTTGGAAGTCTCTGATCGATAGCACCAAGTTTATTGCTGATTACCGCACTCACTCACAACACTTGTTTATACATTCCGGATACCAACGTCTTACGTACAAACGTTACGAATACAAGCCAAAGTATGAATACGTACACGAATGTGTTGAATTTATAGACGATGACACTTTTCCCCAAGGTAAAATTTCTCTGCCTGGTCCGTCGACGTGTGTTAATGTGCTCACAGGTTTAATCGGTTACTCTCACGGTTTGTTTTGCTTGGCTGGCTTCTACTATTGTCCCAAAAGACATACTGACGACGTTCACTTTGACATGGCTGTTATTTGGAATCCGTCTATCAGAAAATCAGTAGATATTCTCTTGCCTAAGTTGTCCGATAGCGGTTATCTTGGTTTTGGAGTCTGTCCCGCCACTAATGAGCCAAAGATTCTTAAGATCGAAGCTGATACGGGAACTAGTGCAACTTCCTGCCCATACAAGTACAATGTTAAGGTTTATACATTAAGCTCGTATTCGTGGAGAAGACCACTTAGTAAGTTGCCTGATAAATGGAGAAAAGCTGTTTGTAAATTGCCTGATCACCCCTTTCAACTCATAGGGGGTGATTATCCGGTAGTTATAGACGGGTTTATTTATTGGTTTGCTTCATATGATCGATTTTATATTATTGTTTCATTTGATTTGACAATCGAAGAATTTAAACATATATACCTCCCAGATAAGTTAGCATTTGACAATAACAGGCGCGTGGATTTTCACAACAACAGCCGTTTGGAGTATCGTCCCATATATAAACTAAGGGAGTCTCTTGCTGTGGTTAAATACGAATGTATTATGGGTTCTGATAAACAAGTTTATAGAGTATGGATCATGGACAACCCTGTTTCTAAATTATTTACGGAGATATTTACTATTACCTTACCATATCATGCGCCAAGGAAAATACTCGGGTTTAGAAATAATGAAGAAGTTATCATGGAAACGAAAGATGATGAGAGTCACGATCACGATCGAGTCATGCTTGTAGCTTATGAACCTGGTTCGGAACAGATGAACAGACTTGATATTTATGGAGAACGTGATTCCTGCTTTGTGGGCTCCTATAAGGAATCACTACTTCTGCTTGATCAACCAGATGCAATAACTACTAATTCTAATAGCCACCCAAGGGTTAATAAGTCCCCTATTAGGCATCAATTCCATGGGCAAAAGGTTCATTAGAGCCTTTTGCTTTTTGGGGCTCGTATCGAAGAATCTTCTATAATTATTTGGTACGATTTCTTAGTGTATTATCCTGTTATCTTTTTCGACTTCTTCCATGTTCCTTCAAACTTTTTTGTTATTTGTTAAGAACTGCAACTTTTGCTAATATATTTTATTTTCAATTTTATATTGTATCGCTTATATATCATATCTTTAGATGGCTTTTTGCCTTTTCTTTATTGTAGATTCAAAGGATCTTCTCGATAATCAATGCAATATCTTTTCGCGAATTCAGTGTGTTCATATGTAGATTATGTACTTTGTTGCTAGCAATTTGGTAGGCATGTGTTGTTTTGGTGATAGTCTGGATTCTATATAAGTTTATTTCCAGACACTTAAGAGGTAATATATCAACTCTACTAAGCTAATCATGAGGTCTTATTACTCAAACTGAGTTAGCGAAATTTGAACCATCCATCGGCAACATAACTAAACAAACCAACAAGGAATATAACAGATTTAGGAAAACAAAGGAGTGTGTCTATATATAATTAGTAATATAAGTCTATAACGAGTCAGTACTTTTGAGGTGCAATGTGGAAAATAAAGGCCATGAATGGCATATCAACCAAACCGTTTTGACATCGCATAAGTTGTAAAGATAGAGGGTAGTAATGTGGTGTCATAGCATAACTGTAACTGCATACTTCTATTTTCAGCAGGCTACTAAGTCGAGACTTGTTATCTACATATATACTCCTTTTAGCAGAGTATGAGTTGTCAGTGTTATCAACCGTTATCAACGTTTTGCAGAATTTTAGTAGCTTCACCAGGATTCCAGAATTCATCGGCTCCCTGAGAGTGGCTCTCTAAACTTTCTTCACTCGAATACTTAGAACACGGTTTATACTGAGTGATTATAATAATATGTTGGAAAATGTGATCACACGGCTTCCTTCACTTATCTTTATAAAACCCTAAAAACAATCCCACAAGCATCACAATGTCAGATCACATACCATTCGATTTACAAGTCGAAACCATCAAAAGGCTTCCAGCCAAATCTATGCTTAACTTTAGAGCTGTCTCGAAACCATGGAAGTCTTTGATCAATAACCCGAAGTTTGTTGCTGATTATAACTCTTAGTCACAATATTTGTTAATACATTCCAGCACATACAACCCTCCGGCCCCTATACAAAACAAAGTGTATACATGTTTCAATTCTTCAATTATCAAATCAAATGAAAGTACAATAATATTAACTATTGGAGGCTGATATAATCTAAGGGAGTCTCTTGCTGTGATTCTATACGAATTGGAGGCTGATAAACAAGTTTATGGATGATGGACAACAGTGTATCTAAATCATTTATGGATATATTAACTATTAAGTTACCATATTGGCAACTATGGACAATACATTCTTTGTGAGCTCCTCCTACAAGGAATCACTACTTCTGCATGATCAGCCAAATATGTACATTAACTGATTTTCATTAGGTATGCTTAGTTAGTTCTGTTCGACGTATATTATTTCAAAAAAAAAAGAAATCTGATATATAATGGCAAACCACTTGTTTGAATAAGAGCTTAAACTAATCATATTATTCTTTGAATCATTTGAGCTTTTAGATGCATCAATGTTATACTTTTCATAAGATTGCATCCTACATAATTATTAATCTATGCTTTGAAACAAGTTTAGAGGCTGAAAGCCAATATACTTTGGGCATCAGGGCTTTTATTTCAAGATCTAAATTTGATAATGCCTTGCTAAATATGTACGTATTCTTCCACGTTAACTGCAATTTGCACGGGGACGCATGGGATTGGGTTATGTTTTTAGCCCATGTAATGTTTCGGTTAAACATGTTAGTGCGTTTAGGTTAACACGACAGTCAGTCATATTCCTTTGTACTTCAATGATATTTTTTGGTCAATAATATATATATTTATCCGGGTAAAACCCTTTACCCAAAAAAAACTACGTATGACGCAAGCACCTATGAGGCAATTCTTTAAGTTATCACCTTCTTCCGTATCTGCCATATACGTATGAATGATTCTCTACGAAATCGTCTGCTGACTTTGATGAATAACTTAATACATATGAGTTATGGGTTTGAATCTTTCTAATATGTTTTTTGTTGCAAAGTATGACTTTTGCCAACATATAATTTTTGTTGTTGCCAAGTTTGAATTTTGCTAACTTATATTTTTTTCTGATTAAAATTGACCATGGACTTAACTATGAAAAAGTCTAATACATAATGCATCTTAAATACGTAGTACTGATGGGCTTCTGTCCATATTTAAGGATATCAAAATCATTCTCTTCCTAAGATAGAATGCCATCCCATATTTTTTCTATTTGTTTTCTTGTCTTTTTCGTATGCTGGATCAGTCTTGGTTCTGTTGAAACACGATGCATTGAGAAGGAACGAAGAGCGCTACTTCAGTTCAAAGACGGGTTAGTAGATGATTATGGCATATTATCTTCTTGGAGTAGTCATGAAAGCTCGAATGATTGCTGCTCATGGAGAGGTGTAACTTGCAGCAATAGAACGCATCATGTCACAATGTTCGATCTTCATGGATATTGGTCCGATGATCTTGGTGGGCGAGTTGGACTTATAGGTGACATTAACTCTTCGCTGCTTGGGTTAAAACACTTGCAACATTTGGACCTCAGTTTTAGTAGCTTCATAAGGATTCCAGAATTCATCGGCTCCCTCAGAAAACTTCGCTACCTCAACCTTTCCTACATTGATTATGAAGTATCCAAAGTCCCCCCTCAACTGGGGAATCTTTCATACTTGCAAACTCTTGATCTTTATGCTTCTTCCGTCATTTTGAAAAACACAGAGTGGCTCTGTAAACTTTCTTCACTTGAATACTTAGACCTCGGCTATATGGATCTGAGTGATTCTAATAATCTTTTAAAAAATGTGATCTCACGGCTCCCTTCACTTTATAATCTAAGGATAGAGAGCTCTTTTCTTCCAGAAATTCCTGTAAATAAATTATCTTTAATCTCCAATTTCTCAAAGTCTCTATCGATTCTAGATATCCCCGATAACTATCTTCCCTCCTCTTCGGTATATCCTTGGTTATTTAACTTCAGTGGAAGCCTAACAGATATCAACCTCTCCTACAACGAGTTGTTTGGTACCATTCCTAGAGCCTTTGGTGAATTTAAGTTCCTACAGAACGTAGATTTGACAACAAATGGCCTGAAAGGCGGTATTCCAACATCGTTTAGGAACTTAACCAACTTAGTTTCACTAAATTTAGGTGGGAATAATCTCAAACAAGACCTTCGTGAGTTATTTCACCTCTTGAGAGGAACAGAGAAGTCGATTCATGTTTTGGATTTGAGTGATAACAAGATAAGTGGTTCCATGCCCGATTTTTCAACATTCAGAGCTTTGGTAGAATTGCGTCTTAACGGTAATACAATAAGCGGACCTTTCCCAAAAAAGTTTGCGCAAATCTCGATTCTTTTCTTCCTTGATTTGGCTGATAATCAGATTAGTGGATTTCTCCCAAATCTGTCGGCTCTTTCTTCGTTGAGGGAGTTATATTTTGAGAGAAATCGTTTGCAAGGGACTTTAGGAGAAAAGATTATTATGCCACTTACGCAGCTACGATTCTTAGGCGCCTCTTCAAATCTCTTGAATGGCACAATCTCCGAAACTCACCTAGATAATCTGTCTCATCTAGTTTATCTTGATCTATCACGTAACTCCCTTGTTCTCGAACTTGGTTCTGGTTGGTCTCCCTATTTTTCGCTCGACGTTATTTCATTGTCATCTTGCAAATTGGGTCCTTCTTTCCCAACTTGGTTGCAAACTCAGAAAAATTTCTCCATAATTGACATCTCTGATTCTCAAATCGACGACTCTGTCCCTGATTGGTTTTGGAAGCAGTTAACACCAAACCTTCGATACCTAAATGTGTCATTTAATAAGATTCGTGGGAGTGTGCCAGATCTGATCTATGGGGACGAAACTTACATCGATTTAAGCTCCAATGACTTCTTCGGTCCTGTGCCATGGTTTCCATGGAACACACAAACATTAGTTTTGTCAAACAATTTGTTTTCCGGATCTATTTTATTCGTGTGTAATTTCACCACGATAGGCAGACTCGATCTATCAAACAACCAATTTTCAGGAGAGATTCCGAACTGCTGGATGAACTTAACTCGGCTCTTTAATCTTAATCTTCAGAGGAATAACTTCTCTGGGGAGATCCTTTCATCAATAGGATTCCTTTCGCATATTATAGTGTTGAGTATGCGTAGCAACAACCTCACAGGAGAGCTGCCATCTTCCTTACAGAATTGTACCTTGCTTCAACTTCTTGACGTTGGAGAAAATAACCTATATGGTCTCATACCTGTGTCGATCGGGAAAAGACTGACCGAACTGCGTGTTCTTAGCTTACCATCCAATGGGTTCAATGGTACTTTGCCTACAAGCTTTTGCAGGCTTCCCAAGATGAAAATACTGGATGTCTCTGTCAACAATATCTCTGGAACCATACCCAAATGCCTTAGCAACTTGAAAGGCATGACCAAGAGAATAAGAGAAGCTACATTTTTTGGAGAAAACACTGTCGGATTGGAGCGTACTAGGCTCGCCCTTCGTCGAGCAACGTATGTGTTTGAAGTATTGTTGCTTTGGAAAGGAAGGAAATTAGAATACAGAAATACATTGGGTCTGGTAACTAGCCTTGATCTCTCTAGCAATATGTTCAACGGAGAAATACCAAGTGAGATCACCCGTCTTACAGGACTTGTTGCTTTAAACCTTTCAAGGAACAACTTAACCGGGCATATACCGCAAGATATTGGAAAATTAAGATGGTTGGATTTCCTTGATGTGTCAAGAAACCATCTAGGTGGTGGCATTCCGACAAGCCTTTCACAGTTGACCAATCTCGGTGTGCTGGACCTTTCTTGCAACAACTTGTCAGGTAGGATACTAACTAGTACTCAGTTGCAAAGCTTTGGCGCTTCATCATACAATGGGAATCATGAACTTTGTGGGCTTTCACTTCCTAATGTATGTCCAGAAGATAACATCCCTCAAAATCCACAAACCACGCTAGGAACCAATGTTGCTGGAGACCAAGATAGGGTCATAACTCAAGGGTTTTTCATAAGTCTTTCCATCGGATCAGTCTTTGGATTTTGGGGAGTTTGGGGTGCTTTGGTTGTCAATGATGCATGGCGATATGCATACTACGAATTCTTGAACCATGTCAAAGATTGGATCTATGTAGCGATAGTCGTGAACTACAACAGGTTGAAGGCGTGGTCCTGACAATAACGCTAATTCTGCGTGCTGTTTTCACCTATTAAAGATGATGTGCATTAAGTCCGCTCCTTGCTTGTCTCACCGCAACCATGACTATCTTTGATTACATTATTCCATTCTTGGTTGTTATACATTAGCCTTAACATAATTATACCTTTGTTAAACTGTCTTACATGTTTTGGTCCAGAACAACTTAGCTTGAGCAATCAACCGTAAAACATTATTTACTTTAACCATGAAGATCAAGTTATCTCCCTTATATCAATTCCTAATACCGATCATGATCATATGATCTTACAATCTTACAATATCCAACGCAAAAATAATCTCAATTATACGTGGACGGCAGACTCGTAATTAAATCTCGGATAAAAAAATACCATCGCCACCCCCACGGGGTCAGACGCACGTCATGGGGTGTCATGAGTTTCAGTCCCCTTAGAAAAGTTCACTTGTTTTAGTTTATGTTTATCCGTTGTAAACTTGTAATTAGCTGCTACCAAAGTCATGATTATTTATCATCCAGTTTTCGCGATTTCGCTGTTGAATGCGAGGGAGTATTAGATGTTACTAGACGAGTACGTGTGCATAACAACGGACATTTACAGTGGCAGATAATGAACTATATGCGATATTATGATAAAGAATGTTTTGTGGAACACATTAAACTTGTCAAATTCTTCGAAGTTAACAGAATGTAAAGTTGGACATAAGTTACACATAACATTCCTCTACATCACTGCAAATCTTCTTTAATTTACTACCGCTATCACTATCGTCAACATAACACCATAACCATCACCATTAAAATTTTTCTTCGTCTTTTCAAATAAGTACTCATATATAAACAAGGAAAAAGATTGAGAGACCTAAAATTCATGACTAGTTTTATGTGTAAATTATGTCACTTCTCATATTTCCAAACCCATTTCATATATCCTATATCACTTTCCCACGACATTGTGTTTCGTTACCAAGCAGGATACTGAAATATATAGAATCATGCTAATCACAATGATACAAGTTTAGATTTTCAGTTCATGCAAATTAAATCCTGCTCATTCTAACAAATTAAACGGTTATTATCTCGAACATTACATCAACAACAAGAAGAACACCATCCCAATTCAAAAAGTTGGAAAAACTGTCCAAAGATTCTATAAGCAGAAAAACTTAGAGGATCTGGAACGGTCAAGCTATGGCGTGACTTTTTGGAACGGCGTACCATTGTGTGGGTTGGCGCGCCATGAATTCTTAATTGTTTTTTTTGAATCTAAAGGGTATATACATTTTATGGCATCAAAAATACCCTATGACACCAAAAATCACCACTCCCACTAAAAAGTGGAGCCATACCATTTCTCGTGCCATAACCTATTTTGCTAACGTGACACTACTTTTTGGCTACAGCACCACAAACATCACGATGTCAGATCACATACCATTCGATTTACAAGTGGAAATCATCAAAAGGCTTCCACGTAAATCTTTGCTTAAGTTTAGAGCTGTCTCGAAACCATGGAAGTCTTTGATCGATAGCGAAAATTTGCTCATAAGTTTTGGATACAAGGGAAAAGATGAGGGTAAGTATGAGTACAAATATGTTAAAATCATAGACGATGATACTTTTCCCCAACATAAATTTTCTTTGACTGTTCCGTCGCGTTTTGATGTTTGTATGCATAGAAAAGTAATCGGTTACTCTCAAGGATTGTTTTGCTGTTTGGGTTGTTATCCAGGTAGACGTGGTAGACGTGAGATGGTTGCTGTTATATGGAATCCGTCTATCAGAAAATCCGTAGATATTGTTATGCCTAATTTGTCCTATAGGTCTTTTATTGGTTTTGGGGTTTGTCCTGAAACTAATGAACCTAAGATTGTTAAGATTAACCAGGAGGGACGTTATCGCAGCTCCTTCGAAACTGAGGTTTTTACGTTATGGTCAAGAGAGTGGAGAAGAGCATATGGAGAGTTTCCTAGTTATTATTGGTTTGATACCAAATGGGGTGATAAACCGGTAGTTATCAGCGGGGTTATATTTGGTTTTCTTGTCATGAAGATGATGAGCGACGTTATATTATTATTTCATATGATTTGAGAAGCGAATATTTTGATGAAGTATACCTCCCAGACGAGTTAGCATTTGATGATGACAGTTGCTTTGATTATAGTCCCATATATAAACTAAGGGAGTCTCTTGCTGTAGTTCAATACAAATTGAAGGCTGATAAACAAGTTTATAAAGTATGGATTATGAACAATTGTGACAATAATGTTTCTGATTCATTTACAAAGATAATTACTATTAACTTACCATTTGCGCCATTAAGGAAAATACTCGGATTTAGAAAAAATGGAGAACTTATCATGGAAGTGAGAGATGATGATGATCATGATTCAGTCATGCTTGTAGTTTGTGAACCTGGATCGCAGCGCATCAATAGACTCGGGGTTTGTGAAGATCATTGTGGTTCCTTCTTTGTGAGCTCCTACAAGGAATCACTACTTCTGAATGATCAGCCAAATATGGATATTAATTAATTTTCATTAGGTATGCCTAGTTATTTCTGTTCTACGTATTCTATTTCAAAAAAGAAATCTGATATTGAATGACAAAAACCACTTGTCTGAATATAACAGCTTAAACTTGTTTAAAGTTCTATTATTCTTTGATTCATTTGAGCTTGTAGATGCATCAATGTTACATTTTCCATAACATTACCTGCCACATATTTATTAGTCGCTTACTATTTTTTAGTTACGTATATGACGTGGTCAACTTTCTTATTTTCTTTCATGTTGATTGCAATTAGCGATATCATACCTTTGTTAAGAACTATTACACCAGCACCTATGATCTATTTCTTTAAGTTATCGCATTCTTGGTAGATCATATACTTATTTTATCCTGATCATGGACTAGCCAACTATATTCCGCTGTAACAATGTATTGACATTGATTTTCCTACGTATCTGCGATATAATTTACTGATACTCTACAAAGTATCCTGTTGATATTTTAAAATAACTAAATACATATGAGATAGGGTTTGAATCTGTCTAAACAGATATTTAACCATCACTCTTTGACTGTCACAGTTCCTTGTTTTCCGAATTGTATTGAGATACAGATGAACTTTTACTAATATGCTTTGTTATTCGACTAGCTAGATAGAACATAGCTTATACAGCAAACTGAACATAGTTTTTTTTTTAAGGTTGCAACATAGTTTCTTAGTATGACTGATCTATTGCAAAGGCGCTCGTTTATTGAGTCTTTAATAAACTAACACGTATGAGATCTGTATTCTGAATCTTTCTAAACAGACATCTAACCATATAACTCTTTGGTTTCCACTGTTCAACGTTGCAGAACTGCATATACAATTGACTTTTGCTGATACTTTTTTGTTATTTGGCTAGAAACTCAGTTCCTTAGCATATTTTTAGACCATATCTTATGCAGCAAGCTTCAGCAATGTTTACCGTTTTTTAATCTTCATATCTCCAGGATCGATCATAACCAAACAACATTCCCCCCCTAATCTGATTAATCTTTGTGTCTTCAATCTTCTTTTCTCATTGCACTCCATGGGTTCTCCGCACTCCCTGCGTTTTCTCTGCACTCCCTGCGTTTTCTCGATCTGCACTCCCTGCGTTTTCTCTTTGCATTCCCTGCGATTTCTTATGTTTTCTTAATGTCCATTTTGTTGGTTTGCTGCAAAAGTTTATCATCTCATATGTCTTCATCTTCGCCCTCACACCTTCAACCCTCACGGTTTTAGGGTTCATCACGAACTTCTTTTCTTACGATTTCTTATGAACACTGGATGTGTTCTTCCTTCTTTTGCAACAATAACGTAGCCATGTTGTTTCTTTCTTCTTGTTCTTCTCTTTCGTTCTTTTCTGAATCCGCTGCCTCTTTTCTCTTCTTCATTCTTTCATCTTCAAAATCAGCATCCATGGCAGATTCTTGAGGGAGGGATGAAACATGATTTTTTGTGTTGCTTGATCCCTCCGCTCTTATACCCAAAAAAAGCCGAAAAAAAGAGAAACAAAAAGGATTGGGGTTGAACCCTAACAATACTTCTGATAATATAAATGAAAAGGGTTGCTTTGTTTACAGGAAATATAACCGATATATACATATGAATCGGTATGTTGTGAAGCGTTGACGTGCCCTTGATATATAATGCCTAGGGTTTGGTCTAGGCCTAAAAGGCCTACAGAATATGTTTTGTCAGGCTGTTTTCTTCTTCCTGGTGTGTAGCCTTACAAAGATTAATTGGATTAATTTTTCCAACAAGCAATTCCAAATTGGTCCAAATGTTTTAAAATATACAACATTCTTATCGTATCTTTGTTACAACATGAGGCTGCAACATACAACACGGTCTATAATGTTAAGACTTGACTGTTCGAATCGTCTGCCGAATGTTCTGATTAAAATATAAATATTTATAATGGGCTTCCATCCATATAGATAGCGGTTCATAATTTCTGGGGAGAAGTAGAAGGCCATTGCATATTTTTGTATATATTTTATTGCCCTTTTCATATGCTGCATCAGCCTTGTTTCTAGCATAAAATCGAAGACGAAATATGAGCGCCGACAGGGAGCAAAGAAAGATGATCAATAAATGAGCATGATAGTATATCTATAATTTTCATCTAAATTGATGAATGTCCATTTTTTCATACATACATAAAACACATGCGATCCTCAGTCTCTAAAATCCTAAAGCTCATCCCCTAAAATTTAGATCACATTCCTATTGCTTTACAAGTGGAAATCATGAAAAGGATTCCGATCAAATCAATAAGGCAATTCCAATATGTTTCAAAACTATAGTTGTCTTTGATTGATAGCTTTGTTGCAACATCTCCTTATTTGGTACATCAAACCCTTAGAAAATTGTCACACGTATGTTTGGATTATCGATTGTGATACTTTCATACGTAGAATGAATCTTCCTCGGATAGTTTTGCTTGTTCGGTTATTATCCAAATCAACATTATGGCTATTAGACGGAGTCGTTTGTGATAGATATGCAGTTTTAGACCTGTTTTTGAAAGGATGTTTAGTTTAGATCCACTCAATGGTCAATTTGCTCATGTAATTTCAAAGGATTGTTTTTCTCCAAATCAATGCAAAACATTTTGCGACCACTAGTATATAATTCTATTAACACACTTATACATGCTAAGAGGGACATAACCAGAATGCATTTAAGAAAAATCAAACAAGACTACATGCACAATTTTTTTGGAACATCATGTATAGAAACCGTTCAAGACCCGTTTATAATTGCTGCTGATTACACATGGATTAGGGATGAAGAAAAAAAGAATAGAATGCAAGAGAATAGTAAATCGAAGAAATCAAGAAATGAAACCTTGTAAGACGTTCAGATACATGATGATTTGTTAAACATTGGTTCGTTTTATCTTTACTTATATCTATTTGGGGGAATACTTATTCAAACATTGTGATTCTTAAATTGCGCCCATGGTGATTTCTAGCTTGGACCACTTTTCTTTAATCACGGTGACGAAGCAAAAGTTGAAATGTGGAATTTGTGTTGCAAGGTCACCTCAACGAGTGCTTGGAACTTTGCTCATCAGCTCAATGACACGTAGGCGACTAAGTGTTAACAAAAACACAACTATACGAAGGTAGTTCCTTTAAATCAAACAAGATGATCAAACAAAAGAGCTCGGTATTATGTCTCTTTTCGTTTAGTTTGATTGATGTTCATATATTTGCATAAAACCTACTTATGTACTACGTTTGCATCATTATATATCAGTGTCTTCTATAAATGCATATATTCAGTCTCTAAAACCCTAAAAACTAATCCTTCCATTATCAAAATGTCACATTACATTCCTCTTGAAATACAAGTGAAAATCCTGGATAGGCTTCTGATCAAATCATTAATGGAGTTGTTGGGTCTACTAGATGTAGATCTTGCAGCCGTTCAGGACCGGTGAATGACTTCTGTAATCACAAGTCAAATCACAAAGAGACTCTATACACAATATGAATGTAAAATATAAATATACTCAAGGAAAACAGAATAACTATAAAGACTTGATCCTTTCTAAGGATTTCTAATATTGATAATGACTAGAACTACGTTTTGTGAAGGTGTACATAACCCTTCTGCCTAAGGTTCCTTTTATACTAAAAGGAAACCCTAATACAACATTAAAGAAAACGTGTAAAACTGATATGCATATCCTTTCCTAACATATCTCATGCATATCCTAACAGAATATTAAGTAAATAATAAAGTTTGACTTCAACTAGGACCAGGAGCAGGACTTGCTCCTACTACTACTAGGACCAGGAGGAACTACATACCTCCTAGTCTACCTATTACATTTAACTATTACAATGGTCCTAACAATCCTCCCCTAAACTTGAATTTGACCTGTTGAGTTCAAGTTTCCTGGAAAACATGCAAATAAGCCCGAGGATTGAACCAGCAAAACAAATAGCAGCATCAGAAAGATAAGAATCAGAGTAACCGCCGCAACATGAAACACTAGAAGCTTCTCCAAAGCTTGGAACAATTCAGCATCGTGTTGAATCTTTTCAGCAACATGAGCAGATTTGATGAGCCTTTACCAAGTAGCTGCTCGCTCTTGGGCTAGCCAGTCTTTCTGATGGAATAAGCATCACCCTGGGAGACTAGAACCCAGCCCAACTCTTAGAACGTGAATCAATGGTGAGTGGAAGTACCCTGATGATTTTAGGCAAACCATCACAGCCGTCAACGGATTTAATACGTCTTTACCAGAAGCCGTACCCCTCTAGACTCGCCAACTCTTAGCAATGAAGCATCGGTGAGTTGAACACCCTATAGCTTTAAGCAAGCTATTACAGCTATCAACGGATTTGATAAGATCTTTACCAAGAGCCGTACCCTCTTGGATTAGCCACTTTTCAGTCTAAGACTATGGCAAGTGAAAACCATCCAGTTTTGGGTAACCTGGCAACCATCAACGGATTTGAGAATCGCACCAAGAGCCGTACCCTCAAGGTGAATCAACTTTTTCTTGTCGATTAGACATGGTAAGTTGAGAACCATTTGTTGTGTGGACCACGTCCAACACCAAGTGAAGCCAAATACCAGTACAAGCACAAATCAGGAACCAGAACCCACAATGTGAAGTAGCCAAGGGATATTATTCACAAGTATAAAATCCAAGATGTGTTAAAAGTATAAGCAGATATTATATAAAAAGTATGTTTTTTTTTCTTTTTTTTATGAAGTGTTAGATTATTTGTTTTTTTTTTGTTTTTTTAAACTATAAAGAAAGAAGTTCACCAATCACTGTACATATTGGTGAAAAGAATGAGAATATGAACAAATGAACAAAAATACAAAACATAAACACTTACAACCCAATCACATCACATACCAGAAGCAGCCTTCTTATCGGCTATCAACCGCGCCTGAATACCTTCCACCAACGACGTGGCCATAGAGGACTCATTTCCTGATGGAGCATTAGAAATTTGCAAATGAGTAGCCAACATCGCCTCCATCGAAGAAATTGTCAAAGGATAATCCACATCAGTCAGCATAAAAACCATATGACCAGATTCTAATTCCAACATATGAACACCACATCCTGCATATAACTTCCAGCGCTGAATCACCCATTGCATTTGATCCTTCCATATACCCGAAACAGGAGCATTAGGAGGAGCATCCAACATCAGTTTAAGATCAGCCCAGATACGCAGACCAGACCATGAAGACACAACCATGGGGTCAAAAGGCATACTAGAATCCACAAGTCCATATAACGCCATAAGATCCATACGGTCAGCCCACGATAACACACCCTGCAAACCCAAAGCCAAACGCACAGACCCATCACTCAAAGTAATTCTATGGGATACCACACCAGGAAGAGTTGTGGAACGCTCAACCGTATAACCAGTAATGTTCCCATTGCCCAAAGGTAAGTCAGAATCACTGTCAGAAGCGGCATCAATCAAATTCTCAGGATCACGCTTCTCATAAGGGACTGTCTTACCACGGCGAACACGACGAGCTTGTTTCTGGCGAAGCGAACGTCTAGGTGTGGGATCACTAGGTGTGGGTTCAACCTTTACCTTAACCTCAGCAGCAGCAGTGGGAGCAGGAGAAATAGACTCATGAGTTTGCCCACCCGTAGGATCAATAGGAGCTTAGGTTGGAAGCTTCAATGAAATCCAGGATGTCAGCAAAATGTTCACGATGTGGACCATCACCCAAATAAGCAACTCGGTTGTGAGCAGGTTGGTAAGCAAGAGCAGCCATGGATCTTGATTAATTGATGGAAGAAGGATTGTGATTAGGGTGGAGAGAGTAGGAGCGGTTTTGTGTGTGTGTTGATTGTAATGAGTGAGTCAAGGGTGTATGTTGACCATAAATAAAGAAAATGGTAACTGTTCATTGACCCCTATTAATGGGGGGGTTGCCCTTTTAAATTTAACCATAATTGCATAGTAACCACTTGCCCTTTTTAACATAATTACCATCTCCCAATTTACCAAACTTAATTAAAAATGTAAATACCAGGATTGGGAGCGTTGACCAAAAGTCAAAGCACACAATGGTTAGACCAGGAGCAAAACGTGATTAACAAAGGACAAACGGAATGAACAGTGTGCCAGACCAGTACCAGAAGCCAATCACCACTTGACATGGAAGGATTTTGAACCACCAGAAGCCAACCAATTATGACTAGAAGCTGACCAATGAGGACCAGACGCCAGTCATGTAAGACCATATCTACTAGAAGTGAGCAAAAACCTCCACCAGGAGTAACACACACCACCAGAACCAATAAAATAAGTTGTTAAAATCTATCAATACGTTAGTCTGTCCTACGAATATGTACACAAAGCCTCCCCATAGGCTTTGCCTCCCCTCAATCCTAGACCTCAAGGATTGACCATCCCAATATGAACCACCAAGTGGTTAAACCGAAGACCATCAAATGCTTTAGTCTGCAAATCAGCAACATTATCATCCGTATGAACTTTAATGAATCAGCTTCTTCTCATTGGCATCTCGTATAAAATGATGCCGAATTTCAATATGCTTCGTTCACCGATGAAAAACAGGATTCTTCACAATGCAGATAGTGCTTTGATTGTCTATAAAAATTTTGGTGTTCATAAAATTGAAACCATAATCCAACATCTGATTTTGGATCCACAAAACTTGTCCACAACAACTAGCAGCAGCAACGTATTCAGCTTCTGTTGAAGAGGTAGCTACTATTGTCTGTTTCTTGCATTGCCATGAAATAAGTCGACGACCCAAAAATTGACAACCACCAGTAGTAGACTTCCTGTCATTATTAGCACCAGTATAGTCACTATCACTATAGGCTTCTAGAACAAAAGGTGATTCTCTAGGATACCATAAGCCTAGTTTAGGTTGAGCCTTGATATACTTGAAAATCTTCTTCACTGCATTTAAGTTCGAAACCGCTGGAGTCACCTGGTGTCTAGAACAAGCACTTACTGCAAACATGATGTCCGAACGTGATGCAGTCAAATACATGAGGGAGCCTATCATAGACCTGTACATGTGTACATTGACCGGGGGGTCTGGCTCATTCTTTAGTTTGATTTTAGCAACTTCATAAGGAGTTGCTGCGGGTCTAAGAGGATCCATGTCAAACTTCTGAAGAATCTCATGAACATATTTGTCTTGACTGATGAAAATCCCATCCGTTTGTTGCTTGACCTGAAGACCAAGGAACAAAGAAAGTTCTCCCATCGCACTCATCTGAAATTCGCCTTTCATCAAGTGTTCAAACTCATCACACCATTCCTTCCGTGTAGAACCAAAGATAATGTCGTCCACATAAACCTAAACAAGGATAATGTCCTTGGTATTCCTCCGAAGAAATAGTGTTTTGTCAATAGTACCCCTTCTATAGCCATTCTTTAATAAGAAAGTGGAAAGACGCTCATACCAAGCTCTAGGAGCCTGATGTAATCCATAAAGAGCCTTGACCACCTTGTAAACTCTCTTGGGATGTAGTGGATCTACAAAGCCCTTAGGTTGAGTGACATACACCTCCTCGTCAATTTTGCCATAGAGAAATGCACTCTTGACATCCATCTGAAACACCGTAAAGCCCACATAAGAAGCAAAAGCCAAAAACAGACGAATGGCCTCGATCCTTGCAACTGGAGCAAAAACTTCAGTGTAGTCAATGCCCTCAATTTGAGTGTGGCCTTGTGCGACAAGCCTAGCTTTATTCCTCACAACAATTCCCCGTGCATCCTTCTTGTTCTTGAGAATCCATTTGGTATTGATCGCTGTCTTTCCATCTGGTAAGTCAACCAGAACCCAAACATTCTGAAACAAGAATTGCTGCATTTCCTCCTGCATAGCCTCCACCCAACTTTGATCCTCAAGAGCATGAGAAACAGACCTAGGTTCCACCTGTGAAAGAAAACAAGCAAACAAACAGTGTTGAAAGTCCGTATGATTATTACGCTTTTGATCTTCAATATAGCTCACAAGAGCATGATGATCAGACGAGGCCTTCTTCTGCATTCTGCGTGTCTTAACAGTAGAACCAGGATCTCCAATGATTTGAGTGGTAGGATGATCCTTGTGTGATTGCAAGACTGGATTGGATGAGACCTCCACTTCAGGTGCCAAGTTATTAAGATCACCAACAAAATCAGCATCATATGAGGCCGTGTTGAAAATCCCATCTACTGGTTGTTTATGAATATCATCCAGCTTGGTAGAAGACTTCTTTTGATGGTTCCCCAAATCAGAAGGACTGGAGAAACGAGTATTGGAAGCAGACTCACTAGCCGGAGTAACAGTAGGTGATAAGCTAGCACTAGGAGCAGAAGCTGGAGTACCAGGAGCAACTTTGTCAGTAGGCTTAACCAAGGGAAACTCAAAACCACCTTGAGCAGCTGCTGTAGTAGCTTCTTGTTGTTGTTTGAGAAGAGTGTCAAGAGCTACTTGGGAATCCTGTACATCCAATGGAGTTGCATCACTAGGAGGAGTAGGAGAAACTGTGGTGGAATAGGATGGAACCACAAAAATGTCATCCTCATCATCTGAATCAGAAAGACTAGAAGGAACACCAGTACTAGAAGTTGCAAACACTTGTGGTCCTGCATCATGGTTAGTTTTGAAACAAAAATATCCTAACGAATCACTAAGATAATCAAGATCAAAATACCATTCTGGACCCTTGCCTTGGATGTTTGACTTCTCTTCAAAATACCTGAGATTAATAGTTTCATTGATCCGCTTGGCTTGGAGATTGTATACACGATATGCCCGAGAGTGAGCTGAATATCCCACAATGTATCCTTCATCTGCCTTGCCATCAAACTTCCCCAAATAGTCACTAGTATTCAGAATGGTGACTGGACACACAAAAGGCTTCAAATGAGCAATATTTGGAACTTTGCCTGATAGAAGCTCATAAGGAGTCTTCTTGTGAGGATTGGTAATAGAGACCCTATTCAAAACGTAACTTGCAGTATTAACAGCTTCTGTCCAGAACATGGTTGGAAGCTTGGAATCGGCAAGCATAGTTCGTGCTGCTTCTATTAGTGTCCTATTCTTTCGTTCTGCCACGCCATTCTGTTGAGGAGTCCTTGCTGCACTATAATCTCTTTTGATGCCTGTAGCATTACAAAGGGTGATGAGGTCTTTATTCTTGAACTCGGTTCCATTGTCGCAACGAATACCTTTAACCTTCTTGGTCAACTGGTTCTCAATTAGGGTAAGAAAATCTCTAAGGATTGAGTAGGTCTCACTCTTGGCAGCCATGAAGAACACCCACGAAAACCTGCTATAACCATCAGTTACCACCAGACAGAATTGCTTGTGGTCAATGCTTCTAATAGAAGTAGGACCAAATAAATCCATGTGTAGTAGCTGCAATGGTTCAGTAATAAGACTAAGAGCAGTAATGGCCTTGAAGGATGGTTTGTGCTGTTTGCCTTTGCTGCAGGCAACACAATTTATATCATTTCTAAACGACTTGGGAGGTAAACCAGAGACCAGGTTCAGATTTGCAAGTTTGTGAATGGTCTTGAAATTCACATGCCCCATCCTTCTATTACATTGAGTGGCTTCATCTTCTGAGGCTTTAGCAACTAGACATGCTAACTGACCAGTAGGATTGACTTCATTCAGCTTGATACTATAGAGATTGTGTCTTCTAGGGATTCTGAGGAGAACTTGTGAGTCATCCGGAAGCTGAAAGTCTTTGGAGAGCACAAGTGCATCAGTATCGGTGAAGAGAACAAACTGCTTCTTGTCACAAATCTGAGAGACAGAGATCAAGTTGAAATGCTGAAGTGCTTCCACGTAGTAGACCTGCTCAAAATTTAGATTTGGCGTCTTAATTGTTCCTTTGCCAGTGATTCTGCCTTCACCCCACCAAAATAGACCTTGCCTCCATGAAATGGTACAAAGTTAGAGAGAAGACTTTTGTTTACAGTCATACTCCTGGAGCAACCACTATCAACAATGCCTAAGCTAGGATCCTGGTATGGAGTAACCTACAACAACAAGATAATAACAATGCAAAAGTTAGTGTCTTAAGGGGACCCAAACCTTTTCAGGTTTGAGCCTGCCTTGTGGATCTTTAGAAGAGTGCCAAGAAGATTGATCAGATCCACCGTTGTTCCTTGGTTGCCTATGCATCATATGGGTATTATTATTTGACCAAGAACAACCTGCTGAGGGCTTAACAGCAGTTCCCAAATTTCCCAAACCAAAATACGTGTGGTCCAAATTATGTGGATAGACTGGATTAAAATTTTGAAAATAATTACTGGTGGTTTGGAATCAAATATTTCTCCAATGATCAGAAGCTAAAGGAGAGGACCTTCTAGAAGAAGTAAATGATTGAGCACTAGGATTAAGTCTTCTAGAAGCATATGGAGCAGCTCCTGGTGGACCAGGAGCAGGAAAAGCATGATTAACAGAAGCATGTGTGTCATAATAATCACAATCTTTAATTAAATGAAAGGCACTGCCACAAACAAAACATGTTTTGAAAGACCTTTTATTAGAATGAGATTGTTTCATACTGCCTACTTTATTACACACAATTCTAGGAGAAACATTCTTCCTAGGACTCAATAAACTAGGACCAGACACACTTGACTTTACAGCAATTCTTTCTTCACACTTCCTAGCACCAGTAGCAGCATGTTCATTCAACTTGGAACTTGTAGGTCTTGACTCTTCACTTGAACCACTAGATGCAGAGTCACCGGCTTTGTCACTGAAAGTACATGAGACAAAGTCATTAGTATTAGTAGAACTTGTTGGGGACTCAAGCATCTGTGATCCATCCAAGTCATTATGCCATGAAGTGGTCATAAAAGTTCCAGTAAGAGGAGGAGGGACATCATGCATTTCTGCTGCTGGTTTAAACCTATTGTAACTAGGTTTTCCCTCATCCTCTTTGTCGGCATCAAAGACACTTGAAAAAGATAAATCAAATACATCTTCTGAATCAATATATTTTTCAAATCCTAAGCCTCTTTTAGTTCTACCAGACATGCTACTATCAATTAATTTTGAAAGATTTTTAGGTGCCTTTTGCCATTTTTCAAATCTTAGCATTGTAGCATCTAATTTTCCTTGCATCTCCTCTTTTTCTTTGATACTAGCATCTCTTACTGTTTCTGTATATTTAAGCATATTTGTCGTGTTTTCTAAATCAATGCTTAGTATCCTGATTTTATCCTCATACGCACGTTGAGTATCTTGTAACCACCTCTTTTGTTGTTCCAATGTGTTTAATGAAGCCTTATAGGCTTGAACCTCTAAAAAATACTTATCATTTTGATCATTTACTTCATTAAATTGGGACAACAATTCTGAGTATTTATCATGACAACCAAGAGGACAATGTTGTACCTGAGGTGAGATGCCCATAAGAGCAAACTCTTCTGCTTCTTCCGCATCAGAGAGATTCCCAGCAATCATTGCAAACACGTCAGTTGAGGACTCGGCTGATTCCAGAGTAGAAGCCTGATGATCATTCCAGTTGACCATAGAGTCAACAGATACCAATGCCTTCTTGTCATCTTTTATCTCCTGAACCTTGAAAGCGGAGTACCTGCTCTTCTCCTGATCATTCTTGCTAGGGCACTCCCTTGCAAAGTGACCTTGTTGCTGGCAGTTATAGCATCGAACCTTGCTTCTATCGAATCTTGCTGGCTCCCGAGGGTTGTAATTAAATTTCCTTCCTGCTTTCTTCTCAAACTTGTGAACCCTAAGAGTAAGCATGGCCATCTACCATTTAAGATCCATCTCATCCAGGTCAAGTTTATCAACCTGTTTGAAGTCATCAAAAGCAAGTTGTTGTTCAGCATTAACATCAACCACAAAAGAATGAAGAACGGCTTCTACCATACTACCAGACTTGGCAGTAGGATCAGGAGCAGAAGTATGCTGAACAGTATGCTGAGAGGACACAGTATTGCTTGGGTTACTTGCATATGACATGGGACTGGATGCCATAGAACTCACAAAGGCGGAGTTAGCCGGAGTGGGAAAAGAGTCGCTCGAAAATCCTCTCACATGAGGTTCGAAAGTTCTGAGCCTATGAAACAGATCATCAAAGTTGAGATAGTCAAGCCCACCTTTGGCTTTGAGAGAGATCACCACCTGATTCCATGAGTAGGGTAAGGCTTTAAGAAACCTTGCACTAATATCACCATCATCAGGCTTTGACCGAAGTTGATTCAACTGGCTCAATATCTTCTGAAACCTATCATACCCTTGATGTAGACCTTCAGTTTCTGAGATTTTGAATTCTGTGAATTCATCTCTCAGCATGGATCTTCGCATTTTCTTTGACTCCTCATTGCCACCAAACCTTGCTTTTATGCCATTCCAGATCTCTCTGGCATCATCCAAATGGTAGAAGTCACCCATGTGATCTTCAGGAAGAGATTGAAGCAAAATCGTTTTTGCTTTGACCTCCTTCTGAATAGCTATGATTTCTTCATGAGATTTAGGGTCAAGAAGGGTAATATTACCATTCTTGTCTCTTCCAGTAAGCTTCCTGCTATTTCTATTCAGAATGATCTTCCAAAGATCTTGATCAGTATTGGTGATCCACCATTCCATCTTCATTGCCCAGTTTTCATATTCACCCTTTTTCAGAAGAGGGAATTTACCATTCGTGTTTGAGGCCGTAGCAAGGATCTGCTGAGGTTGCACAATTTTAGGAGTCCTGTCTTCTCCTGTTTGAGTAGAAGTTAAGGCAGACATGATAAAAAAAAAATATCAGTAATAAGAAAACTTGATTCTTCTTGTATAGAGACCCTCCCAGGCTCTAATACCACTTGTTGGGTCTACTAGATGTAGATCTTGCAGCCGTTCAGGACCGGTGAATGACTTCTGTAATCACAAGTCAAATCACAAAGAGACTCTATACACAATATGAATGTAAAATATAAATATACTCAAGGAAAACAGAATAACTATAAAGACTTGATCCTTTCTAAGGATTTCTAATATTGATAATGACTAGAACTACGTTTTGTGAAGGTGTACATAACCCTTCTGCCTAAGGTTCCTTTTATACTACAAGGAAACCCTAATACAACATTAAAGAAAACGTGTAAAACTGATATGCATATCCTTTCCTAACATATCTCATGCATATCCTAACAGAATATTAAGTAAATAATAAAGTTTGACTTCAACTAGGACCAGGAGCAGGACTTGCTCCTACTACTACTAGGACCAGGAGGAACTACATACCTCCTAGTCTACCTATTACATTTAACTATTACAATGGTCCTAACAGGAGTTTAGATGTGTCTCAAAACTATGGAAGTCTTTCATCGATGGCGTAATGGCAAGCTATCCTGCTTGTCGAGATGAAAAGTTCCGAGAAAGCTTTATCAATTTTCATTTATCTTTGGCGGCAAGGAAGGCAACCCCAGGGTAAAAAGAGCATATAGAGTGATCAACCTCTGCGCAAAATAAGTTTATCAGGATAGATTTGCAGTTTTAGATTTCTTTTCGGGACACCTTTTTGCTTTAGTTTTAGTCGATTTGCTTTTAAGTAACTCGTGCTAGCTAGTTAATGCTCGGAATTTGGTTGGCATGATTTCATTTTCATTGTATCAATGGAATGACTTTCTGCTTTTTCTCAATTGTAATTCAAGAGGAGCTTTTAGATCTAAATCAATGCTATTTCTTTTCGCTATAAAAAAAGTATGATGATGTGAAGATTATGACGTATTTGGCGTTTGCATTGTTTAAAAAGGTGAAAAAAATATAGAACATAAAGAAAAGTAAGACAATAAATTTAAGACGGAATAAATAATATTTACACTAATTGTCACAACATTTGGGGAAGCCGGAACCCTCCCCCTGCCCCTGCAAAATCCGCCATTGATGAAACAATGAAAGTAAGCACATTCATTACATTTTTAAGCATGAATGCGATATCAGCAATATCATATCTCATTTCAGAACTCACAACCAATCTGAACAAATACAACTCAAGAACAATGAACACTGGTGGATGAAGAAACAAATAGAAAAACATAACAGAATGAATGAATAAAATAACAAGAATGAGAATGCGATAGCTTTATAGCAAGTTGACTAGAGCTTCACTCCACTTTGGTCAGCTTGTCACGTAGAACTAGTCCTTGCAAAATATGAAACCTGCACAAAACAAACAAAACTCCAAAAACAAAGAAAAGTATAAAAAAATATTTACCTAACTTACCCTCCAAGTTCGGCTGGATAACAACTTTCAACTTATACTTTTAATACACCCTCTTAAGTTGAATGTTGATATAAGTCAATAAGCTTTAACTTATCACAAAACCATTTGTGATCTTTGATAGGTAACCCTTTGGTAAACAAATATGCAATATTGTCTTCAGGTTTGATCTTAAAAGTTTTAATCAAACCTGCAGACACCTTTTTCCTTAGGAAGTACAAATCAATTTTAAAATGTTTTGTCCTTTCATGAAAGACAGGGTTAGCTATAATTTGTATAGCAGAACTACTATCACAACTAATAGGAACATGTAATGTAGCATCATTAAGATCTTTCATGATCTTAAGGATCTACATTATTTCACAAGCAACACTATTCATAGCTCTATATTCAGCTTTAGCCGAAGATTTTGCTATAACAGACTGTTTTTTACTTTTTCAAGATACCAGATTATCTCCCAGATAAACAGTATACCTGGTGACAGATTTTCTAGTAATTTTACATTTAGCCCAATCTGAATCAACAAATGCATTAAGATTCAGATTATTATGTTTCTCAAAAGATATACTAGTTCAAGGATAACCTTTAAGATATCTAAGAACATGAAAATCAAGCTTAAGATGAGACTTATATGGAGCATGCATAAACTGACTTAGACAATGAACTACATAAGCAATGTCAGGTCTGGTCAGAGTAAGATAAATCAATTTTCCAACAAGTTTCTGATAACATGTTTTATTATCAAGAATAACATCAACTTCACACTTAACTTGATCCTTCTTTTTCTTTGAAGGATCTGGTATAGGAGATTTAGCTGGTTTACAAGCTAACATCCCATACTCAGAAAGTAATTCAAGACAATACTTTCTCTGATTAAGACATAGACCAGACATAGTATCAAGTACTTCAATACCTAAAAAATATTTTAGTTTTCCAAGATCTTTGATTTTAAATTTAGAACTCAAATATTCTTTAAAGGTATTAATAATACTTTCATTGTTCCTGTTATAATAATATCATCTACATAAATTAAAAGGGCAACAAATGATTCATTTTCAGTCTTAGTAAACAAAGAAACATCACTTTTACTTTGACTAAATCCATATTCTGTTAAATCACTTGTCAATTTTTCATTCTATTTTCTGGGTGCTTGTTTTAAGCCATACAAAGATTTAGTCAACTTGCAAACCTTATTATCAGAGTTAGAACCATAACCTTCAAGAAGATTCATATAAATTTCTTCATCTAAATCTCCATAAAAGAAATCATTATTAACATCTAACTGGTAAACATGCCAACTATTATGCACAACAATAGAAAGTAGGCATCTAACAGTCACAATTTTCACCACTGGTAAAAATGTTTCCTTATAGTCAATTCCTTCTTTCTGGCTAAAACCTTTAGCAACAACCTAGCTTTGAATCTCTCAACATCTCCACTAGATTTATATATCGCTTTCCACAACCATTTACAGGAAACATGTTTTCTACCTGGAGGTAAATCAACAATAACCCATGTATTGTTTCTATTAAGAGCCTCCATCTTCTCATTCATTTCCTCAACCCACCTAGGGTCTTTGGCAGCCTCATCATAAGACTTAGGTTCATAAATTTTATTTAAATTATTAGAGAACACAAAGTTATGCATAGACAAATTAGTATAATTCACCACAATATTAATATCATACTTAATCCTTTTATCAAGCTCATAGTTATCATACTTAGAAGGAATCTTATGTGGTCTACTTGACCTTCTTAGCTTAGATCTCTCTGGATTGTTTTGAAGAAAATGGTGAAATTCTACAAAATCCTCACCCTCCGACTCATAGTCATCATCATTAAGGGAAACATTATGATCTATATCACTAGCCTCACTACTGCCTAGATCACTATGGTTTCCAATACTTGATTCTTGTTAAACACAAAATCTGACCCCTAAGAGTGACTGGTAATAGTGGTAGAAGTATCAGTTGATACTTTATCAGCTAAGTCAGATCCTTTTGATTTGCTACCTCTATCACCTAAGCTTACATCTCTCATTTCATCATAGGGATCATTAGATTTGTTTACTACTAAGTCAAAAATATTTAAACTATTTATTCCCTGATCCTCAAAGATCAAATCACTTTTACAAACATCATTTTTAAAAGGAAAGACTGTTTCATAAAACTTGTCATCCCTTGAAAACAACACAGTTTTTGACTCAAGACTAAAAAGTTTATAACCCTTTTTTATAAAATAATATCCAATAAAAACACATTTTTCAAACCTAGCAGCAAACTTATCCATATTATTAAGCACACTAAAACACAAACAACCAAAAGATTTTAAATGCGAGATATTAGGTTTCATTTTATATATCATTTCGTAAGGACTTTTTCCAGAGAGAACAGAGCTAGGAATCCTGTTAATGAGATAAACAACAGTAAGAATAGACACATGCCACATGTTCAAAGGTAATCCCCCTGAAACATGAGGGCTCTAGCAACATTAAGTAAGTGTCTATGTTTTCTTTCAGCTATACCATTCTGCTGTGGTGTATACACACAAGTAGTTTGATGAACAATGCCATTAGTCTGAGTAAAATTCTCAAATTTATGATTAATGAGTTCAGATCCATTATCACTTCTAAAGATTTTAATAGACACATCAAACTGATTTTTAATTAGATTAAAAAAATCAACAATTTTATCAAAAACTTCATCCTTGCCTTTAAGCATGTATAACCACACTGCCCTGGTATAGTCATCTACCATAGTAAGGAAAAATCTATATCCATCTCTACTTTTAACCTTATAAGGATCCCATACATCTAAGTGAAAAATATCACCCAAGGCTTTGGTCTTATGTTCACTTAAAGGAAAAGGATCCCTTGTTTGTTTAGCCTTATGACATACATCACAAGGCTGAACATTATTAGTGGAATCAATCTGAATTTTATCGTTAAGAATAGCTAAAACTTGGTCAGAGGGATGACAAAGTCTATTATGCAAAACACATTTAGACAAATAACACTTGCTAATAACACTATTAGTAAATTTCCTACATGAATCAAACAAGTAAAGTCCATTGTTCTCACTACCAGTCCCCAGAAGGGACTTTTGAAGAGAATCATGAACAAAACATCTAGACTTAGTAAAAGAAACAACAAATTTATCATCCTTGGCCAACTTATGAACAAATATAAGACTAACCTTATAGCCTGGAACAACCAACACATTTTTAACACAATTTGATCAGAAAGTTTGAAATTA
Source organism: Glebionis coronaria (assembly GCA_025667525.1). Taxonomy (NCBI): domain Eukaryota; kingdom Viridiplantae; phylum Streptophyta; class Magnoliopsida; order Asterales; family Asteraceae; genus Glebionis; species Glebionis coronaria. Next base: position 578,125,508 of record CM046878.1, read on the forward strand.
CCAACATGTTTAACTTGTTCAATAGTTTCATTAGGATGAGAAACAGATATTTTTAATTTGAAAACATGAATGATATCATATAAATGGCCTGTAGAAAAAGTCATATGTTGGGATGCTACAGAATCAAAGATCCAACCAATATAAGTACTATAAGTACTTATATTAGTATTATAGTTAAAAAAATATACAAGTAACAATGTTTATTATATTATTAGAACCAAAAGCAATACCTACAGCACAAGACTGCACATCACCAGTATAGGCTTAGATCTAATCAAAGCCATAAGCCTATTAATCTAATGAGTAGTAAAGGGAAGAGATTTCCCTGTTCCATGATCAACATTATTATCATGAGAACTAGAAACATTATTAGACCCATTAGATCCTTCAGAGTTTCTTTTCTTGAAACTTGGAGGATATCCATTCAATTCAAAACATCTGTCAATTGTATGCTCATTCATATTACAATGCTTGCATACAAAGTTATTAGTATTATTATTCTTGTTAAAACCTATGTCTGATTATTTTTGTTACCAGACCAAGTATTTGGTTTAGAAACAAAAGCATAAGCAGTCCTTTTAACATTACCATTATGAACCAAACTATTCTTATGGGACTCAACCCTAGACAAAATAGCAAAAGCAGATTTAACATCAAGTAAAGGATCAGCAGTTAACAATTGAATCCTAACAACACTGAAAGTGTCATCAAGACCCATAAGAAACTACATAAGCCTCATAAGAGCATTATGACCTTTCAATTGAGGAGCACTATCACAAATACAAGAAGGAAGATTGACAAGGGAGTCAAACTGCCTCCATAAACTGTTGTAGTTATGATAATACTCAGACAATGAAGATCCAGATTGAGTAAGAGAACAAATTTTATAATGCAAGTTATAGATCACATATCCATCAATCTTATCATAAGTCTCCTTAAACTCATCCTACACATCTTTAGCATTTATTGAAAAATTTTGTCCTTGGTATAACTCAAAAGGAATACATCCAAAAATCCAAGAAAACATAACAGCATTACACCTATCCCATTGTTCTTGAAGAGCCTCATCTTCCTCATCTTTTTCACAAGTGCGATCAATAAAACCTAACTTATTTTTAGTATGTAAAGCAAGTTTAAAGGCAACATCCCACACTTTATAGTTTTCTAGACCAGTAAGTTTAACAGTCACAATAGGTTGCCCATTAGTATCAGTAGGGTGTAAGTAAAGAGGGTCATTAGTGTGAATGACAGTTTCAATATTATCATCAGCCTCACTCGAATAGTGAGATTTTCCTCACCTTTCTTGTCACCAGACATGATGACACACCAAGAAAGCAACAAATAAGAAAAAACAAGAACCCCTTGTAACTCCTGTACACACAACTACCAAGTAATCCACATAAGATAACTGAACCAATACTCCAATCACTAACTAGATCCCTTCGACACCTAATCTCCCACTAAAAAACAACCTAAGCAACCTAAAAGAGAGAGCAAGAGAGGTGTTACAAAGCATGCGCAACAACAAGCTACCAAGAATGCCAAGATCCAATGAGATCAAGCAGATCACACCAAAAATTAGATAAAGCACAACGGAATACAACCTGAAAGAGTTAGTTATAACAGAATAACCAACAAACAAGAAAATACCCAAAATTGAAGAAAAACCCTAATATCAGATTTTAGGGTTTCTTCAATTAAACTTACCAGAAGTGTAGTTAAACTCAACTAATCACACAAGAACCCAATTAAACCCCAAGGAACATCAAGAATCAAAAAACACCCAAAATTATGAAACCCTAAATTTTTGAAAACTCAAATTAACCGAAAACTGAATTAACAAGAAGCTTAATTGAAAAACTAGATTTAAAAACAAGTATCAAGAACCTGGCTCTGATACCATATTCAATTTTTATAAAAGATACAAAAAACAAGATCATAAGTTATTCAATCAACCTCCCCTTTTATTTTATTAACATCTTTAGGCTATCACTTCAAATTTGATACCTAGATTTGTGATCAGTACTTACAAAAGAAAGAAATAAGAACCAAACGTGAATCAATGATCTTAACAACAAGATCACAACTCATAACCAATCTGAACAAATACAACTCAAGAACAATGAACACTGGTGGATGAAGAAACAAACAGAAAAAACATAACAGAATGAATGAATGAAATAACAAGAATAAGAATGCGATGGCTTTATAACAAGTTGACTAGGGCTTCACTTCACTTTGGTCAGCTTGTCACAACTAGTCCTTGCAAAATATGAAACTTGCATAAAACAAACAAAACTCCAAAAACAAAGAAAAGTATAAAAAATATTTACCTAACTTACCCTCTAAGTTTGGCTGGATAGCAATTTTCAACTTATACTTTTAATATTTTAGGCTATTGTTCAACACTTTAGCCTGTTTGTTTTTTAGACTACTATTTAGCCTGTTTGTTTTAGGCCATTTTTTATTTCCTAGGCGTATTTGAGAATCGTATATTGGAATAATCAATTCCAAGTTATATAAAAAGCTTACTTTTGGCAGTTTTGCTAAGAAATTGTCTCATTATCGATATTATGCAATAATTATAAGAGTTTATCTTGGCATTCATTTAATTAACATGTTCAATTTGGGTGTGTTTCGTGTCTAGTCTACATCACTAACACAAAGGCCTTGAGTAAATTCCTATATATCATGTTTTCATGATTAATTTCATATCATTCAAGTGAAATTCAATATTTTTAAAAGATATTTGGTTATACATGAAATCTCCATATTTAATGTAGTAGATATGAATTTACCCTAATAAAATTTAGCCTAGGAAGTTTATTCATATTAGACAGGGTATTTGAGCAGATCGATCATATGACCTAGTTGCCTCAAACTGTAGGGAGATGACTAACACCGTTAGCATCATTGCTGTAACACCACACTTGGATAAGTTGACCGTTACGTGTATTTATGGCGTATCCTCATAGCATAAGGTAAATGTCCTAAAACATTAACTGACCATAACGGAAATACCGGAATCAAACATCGGTAATCCAACATAAACTCAAAACATGAAAAGTAAAATACTGAAAGATAGGACTGAACAATGTCCGACAGACAATATAAGAATGAAGTGCATAAGGTAAAGAAGTCTGGATTGCTTCCATCCAATGCACAAGCTCTCAGAATCTTATGAGTGTCCTGGTGTACCTGCCATTAGAACATGAAAGAACTACGGTTGAGCATAACGCTCAGTGAACGGATTAAATGCTTGATAAGAATATATTGAACTTAAAATAATTAATAATTACTGAAGCTGAAAGACTGATATGCGAAGTGTGATGAAAACTATAGAAAATATGATAAGTCTGATTTATAAATAATAAAGCTGAACTGTTATCTGTTAAATCTGAAAACATGCATTTACTGTATATTAATTGTCAGAGCTTATATAGGTCATGTGTTATAACAACGGTGCATGAATAACTGGAGGGGTGACCTCTTCATGTTGTAGAGGGGTGACCTCTAAATGCTGTAGAGGGGTGACCTCTAAATACTGTGTTGGGTGGAGGGATCAGCTCCAATGTGAAGGATGTAGAGCACACACCACATTAACCAGATAACTATAAACTGACAAGCCTAGGATGCATCCATACGCACCACTAATAATACTGATAAATGGCCAAGCTGAGCTGAGTGGGACGATGCAGGATATCACTCTCCTGTATGTGAGTCACGACACTGGTGCCTCAAGTGTCATGGTTACGGTACCTCCGTAACTAGTACTACTGACTGGTCATGCTTGTATATAAGGCTCAGGCAATTTAACTTAATTATAAAACTGATTTCTGATAATTTTTATAACATATAAATAGGTAAAACAATAGGCTGTAGACGAAAATCCTAATCATGCATAGAAGGGAAGTCCTTACTGAAAGGACGGGAAATCTGTACCTCTTGTCCAGTAACTGACTGAATGGAACTACTCGGGCTTCACGAAAGCTAAAATAATAATAGACGCGAATAAGTGATCTGATCTTAATTTATTTAACTTACTCATTTTATTAGCTTCTCATTTCTTATTATATTATGGAATTCTGTACTTATTTTAACTGATGAATCTGAACTTTTAATAATTCTTATAGTAGAATAACGATCTACTAGCAATTATAAGACAACGTGTTCTGACATCATTTAATACTATAAAATTATACCCTTTTAAAATATTAAAACTATTTAATTTAGTTTATTTAAAATACAACTTAAAACATTTATAAAACAAATAATAAAAAGATATAATATGAAAAATCTTCGTTTTATATGTGTTAAGCTATATCCCGAGCCTACCGAGATATCCCATCTTGGTCGCACTAACCAATTCCACAAACTATATTAAATCCGTCTATATAAATTCTACGAAAGAAACTGTCGCTAAAACTGCCACTAAAACTGTCGCTATTTATGTCCTGCCAATTCCCACTGTTTACTTTAGTTTATTCCCACTGCTTGTTATATTCAGTTCCCAATGCTATTGTAAATTTTATTCTCACTGCTAGTGTTATTTAACTCCCACTGCTTATGTAAAATTTTCTAGCCAAACGCACCCTTATAATTTATAATGGCTGCATGTGTTTTTTTTCTCTTTTTGGGTCGACCTAGCTCTAGCCGCCCCTGTATGGGTCACGACTGGGCAAGACCTTAGGCCACTGAGATCTTGGGTTTCGGTTTTATTAAACCAAACAGCCCCACTAGTCATAAGCAAAACAAACACCCCTGTTGGGGTTTTTCTGACTCTCGGTCGACCCACAACAATACCACCGAGACTATGAGAGTCTCGACTGGGCAATTCCAACCCAAATGAACCCTGCTTGGTGTTATTTTCATGGCTGGGCAGAGCAAGGATCATCACCGAGCCTATGCCTCGGTCTTATATGTAAAAAAACGACTACAAGGAAGGATGAACGATTTGTATGCTTACAATGTTTAGGATTAGGATGGTATTTAGATCACGAACCACCACCACAAGAACCCCTTTTTTAACTCACGGCGGCCACAAAAACCCTAGTTCTTTTTTTGTCGACTGTGTGGGAGGGAGGGGTTAAAGTCGCGTTTGATTTTTTGTACAAGTGGGCTTGGCCCAACTTCATTCTCCTTTTTTTTAAAACCAGCCTAAAAAGGCTTTCTTTCCTTATGTATTTTTTAATACTTGTATATAATTTCTCGCGTTTGTTTTCGTCTATAAATTAATACGTAAATAGTTTAAATAATTAAATCGTGTATTTACATTTTCTGATTTAAATACGGGTTTTACAATTCTTCCCCTCTAAAAAGAATAATTCGTCCCCGAATTAAGGATACGACTGTACTGAGTTTTACAATTCTCCCTCTCTAAAAAAATTCATCTACGAATTAAGGGTAATATACACCGGTGGCATTATAAAAGCTGAAAGGACATATATGCTGAAAGAACATGAAGGCTGAAAAGACGTATAAGCTGAAGGATCATTCATCCTTGATTTAAAACATGATGCTGCTGAATGGTATAAACCTGGCATGACTGAAGTGGCATGTAACGTGACATTGCTGAAGAGGATGTGGAATATAACATGACTGAAAGAACTTAACTAAATTTATTGAAGGGAAAGTGGTGAGAGGTCCGGATGGACTCCTCCGTCTCGAGTAGCTTCTCGCTCGAAACGATTCCTTCAAGGGTCTAAACATAATGAAAATCTTGGTCCTGATGACCCTGACGATGCTGAATAGTTTCTGGTTCTATATTTAAGATGGATTTTCTGAATCTGATAGCATGAATAAGCTATAGCATGTAGGATACATGAAACGGTACGTATATATATCCTGAAAGATAACATTTATATATCTGAGCAAGTTGCTGAAAATATATAGGGACGAACTTAGTGAACAATTGTGAACGTTCTAAGTGAGCAATTGTGAACATGGTTCGCGATCATCAGATGAACGCTGAGCATGGAAGGTATCGAGAACGTGATACATGAACGTGGACGTATCATGAACGTATACTGACTGGGGAAGGAATGCCAAACGATACGGATTGAGACGTGAAACGTCTGCCTCAGTATGGAAAAGCTGCGCTAACTTGAGTCTGGTTTCTTAATCTTTCTGTGACCAACTCCGGTACCAGACCTGGAATGTATCCACAGAGATGGAACAAGAACCTGAACGTGAACAATGTCATGAATGCGAATCGAGAACTTAAATCATGAGATGAACTGAGACAGTATCATACAGTGAATAAGGCGTAGACGTGAAAGTGAAAATAACGTGAACGTAAAGTGAACGTAAACATATACGTGATCGTGAACTATATTCTGTCTGATATAATGGTCGCTGGAATACCTTGAATTCGAATAATTTACTGCTAAATTTTATGCAGGTCCGCTACTGTGTAATCCCTTCGGATGAAAGAAGACGTGTAGGCTGGGTTAACTGGTTAACAACGACTTAGATAGCATCATGCTTCGTCTGAGTCTGTGGTAACTGACAATAACCTCTATGGAATCTTATCTCATTTATGTTAAGAAATTTCTAATGGTTGTAATAACTCATTAGTTTGTCGGTGTCCTATCTTGAACCTGATAGAATGGCAGGCATTTAGATATGAACATAGCTACATCCATGTGTTATGCTGCTTTTATCAAAATTCTGCCCAGGATTATGGCATTCTGGTGGAATCTGGGTGAATAGTCATGGGAAAATTTTAGGGAGAACTGTCAGCAATTTTTGCGGTACGAGTCAATTAAGTTCTAGAAAATTTGGTACTTCGTTCACAGGCGTCGGTCGGGACCATCAGGTGATGGCCTTCACCTTCGCAGGATTGTTTGAAATTTATTCTACTGAAATAGGGTGGCTCAGAAATGCCACCTTGTTCATCTGGAACTCACATCTAGAAAGCTGCGTATATAATTTCCTCCTATCAAAAAATCTGCAGGATCATGAAAAGATGATTCCCATGTTCTTCTCCAGAATTTAGGAGATCAGGATGTTATCAAAGAACATACTGACAATTTTGTTTGCGAAGTCAAAAAAATTATTCAGAATTTCCATACTATAGCTGGGGCATTAGGGAGCCCGGACGTATAAGTCAAAATTTTAGAGAGACTGTAACGTGTTCAACAGCAATCTGTAAAACATCATGTTCTTCTCTCACCAATGCTTGTGTCATGCTCGCGGATTGTTCTGGAAAATATTTAAGATATCGTAGCAGGTCAGGTAAACCTTCTATACGTGGAATGAATATCGATTAAGAATGGTGACCTGGTAAATTTTCCGGTGGTCGATACCTGACTTCAGGTTACTGGTCTTCTTTCTGATAGACAGAAACGGTGCACCTCCTAGTGGTGCGTTAGGGCGAATAAGGCATCGTTCTGGTAACTCCTGCAACAATTGTTGCAACTCTTTTAACTCAGCTGAAACCCTGCAATAAAGAGTTTTGAAAATAGGTTCTATTTTTGAGACAAGCTCGATGTTAAATTCCGTCTCGTGGTCAGGAAGGAATTTATGGAAAACCTTCCGGAATTACATCAGGAAAATTTGGGATAAACTGTTGATCATGAATTTAAGAAATTTCAGAATTTGCATCATGAATGGTGACTAGAAGTCCTCGCAGCTATAAGATAATAATTCACGTGCTTGTAAAGCTAAAACCATTTGTACTGATTTTTCTGGCAGAGGTAAAATGAATATGATCTGGAGTTAGTAAGATGGATCTCTTCATTAACTGAAAATAAAACTTTAATAAATATGGTGATACTAGGGAGTCTTTTCTGGCTGAGAGGTAGGTAATACATGATTTAAGATAAAGCCGACATAGGAATACGTGAAGTAAACGTTGCGACTTTCACTGAATGTGTTCATCTGTAACCTTACAGAATGAATACTGCTTGCCTAACCTGAATAATACTCCAGTGGTGGTAACTGAATTTTTAATAATCTGATTTATGCGTGTCATGACAAAACGGGTATACTCCCTTGGAGCGTACCCTGAATTTATGAGGGTCTGGTTTAGAAGATATACTGAAGTTATGAGTCTTGACTCGTACCTAGAGACGACACTCTTATGACATGTACCATGACTTGTGTCCTTAAAAATATCTTCAGAAAGGGTACCTGAGGTCCATGTCTTGACTGATGTGTTAACATGTGTTTTAGTAGGTGAAACTGAACAAGGTTGAAAATTTTGGTAACTGCTAGGATTGGCGGACCGGTTAGACTGCTGACCTCTGGATTTCTGGTCACGTCCGTTCTAGAGTTCCGATGGTTACTGACTAGTTAATTATTAGCACGGTGGTTATTACCACTGCCTTGTTTGTCAATTTAATGATGGTCATTATCATGACCATGATTCAAGTAACTATTTCTGCTGAGTGGTCGGATGGTTACTGGTTCTTACTATTCCGACTGAAAGATTAGCTGAGTAACGTGTGACAGCTAACTAAAAAAGTAAGGCATGGAATAGAATGGTAGTGTTTGATGGTTGAAATTTATTCTTGTCAGAAATTTCAAATTTATAGTTTTCGTCCTTGCTCTGCGGTGTCTTTATAGTATAAACAGCATCAACATCAGCATCTTGAGAAATCTCCAAAGTATCAGCAACATCAGCAATTGTGAGGTCTTCAAAGTGTTCGCAGCATCAACATCTGGTAAAATCTTCAACTCACGAGCAGCATCAGCACCTGGTAGAATATCGACAAGTGGAAACGCCTGAGATGATTGAGGATCGATTAACAATATCCATAGAGTATGGTACCTGGTGTACACCTGGACTATTGTACATGAAGTACAAAATAAATACTGCACATGAAGCATATCTGAGACACTGTACGTGGAGTACACATGAATCACTGTACATGGAGTATAATTGAGACACTGTACATGGGGTACATATGGAATACTATACATGGCACTGGTGGAAATTTTATGGGATGATCGATATTGGTGTCGCTTGTCTGACATGATCAAGCAAATAATTTGATTTAAATGGTAGTAAACTGATCTGAAATAAGTAACATGATAGGCTGACAATTCCTGCATTGACTTACTGCTGGTTGTATCGAGGCTGAAGAGTATGATATAATCGAAGTCCCAACAGTGGTCAGCATGAAGCATGATCAATAAAGGCCAATCATGATTTATCATGAAAATGGTTTTACTGAAATTCTTTTTGTGTCTTAGCATGGAGACATTTATCATTCTGCTGAACATAAAACCCTCGCACGGAGACATGAAATTGAAACAGCGTGAAAGCGACATCAACTTGGGGTTGTGCGAACTGGATTGTTATAAAGACTATAAAAGTATGATTAACTGAGGTTTAACATCAACTGATGTGGATGGCTATGGTTCAATCCACAGAATTCAAGGAACAAAATATATGACTAAGTATGGGCGATTCTGGTTTGATCCATGCTTGTCAAAATTTTCTGAGAGCTGTCATGTATAGAAATTTATAATCTGGGACTAAATATGGTTGGCTGTAGTCCAGTCCATACTTGTCCAAATTTATTAAATGTCCTAATATGACAAAGGTGAATAACTATGAATCGGTTCACAAAACAACCTTCGACTGAATAGCATAAAATTTGACCTGAACAATGGTGAACGTTTATGGCTGGTTCACCAAGTAATACTTGACTGATAACATAAATCTGACATGAGTAAGGATGAACGCCTAGGGTCAGTTCATCAATACAAAATCTGAACGGGCAAGGGTGAACGCCTATGGGTCGGTTCACCAAAACAAAATTCGCAGAAAAGCACATGCGACTAAATATGGCCAGTCCTGTACCAACCTTTTACTTAGTCAAAAACTTTAAGAAAACAGACTGATAACTGAAGAAAACTGACTGATAAATGCATGAGAAACATGAAAGATAACAACGCCAAAATGTGGAAAGTTCCTGGTGACTACCCACTAGTCACAGGTCAAGTTTTAGAGCCTACAGGCCGAACCTTGCGCTCTGATACCATAATTGTAACACCCCACTTGGATAAGTGGACCGTTACGTGTATTTATGGTGTATTGATGAGACTGTATTTATACATAGTCTCATCGTCCAAATTGGGCTTAAAACGCTTAAAATATCGTCAAAATACCCATATATGTGCCTATGTTTGTTCATTGTGTATTTTAGGTATGGATATCGTGAATTCACCAAAAGATCAAAGGAATCAAGCAAAAACGAACACGGGAAACGGAGCCGCACAAAGAACCGGGCCTGAATCATGAATTTCCTTTGAAGTCCTTGAAGTTTGAAGATTTGGCAAGAATGGTCCCTCAACTTTTGAAGACTTGTCACTTTTGACCCTTGTAAATCTCTATTATTACAAGATTGGTCCTTAAGTTTCAAGAGAATACCATTTATGCCCTTGAAGAATGCATTAAATGCATAAAATACCCTTGTGAATGTGTTTTATAAACTTTGGTGCCAAAAATGACAATTACCCAAAGTTGTTATCAAAGGGATTCAAGTATTTGCTATTTAATTACAAAGTGAAGATATGAAGAAACATGGGGGGATAAACTGCCAAACAACCAAACCCCACCAGCCACCCACATCCTGACACGTCACCTCTGCCAGTCCACAACCAAATTTGACCCTGTCACACACTCTTTTTGAACCCTTTTTAAATTAAACTTTGTTTAATATGGAAAGTGGGGGAAACAGCTTTTTAAATCCTAATCCCCCCTAATCTTAATTAAACTTCGCCTGCTAAACCACTAATCCTTAAGAACCCTAAACCCCAATTGCCAGTAAACCAAAGGGGTTTTGTCCCTATTTTTCCAGATTGCTAATTAACTTAGCAATAACCAAAACCCACCAACAATCAAAGTCACCCGTGACCTCTAAGTGGGGCCCCCATGTTCCCGTGTCACCCCGTTTATGGCAAAAAGAGAATCCTCAGTCCTCCAACGGCTATGATGCATCTCCTTGGTCCCCAAGGACCAAATTAACGATTCAAGATCAACCAGCTAGCTGTCATATCACATGGGCTCAATTGACCATTTTCAAACTTGAAGACCAAAGGGCAAGACTGGAAATTCCAGGATTAGGGTTTAGGTCATTTCATTATTTTATTGTAATTCTAGAACCTTCAGATTTGTAGTATATAAGAGACGGAGTGTGTCTCTTATTCTTTGTTCCAGTTTTTTTATGTAAAAATTTTTAAGTTATTAATGATAATGAAACCTTGAGATTTTTTAGCATAAATACTGTGTTCCATTTATTTGCTTTTCTAGTTTAAGGATTGTTTAAATTTCAAAAGAGTTTAAGTTTTCAGAAATTTTAAGTTTGTCAAAGATTTGGTAAGAAAATGTTTTTTTTTATCAGTTAAGCTGAAATCCCCATCACCTTGAAGTGAAAGTGGATTGGTGTTGGGATTTCAGCTATTTCAGTTTGGATTTCTAGTTGGTGTTTCATAGATTTTCCAAAAAAAAAAGGAAGAGAAGAAAAATCTTATTTTTCTTACTCATTAGTTCTTACTGTAGATTAAGCCCATCACAAGCTTGAAAAGCTTGTGATAAGCTTAATTTGCTTGAAGTCTTTTTTTGGTTGGCTTTGATTGTGCAGGGATCAAGAAAGCAAGACAAGATCATTATTCATTTCCATTTTTTGTGAAGATATTTTGCACCCTGGACTGTTGTAGTCCTCAGCAGGGTCCTTGCATTTCTCATAAGCTCTCCTTAAGCTCCCAAACTAGTTTTTAGAAGGCATCAGCCTGAGGTATAGGCTTGAACCCTATTAACCTGTTTTCTTTGCTTTTTGAGTGATTTGTGTGATTTTGAGTGTAACCTTGTTTTATGTGTTAAGTATTGTTCATTTTCACTTAAACCTGTCTTGTATGCATGTTTGAGTAGTCATTGAGTAGTTAGAGTTGGTTTCATGAGCATTAGGTTAGTTAATCTTCATATTCTGTATTTAAGGGGGTGTTTGGATCTGCTTGTTAGGTTAAAGGTTTGACATATTTTTGGCCTAAAAGTAGTTTAAACATATTCAATTAGGGTAGTGTTGGTTTAAAATATCATTTGCTTCAGTCTTGTGGCAAGAATTAGGATTTTGTTAGTTAAAATTTGCCTTTATAGCTTAAAAATCAGTAAAGTCACTTGTATCCGCTTGTTTCAGCTTAAACTTGCCCTCCATTTTTGCAAGCTTGTTAGTTGTTAGGAGATAGGGTGACCTAGGGTTTGTGACCATTTATTTGTGTTTTGGTGGTGTCCTGATCAAGATTTGGCAAGTTAAAACTCACCATATTGCACACTACACCAGCAACTGTTCATCAGTCAAGGGGTAGGTTCATCAGAAACTTTGATTGGTCATATTTGTGAAATTTTTGCTAGTTAAGTGTGTGTTTTTGTGTTTATACTGACTCCCCACACTTCCATGAGTGTGGGGGTGCCCTTGTATCCAGAAAAAAAGTCATCACAAAGAGCTTTTCTAAGCTCCAAACCAACCAGACTCTGAAATTGCACTAGCAGTGGGAACTTCATTACCCCTGCTAGTGTATTTGTAGCCACTGCTACACAAAAAGACAGAAACAAGAAAAAAGGTCACTATCAGATTCTAAAATTTTTGTCTTTTGTGGACTTAATTAGGTTTTAGGACTCCATTCTTTTTTCAATATTTTTCTTTTTTAATTCTTAATTTTTCAGTTTAATTAATTTTTATTCTACTGTTCATCTGTTAATTTTTAGGTTTTATTGCCTTTTTAATTACTTTTATTTATTTCTGTTTTTGTCTTGTAGTGTAAAAAATACATATTTTTCAGATTTAAAATTTTTCCTAGGTTTAGAATATTAATTTAAGATTTTTAGTTTAAAAATTAGTTACTGTTCATTTTTAATTATTTTTTATAATTAAATTAAGTTAATTAGGGTTTAATTATTAACTAGTTTTGTCTTTTAGTGAAAATTTTTACATTTTAAAAACTTTTTCAATTTTCTACTGTTCAATAGGGTAATTTAGGATTTTTAAGATTGTCAAATTAATTTTGGCATTATTTTATTATTTTTTAGGATTATTTTAATTTATAAATAGTTTTAAGTCATTAAAAAATAGAAAAATAGTTTTTAAAATTTAAGAAAAATAGTTTTTAGTCATTAAATAATATAAGTTAGTTATTAGTTCAATAAATTAATATTTTAGGCATTTTGTTAATTATATTTAATTTTTGGGCTTTAATTAGCATTAAAAATTGAATATTTAATTAATAAAAGGTTTTAAAATATATTTGTTGGATTTTTTATTCTTATTTATATTATTTAAGACTTAGTTTAATCTTTTAATTAATTTTTAGGTTTAATTTTTAATTTCGTCACGTTTTACGTATTTACGTTCGCGTTTTACGTTAATTCGTCGTAGTTTAAACGTAGTCGTAACTCGTCTTTTATTTTTCTCTCTTCTAAACCAAAAACGTCACTAATCCAAACATTGTTATTTTACATAATTGGCACACATAATACACACCTCCTTCGAGAACGAACCCGCATTTATTCGGTTTTACGTTTTTCCTAAAGCGTATAACTTAATACTTGCCACTCATACGCGTTTTTCCTAAAACGTGTACGATTTACCTACATCAATTTTTGGCGCCGCTGCCGGGGAGGTGTTTAGTGTGCCATTATTATTAGTATCGTGTTTGTGTGAGTAGTGCGTTTTTGCTTTTCATTTTTGGAAAGCGTGAATATCGTACATACTCATTTTTGTTATTTTTTCTCTATTATATTATAGTATCCAAATAAATCGTGTTTAATTTTCCTAAATTAAACACAAATCAATCTTTTACTATATTGTAGATATATTGGTTTTCGTTTTTTCTTGTGAATATTATTATTACTATATTGTACTACGTAAGAACAATAAATATACAAGTACTCCAAATACGTGAGAAATCACAACCTTGATTCGGGATTTCATCACTCGATCATTGTATTCGAATCCAAAGCAAAAGTTTAAAGGCAAAATAGATAAATACTTTCGTGAGGCTTAATTTCAATTAACACAAACTATAAGGTGGGTATAAGGCGGTTGTATTTCACGACCTAAAGGAAAAAGGCTCTTAAGTGCTTCGCGCCGCCTCGTTTCCTCCGCTTGCTTGTGCGTGTTTTGAGAAAGAGGGCTAATCGAGGGTTTGCCGCCCAAGTATTATCTACGTATATTATATTTGCTTGTGTTTTCAAGATTAAACCCTCTTGAACGTTTTGGTGTTCCACCAACGTTCTAAAGTCATCGAGAACGTTCACTCCACGTGATCGTTTTCACTCTTTGAGGCTCCTTTAATCGAGAAAGTCGATTCGAGGAGAGATTTGTAGATTTGTGTCTACGTAATACATTCAAAAATCCAAAAAAATTAAAAAACCAATCAAAAACCAAAAAAATTGAAAAATCGAAAAAGCCGCAAAAAGAATCTTCTTTGCTACCACCCATTCTACGCTTAGTGCATGCGCACTCGATCGAAGGATTATTCCAATTCTAGTGAAGCTTCGAATCGACGCAATCGTAATCGAAGGAATCGACGACGTAGACGAGAATTAGAAACCGACGTTCCTAATATCGTTGTTGAAGAAACCGTAGAGGAGATGGCCGACAATCGTTCTATGATGGAATTGCTCCAAGCGCCCACCGAGGGTTATGGAGACGCGATCGTAATTCCCGCTATCGAGGCGGAGAATTTTGAGATCAAGAGCGGAATGCTTTCGTTGATCCAAGCTACGAAGTTTCGAGGTCGTGAAGCCGATAATCCTCACGACCATATTCGGAATTTTGATCGTCTTTTGGCCACGAGCAAGTTTAAGAACGTCGACACCGATGTCGTCAAGCTTATGCTTTTTCCGTACTCGCTCGATGGTGCCGCCAAGGATTGGTACGAGAAAGAGCCACCTAATTCCATTACTACGTGGAAGGATCTCGTTTCCAAGTTCGTTAATTATTTCTTCCCACCGTCTAAGACAACGTTTTTCAAGAATGAGATTACGAAATTTGAGCAAAAACCGAGTGAATCTTTTAGAGACGCGTGGGATCGTTTTAAGGAATTGCTTAGGCAATGTCCTCACCATGGTTTTTCCGAGTTGCACCAAATCGATACGTTTTACAACGGTCTTAATTTTCACGAACAAGACTCGTTGAATTCCGCCGCCGGTGGCAACTTTTTGTGTAAAACTCCGAGAGAAGCTTTGATAATTATCGAGAATCGATCCAAGGTTTACCAACTCCGCAATGCACCGAGTGTTGCCAATGTCGCCAATGTTAGTAGTTCTAATCGCGACATTGAGAGAGTTGATGCGAAAGTCGACAAGCTTACGAATGTGTTCACGTCTTATCTCATTGAGATGCAAAAGAAAGACGCTCCCGCTACGGTGAAAGCGGTTGAGGTTTCGTGTACGTTTTGTGGTGGACCTCATAATTATTACGAGTGTGCGGCTACGGATGGCCAAACGTCGAATGTGAGTGCGTTAAACAACAATTTTTCTAATCAAAATAACGCAGGTCCATCACAACAAGGAAATTATAACCAAGGCAACAATTTTCAAAATCGAAACAATTTTCAAGGAAACAATCAACAAGGAAATTTTTCGAATCAAAATCAAGGAGGTTATAATCAAGGTCGTAATATAACTTGGCAAAATCGAGATAACAATCAAGGGAATAATTTTTCAAGTGGGAATCAAAACAATTTTCAAAGAAGTAATCAAAACCAAGGGAACTTTAATTCTAATCAAAATAGTTCGTCAAACGATTTTCAAAATTACATGAAAACGAATGAGGCTAATATGAGACGATTAGAGGGAGAAATTGGTACTTTGAAAAACGACTTTACAAATACTTTGAAATTGCAAAACACGAAGATTGAGCAAGGGCAAATTGATATTAAAAAGATGTTTTCGGCCATAATGAACAAAGCCTCGGGTTCGTCATCGAGTTCGTTACCTAGTGACACCGTTGCTAATCCGAAAGAACAATGTAAAGCCGCCTCGTCTCGTGAGAAAGGTCGTGTGATTACCCCTAACCTTGAAGGATTCCGTGTTGTTTATCCCTCTCAACCCTCGACTTCTAAGACGTCTTCTTGTTCTAAAGTCGATGGGGTTAACGTGGCGACCAAGGAAAGGAGTGCACACCCTCGTGTACCTCAAATTCCATCCACGGTTCAAAAAGAGAGCTTTGTCGACCTTACCAAAGTAACCCTTGAAGAAACTTGTGCTTCGATCCTTCTTAAAAAACCCAAAAGGCGTATGCCGAGAAAGGAAAAGGATCCGGGCCAATTTCTACTACCTTGTGATTTTTCGGAGATTGAGGGATGTTTAGCCCTTGCCGATTTAGGTGCTAGCATCAATCTCATGCCTCATTCTCTTTGGAAATTGATGAGATTGCCTTCGCTTACCCCCACGAACATGACAATCGAGCTTGCAAATTGTACACCTTTAATACCAATTGGAATAGCCGAGGATGTCTATGTTAGGATTGGAAAGTTTGTTTTTCCCGCGGATTTCGTTATATCCGATTACGAGTGTGACCCTAAATGTCCCATTATTTTAGGCCGACCATTCTTATCGACGGCTAGAACCGTAATCGACGTTCATGAGGGGAGACTTACTATGAGATATGGGGATGAGAAAATAGACTTTTTCGCTAGAAAATCCCAAGGATTTTATGAGAATGAAAAAACCGAGGTTTCAAAACCTAATGATTCAAATTCTAATGATTTCAAAATGTTTACTTTAGCGGAAAGAATGAAGCTTGATGCATGTTTTGAAAGAATTAAGAAAAACGGTTTTAAAGATGATGATTTTAATGATAAAGAATACGTGTACCTAATTCAAAAGGGTATGTGTAAATTTATGGATGAAAACTCACTTTGGGATGTTTTTAGCGAAACAAGTGAAACACCAATTCCGAAGGGTGACGTTAATGCCATCACGACAATGACCAAAATGGATTCGTCTTCACCACCTTCGAAGGACCACGTCTTTGAGGCTTCAACTTCTAACTCCATCGAAGTGCCTCCTTTGCCTAGCCCAACACCCGTTGAGGCTAAAGGGTTTATCGACATCGATCCTCTTGTTTTAGAAAAGTCACCTAAGCATAGCCCTAGTGCTTGTAAGTCCATGGTTGTGAGTGCTCACATCGACTCTTTCTTTGACGATGACGATGGCGATTTTGCCGAGATTGATCACGTACTTCGAAATCCACATGCTATTTTTGATTCTCCTAAGAAGAAACATGTGAAGTACGATGATTACGAGTTTGATCCCGAGATTGAGGGAATCATTGAACGAGAGCTAGCTCTTATGCCTTCACTTCCACCTACGAGTGAGGTCGACCTTTCCAAAATCGAGGATGAACTTAATGAGTTGGAACGTCTTATTTTCGATGACGAACCAACTCATGTGACCACCAAAAATCCCATTCTCGAGGAGTTACCTTATCAACACTCCTCATTTGAGAATGACGTTTACCACATTCGTGAGGATCTAACTTATCAACGATCCCCACAAAAGAATGATGGTTTCGTGCTTGATCGTGATCTTTTCGAGAGAGTTTCTAAGATACTCAAGGAGGGGAATGACAAACCGTGGTTTGACAAGCCTATCTTTGATGAAGAAATCGATGAGATCGACGTTCATGAGGATGACGAGTATGTAGACCCCGAGGGGGCGGTGTTCTTTATTGACAAACGTTTTGAGAACTTATATAATCCGCCACCCCCTCCCGCCAATGACTTAAATGTGAGGATTTTTAGCGCGACTAATTTTGAATTTGACACGCCAAATATTTTCGACATTATCAAATCGGGTTTTCATAAAGAGTTTTTGAACGATGAAAAAGGAAAAGATTTTAAAAATGTTTTAAAAGATTTTTCTACATGTTTAACTCCGTCATCACCGCGTTTTATGAGTGCTACCACCTCGTCTACTCCTTTTGACGATGGTGTGTGTGGATCTAGTGTGGGGGAAGCCCCAAATGTTCCTTCACACTTTACCACCGAGGACGAGATCTACGATCCCGGAATTGCTTGTAAAGGGAAATCTCGGTCTTCCACCGATGCAATAAATGGAAATCTTATCTATTTGCTTGGTGTGAGTCTACCTCGAGTAGCTCATTTTAGTGACTTACCCATTGCCCCACCTTTCTACTTCTTATCTATTTTCTTCTACCCCATTGGGGTTTGTGTTGAAGTAGCGTTGTTTCGTCTTTCATCCGAAAACGAGGACGCTATCTTTGACCCCGGTATACGTTTATCGGGTTTTTAAAGTACTCCACGTACTTTTGGGCCTTGTTTATCATGTAAGTCCCACCAAAAATGACCAAACCAAGATTATCCCTAAATGATCACATTTATGGGGATTCGAGTCGAGCTTTTGACTCGGTTATCAAAAACAAGGTGCCTCGTGGGGGATTCTCATGCTTATCCTTGAAAATATTATCGCTTTCTTAGTTTAACGTAACGAGGGGACTTGTGCTCTTCCTACCTTTGTTTCGTGGTTGTTTGTGATTGTGATCTATTAGGTTCATCGTCATCATTGAAGCCTCTCGTGTTCGTTATACGGATCACTCGAGCTTCGATCGTTGCCCTTGGAGATTCCGATATCCGATGATATCCTTTTATGTTCTAACGTTTATCCTATTAGCATAATTCATAAACGGCTTTTAGGTTATTCGTTTTACCCTTTCCATGCTCGAGATTAAGCATTCGACTTCGTCTCTAGTATGGGGGTGTTTACACCCCTAGACTCGAAACATTGAGGACAATGTTTAGTTTTAGTATGGGGGGTGAGTAGATACTTCACCTTGCTTACGTCAACTCGCAATCCAATATTCATCTTTTTGTTATCGTTTTGTTGCAAAATAAGGCTAAAAATGGCCAAATTTTAAAATTTTTCTAGTTTTTCATAAGTGTTTAAGACACGAATGTAGGTTTTCCGATGGTGAGAACGAGAGTAATTTTTGACTCGACCGTGCGTGTTGAGCACTTAGCTCGATTCCTTAACTTTTTTAGGATAAGTCTCTTAAATGAGGACGAGAAATGATAGAGTTATTTATAAGTCTCGTAATCGTCACGATCTCATGAGTAGTAATTATTAGCTTATTCTCCCAACACTTTTGCATAATAAATTGTTAATAAATATTGATTTGGCGGTTTAGTCACTATTGTTGGGTTTCTAATTTGTTTTGGTAGCTTCCATGTAATTAAATTGGGAAAACATTAAGGTATCGCCAGCGTCACGGTTTTGAAGTATTGGCACCCGAATAATCGAAAGCTTCACCTAATAATAAGATTTCAAGTGCTCACCTAAATTAAGCAAAAATTTGAAGCTCACAAGGCCGAAAAATCTATGCCCAAATTGAAAGTGAATCAAGCCTTAATCTTCGAAGCTTTAAAGATCCAAAATTCGCTTTAGCGTGAGGATATACGTCTTTGGCTAATAAAACCACCGATGAGGCGGATAATAAAAGGCAAGGCAAGACCGAAGTCATAATAAAAGCTTCATGGCGAAGTTGAATAAAAGATGGAGGTAAACCAAAGATAATAAGGCCCTTCCGTTAGGGGGCGTATAAAAGTCTTGGTAATAAGTCTCATGTTCAGAACCGTTATAAAATCGTGTTTATCGATCCTTCTTGTTGACTTAATTTTTTGACATCGTTGTCTATTGGGGTGAATTATTGATTTGATGATTTTGGTTACACCGTTAAGTTTCTATTTTTAGACTTAATCTCTATTCACGCATAAGTCGATGATGTATCCTCGTGATCATTAAGACAAAAATAAAATATAAGAGATACCAAGTAGGAATAAGGGAGTTTAGGTTCGTAATTAACACTCATAAGATGTGATCGTGTTGCTAACTTATAATAACAATGATCTCGTTACACGCTTAGCATGGAATTGGGTGAAAATCGAGGACGACGAAATTATTTCTAACGAAGCATTCACGTGTTCTTGTTCTATGATCCCAAAAGTCACATTCTCGTGATGAAAACAATACATTATGTCTAAAACGCATGTAGTAGTTTATTTAAATTTATGTCTTAAATAAATGTCGTCATAAAATGAATTTTGGAAGTGCTACGATACTTAATTCTAGCATTGCGTGGGGACACGGCAATGGTTTAGTATGGGGGAGTGATGAGACTGTATTTATACATAGTCTCATCGTCCAAATTGGGCTTAAAACGCTTAAAATATCGTCAAAATACCCATATATGTGCCTATGTTTGTTCATTGTGTATTTTAGGTATGGATATCGTGAATTCACCAAAAGATCAAAGGAATCAAGCAAAAACGAACACGGGAAACGGAGCCGCACAAAGAACCGGGCCTGAATCATGAATTTCCTTTGAAGTCCTTGAAGTTTGAAGATTTGGCAAGAATGGTCCCTCAACTTTTAAAGACTTGTCACTTTTGACCCTTGTAAATCTCTATTATTACAAGATTGGTCCTTAAGTTTCAAGAGAATACCATTTATGCCCTTGAAGAATGCATTAAATGCATAAAATACCCTTGTGAATGTGTTTTATAAACTTTGGTGCCAAAAATGACAATTACCCAAAGTTGTTATCAAAGGGATTCAAGTATTTGCTATTTAATTACAAAGTGAAGATATGAAGAAACATGGGGGGATAAACTGCCAAACAACCAAACCCCACCAGCCACCCACATCCTGACATGTCACCTCTGCCAGTCCACAACCAAATTTGACCCTGTCACACACTCTTTTTGAACCCTTTTTAAATTAAACTTTGTTTAATATGGAAAGTGGGGGAAACAGATTTTTAAATCCTAATCCCCCCTAATCTTAATTAAACTTCGCCTGCTAAACCACTAATCCTTAAGAACCCTAAACCCCAATTGCCAGTAAACCAAAGGGGTTTTGTCCCTATTTTTCCAGATTGCTAATTAACTTAGCAATAACCAAAACCCACCAACAATCAAAGTCACCCGTGACCTCTAAGTGGGGCCCCCATGTTCCCCTGTCACCCCGTTTATGGCAAAAAGAGAATCCTCAGTCCTCCAACGGCTATGATGCATCTCCTTGGTCCCCAAGGACCAAATTAACGATTCAAGATCAACCAGCTAGCTGTCATATCACATGGGCTCAATTGACCATTTTCAAACTTGAAGACCAAAGGGCAAGACTGGAAATTCCATGATTAGGGTTTAGGTCATTTCATTATTTTATTGTAATTCTAGAACCTTCAGATTTGTAGTATATAAGAGACGGAGTGTGTCTCTTATTCTTTGTTCCAGTTTTTTTATGTAAAAATTTTTAAGTTATTAATGATAATGAAACCTTGAGATTTTTTAGCATAAATACTGTGTTCCATTTATCTGCTTTTCTAGTTTAAGGATTGTTTAAATTTCAAAAGAGTTTAAGTTTTCAGAAATTTTAAGTTTGTCAAAGATTTGGTAAGAAAACGTTTTTTTTATCAGTTAAGCTGAAATCCCCATCACCTTGAAGTGAAAGTGGATTGGTGTTGGGATTTCAGCTATTTCAGTTTGGATTGCTAGTTGGTGTTTCATAGATTTTCCAAAAAAAAAGGAAGAGAAGAAAAATCTTATTTTTCTTACTCATTAGTTCTTACTGTAGATTAAGCCCATCACAAGCTTGAAAAGCTTGTGATAAGCTTAATTTGCTTGAAGTCTTTTTCTGGTTGGCTTTGATTGTGCAGGGATCAAGAAAGCAAGACAAGATCATTATTCATTTCCATTTTTTGTGAAGATATTTTGCACCCTGGACTGTTGTAGTCCTCAGCAGGGTCCTTGCATTTCTCATAAGCTCTCCTTAAGCTCCCAAACTAGTTTTTAGAAGGCATCAGCCTGAGGTATAGGCTTGAACCCTATTAACCTGTTTTCTTTGCTTTTTGAGTGATTTGTGTGATTTTGAGTGTAACCTTGTTTTATGTGTTAAGTATTGTTCATTTTCACTTAAACCTGTCTTGTATGCATGTTTGAGTAGTCATTGAGTAGTTAGAGTTGGTTTCATGAGCATTAGGTTAGTTAATCTTCATATTCTGTATTTAAGGGGGTGTTTGGATCTGCTTGTTAGGTTAAAGGTTTGACATATTTTTGGCCTAAAAGTAGTTTAAACATATTCAATTAGGGTAGTGTTGGTTTAAAATATCATTTGCTTCAGTCTTGTGGCAAGAATTAGGATTTTGTTAGTTAAAATTTGCCTTTATAGCTTAAAAATCAGTAAAGTCACTTGTATCTGCTTGTTTCAGCTTAAACTTGCCCTCCATTTTTGCAAGCTTGTTAGTTGTTAGGAGATAGGGTGACCTAGGGTTTGTGACCATTTATTTGTGTTTTGGTGGTGTCCTGATCAAGATTTGGCAAGTTAAAACTCACCATATTGCACACTACACCAGCAACTGTTCATCAGTCAAGGGGTAGGTTCATCAGAAACTTTGATTGGTCATATTTGTGAAATTTTTGCTAGTTAAGTGTGTGTTTTTGTGTTTATACTGACTCCCCACACTTCCATGAGTGTGGGGGTGCCCTTGTATCCAGAAAAAAGTCATCACAAAGAGCTTTTCTAAGCTCCAAACCAACCAGACTCTGAAATTGCACTAGCAGTGGGAACTTCATTACCCCTGCTAGTGTATTTGTAGCCACTGCTACACAAAAAGACAGAAACAAGAAAAAGGTCACTATCAGATTCTAAAAATTTTGTCTTTTGTGGACTTAATTAGGTTTTAGGACTCCATTCTTTTTTCAATATTTTTCTTTTTAATTCTTAATTTTTCAGTTTAATTAATTTTTATTCTACTGTTCATCTGTTAATTTTTAGGTTTTATTGCCTTTTTAATTACTTTTATTTATTTCTGTTTTTGTCTTGTAGTGTAAAAAATACGTATTTTTCAGATTTAAAATTTTTCCTAGGTTTAGAATATTAATTTAAGATTTTTAGTTTAAAAATTAGTTACTGTTCATTTTTAATTATTTTTTATAATTAAATTAAGTTAATTAGGGTTTAATTATTAACTAGTTTTGTCTTTTAGTGAAAATTTTTACATTTTAAAAACTTTTTCAATTTTCTACTGTTCAATAGGGTAATTTAGGATTTTTAAGATTGTCAAATTACTTTTGGCATTATTTTATTATTTTTTGGGATTATTTTAATTTATAAATAGTTTTAAGTCATTAAAAAATAGAAAAATAGTTTTTAAAATTTAAGAAAAATAGTTTTTAGTCATTAAATAATATAAGTTAGTTATTAGTTCAATAAATTAATATTTTAGGCATTTTGTTAATTATATTTAATTTTTGGGCTTTAATTAGCATTAAAAATTGAATATTTAATTAATAAAAGGTTTTAAAATATATTTGTTGGATTTTTTATTCTTATTTATATTATTTAAGACTTAGTTTAATCTTTTAATTAATTTTTAGGTTTAATTTTTAATTTCGTCACGTTTTACGTATTTACGTTCGCGTTTTACGTTAATTCGTCGTAGTTTAAACGTAGTCGTAACTCGTCTTTTATTTTTCTCTCTTCTAAACCAAAAACGTCACTAATCCAAACATTGTTATTTTACATAATTGGCACACATAATACACACCTCCTTCGAGAACGAACCCGCATTTATTCGGTTTTACGTTTTTCCTAAAGCGTATAACTTAATACTTGCCACTCATACGCGTTTTTCCTAAAACGTGTACGATTTACCTACATCATGTATCCTCAAAGCATAAGGTAAATGTACTAAAACATTAACTGACCATAACGGAAATACCGGAATCAAACATCGGTAATCCAACATAAACTCAAAACATGAAAAGTAAAATACTAAAAGAAAGGACTGAACAATGTCCGACAGGAAATATAAGAATGAAGTGCATAAAGTAAAGAAGTCTGGATTGCTTCCATCCAATGCACAAGCTCTCAGAATCTTAAGAGTGTCCTGGTGTACATGCTGTTAGAACATGAAAGAACTACGGATGAGCATAACGCTCAGTTAACGGATATAATGCTTGATAAGAATATACTGAACTTAAAATAATTAATAATTACTGAAGCTGAAAGACTAATATGCGGAGTGTGATGAAAACTGTAGAAAATCTGATAAGTCTGATTTATAAATAATAAAGCTAAACTGTTATCTGTTAAATCTGAAAACATGCATTTACTGTATTTTAATTGCCAGAGCTTATATAGGTCATGTGTTGTAACAACGGTGCATGAATAACTGGAGGGGTGACCTCGTCATGCTGTAGAGGGGTGACCTCTAAATGTTGTAGAGGGGTGACCTCTAAATACTGTGCTGGGTGGAGGGATCAACTCCAATGTGAAGGATGTAGAGCACACATCACATTCACCTGATAACTGTAAACTGATAAGCCTAGGATGCATCCATACGTTCCACTAATAATACTGATAAAAATGGCCAAGCTGAGCTGAGTGGGACGATGCAGGATATCACTCTCCTGCATGTGAGTCACGACACTGGTGCCTCAAGTGTCATGGTTACCGTACCTCCATAACTAGTACTACTGACTGGTCATGCTTGTATATAAGGCTCGGGCAATTTAACTTAATTATAAAACTGATTTCTGATAATTCTTATAACATATAAATAGGGAAAACAATAGGCTGCAGACGAAAATCCTAATCATGCATAGTAGGGACGTCCTTACTGAAAGGACGGAAAATCCGTACCTCTTGTCCAGTAACTGACTGAATGGAAGACTGAATGGAACTACTCGGGCTTCACGAAAGCTATAATAATAATAGACGCGAATTACTGATCTGATCTTTATTTATTTAACTTACTGATTTTATTGGATTCTCATTTCTTATTATTTTCTGGAATTATGTACTTATTTTAACTGATAAATCTGAACTTTTAACAATTCTTATAGTATAATAACGATCTACTAGAAATTATGAGACAACTTCTGACATCATTTAATACTATAAAATTATACCCTTTTAATATATTAAAACTATTTAATTTAGTTTATTTAAAATACAACTTAAAACATTTATAAAACAAATAATAAAAAGGTATAATATAAAAATCTTCGTTTTATATGTGTTAAGCTATATCCCGAGCCTACCGAGATATCCCATCTCGGTTGCACTAACTATTTCCACAAACTATATTAAATCCACCGATATAAATTCTATGACAGAAACTGTCGCTAAAACTGCCACTAAAACTGTCGCTATTTATGTCCTGCCTATTCCCACTGCTTACTTTAGTTTATTCCCACTGCTTTCTATATTCAGTTCACACTGCTAGTGTAAATTCTATTCCCACTACTAGTGTTATTTAATTCCGACTGCTTATGTAAAATTTTCTAGCCAAACGCACCCTTATAATTTAAAATGGCTGCTTGTGTTTTTTTTTTCTCTTTTTGGGTCGACATAGCCCTAGTCGCCCAGGTATGGGTCAAGGCTGGGCAAGACCTGAGGCCACCGAGACCTTGGGTTTCGATTTTATTAAACCAAACAACCCCACTAATCATAAGCTAAACAAACACCCCTGTTGGGGTTTTTCTGACTCTCGGTCGACCCACAGCAATACCACCGAGACTCTGAGAGTCTCGGCTGGGCAATTCCAACCCAAATGAACCCTGCTTGGTGTTTTTTTCGTGGCTGGGCAAAGCAAGGATCATCACCGAGCCTATGCCTCGGTCTTATATGTAAAAAAATGACTACAAGGAAGGATGACGATTTGTATGCTTACAATGTTTAGGATTAGGATGGTATTTAGATCACAAACCACCACCACAAGAACCCCCCCCCCCCCCCCTTCCTTTTTTTTTTAAACTCACGGCGGCCACAAAAACCCTAGTTTTTTTTGTCGACTGTGTTGGAGGGAGGGGTTAAAGTCCCGTTTGATTTTTTGTACAAGTGGGCTTGGCCCAACTTCATTCTCCTTTTTTTTAAACCGGCATAAAAAGGCTTTCTTTCCTTATGTATTTGTTTTAATACTTATATATAATTTCCCGCGTTTGTTTTCGTCTATAAATTAATACGTAAATAGTTTAAATAATTAAACCGCGTATTTACGTTTTCTGATTTAAATACGAGTTTTACGATTGCTTTGTATTAACTTTTGGAAAAAAACATACCGAAATCACAACTGATGACGTATAGTCCCCAGCCGGGTCATGAACCCGGCCCACGGGTACTACCCGTATCCGGTCCATCACGAATGGGTGGGAATAATGTTATTTAAGCTTATGGGCTTAGATGAACAGTAACCGCACACACATGTGCGACCCACGGCCCGGCATGACCGGTACAGGGTTAGACATAATCATATTCTGTCTATGAATAGGATTTACCCCAAAGAAGAGGATATTCACTCACCATAATTAGAAGATAACAATCAAACTAATTCTGGTACTTATCGTTTCCTTGGGGCCGAAGCATCAGTGACAGCCCATTAGGGTTTCACTGCCTATATAAGGAACCCCCAAGGATTCCACAAAGGTATTACGTTCTATACACTTTTAACTCATCCGATTCCTATAAACCCTAACCGATTACTTAATCTCACGCCGGAGTCTAATCGTGGGAAACATTCCCACGGTAAGCCTAACGCGTGTTGTTTAGTGTGCAGGATCCCAACCATACAGTTCACTTGGTGCAGGAGCCGGAGTCCAGCCAACCCGAATTAAGCCTAATTCGGCTCTAGCAAGGATCACCCAACTTTTGTATCAACAAGTTGGCGCCATCTGTGGGACTCATTACACTAAGCTAGAGCGAAAACTCATCTTGAATTCTCAATGAAGAAGGGGCATCCGCAAGCTGACCCCAGGAACACAAATCTTGGAAATCGGAAGTCCCAAGGGGAAGGGATACTCATTCCCAATCGATCCCCTAGCCATCCAGCGGGCGGTCCAAACAACCGGAGTGGTTTTCAGTCCATGGGGGTGACAAGCACGATCTCCATGACTCCTCCACCTACTTCAACCTTGGACAACCCTGATCCAGGGAGTGCGCCCAATCCCCCTAACAAGGAGCCACGCAGACCATCGACCGAGGAAGAAGTAGAAGTCCAACCACTCAGCGAGGAAGATCTCACTCGAGTTCTCACGTAGAACTTTGAGAGGATCGTCCCAGGGATTGCATCAAGGTTAAACCTAGGGAGGGACCTCCAATCTAGGCTCAACTTTGGCCACACCGGACCACGTACCTCTTCTCAAAATCAGAGGAAAAGAAGGACGCGACCCCAGGAGCGGAACCTCTTTGAGGAAACTCCCCTACCCAGGAATGTGTTCGAACGCATAGGGGATCGCCTCATGCAGGAACTAATGCAGTCTCGAGAAGGGGGAGAGAAGTCCGACGGTTCACCCGAACGACCAGATATGGAACTGACCAGAGCCACTCGCCGCACAAGTGTGTGGGATAGGATGAATACTGGGAAGAAGAATCCTAGCTCTTCTCAAAAGAGCGGTCCTCACCCAAGAGATGGGGCACCACCTCCTTCTCCAGATCCATTAGGAGAGGACTCGGATGACCATCCGCCCTCCTCGGATGACCATCCGCCCAAGCGTCACCGACCTAGGCGTACTCCCCCACCACCACCAAACAATGATGAGTACTATGGCGGATTCTACTTTTGAGAGATGGAAGCAGAAGATCTTTCCCAACCGTGGTGCGACCCTAGTCTCACCCGTCCATGGGCAGACCCCAGGGAAGATCCTTTTACTCTCCGCATACGGAATTACTCCGAGGACACAAAACGTCGCATGCCAGCGTGTGTCAAGACTTATGATGGAACTGGTGATCCGGATGATCACCTCAAGATATTTGATACGCAGGCTAAAATTGAGCGATGACCCATGCCTATATGGTGCCAAATGTTCAATTCAACTTTGATCGGCAATGCTCGTGACTGGTTTGAAGGAATCCCTCCGCGAAGCATTGATAGCTTCACTGAACTACGCACTGCGTTCAAGAATAATTATACTCAGCAGAAGAAGTATAATAGGGACCCGGTCTTATTGGAAACTGTCAAGCAACGGCCGGGGGAGTCTATAGAAGCCTTCACTGAACGCTTCAACGACGAGTGCACACGCACAAAGACAATGCCGGAACTCCTGAAAATTTCCGACTATATGCATGCCATAACAGACAGGGAATTAATCAGGCGTCTCAATGACAAGCGTCCGGAGAGGTATGACGACCTCATGGAAAGGGTCAGAAACTTCATAGAGGGGGAAACAGCGGTTGTCGCGGCCTACCCTTTAAAAGGAAATGACTACCGATCGAACTACCAGTCCAGGAGACAGTCGGGCGGTCAAAGAAACCAGAACAATGGTAGGGGCTCAGATTACAAGAGCCAAAACAAGGGAGGACGGTCGGACGATAAGTTTACCCCTCTAAAGATGTCCTACCGGTAGATCTTGCTGACGGGAGGGGCTAATTTTCCGAGGCCTCCCCCAATGACGACTCCGCTGGACCGTCGCCAAGGAAATCGTTTCTGCGAGTTCCATAACGACAAGGGCCATGGCACGGAGGAGTATATCCAGCTCAAGAAGCACATTGAGTCACTGATCAAGTCAGGTAAACTCAAGCATTTGGTTAAGGATTGGAAGGATGGAAAAGACAACAAGAAGTATGACAAGAAGGATCCCCAAAAGGACAAACCTTCGACCATATACATGATCCAATCCAGACAACACTGCACGAGGCAGAAAATTGGTCAAAAATTTTCACGCGGCAAGGAAATCTCATTCCCCCCCCCCCCCATCACAGCAAGCGATGTGATTGGTGAGCCTCTCACTATTGAGATAAACATTGGAACACACAATGTTCGTCGCATGTATGTGGATGGAGGGTCATCAGCAGAAGTACTGTATGAACACTATTTTGTACAGTTACGACCAGAAATAAAAAGCCAATTAGTACCGGCCACGACGCCGCTCATTGGTTTTAGTGGAGACACCATCTGGCCAATAGGGCAACTGCGTCTGCTTGTAACCATTGGGAATCAAGAGCACTCCACCACTGCGTGGATGAACTTTATGGTGATACGCTCACACTCTCCATACAATGGAATCATAGGTAGACTAGGTATTCTGGCCATACGGGCGGTACCTTCCACGGCACACGGAATGATCAAATTCCCTGTGGAGGGAGGAATTGTCACTATCTACAACACAATCGTACCAGCATCCGAGTGTCATACCGTGACAACACAGGTTCCACCTGTTCCACCTAAGGATGGATCACCACCTCCCAATTGGGGGGTGGTAATCCATCCTGATTACCCGGAACAGGAGGTGTCCATAGGGGGGACGCTCTCGGATAACGGCAAAAGGGCCATGTGCTCTCTCTTGAAGGCAAATTTAGATGTGTTCGCATGGGAGCCCAAGCATATGACGGGCGTACCACGCGGGATAGCAGAACATAAGCTCCAGATCCACCAAGGGTGCCAACCCGTCAAGCAAAAGAAGCGCGGTCAGGCACCGAAACGCAGCCAAGCGATACTAGATGAGGTACGGAAACTAGTGGACGCAGGTATCATGCGCGAGGTATACTACCACGAGTGGTTATCCAACCCAGTCATGGTCAAAAAGCATGACGGAAGCTGGCGCATGTGCGTGGATTTCACGGATCTGAATAAAGCCTGTCCGCAGGATTGTTACCAGTTGCCAGAGATTAACTGGAAGGTGGAATCTCTATGTGGATATCCCTTTAAGTGCTTCCTAGACGCATATAAAGGATACCACTAGATCCAGATGGCAGAGGAGGACGCAGAGAAAACAACGTTCCATACCAGTCAGGGGGTATATTGTTATACAAAAATGCCGTTCGGACTAAAGAACGCCGGGGCAACATACCAGCGGCTTGTTGACAAAGCCTTTGACTCACAAATAGGCCGCAATCTGGAGTTCTATGTGGATGACTTAGTCATCAAAAGTCATACGGAGGATGCACTTCTCCGAGACGTCCAAGAGACGTTTGACACACTGAGGAGGATTAATATGAAGCTAAATCCAAAGAAATGCACGTTTGGGTCGACGGAAGGAATATTCCTTGGATATATGATTGATCCAAATGGCATTAAGCCTTGCCCAGAAAAACAGACGCAATAATACAGCTACCATCCCCTCAGACACGGAAAGAGGTACAGTCCTTAAATGGGAAGCTGGTCGGGCTAAACAGGTTCTTATCAAAGTCCGCAGAGAAGTCACTCCCCCTATTCAAAACACTCAAGAAGTGCATTAAGAAGAGAGACTTCCGGTGGACAAAGGAAGCTGAGGAAGCTGTTGGTCAACTCAAGCAACACCTCGCATCTCTCCCCATGCTAGTAGCTCCCCGACCAAAGGATGAGCTCATTATGTATCTATCAGCCACACATGGAGCAATAAGTGCGGTACTCATGACGGATAGGGACACGGTACAAACTCCGGTCTACTTCATAAGTAGAACATTACAAGGGCCGGAGCTGAATTACTCCTCTATGGAAAAATTGGTTTTGGCACTAGTGTTTGCTTCAAAGCGGTTGCGCCGATACTTTCAGGCGCACCCAATTGTAGTCATTACTGACCAACCAATACAACAAGTCATCTCTAGACCGGATGTGGCGGGTAGGCTACAAAAGTGAAGCATTCTATTGGGAGAACACAACATATCTTATAGACCAAGGACGGATGTTAAAGGCCAAATCTTGGCGGATTTCTTGATAGAAAAGCCGGATGAAGAAGGACCAATCGTAAAACAAGACGAAACTCCAACAGAACCATGGGTGTTATTCACGGACGGATCCTCGTGTACGGATGGGTCAGGAGCTGGTCTCATCCTTACGAATCTGGAAGGAATGGATTTTATGTACGCCCTTCGCTTTGAGTTCACAGCCACCAACAATGAGGCGGAATATGAAGAATTAATTGCGGGTTTAAAAATCGCTGCTAGAATGGGAGTCCGCAACCTTGAGGCCTAGGTGGACTCACGGCTTGTCGCGAACCACATTCTAGGTGGATATGTAGCTAAGGAGGATAACATGGTCCGATACTTGGAGAAAGTCAAGTCACTCGTCGCGGCTTTCAGCAAGGTTTCTATCAAGCAGGTACCAAAAGGTGAGAACAAGAAGGCAGACGCTCTTAGCAAGATCGCGTCTACAAGTTTCGCCCACTTATCCAAGCAAGTCTTGGTGGAAATACTCAAGGAAAAGTCTATAACAGAAGGGGAGGTCGCTACTATAGTTAAGGAGGACGGACCTACATGGATGACCCTGATCGTCAACTATTTGACTAATGAAACCCTTCCGGATGATGAAAAAGCGACACGGCGCATCAGAAGGAAGTCGCAGCACTTCGAGCTTCGAGAAGGTATCCTTTATAAGCGCTCTTTCTTGCAGCCGTGGTTGCGGTGTGTTGGACCACGTCAGGCCACTTATGTGATCAGTGAGATACATGAAGGGTTGTGCGGCATGCACGCAGGTCCACGATCCGTGGTAGCTCGAGCCCTACGCACAGGATATTATTGGCCTACCATGCATAGGGACGCACGTGACATGATTCGCAAGTGCAGTGATTTCCAAGTGCACAGACCAGTGCCGCGACATCCGCAGCAGGAACTTACACCTATTACATCCCCATGGCCATTCTATAAGTGGGGAATCGACATCGCAGGACCATTTCCTGTAGCTGCGGGGGAGTTAAGTTCTTGATTGTCGCAATGGACTACTTTACACGTTAGATAGAGGCCAAGGCAGTCAAATCCATCACAGGCAAACAAGTTAAAAAGTTTGTTTGGGAAAACATCGTGTGCCATTTTGGCTTGCCAGGAGAAATCATCTCGGTCAACGGGAAACAGTTCGCGGATAATCCATTCAAGGACTGGTGCGCAGCATTGAATATCAAACGGCGCTTCGTGTCTGTTAAGCACCCGCAGACAAATGGCCTTGTGGAACGAGCAAATAGAAGCTTGGGAAATGGCATCAAGGCACGCTTGGAGGAGCGAAGTGCCAAATAGGTGGACGAACTACCACATGTTCTATGAGCGCATAGGACTATGATCAAAACAGCCAACGGGGACACTCCATTCGCATTGGCCTACGGCACTGAAGCTGTTATACCAGCAGAAATAGGAATGCCTACCATCCGCACAACGGAGGTTAACGTCGTCACGAACGACGAGCAACTACGGATCAACCTGGATTTATTGGCAGAAAAAAGGGAGATAGCAGCCATCAATGAGGCCAAGTCCAAGGCTAAAATAAAGGCTGATTATGACACCAAGGTTAAAGGTGTTTCTTTTCGACCGGGAGATTATGTCTATCGTGCTAACAAAGCAAGTCGAGCGGAGAATACAGGAAAGCTGGGCCCTAAGTGTGAAGGACCGTATGAGGTCACGGAAGCCTTAGGACGAGGTGCGTACAAGTTACGTGACATGGATGGCCGCGATCTGGAACGCACATGGAACATCTCCAATGTCAAAATGTGCTATCTTTGAAAGCTACGGCTTCCACATGGATACTTCGCTATATCTGGCTTTAATGAAGATCCATGTGCTCTATCTGTTTTTGTTTCTTATGTTTTTTCTAGCTTCTTTTTTGTTTTTAGGACTTCCCATTCTTGTTAAAACAAAAAATGTAAACGTTCTAATAAAATGACGTGGTGCCTAGCTAGCTCCACGACTTGTTTTGTGCAAATTATTTTTTAAGATTTCGTTATAGTCGTAGGAATTTAATTATTATTATAATGTGCCCTGTCTTATTCATATGCATTCATTCAATACCGTACATGTACAATACGCCTCCAGGCGGGGTAAGAGGATTAAGTGAACCTAATAATTCAACTTGTCACATAAGAGGGATGCAACCCCAGTGACGCGGATCATGTATCCTTACTAGACACCTTATTCATAAGACGTTGTGATAAGCTTCCATATGCCGCGCTCACGTAGTGCTTTGCATGGTAAAGACGCACGCCGCACGTCTAGTAAAGTATAGACTTTGTTATATTTTGGGTAAGACGTGACATGTCATGCGACACAGATACATGATATCTAAAAATATAAACAAGTTTCCAAAACATCAAAATTGCCATGCCTACGCACGGACTTATACATAGCAAAATAAGTGTTTACAATCATAAGGTACCGTGGACATCTACGGACAAATGTTTAAAGGTTACAAACCATATTGTCTGAAATAGATAACAAATTAAGAGCACCCTACATGGGGGGGGGAGAGAAACTTACCTATCTCCCATTGTTCTTCAGCCAGGCAAGGCAATATCTCACTGCGCTCCTTCCGCTCCAAGGCTTGAGCCGCATTCCTCTCTAGCACCCCGCTTAATGGTTGCTCATCAACTACGAGCCTGGTCACATCCTCATAAATAGGAAGGGTGAGGTGGCTGGGCGAGGGAGTGAAGGAAGCCCGGGAATGACCCTCATCTTGAGAGCACGCACCCAGACTAAGCTTTTCCATGATCTCCATGTTTGATGCATCCTTTGTGGCTTCCATCTCGGCCAAGAATGGGTAATATAGATCTCGCATTGCGGCCATGGAAGCAGTCATCTTGTTAGCAGCTTCGGTGTTGAAGAAGGCATGCTTGGTGAAGTTTTCCTTCTTCCTGATTAGCTCTGCGGCCTTGACCATTCCTTCATGGTGGCCGTGATCAATGCCATCTGACACAAGGCTAGCAAACTGCTGAACAAATTCGGGGGCTTCCAACACCTTGGTAACGGCTAGACGTGCCCCGTGACCCACCATCCACCTGCGGCCGACAATGGCTGCTAGTAGTTAGGGGCATAGCATGTCGTCACGTTCGGTGGTAAGGGCATTTATTAGCACATCTTTTTGGGCGGACGCCTCCCTCAGCTGTTCGATCGTGGCCCTCTCATGAGCAAGCTCCTCTTCCCCGCCTTGGATCATCGTATGGGCATCCTCAAGTCTTTTGGTGAGAATGGATACTTGGTTGGAGGAGGACTTGGTCGACGCCTCTACTGCGGTCACCTGTATGAGATACATTACTTATTAGAATGGTGATTGTTATGGAATAGGAGTGATGCAGCGTAGATACGTACCTTGTTTGTTGCGGCCTCGAGTTTTGCCTCAAGCTCGGCTACCTGCTGGTCATGAGCGTTAGCGTGGGCCGATTGTTCTTTCACGGTCGCCTCAGCGGTAGCAAGCCGGGATTGGAGGGCAGCAATTTGGGCTTCATTCTCCTTGATCATCCTCTCCCTTCGCCCAACTTTCCTCTTGAGGGACTCCACATGCCCTAACGCGGCTTCAAATCTTACCCTCATCGAAGTGCCCATTGCCATTTGATGCACCAGGGCGCCGTTGTACTCATCCACCAGGTCAGCATGGCTTAGTACATTCACATCTCATACCAAACCAGGTGGGATGCAGTTATTGAGGTACTCACGGCACTCTTCGGCCTCTCTCATCCACGACGCAATAGTAATATTCCAAACGGGATTGAACGATTGAGGTGGGCCGGACATTGGGATGTCTTAGGAAGCTGTGGGGGTACCTTCTTCGAATGCAGGGCCGGATCTTGTTGCGGCAGTATGAAGCATATGTTCTCTCTCCGCTTCCTTCTCTTTCCCCTTCTCTTTCTGGGCATTGGGTGGAGGCGCGACACCAGCTTGTTCATCTCTACAAAACAAACATTTGAATAAATATCAAGTATTGATTAAAGGAAAGTCATGGTTCTTACTTAAGAAAGATGTAGCCTTACATGTTATTCCCTGCTAGTTCTGATGCAGTTGGGAGAACTTGAGTAACTGGATCCACATCTGCAGCCCGCACCGTCTCGGAGGCCTGGGTGGTGCTCCCAACTGATTGATACAGGGGGTGGTCCTCCCGAAGTTTTTTTGGGGGGGGGGCATTATGTTCACCAACCTCGGCCGGGGCGACTCTTCTTACCCGCTTGTTTTTTATGCGGGTACGCTTAGGGGTGGGCTTGGCTGCTGCTTCTTCAACTTCCTCTTCAAGTTCTTTTTCTGCTCCCTCGTCTTCTTCTTCATTGACTTGCTGCATCTCCTCCTCGTCATCGCCCAACATTTGGCGAAGACTGGAGGTGGTCCTCTTAATGTTGTCTCCTTGCTCCTCCCCGTATGCGGGGGTGGCAGTCTTAGGCGGCGAGGAGGGCCCGGCTTCTTCTTCAAGCAACATGTTATCACCGTCCTCAATGTCAAAGTCGACAGGGGTTCTCAGGAGCGTTGTTTCCTCTTCGTCTGAGTGGGGGTCCGGCACGGCCTCCAGGGCAACCGTCACATTTCGGGTATGCTCAAGGAGAGGTAGCTCGTTCTCACGTCTGGGACGGGATCCCTCTAGTACAAGCTTTGTGTCGCCTTGATGTAGGAGTCCAAAGAAGTTCATTTCTGCCACGATAAACGAAATATGTTAGGCATTAAAAGATAATTGTATGCGTCTTTTGAGATACGGATGCTAACCTACCTTCACCATGCCTTCTCCAAAACACATGATATATGTTGGACGAGCCGAAATAGTTGCGGCTAATCCCTAGCAAACAGTGGAATGATTCGGGGAGGTTTCTATGGAAACCTGTTCTGTTAAGATCTATTTCTCGGGAATGTTGGGGATTATATGTACTGGCGTGCGGAAGGGGGTCATGAGATAACCTATGCTTGAAGACATAGTCGGCCGGCCACACTATCGAGTCAATGAAAAAGTAATGGTCGTACCAGTTTTTCAATGAGTCCATGGGCTTATTATGGGATTGGGGGATGTTGGGAGATCGTTTCTTAAAAGATAGCCAACCATTTACTATACTGGGGGTGTAAAATAGCCGAAATAGTTCTACGGTTGGGGGGATTCTTCTAGCGCGACAAAGAATTTCGAATTGACTTATCTTACATGCGCCTATACAGTGAAGCTGGCTAATATGTACATCATAATACCCTAATAGATCTATGAGGAAACGAGTGAAAGGAATGCGGTAGTTGGCCGCATCAAAAATGCGAGTATATAGGCCAATCTTTCCCTGCGGAGCCTCAGTTATGAGGTCTCCGGCACCAGGGAGAGAGGGGTCTAGGTTGGTAGGGATGAAGTAATTGGTACAAAAATGATCTAGTTGCTCCTGGGTCATTACATTGAGTACGGATCCAATTGCGGGGTTGTTTCTTTGGGCCATTACTAAATAAAAAGTTAAGGACGTGGTATTCTAACTTGCGGAGGAAGGGATCCGTGCGTGAGTAAGTGAATCTAAGAAGAAAGGCAGAAATGGAGAAAAAGACTGTGTGTTTCACACAGCCGTAGGGGTGGCTTATTTATAGGGTTTCCTTGTGGGTCATGGTCTGTTGGATGCGCGACACGTGTTTGCCACTATCCTTAATCGTATGGTTAGGGTGTAAGTGGCAAGTGGCAAGTGAAAAGTCAGGTGGGACCCACGGGTCACTTCTGACTCAAAAGTTTACGCCGCTCGAGGTTCTGTCTGTTTGCACTTTGTCAGTCAAGTGGCACGTGAACAGTCATTTATGTCGGGATATGCGGTCTTACGTAAGACCCAAATTCAATGATACATTTAATTTGTCTCGGTCGTCACGTGCGGCTGAGGTGTCATTGGAATAAATTCCTAAACCAGATTGCCACGTGCGGCCGAAACAAATTTTTGGACAATTTATCATTCCCTAAGGAACTTTCTTGGTACGTCCGGGGAGCATCTTGATAGTCTAGAGGTTACGCCTACGGCTGTAACAACTAGACTGGGGGGACATGATGACGTATAGTCCCCAGCCGGGTCATGAACCCGGCTCACGTGTACTACCCGTGTCCGGCCCATCACGAATGGGTGGGAATAATGTTATTTAAGCTTATGGGCTTAGATGAACAGTAACCGCACACACATGTGCGGCCCACGGCCCGACATGACCGGTACAGGGTTAGACAGAATCATATTCTGTCTATGAATAGGATTTACCCCAAAGAAGAGGATATTCACTCACCATAATTAGAAGATAACAATCAAACTAATTCTGGTACTTATCCTTTCCTTAGGGCCGAAGCATCAGTGACAGCCCATTAGGGTTTCACTGCCTATATAAGGAACCCCCAAGGATTCCACAAAT
Source organism: Glebionis coronaria (assembly GCA_025667525.1). NCBI lineage: Eukaryota > Viridiplantae > Streptophyta > Magnoliopsida > Asterales > Asteraceae > Glebionis > Glebionis coronaria. Next base: position 578,162,532 of record CM046878.1, read on the forward strand.
GTATTACGTTCTATACACTTTCAACTCATCCGATTCCTATAAACCCTACCGATTACTTACTCTCACGCCAGAGTCTAATCGTGAGAAACATTCCCACGATAAGCCTAACGCGTGTTGTTTAGTGTGCAGGATCCCAACCATACAGTTCACTTGGTGCAGGAGCCGGAGTCCAACCAACCCGAATTAAGCCTAATTCGGGTCTAGCAAAGATCACCCAACTTTTGTATCAACAACAACCGTAACCTCAACGATACGCTTTCATGCGTCGTAACAAGTTGTCAATTTCAAAAAATGCAACTGACTTACTTTTTTTATAACTCTCAATCCACTAAGAGTTCGTTAATACTGTCTATCGTAACTAAATCCCAGATAAAAGAAAATCGCACGTCTTTCGCCAAAAAAAATCACTCGTTTTTTTTTTTGTTTATTAGTTTCAGTTAGTTACTAACAAAGTCTTGATTATTTGTTAGCTTCGTTTTTTAAGTTTTGTTTTATTAATAATATAGTCTTTTTTTTTCTAGTTCGAGCTTTCACTATTCGTCGCTTAAATTACGAATGAGTATAAGATAGTATTAGGTGGTTGTTGGATCAAGCTCGGAATGCATTTGGGTTTTATCAATATATCTATTCACTATTTGATTATTATTACTCCTTCTGTTTCAAAATAATTGTTTTATGACAAAATACACACATTTTAAGAAAAATGCATTTATTATAGTTTTTTCCTTTTTACTTTTTTAACTGAATGACAATTTTACCTTAAACTAATTAATTGAATTCTTCTTTGGATTTTATAATAATAATTTTCAACAAGGATAATATAGTAAACTTCATAAAACTTCTTTATCTATTTTTAGTTGTGCACAATTATTTTGAGACATTTCAAAAAAGAAAAATTGACAATAAAAATAGCACGGATAAAGTAAAATTTAACCAAAGGGTTTATTCATTGTAACACAATGGTGTTATCGATGTGACACAAAATTAGATCGATCTATTAGTTCTTTTTCCTTATAAGTATTGAAAGAATTACGTGAGTATACTTCCTTATCACCTCTTTTTATAGAGATGAGGAAAACCGATTCCTACAAGTTTGGTAGTCGGCTATGATAAGAAGGGTTGAGCTTGCGACACAAGCAAATCCAACCGACCTTTTATTTTAATCCTACTACTTGACTCTAACATATAACATGATGTTTTCCTTGGCATGTTTTTAAGACAAAACATTGTTCTCCACATAGTCCTTTAAGGATTGAATGAAGTCTGGTCGGGCTAATTATTATCATTGCCGGTTATCATCAAGTGATAATTAATTAACTAAAAGAGATAAAGCAAGTTTTTTTTTTCCTTATAAAAATATTTTTTAGAAGATTTATAAAGCCCAAACACTGAATCGATTGGCCCAATTTGCATGTACTTGTTATACAAGTTTTCACGAGAAACAAATCTATAAATACACAATTCGGACATCTTTATAAAATCCTAAAAAATCCCGACAAACGCACAAACATCGCAATGTCAGATCACATACCACTCGATTTACAAGAGGAAATCATCAAAAGGCTTCCAATCAAATCATTAATTCAAGGTAGAGCTGTTTCGAAAGCTTGGAAGTCTCTGATCGATATAGCACCAAGTTTATTGCCGATTACCGCACTCACTCACAACACTTGTTTATACATTCCGGATACCAACGTCTTACGTACAAACGTTACGAATACAAGCCAAAGTATGAATATGTACACGAATGTGTTGAATTTATAGACGATGACACTTTTCCCCAAGGTAAAATTTCTCTGCCTGGTCCGTCGACGTGTGTTAATGTGCTCACAGGTTTAATCGGTTACTCTCACGGATTGTTTTGCTTGTTTGGCTTCTACTATTGTCCCAAAAGACATACTGACGACGTTCACTTTGACATGGCTGTTATTTGGAATCCGTCTATCAGAAAATCAGTAGATATTCTCTTGCCTAAGTTGTCCGATAGCGGTTATCTTGGTTTTGGGGTCTGTCCCGCCACTAATGATCCGAAGATTCTTAAGATCGAAGCTGATACGGGAACTAGTGCAACTTCCTGCCCATACAAGTATAATGTTAAGGTTTATACATTAAGCTCGTATTCGTTGAGAAGACCACTTAGTAAGTTGCCTGATAAATGGAGAAAAGCTGTTTGTAAATTGCCTGATCACCGCTTTCAACTCATAGGGGGTGATTATCCGGTAGTTATAGACGGGTTTATTTATTGGTTTGCTTCATGTGATCGATTTTATATTATTGTTTCATTTGATTTGACAATCGAAGAATTTAAACATATATACCTCCCAGATAAGTTAGCATTTGACAATAACAGGTGCTTGGATTATCACAACAACGGGCGTTTGGAATATCGTCCCATATATAAACTAAGGGAGTCTCTTGCTGTGGTTAAATACGAATCTATTATGGGTTCTGATAAACAAGTTTATAGAGTATGGATCATGGACAACCCTGTTTCTAAATTATTTACGGAGATATTTACTATTACCTTACCATATCATGCGCCAAGGAAAATACTCGGGTTTAGAAATAATGAAGAAGTTATTATTAAAAGTATAAGTTAAGTTTTGGCATGTTTCAATCTTCAAGGGTAAGAAAGGTAAATTTATTTCCTATATATTTCTATTGTTTGCTATGTTTGGCTGTGATTGACAGGAGAAGAGAAGTTAAAGGACTTAAAGTTGCACATTGGCCAAACTTCAGTCAACCCTAGTCTTACATGTTTATATACCTCCACATAGAGAGTTCCGTCATTCATTCTGTTTTTCACATTCTCTCACATTGTTTGTATCGCCATTGTTACTGAGTATAGAATCTTGATCTTGTATGTGTAGTTTGATCTTGACTTGTAAGATCAATCTTGCACTTGTGTTTTCTTTTGTTTTCTGCTTTGTAAGTTTTGATCAAAAAGCTAGGTATCACATTTGAAGTGATAGCCTAACGCAGTTTTAATAAAAATCATAAGGGGAGGTTGGTTGAATCTTGTTTGAATCATCTTGATTCATATTTTTTACTCATTGATTTGATAAATCTAATATGGTATCAGAGCCTTTGGTTCTTGATATCTGAGTTTTAAAACGGTTTTGTTATCATTCTTGATTAAATCTTGTGGTTAATTGTATTAATTACAAGGTTTGTCTTCTTTAAATTTTTTAGGGTTTTTTAAAAATTTGGGGGTTTTGTGATTCTTGATGATCTGTGGTGTTCTATTGGGTTTTGGTACGCTTAATTGAGCTCAATTGAGTTTTTGGTAAGGTTAATTGAAGAAACCCTAAAATCCAGAAATTAGGGTTTCATTCAATTTTGGGTATTTGTTACTTTGTGTTGGTTATTTGTTATAACTAACTTTTCAGGTTGTTTTTCCGCTGTGCTTGATTGGTTGTGATAAGATCTTCTTGATCTTATTGATTCTTGGGTTTATTGGCTTGTTGCTGCGCGTGTAGTAACACCTCTCTCACTTTCTCTCCTTTAATTTTTTGTTTTAGAAGGGGCTTAGGTGTCGAAGGGTTCAGTTTTATTGATTGGTTGGTTGTTGAGGAGTTACAAGGGGTTTATTGTGCTTTGTTTGTTTGTTCTTTGAGTGCTTTCAGTATGTCTGTTTCTAAGAAAGGTGATCAGGAGGATGATCCTGTTAGTGATACTGAAACTGAAAATGAAACTGTCATTCATACTAATGACCCTTTGTTCTTACACCCTACTGACACAAATGGGCAGCCCATTGTGAGTGTTAAACTCACTGGTCCTGAAAATTATAAGGTTTGGGCTGCTGCATTCAAACTTGCATTGCATACTAAGAATAAATTGGGTTTTATTGATGGTACATGTGAAAAGAACAAAGATGATAATGTTTTAGCTGATCAATGGGATAGATGTAATGCTGTGGTCTTATCTTGGCTTCTTGGATGTATCTCTTTTGAGTTATATCAAGGGCAAATTTTCTCTAAAAATGCTAAGGATGTGTGGGATGAGTTTAAAGAAACATATGATAAAATAGATGGGTCTGTTATCTATAATCTACATTTTAAAATTTGCTCTCTCACACAGTCAGGGTCTTCTTTGTCTGAGTATTATCATAATTACAATAGTCTATGGAGGCAGTTTGACTCTCTGGTCAATCTTCCTTCTTGTAGTTGTGCTGGTGCTCCTCAAATGAAGAGTCATAATGCTCTTATGAGACTTATGCAGTTTCTTATGGGTCTTGATGACACTTTCAGTGTTGTTAGGAGTCAATTGTTAACTGCAGACCCTTTGCCTGATGTTAAGTCTGCTTTTGCTACTTTGTCAAGGGTTGAGTCTCATAAAAATAGTAATGTGCATAATGGTAATGATAAGAATACTGCTACTGCTTTTGTTGTTAAACCAAATAATTGGTCTAACAATAGAAATAATCAGAACAGGAATTCTAATAGAAACAATAATAAATTTGTGTGCACTCATTGTAATATGAATGGTCATACTGTTGATAGATGTTTTGAGCTTAATGGGTATCCTCCAGGTTTCAAGAAAAGAAATCCTGGAGGATCTAATGTTTCTAATAATGTCTCTACTTCTGGTAATAAGGTTGATCAGGAATCTGGGAATTCTCTTTCCTTTACTGCTGATCAAATTAACAGGCTTATGGCCTTAATCAGTACTAAAAATGATACTGGTGATGTGCAGTCTTGTGCTGCAGGTATGGTTTATGGGTCTAATCACATAATAAGTTTTGTTACTTGTAGATTTTTTAACTACAATTCTAATATAAGTACTTATAGTACTTATATTGGTTGGATATTTGATTCTGGTGCATCTCAACACATGACTTTTTCAACAGCTCACTTATATGATGTAATTGATGTTTCTAAACTAAACATATCTGTTTCTCATCCTAATGGAACTGTTGAACAAGTTAAACATATTGGAAATTATAAGCTGTCTGATAAAATTGTGTTGAAAAATGTGTTGGTTGTTCCAGGATACAAAGTTAGCCTTATATCTGTTCATAAATTGGCTAAAGATGATAAATTTGTTGTGTCATTCACTGAAAATAAATGCTTTGTTCAGGATTCTCTTCAAAAATCCCTTCTGGGGACTGGTAGTGAATGCAATGGTTTATATGTGTTTGATTCAGGTAGGAAGTTTGTTAATAGTTCTATAACTGCTTGTTGTTTGTCTAAATGCATTTGGCATAATAGACTTGGTCATCCTTCTGACCAAGTCTTGTCTGTTTTAAAAGATAAACTTCAACTTCAATCTACTAATGATGTTCAGCCTTGTGATGTTTGTCATAAGGCTAAACAGACTAGGGATCCTTTTCCTTTAAGTGAACATAAAACTAAGTTCTTGGGTGATATTGTGCACTTAGATGTTTGGGGTCCTTACAAGATTAAAAGTAGAGATGGTTATAGATATTTTCTTACTGTGGTTGATGACTATACCAGGGCTGTGTGGTTATACATGCTTAAAGGCAAAAATGAAGTGTTTAGTAAGATTGTTGAGTTTTATAATCTTATGAAAACTCAGTTTGATATATCTGTTAAGATTTTCAGAAGTGATAATGGGTCTGAATTTATAAATAATAATGTTGAAACTTTTGTTAAAAATAAAGGCATAATACATCAAACTACTTGTGTGTATACTCCACAGCAGAATGGTATAGCTGAGAGGAAACATAGGCACTTGCTTAATGTTGCAAGAGCTCTTATGTTTCAGGGGGGATTACCTCTAAATATGTGGCCTGAATGTGTTCTTACTGCTGTTTATCTTATTAACAGGATTCCTAGCTCAGTTCTTTCTGGAAAAAGTCCTTATGAAATGATTTATAACATTGAGCCTAATATCTCTCATTTTAAAACTTTTGGGTGTTTGTGTTTTAGTACTATACTTAATAATATGGATAAGTTTGCTGCTAGGAGTGAAAAATGTGTCTTTATTGGTTATTCTTTTACAAAAAAGGGTTACAAACTTTTTAGTCTTGAGTCTAAAACTGTTTTATTTTCTAGGGATGTAAAGTTTTATGAAACTGTGTTTCCTTTCAAAAATGATGGTTGTAAAGATGGTTTAATTTTTGAGGATCAAGGTATAAGTAGTCTAAATATTTTTGACCTAGTAGCAGACAAGTCTGATGATCCCTGTGATGAAGTGAGAGATGTAAACCTAGGAAATAGAGGTAGCATTTTACCTAGATCTGACTTAGCTGATAAAGTGTCTACTGACACTAATCCCATTATTACCAGTCACTCTCAGGAGTCAGACTCTATGAGGGATAAAGATCATAGGGTTGGAAGCCAGAGTGATATAGGCAGTAATGAGGCTAGTCCTAAAGATCAAAATGTTGCCCTAAGTGATGATGAGTATGATTCTGAGGGTGAGGAATTTACTGAATTTAATCAACTTTTTCAAAATAGTCCAGAAAGATCTGAGTTAAGAAGGTCTACTAGACCACACAAAGTTCCTGCCAAATATGATAACTATGTGCTAGATAAAAGGATTAAGTATGATATTAATACTGTTGTGAGTTATACTAATCTGTCTATGCATAACTTTGTGTTCTCTAATAATCTGAATAAAATTCATGAGCCTAAATCATATGATGAGGCTGCCAAAGACCCTAGATGGGTTGAGGCAATGAATGAAGAAATGGAAGCCCTTAACAGAAATAATACATGGGTTATTGTTGACTTACCTTATGGTAGAAAACCTGTAGCTTGTAAATGGTTATGGAAGGTTAAGTACAAATCTAGTGGAGATGTTGAAAGGTTTAAGGCCAGAGTTGTGGCTAAAGGATTTAGCCAGAAAGAAGGCATAGATTATGAAGAGACTTTCTCACCTGTTGTTAAAATTGTGACTGTTAGATGTCTTCTTTCTGTGGCTGTGCATAATAATTGGCCAGTATATCAATTAGATGTTAATAATGCATTCCTTTATGGTGAATTAGATGAAGAAATCTATATGAATCTTCCTGAAGGATATGGTTCTGATTCTAATAAGGTGTGTAAGCTAACTAAATCATTATATGGGTTAAAGCAAGCACCTAGAAAATGGAATGAGAAGCTCACTAGTGTTTTAACTGATAATGGATTTAGTCAAAGTAAAAGTGATGTTTCATTATTTACTAAGACTGAAAATGATGCTTTTGTAGCTCTGTTAGTCTATGTGGATGATATCATTATTACAGGAAATAATGATAAATTGATTAATGACTTTAAAAATTATTTGAGTTCTAAATTCAAAATAAAAGATCTTGGAAAACTCAAATATTTTTTAGGCATTGAAGTTCTTGATACTGATTCTGGTTTATGCCTTAATCAAAGGAAGTACTGTCTTGAATTACTTGCTGAATATGGTATGTTAGCTTGCAAGCCAGCTAAATCTCCTATTCCTGATCCTTCTAAGAAAAAGAAAGTTGTTGTTGATAGTGAAAAAGAAAAAGATGTGATGCTTGATAATAAGACTTGTTATCAGAAAATTGTTGGCAAGTTGATTTATCTAACTTTGACTAGACCTGATATTGCTTATGCAGTACATTGTCTAAGTCAGTTTATGCATACTCCTTATAAATCACATCTCAAACTTGCTTTTCATGTGCTTAGATATCTTAAAACTTCACCTGGGACAGGTATCTCTTTTAAGAAGCATAACTGTCTGAGTCTTAATGCTTTTGTTGATTCAGATTGGGCCAAGTGTAAGATTACAAGAAAATCTGTTACTGGTTATACTGTCTATCTGGGTGAAAATCTTGTTTCATGGAAAAGCAAGAAACAATCTGTGATAGCTAAATCTTCAGCTGAAGCTGAATATAGAGCTATGAACAGTGTTACTTGTGAAATTATGTGGATCCTTAAGATTATGAAAGATCTTAAGGTTGATATAACTTTACCTGTGCCTATCAGTTGTGATAGCAGTTCTGCAATTCAAATTGCAGCTAATCCTGTGTTCCATGAGAGAACAAAACACTTTGAAATAGATTTATATTTCCTTAGAGAAAAAGTTTCAGCAGGATTGGTTAAAACTTGTAAAATCAAGTCTGAAGACAATATTGCTGACTTATTCACTAAGGGATTATCTATCAAAGATCATAAGTGGTTTTGTGAGAAACTGAAGCTTATTGACTTATACCAAACCTCAACTTAAGAGGGGGTATTAAAAGTATAAGTTAAGTTTTGGCATGTTTCAATCTTCAAGGGTAAGAAAGGTAAATTTATTTCCTATATATTTCTATTGTTTGCTATGTTTGGCTGTGATTGACAGGAGAAGAGAAGTTAAAGGACTTAAAGTTGCACATTGGCCAAACTTCAGTCAACCCTAGTCTTACATGTTTATATACCTCCACATAGAGAGTTCCGTCATTCATTCTGTTTTTCACATTCTCTCACATTGTTTGTATCGCCATTGTTACTGAGTATAGAATCTTGATCTTGTATGTGTAGTTTGATCTTGACTTGTAAGATCAATCTTGCACTTGTGTTTTCTTTTGTTTTCTGCTTTGTAAGTTTTGATCAAAAAGCTAGGTATCACATTTGAAGTGATAGCCTAACGCAGTTTTAATAAAAATCATAAGGGGAGGTTGGTTGAATCTTGTTTGAATCATCTTGATTCATATTTTTTACTCATTGATTTGATAAATCTAATAGTTATCATGGAAACGAAAGATGATGAGAATCACGATCACGATCGAGTCATGCTTGTAGCTTATGAACCTGGTTCGGAACAGATCAACAAACTTGAAATTTATGGAGAACGTGATTCATGCTTTGTGGGCTCCTATAAGGAATCACTACTTCTGCTTGATCAACGAGATGCAATAACAACTAATTTTAATAGCCACCCAAGGGTTAAGTCCCCTATTAGGCATCAATTCCATGGGCAACAGGTTCATTAGAGCCTTTTGCTTTTTGGGGCCGGTATCGAAGAATCTTCTATAATTATTTGGTACGATTTCTTAGTGTATCATCCTGTTATCTTTTTTGACTTCTTCCCTGTTCCTTGCAATTTTCAATTTTTTTTGTTATTTGTTAAGAACTGCAAACGACTTTTGCTAATGTATATATTTTTTATTTGGCTAAAAATACAGTTCCTGCATATTTTGGTCTAATTTTTTTAAAATTTACATGGTTATCGTCTCTTTGTTACATGGTCCGTAACGTTAAGACTTGACTGTCCGAGAAGCCTATTGAATTCTCTGATTGAAATACAAGTACTTGTAACGGGCTTCCATCCATCTTTATAAATGTCGACTCATAATCCATAGGGCAAAGTAGAAGGCCATTGCGTACTTTTCTTTTCTTGTCCTTTTCATATGCTGCATCAGCGTTGTTTCTAGCATAATCAAAAGCCGGAACATGGTGCATCGATAGGGAGCAAAGAATGATGATAAATTAATTGAGCACAATATCATATGCTGCATCAGCCTTGTTTCTAGCATAATTAGAAGCCGGAACATGGTGCACGGGGATAAAAAAAGATGTTAAATTAAATGAGCACGATATCATAGTTCTTTACATACGTATTGCTTATATAATGCATTATATCTTTGGATCAGATGGCATTTTGCCTTCTGTTTGTTGTTATTTTAAAGGATCTTCTTGATCTAAATCAACGCAATATAGTTATGCCAAAAACGATTTTCATTGTGTTCATATGTGTATCATGTTGTTGCAAGAAAATTGGTAGGCTTGTGTTCTTTTGTTATGGTCTGGAATGGTATTTTGTGAAATAGAAACTTTGTTCACCCTTCTGGCTACATAATTGACTCTACTATGCTAATCTCGAGGTCTTATTACGCGCACTGAAGTTAGCCAAATGTGAACCATCGACTGTTATCAAGAGGCCTTTTGTTATTATTGACTGAATTGTTTATTTTACAATGATAGACAGCTTTATATACAGAATTACAATGGATTATATATGGAAAACTATAAACTGTTTGCTGTCTATTTGGAGAAAAAAGGAAACCAGAGATTTGCACTCCTAAATCAATGGGATATGCACCAATCTAGCTGATCTCTTCAATCTTTCTGTTTTAACACTCCCCCTCAAGTTGAATAGTGGGATCTCCAAAATTCAACTTGTCTAGACACTTGTGTAAACCTCTTTCATTAACAGATTTTGTTAAAATATCAGCAAGTTGGTCTTGTGATCAAACAAACGGTAGTGTGATGGTTCCTGCTTCAAGTTTTTCTTTGATGAAATGCCGATCTACTTCTACATGTTTGGTTCGATCATGTTGCACCGGGTTTTCTGAAATTTGAATGGCTGCTTTATTATCACTCATAATTTTGCTAGCTTCTTGTGGTGGATATCCTATCTCAGTTAGAAGTCTTCGTACCCATAGCACTTCAGTTAACCCCCTTGCAATCCCTCAGAATTCGGCTTCAGCACTTGAAAGGGAAACCACCTTTTGTTTCTTGCTTCTCCATGTAACGAGATTTCCACCAACTACGGTAAAGTATCCTGATGTGGATCTTCGATTGCCTTTATCTCCTGCCCAGCCGGCATCAGTATACAGTTGAGTTACTAGATGCCTATTTGGTTTGAACAAGACTCCATGCCCCGTTGTTCCCTTGAGATATCTTAAAATTCTCATGACTGCTTTCATATGGTTCGTCTGGGGTTGATGCATAAACTGACTCAATACTCCCACAGCATACGCTATATCAGGTCGGGTGTGTGAAAGATATATCAGTTTTCCCACCAACCGTTGGTATCTTCCTTTGTCAGCTAGCTCTGCTTTTTCTTCCATATAAAGCTTCTGGTTTACAATCATAGGAGTATTTGCTGGTTTGCAATCAATCATACCGGTTTCTGCTAGTAAGTCGAGAATGTACCTTTTTTGGCACATGAAGATCCCTTGTTCTGATCATAGAACTTCGATCCCAAGAAAATATTTGAGTCTCCCCAGGTCTTTCATTTCGAATTCCGTGAACAAGTACTTCTTCAGCTCGGTTATTTCTTCTTTGTCATCTCCTGTAACAATCATGTCATCAACATAGATTATTAGGCATGTTATGAGGTTGCCTCTCTGTTTGAGAAACAATGTATGATCTGAGTTACTTTGTTTAAACCCGTAGTTTTTCATGGCTAAGGTAAACCTGCCAAACCATGCTCTAGGGGACTATTTCAATCCATAAATGGATTTTTTAGAAGACATACTTCATTTTCTACGAACTTGTTTGTGAATCCATGTGGGGCTTCCATATAGACTTCCTCTTTTAGTTCTCCATGCAAGAAAGATTTTTTCACATCAAACTAGAGCAAGGGCCATTCTTTATTTGCTGCTAAGGAACAAAAAACTCTGATTGTATTTATTTTTGCAACTGGAGAAAAAGTTTCGAAGTAATCGATTCCGTATGTTTGTGTATAGCCTTTAGCTACCAGTCTTGCTTTGTATCTCTCAATTGTACCAGTCTTCCATTTTCTCTCGTTACAGTTGCGTATCTCATTAACCGACTCCCCACTCAAGTTTCGAAGTAATCGATTCCGTATGTTTGTGTATAGCCTTTAGCTACCAGTCTTGCTTTGTATCTCTCAATTGTACCATCGGGTTTGTATTTAATTGTAAAAACCCACCGACACCCGACAAATTTCTTTCCAGGTGGCAAGACACATTTTTTCCATGTGTTGTTTTTCATGAGAGCTTCCATTTCTTCTTCCATTGCCTTTTTCCATTTTCTTGATTTTAAGGCTTGCTCTATATTAGCAGGGATCTCATCAGAGTATATAGATGCAACAAAAGCCTTGGCTTCATTAGATAGGTTTCCTTTAGCTATGTTAGCCATTGGATATCTGCTTCCTCTAGACACCTTTTCTGGGAAATATCTTTTCGGTGGGACTCCCCGATTTTCTCTTGGTGGCAGTACATATTTCTCTGATGTTTCTTCTGGCGTGGAGGATTTATCTTGCTCTTGCACATGTTCATTCAGCTCTGATGGAGTATCTTCTTGATTCAAAAACATCACTTCTTCCTGTATATTTTCCCCTTGCCATGATGCGTTAGTTTCAATGGGATTGGATATAGGAGAAGGAATACTTACCTCGGATATCAGGTTGGGAGCAGTTTGGGTGACATTGACGTGGTCTTCGGGTTGTGTGGAGAGATGAGACTCATCTGAGGTACTATGGCTCCTCTCGTCTCCACATGCAACATATCTCAACCAATTCAGTGTGTCAAGACACTCACTCTCCCCTGAATACTATTTTGGGAGGCATAATAGTATTCGATTTCAAGAAAATCACAGTTCATAGTGGTAAACATGTGACGGGTTTTTGGGTTTAACATCGGTATCCCTTTTGAGTTATTCCATATCCAACAAAGACACATTTTTCAGCACAAGGGTCCATTTTAGTTATGTGCGACTTTGGTATGTGAACAAAAACGGTGCATCCAAAAATTCATGGTTCAAGGGTAAGAATAGACGGAGGATTGGTATATTCTGTAAGGACTTGTAATGGGGTTTTTGATTTCAGAATTTGAGTGGGGAGTCGGTTAATAAGATACGCAGCTGTAATGAGAGCTTCTGGCCAAAACCCCTTTGGAACTTGTGATTCTATTAGAAGGGCTCGAGTTATTTCTAATAGGATACGGTTTTTTCGTTCTGCGACACCATTTTGTTCTGGAGTGTGAGGGCAGGTGGTTTGATGGATTATCCCATTGTTTTGGAAAAAATGTTTCATCTCGGTGTTAACAAACTCTCCTCCATTATCAGATCTAAAAACCTTAATGTTTTTTTGAAATTGGGTTTGGACCATGGTGTAGAACATGATACACTTATCAACAACTACAGATTTACTTTTTAATAGATACACCCATGTCATCCGTGTGCAATCATCCACGAATAGAACAAAAAAACGAAAGTTTTGCCCCTAAATAATTGGAGCAGGACCACACACATCTGAGTGAATTAACGAGAAAGGTGAATCAACCCTTGTATTATTAGGTTTGAATGTCTTACGATGACTTTTGGCTAACACACAAGTTTCACAATGTGTCTTGCAGTTGGAAGGAAATAATTTAGGAAATAAAACATGCAAATAACCATTGGATGGGTGTCCCAATCTTCTAGGCCATAGCCATGCTTCTCGTTGTGTCGTCCCATGAGAAAGCATTACAACACCATTTTGAGCCATCTCATCCACGTAATACAACCCGTTTATTTCAGTGCCACGCCCAATGATCGCTCCCGTCCTGATATCCTGTAAGATACAAAAAGTGGGTTGCATAAGAACTGAACAATTTAACTCCTTTGTTACATGGCTTATTGACAGGAGTTTGTGTGATAAGGCAGGAACATAGAGACAATTGAAAGTTTAAGTGTTGGTGATATTTCACTAGTTCCCCCATTTTTTACAATCATCTTCACTCCATTCGCTGTCTCTATATATGACTTTTTCGGTTTGGTTGATGTGGCAAAATCTGATAATCATAAGTCATGGTATCCGTTGCTCCACAATCAAATATCCATGACACTTCTCGTTTCATACTAGGATTTTGAGCTATATTTTCCACACCACCAATAATGGATCCCTTTTTGCAATTTTTAAAACTTTCTTTTATAAAATAAATGAAAGATGTGTTTTTTAACATTTCAGAATCTTCAGGGGTCATATTTGAAAGAAAATTACTATTATCAGGAAGATAAGGTGGGGGTTTTAAGACATAAGGTCTCTCACCCCCTGTACCTGTGTTCATGGAAAAATGACCATCATCTTTTTCACTGTAAATTGACGCCGTTGCCATCCCCCTAAATCCGGTGACATTTTTCTGGTCACTGGTGTTGCCGTTCTCCTTGGTGCTCACGGTCATAGATGCTTTGCCTTTTTCTGGTCCAGATTCCTTGGTGCCCTTCTTGTGGCCATTGGTCCACCAGTCGGGATAGCCAATAATTCTAAAGCATCCTTCTTTGGTATGTCCCGTCATCCCACATTCTCCACATTTAAGTTTGGATTTATCTATCCGGGGTGATGACCCGATTTGGTTGCGGTCAGACCGACGATTAACTTTTGAAACAAGCCTCAATCCCTCTGTTTCGGTGGCTATTAAACCTGCTGCTATGCCCTGTGTGTCATTGATAGTTGCTCCCAAAATGTTTTGGTGAGCGGCTTCTTTACGAACAGTAGCGTATGCCGCCTCCGCAGAGGGAAGAGGTTACAACCGGAGTATTTCCCGTTTAATGGGTTCATATCGCCGGTCAAGGGCATTAAGAAACTGAAAGAGTTTTTGTTCTGACCTGATTTTGGAGTATTTCTTGATGTCTTCTAGACACTTCATGGGATTTGGGTCAATTCTATCAATCTCTCCCCACACCCCCTGTAATGAGATCCAAAAATCTTCAAGAGAACTGTTGTTTTGTTTGATATCGTTAGCCTTAACATGAAGGTTAAAGGTTTGTAGTTTGTCTCTTCCACCGCTGTAAGTAACCACCAGGGCGTCCTACAACATTTTTGCGGTGGGATACTCGGTTAGGTTTCCTGCGAGTGTGGGTTCAATATTTTGAATAAGCCATGAAAAAATGATCAAATCTTCTTGTTCCCATTGCTCATAATCTTCACTTGTTTGATCTGGAGGATCTTTGGTTAAGTGAGATAACAAGGATTTGGATTTTCCGCCTATGGCGACTTGGATCATCCGGGTCCATAGTGCGTAGTTTTGACTATTGAGTTTGAGGTTGATTTGGAGATTATCGGATAGTTTTGGGTTTTGAGGCTGTTGATTAAGACCGTTCTTTAACAGGTTTGCGAGTTGTAGTGTTAGATCAAAACCTGAGCCGTCTCCGCTCATGGTAGCTGGTTTTGGATTTATTAATTTGAGGGTACTAGAATCAGAAGGTATATAAGGATTAAGCCTGCTCTGATACCATGTTATCAAGAGGCCTTTTGTTATTATTGACTGAATTGTTTATTTTACAATGATAGACAGCTTTATATACAGAATAACAATGGTTTATATATGGAAAACTATAAACTGTTTGTTGTCTATTTGGAGAAAAAAGGAAACCAAAGATTTGCACTAAATCAATGGGATATGCACCAATCTAGCTGATCTCTTCAATCTTTCTGTTTTAACACTCCCCCTCAAGTTGAATAGTGGGATCTCCAAAATTCAACTTGTCTAGACACTTGTGTAAAGCTCTTTCATTAACAGATTTTGTTAAAATATTAGCAAGTTGGTCTTGTGATCGAACAAACGGTAGTGTGATGGTTCCTGCTTCAAGTTTTTCTTTGATGAAATGCCGATCTACTTCTACATGTTTGGTTCGATCATGTTGCACCGGGTTTTCTGAAATTTGAATGGCTGCTTTATTATCACTCATAATTTTGCTAGCTTCTTGTGGTGGATATCGTATCTCAGTTAGAAGTCTTCGTACCCATAGCACTTCAGTTAACCCCCTTGCAATCCCTCGGAATTCAGCTTCAGCACTTGAAAGGGAAACCACCTTTTGTTTCTTGCTTCTCAATGTAACCAGATTTCCACCAACTACGGTAAAGTATCCTGATGTGGATCTTCGATTGCCTTTATCTCCTGCCTAGTCGGCATAAATATACAGTTGAGTTACTAGATGCCCATTTGGTTTGAACAAGACTCCATGCCCCGTTGTTCCCTTGAGATATCTTAAAATTCTCATGACTGCTTTCATATGGTTCTTCTGGGGTTGATGCATAAACTGACTCACTACTCCCACGGCATACGCTATATCAGGTCGGGTGTGTGAAAGATATATCAGTTTTCCCACCAACCGTTGGTATCTTCCTTTGTCAGCTAGCTCTGCTTTTTCTTCCATATAAAGCTTCTGGTTTACAATCATAGGAGTATTTACTGGTTTGCAATCAATCATACCGGTTTCTGCTAGTAAGTCGAGAATGTACCTTTTTTGGCACATGAAGATCCCTTGTTTTGATCATAGAACTTCGATCCCAAGAAAATATTTGAGTCTCCCCAGGTCTTTCATTTTGAATTCCGTGAACAAGTACTTCTTCAGCTCGGTTATTTCTTCTTTGTCATCTCCTGTAACAATCATGTCATCAACATAAATTATTAGGCATGTTATGAGGTTGCCTCTCTGTTTGAGAAACAATGTATGATCTGAGTTACTTTGTTTAAACCCATGGTTTTTCATGGCTAAGGTAAACCTGCCAAACCATGCTCTAGGGGACTATTTCAATCCATAAATGGATTTTTTAGAAGACATACTTCATTTTCTCCGAACTTGTTTGTGAATCCATGTGGGGCTTTGATACAAGCGTTTTTGTATGGGTTCAGGATTAATCTCTCGGTATCTTCTCGAATTTATCACGGTTCAAAGTGGGATGGTTGTTCTTGGTTACTAAAAAGGGTTTGATTTTGGTTATCTAATTTTTAAACTAAATGCAAGTAATGAAAATGTCTATGAGTAAAGTAGAAGGTTTGACAAAATTAAACTAAAAGTTAATTAGGAAAATACTAAAACTTAAAACTTTGTAAAACTTTAGAACTTAGAAACTTAGTCCGTCGGAATATTGGAAATGAAGGTCCATCGGAATGTCAAAATCAAGTCTATGGGAATATGGCACTGTCGCAAAGTTCATATCAGAATGCAAGTAATACTTCTGTCGCAATGTGCATCTATCGGAATGTACTAGATCGCAAAGTCAGATCGGAAAGTTGTAGATCAGAATGTATGATATCCTAACACCTCAATTGCAAAGTTAATCTATCGGAATGTAGTAAACAAAATTTTGGCAGCGTTTCGACTTAAGGTAACCTTAAATCCCGTCGGAATATGCGATCACAATAAGCGATCGCAATCCAGATCGGAATAAGGGGAAAATGTCAACCGATCGCAAAGTAGAACCCTCTTGGGTTATTGCGATACAAACAAGTAACCGTCGAAATGGGTAGAATCCCCAATATTGCGATGGAAGCAATGTTAATCCGAAAATGGTGGTAAGCTGAAAACTGAATAAGCACGTATAATAAGCTATCTTAACCAAATCTTAAACATTTCAATACGCATAAATTTGGTAACTTTCGAAAACATGAAATCATAAACTTTATAAACGAAACTTTAAAGTGGAATAAAACCTTTAATAAATCCGATTACCAATAAGCTAAGTCAAGAAGTAAGCCAATAAGCATAGAGAACTTATGGCTTAAACCAAATGAAAGCTTATGTAGGAACAAGAAAGAAATGAACTTTCTTAATACACAACCTCAAATTCAATCACGAATAATGAAGGATTCGGATCAAATTAAAGATTTCGGATTAGGGAATAAGCAAAATCAAGAAATGTAGAAAGAGATTAAAGAAGAAAAAGCTAAACTTGAATTAGATTAATGAAATCCAAAATACAAAAAGCTTAAAGCTTTGAAAGGTAAAAATGGAGGAAAGAAAAATCTTAGTGAGAGAAAGTTGAGAACTTTCTCTCTCTAAAACTAGAGAAATGAAAAAAATGAAAAGTTAACTAGCTAGCTCCCCAAAGTTGTGAAGTGTAGGCCTATTTATAGGTGTTTGATTGTGGGCTTGTAAATGGGCTTGTACATGGGCTTCTCTTCTTCTTTCATCTTTAGTTTTTACGTCTCTTTAAACAAACGTTTCCGACTTTGGATTTTGAGAAGTGTCGGTGAATAATTCCAACTCGTCTTATAATCTTTTGTTTAATAGACTCGAGTTCTTCGACATATATGAATCTTCCATCTTTGGCCCTTTTCCTCGATAAATCTTCAAATAGGCACAATGACTTCAAATCTTTTGCATCTCTTGGACAATAGACTTCGTCTTGAGTCTTTTTCTTCGATAAAACTCGTGCAATCCCATGTTTTCTTCAATATTCATCCGGTTGACTCTGAAAACACAATAAACACAAAAACCACGCATAATTCCAAACAAATGATATTAAATACGCGTTTTGGTCTTGTTTTAGCAAGAAATAAGTGGTAAAAGGATGGGTGTTTTCACACCTATCAAATCCCCTACACTTAACCATTGTCATGCCCTCATGCAATGCTTAATGATAAAGCAATTTTACAATCTTCTCATAATCAATCAACCTTGGCCTTATTAAAATACTACTAAACAAAAATTAAAGTAATAAGAGAAATTAAAATCTTTAAAGTAAACAAAAGGATAGAAAACCATCATACGTTTTAATTTGTGAATGGTGATTTGGTCTCACACTGTATATGTTATGAGCGAAAATTCTTCCATCATACGTTTTGATGTTTACACACCATATAGGCTAGTAGGCTCTCTAGCTTCTTCGTCTCATTTGTTCTTGTTCTTTGAGTAATGTGTTACGTATAATTTAACAGATGATCGTTAATTATCTAACAAAAATATCTAAATTGATCAAGAAAGTAAGTTGAGTGCCTTTTTATGTTAAAAAAAGTGTGATACCTTAATTGGACATAACCCTCAAGTTAGATACCTTTTTGTGCCATTTTCCCATTACATATATTGTTCAAATAACTTATTTTATATAACTAAAACCCTAAAATACATAATTAAATATTATTTTATTTAGAATCAAGTTGGTAAATTGTGTTTCCTTTGAATTATGAATTCAATGATGCAAAATTACAAAAACCTTCTTATGTTATGGGTTAAAATAGTTTTTTTATATGACTAAATGAAAGTAGCATTGTACATGTGCAAATTAGCCATAATATAGGAAAGTACCAAAACTACTATGCAAATACAGGTTAATGGAGTATGAGAAAAGTTCAACAAGGGACAGTGTCTCAAAAAAGTACAAATCCTTCCATCTGAGCCGTCCATTCCAAAATCAATCCTGCGGTTGAAATATAATAAAGAGGGTATATTCGTAATTTGGCATTCCTTCAAAAACAATTCTCAGACGTCTGTTTACTTCTCTTTCATTTTCACCGCTCAACTAGTCACCCACCCACCACCACCTTCGTACTCCATCGCCATAACACCGCCGCCCACACCCCACACTATCATCCACCACCACCGATTGCTCATCATCGCTCATGTATTAAACCATAATCGAAAGAAGGTAAGGCCATATGCAACTATGATGGTAAATCGCATCCGATGAGATCTTTTGTCTTACTTCTATTATGGTTTCCGGCGAGTCTTGCGATTGCTTCAGCGAAAAAGAGAATTAATGCCCCATCTTTGATTTGTTATGGTTTTAGGAGGTTACGTCATCATCTCGCCATTTTTTGGTTGGAAGTTTCTTATTAGAAGTTTGTTGAGATTAGATTTGTTGTGGTTGTTGTTGATCGGAATATGTCAAATCGTATGTGTTTTAGAGATGACATAAGATAATTATCGCATTGGAAAAGCCAAATGAGAAAGATGATGAAAATAAAAAATAGACATGTGGTTTAAGCTTTACATTTCATAAACAATAAAGCTTACTTTTTAGTTTTTTGTAATTGAAAAAAATGATAAACTTGACAGGAACAAAGGAGCTTTTTGTAATTGAAAAAAATGATAAACTTGACAAAAACAAATGAATGACACATGAGGCCATTTATCCCGACCAAGGTTGTCAAAATCTCGATCTTAATATTAGAATATTACGATTTTACAATACTGGAAATTAAAAAAGATCTGGATCTTACGTAAAATCTTTGCATGCTTAAGATCTTATATGACCCCGATCTTGTTCATAAGATTTTAATTACATGTAATTCACACACGAATTACATGTAATTCGGCTTGAATTACATGTTATTCACACACGTATTACATGTAATTCACACACGAATTACATGTAATTCGGCTTGAATTACATGTGATTCAATTATTTTAAACCTTAACTTCTAAAAATCCACTTTAGATGAATCATGTGTGATTTTGTTTGAATCACATGTAATTTTATCAAATATAAAAATGTCATTCATGTAAAATATATAAAAAAAAGTTTGGCTTCTAAATTACATGTAATTGGATGATAATTACATGTAATTTTGCATGAATTACATGTGATTCAATAATAATCTCATGCAATATTTTTTTACTTATCATATGACTAACTAACCTAAAAAATATATGATTTTTTACTTATCATCTGATCAATTAACATAAAAATATATGATTTTTATTCAAGTAACAAACAGATGCATTTTGTATAATAAAATCAATCTGATCAAGTAACTATTCGATAATACATAAAATTCAAAAAAAAAGTTATTAAATATCAATAATTAGTATCATCTTCTTCTTTTTCCTTGCTTTTGGATTATCCAGACAAGTTATGTTGGTATGCTCGTTCGTTTTCACTTTATAGTATCTAGAAATCTTCATCTTTTCTTAACTTTCATTTCGTCCAATATAGATATCCATCAGATGTTTCCTTATGCTCATATACAGTTGATCGTGGTGTTTTCATACCTGTAGATCAAGAAATAGAATCACGTGAAATTTGTCCACAAAATAACAACTCAATCACATGTGATTCGACATAATTACATGTAATTCACACAGAATTACATGTGATTTGCATTCAACTTACTAACAAAGCATTTTTATTCTAAAAATCACATGTAATTCATACAGAATTACATGTGATTTCCATTCAACTTAATAACAAAGCATTTTTATTTAAAAAATTACATGTAATTCACACACGAATTACATGTGATTTTCATTCAACTTACTAACAAAGCATTTTTATTCCAAAAATCACATGTGATTCACACAGAATTACATGTGATTTGCATTCAACTTAATAACAAAGCATTTTTATTCCAAAAATCACATGTAATTCACACATAATGTGGTTGTGAATTACATGTGATTTACATTCAACACTAACAACCCATGTTATTTCAAAAATCACATGTAATTCACACAAAATTACATGTGATTTCCATTCAACACTAATAAATACTTTTATTCCAAAAATCACATGTAATTCACACAGAATTACATGTGATTTGCATTCAACATCATATTCAACTTTTTGTTCATATCTCTTTATTTAACCACATCCATAATATCATATTCAAGATATTTCTTCATATCTATGCGTGTGACAGACTGATACAAAACTTGACGGTAGGATATGGTGGTGGTGATTCGTGGATGTCTGATGGTGGTGGTGAAAGTGGAGGTGGCGTTGATTTATGGCATAGAGGATGCAGTAGTGGTGGTGGTACGGTGGTTTCTGGTGATGTGGCGGCTTCTGGTGGTCGGGGAGATGGGTCTCCGGTGGTCAGGGAGATGGGTCTCCGGTGGTCAGGGGTAAGAGGTACGTTGTGTGTGTATGTGTGTTTTAAAAAGAGAGAGTGAATTTAATAAATGATGGTTGTTTATATGAGATGGTAAGTTAAATATTGGCCATTGGATGAAGATTAAATGAATGGTTAGGATGACTTCTTTTATTCCTTTTTAGGTGTATATTCCTTGTAAATCTCACCTCAATGGAGTATATCATAAAAAAATGAAATTTTCATACGTATTTCCCTATTTGTCATAACTTTACGGGATTACATTCATAATATAAAGAAGACAACGATTTACCAACTTTATTTCAAATAAAAAGATATTTATTATGTATTTTAAAATTTTAATTACATAAAAATTAGGTATTATTCGTAACTTTAAGTTTTAGTTGTATGTAATTTTTTGATGAAGTTAAATATATATGTATAAAATTATCCCAAAAAAATACTGTAATTCGAAGATTTATTAAGCCCAATATGCATGTAGAATTTATACGACTTTTCACCAGAAACAAATCTACAAACACACAATTCGCACATCTTTATAAAACCCTAAAAACAATCCGACGAACATCACAATGTCAGATCACATACCATTCGATTTACAAGTGGAAATCATCAAAAGGCTTCCACGTAAATCTTTGCTTAAGTTTAGAGCTGTCTCGAAACCATGGAAGTCTTTGATCGATAGCGAAAATTTGCTCATAAGTTTTGGATACAAGGGAAAAGATGAGGGTAAGTATGAGTACAAATATGTTAAAATCATAGACGATGATACTTTTCCCCAACATAAATTTTCTTTGACTGTTCCGTCGCGTTTTGATGTTTGTATGCATAGAAAAGTAATCGGTTACTCTCAAGGATTGTTTTGCTGTTTGGGTTGTTATCCAGGTAGACGTGGTAGACGTGAGATGGTTGCTGTTATATGGAATCCGTCTATCAGAAAATCCGTAGATATTGTTATGCCTAATTTGTCCTATAGGTCTTTTATTGGTTTTGGGGTTTGTCCTGAAACTAATGAACCTAAGATTGTTAAGATTAACTAGGAGGGACGTTATCGCAGCTCCTTCGAAACTGAGGTTTTTACGTTATGGTCAAGAGAGTGGAGAAGAGCATATGGAGAGTTTCCTAGTTATTATTGGTTTGATACCAAATGGGGTGATAAACCAATAGTTATCAACGGGGTTATATATTCGTTTTCTTGTCATGAAGATGATGAGCCACGTTATATTATTATTTCATATGATTTGAGAAGCGAATATTTTGATGAAGTATACCTCCCAGACGAGTTAGCATTTGATGATGACAGTTGCTTTGATTATGGTCCCATATATAAACTAAGGGAGTCTCTTGCTGTAGTTCGATACAAGTTAAAGGCTGATAAACAAGATTATAGAGTATGGATTATGGTCAATTCTCACAATAATGTTTCTAAATCATTTGCAATGATATATACTATCAACTTACCATTTGCGCCATTAAGGAGAATACTTGGATTTAAAAAAAATGGAGAACTTATAATGGAAGTGAGAGATGATGATGATCATGATGATGATTCAGTCATGCTTGTAGTTTGTGAACCTGGATCACAACGCATCAATAGACTCGGGGTTTCTGAAGATCATTGTGGTTCATTCTTTGTGAGCTCCTACAAGGAATCACTACTTCTGAATGATCAGCCAAATAGGCATATTTACTGATTTCCATTAGGTATGCCAAGTTATTTCTGTTCGACGTATTCTATTTTATGACATACCACTTGTTTGAATATAACATCTTAGACTTGTTTAAAGTCCAATTATTCTTAGATTCATTTGAGCTTGTAGATGCATCAATACTTATTTTATGTTGTTCATGGAGTAACTAACTATATTCCGCTCTGACAAAGCATTGACATTGATTTTCTTACGTATCTTCGATATAATTTACTGGTACTCTACAAAGTATCTAGTTGATATTTTAAAATAACTTATTACATATGAGATATGGTTTTGAATCTGTCTAAACAGATATCTAACCATCACTCTTTGACTTGCACATTTCAGTTGTTTTCGAATTGCAGATAATGATGAATGTTACTAATATGCTTTGTTATTCGTCTAGATATATTAGTATAGAACATAGCTTTTACAGCGAATTGAACATAGTTTTTTTTTTCTTTTTGAAAGGTTGCAACATAGTTTCATAGTATGACTATTACAAAGGCGCTCGTTTATTGATTCTATAATAAACTAACACGTATGAGATCTGTATTTTGAATCTTTCTAAACAGACATTTAACCATATAACTCTTCGGTTTCCACTGTTCAACGTTGTATAAATGTAGATACAATCGACTTTTGCTAATACTTTTTTGTTATTTGGCTAGAAACTCAGTTCCTTAGCATATTTCAAGACCATATCTTATGCAGCAAGCTTCAGCAATTCCAAATTGGTCCAAATTTATTAAAATATACATTATCGTATCTTTGTTACAACATCAGGCTGCAACATACAACATGGTCTGTAACGTTAAGACTTGACTGTTCAAAAATGTCTACTGAATGATCTGATTATAATATAAATACTTATAATAGCAGTGGTGGCTCAAGGGTAAGGCAAGTAAAGCTAGAGCTTTAGGCCCCGAGATTATTAAAGCCCTGAAATTTGTAAGACATTGTATATATATATATATATATATATATATATATATATATATATATATATATATATATATATATATATATATATATATATATATATATATATAACGTTAGTCACATGTTATGATTATTCAAGGCCCCTATTAATCGGCAAGTGTTAAATAATCAAAGTTTTGGGCTTTGTAGTTTTGACGTGTCATTTTTAATCCTACGAATTGTAAACAGTTAAGCCTAAATATATATAGTATATAAATTGAAACCCAATGGCGCTTTACTTCTTAATTTCGGATATCCGAAATTTCTTTATGTATATTTAAAATTTCAGATAACAGGTTTAAATATCCAAATACCCAAAATTTGAAACATGTAACATTTACGCGACACAAAAGAATTTCAATTAGTTACTCGAAATTTTGGATAAAAGTTTTATATATCAAAACACCAAAAATTAAGTATTTCTGTAGAATATTTATGTGACACAAAATTTTGGGACTAGTTTCATTATAAAATAGAAGGGGAATTTTTACAAAAGAAAATACATTACTCCAAAAACATCCATCGAGATCCCGTGAACTTCAAGAAACCTCCTATGCCCGCCAGTGTGTTTGAGTATAAACGGTATAGATTTATTTTTCAAAACTAAAGTTTTTAAAGAAAGTATATGAGAAATGCTACATCGACAATCAATTAAAATAGTCAATCAATTATAGTTATTAACTCTTTCCGTAATACTTATGGTTTATAAAGAAAAATGCCAACAAGTCAAAAATAGTTACTTTAGTATATTATAAGAGTAAAGTTAATAAAAGTTATCAGTGATCCAAAGTGTCACCAAGACATTATACATATTGGCTGATTTACTAATTGAAAATAAGATACTATATTAGTTTCATATAATAACTTGAAAAGGTAATTTTTAATTATGTAAACGATTTTCGACAAATCACTTTTATAAAAAAACCTCTAATTAAAGCATCGATTTAGGCCTCTGAGAAGGTTGAGCCGCCCCTGTATAATAGGCTTCCATCCATGTTTATAGATATCGGTTCATAATTTCTGGGGAGAATTAGAAGGCCTTGCATATTTTTGTATAGATATTTTCTTCTACTTTTCATATGCTGCAGCAGCCTTGTTTCTAGCATAATCCTATTGTGATACTTTCGATGTAGAATGGATTTTCCCCGGATAGTTTAACTTGTTTGGTTATTATCCAAATCAACATTACGGCTATTAGATGGAGTCGTTTTGTGATAGATGTACAATTTTAGATCTGTTTTTGAAAGGCTGTTTAGTTTAGATTCACTCAGTGGTCAAGTTGCTCGATCATGTAATTTCAAAGGATTGTTTTTTATCCAAATCAATGCAATTTTTTTTGCGACCACTATATATAATGTTGGAAGGTTCACAGTTTCATATCATTGGGCCGAACCCAATCAATTGGGTTAAACCAATCCGCGAACAAAAATGGCGGTTACAAAAGCAGTTAAATAACTGTTTTGACAGTTCTACTCCAGGTGGAACGGTTCATCAACCGACACTAATTTTAGACGCACCCGGCCCTTTCATTTAATTTGGATAGTGATTTAATTTGTAAGAACAAGGTAGATGGCAGATTGATTGTTCCAAACACAAATTCAAGATTATGATTTCCGGTATATTTTGATTGCAAGTTTGTGATTTCGATCCAACATATAATTTTATTAACACACTTATACATGCTAATTAGAGGGGACATACATAACACCATATGCATTTACGAAAAATCAAACAAGACTACATGAGGAATATTTTTGGGACGTCATGTATAGAAACCGTTCAAGACCCGTTTATATTCCCGCTGATTACACATGGATTACAGCTGAAGAAAAATCAACCCCTGGGTAAAAAAAAGAATATAGACTTAAGTTATGATCGTCGATGACGATACCTCTATGCAAAATAATTTTATCGGGATAGATATGTAGTTTTAGATTTCTTTTCGGGACATCTTTTTGCTTTAGTTTTAGTCTATTGCTTCAAGTGATTCATGCTAGCTAGTTTTGCTAGGAATCTGAGAGGCATGATTGCATTTTTTTTATCATAACCACTTTAACTTTTATTATAAACTATTATTTACGATGACAAACGGGTAATAAGTTGCGTCGATAACTCTTTTTGGATTGCATTTTATTGTATCAATGGAATGCGTTTGTGCCTTTTCTTAATTAGTAATTTTAAAGGAGCTTTTAGATCTAAATCAATGTAATCTCTTTTCCCTAAAAAATGAATTATGATGCATATCAACAATCTCATATCTCATTTCATAGGTAGTTGGCTTAAGTTGGGTTGTGATTTTGGGTCTCTTATGATTTTATCGTATATATGCTATAAATATTTGATTATTATTTAAATTGGATTCATTTTATATATCTTATTTTTAGCACAAACAACTTTTCACATTTTATATCATCACAATATATCTAAAAAATGCCCCAAAGTCCATAACTTCCAACTTTCAAGTTGGTGAAGAAGTGATGATTGTTTTTACAAACCTTCTTCACAAAATTTAGCATGACTTGAACTACGGTGCTCCGTTTTTGGACCATGACTCCTCAAATCGAAGCCTGGAAGGACGATAGCAAGTTTTTCGATGTACATAACTTTCGGGATTCATAAACGCTCTATTTTAAAAGTTATTTGCATTTTTATATTTTTTCACATTTTGTTGGACATTGTTTTTAGGCTAGTGTTCGGAACTTCGGCCCGTTTGTTTTTTAGACTAGTGCCGGGCCCTTTTTTTAAGGTTAGCTTTCAATTTTTAATTTTCAATGCTTAATTAAGAGTTGTATGATATATTGGAATTAACACTTTCAGGTTATCTCTATAGTCTATTTTTTTGCAGTTTCGCTTAGAAATTGCCTCATTGTTGGTATTCTGTGAATCAACGATAATTAAAAGAGTTGATCTTTGACATTCGTATGAATCAACATGTTCAATTTATGTGTGTCTCGTGTCAGTCTACATCACTAATCCCAAGACCTTGGTAATTTTATATGTAGCCTACTTTCATGACTAATTTCTTATTTACTCCGGGCATCTCAAAATAAATGTCTAGTTTGACTTTTCAGAATTGAACTAGTTCAATTTTAACTTTAGATATATATTATTGTGTTATATAATATTTGCAAAAAATTATACCAAATAAAAATCTAATTCATTAATATATTTTACATGAACTATTATACAATACACATAAAGATGGCTAAGGTCGATCAAACTTTAACCATTTTCACTCTGGAATCAAACTTGACACTTATTTTAAGACGGGTGCAGTATATAGTTAAAGTGAAATTATTAAATACATAACATAAAATGTTTTTAAAACTTGTATAAGTATAGATGAAATTTTCAAATTTAATGTAAGAGTCTTCAATGATTTTAAATTATGGCATTAGAACATACAAAAACTTAAGATTTATTTGAAAAATAAAATTCTAGTATTTAAAAAACTTGTGTTGTATGGTTGCAAAATTTTGAGTTATTAAAAATATGAAGTGGGACCCATTATATTTGAAAATGTGTGAATTTGATATATTTTTATTCATTACAATGTGAGGCCTAATGTTAAATAATAATATTTTAATCATAAAATTTAATTATCTATTTGTCTATCTGTTGGTGAGACTAAAGACTTCACTTGTATAGATAGGAAATTAAAATGACTATCATATTCAAAGAACTTTAATATGCTTACTTTTACTCACTTATAGAACTTTTATATTTTTCACTTCCACAACCAAACACGATATTTTGAGTAATTTAAAATGATAATTCCTTAAAATTCCTTCAATTTACTTGAACCACCTAAGAGATATGAAATTGACCCATACAAATTTAGCCTATGGGGTTTATTCACTGTTAGACATTCTATATGAGCAAATCGATCATATGACATAGTTGACTTGGAAAATGAGTTTGTACTACTCGTCAAACTCTAGCTGTCATTATTTATCCCTAATCTTAAAAAATGCATGTCACTATCTCGATCATAACCATCAAACCGTAGGGAGATAACTTACACCGTTAGCACCATTGCTTTGTGTTATGTATTTAGTCTTTATTAGCCTAAGTCGTGTCTAGGGGATAGTTATCAAGTTTCCTAATAGCATATAGCAATAAAGGTTGGTTGGTTACGTCGAAGCCCAACCCGACCCGTAGTCTATGTAACAGTCGGTTCCCCCTCATCTCTATA
The DNA here is from genome assembly GCA_025667525.1 of Glebionis coronaria. Taxonomy (NCBI): domain Eukaryota; kingdom Viridiplantae; phylum Streptophyta; class Magnoliopsida; order Asterales; family Asteraceae; genus Glebionis; species Glebionis coronaria. Next base: position 578,190,589 of record CM046878.1, read on the forward strand.
AAAGGAGGTGAGGGGGAACGAGATTCACAACGCTTCTTTATCAATAAAACTAATCGAAGGGTTTTGGTGTTTAGGTTATCGAGAACATCAAGGGAGCAGCAGGTATCGACATAAAAGGGTTTTTCCTTCTTCAGATCTCCAAGGTGCCAAAGGTTCGGTGTTAATTTTTTGCATCGATTTTGATTTGGTGGTTGTTTTTTTTTTGTCGTAAAAAACAGAGAGGGGGTGAGGAAGAAGGAGTCTGTAGCTTTTGTTTGGATAAAAGTCAACAGGGAGAAAGTAATAATACGAGAGTTTTTTGTTTTCACTTTTGGTCCAAAGTTTTTTTTACAAAGAAGGTTTAATTGGGCCAAGTCTTAAAACAAAGGATTCATATTAATGTTTTTGTTTTTCTAAAAAACAAAAAGGTAGTATTGTTACTTTGGATATTTTCACACAAGGGGACTTCGTAGTTCGTGATTGTGAGGGTTAATATATCACAATGTTTAGCGAATTATCGAAGGGACTTTGTTAATTTGTGATTGTGAGGGTTTATCACAAGGTTTAGCAAATTAATAAAGGGATAAAGAGCGTTCAAGACTTGTCGAGGTTGCAAGATTTCAGGTTATTAGAGATCGGTTTGCAAAATTAAAAGTACGACAAGGGTTACTTCAAAAGGAACCAGGTACTTTCTTAGTTCAAGGGTTGTCGATTCTTGGATAGGTTAATTTCCAAGGTTCAATCGATATTTGAGTAAGAAAGGGTTTTCTTTTGAAGGTTTTCTTGGTTTTATCAATTTATAAGATTTTATCTTAGGGTTATATCGATAAATCAAGGGTGTTTTACACACGGGATACTTTGCTAGACCGTGTTTCTGTGTAGGTAAATTCACAAAAGGTTAAACGGTTAGCAAAGGGTTAAAATAAGATGACGATGAGCAAATTTGACATCGAGAAGTTCGATGGGAAGAATGACTTTGGGTTATGACAGGTAAGGATGAAGGCTTTGCTGGAACATTTGGAATTAGATGCAGCATTGGAGTAATTTCCCGCCACCACAATAGTGGCTTACGATCACGTCATTCAGAAAAAGGCTTATATCGCATTGATCTTGTGTTTAGGTGATCGGGTCCTACGGGAGATATAACACCCCCACCAAATGGTATGCGCAGCGGAACTACAACATTTGGGTGCTACGTAGTTATCATCACACATAAGCTATATTAAACGACTCAAAGAGACGTAAAAGTTTAAACATAAATTTAAACATTATTAAAATCATAAAAGTCTACAGTTTTCCAAATCCCAAGATAATACTAAGCCGAGTTTGCGTTAGGTCCCCACTGAATCTCAACCCAAAAGTACATTTTTGCTCACATGACAGAATAATAAAAGAGTTTTAAGTTAAATAAGGGTGGAAAAACAAGTAGACCGCCAAGCCACAACAACTTCCATCCTCGCATGCTCCGCTGCTATCAACCTTGGTTACCTGAAACACATGCTTAAAACTGTCAACACGAAGGTTGAGCGAATCTATAGGTTTATCAAATCATAAGTTGAACATAAGTATTAAAAACCATTCATGATCATTCAATAGCATTGTCGCGCAAACAATCTATTATTCAAGGATATGACAATTGTGTTTAAGCTCATGACACTAATCCGTTAACTCAATCACCCGCGTAATAATTACCGGCGTGATTCAGATGAAACCAGTGCCCCTACTAAAGGCATTAGTTGCAATTATACCTTATCTCTTATCACAAATTATCCGTCCGCAGGGGGTATCAACGTACTAGCCCTCGTCTCGGATAGGGTAGTCAATCCCATAGTACTATCACTTTGTATAAGCGGCCATTTCCCCCTTCGCAAGGGCAAGACAATAGTTAATAGTTCATGAAATTAGGGCCTTTTGCAACTAGGTACTCAACACAATTTCAAGGCAACATTCGGGTCCAACAATCATTCATGACTTATGTTCATTTTCATTTAAATAGCATGTATCCCCCTCGCGGGTAAAAACATTTGAAATAAGTAAAGAGCGAGGCTATAGACTCACCTGGCATAGTAGTAGTGGTTCTAGTGAAGACGTAACGAGAAATGTCACCGACGACGTGGATGCCCGGGAAAATCAAACACTTGACCTAAAAGTCAAAGTACGAAAACCAAATCAATGCACCGCGTACATAATTGTACTACACACACAAATCGAAACACTTAATGCTTATGAAAACTCACGCCAAAACCAAACAAGTAGTTGTTACTAGACTTATACCATTTACCTACGTATTTAAAGTGATTCTCATTTTATAAATTTGCCGGTACTTACCAAAAGTACGGGCTATTTTCTACGACTTAAGCATTTGTATAAAATTCAAGAAAATTCACAAAAATACCTCATGACCTGTATATGACCCATATTTATTCCCATGACAAGTTTTCACTTCTATGACTCGTTACACATCGCATTTCTAAACATACACTTTTAGGACTGATTTTGCACGTTGACCATGTTGGACTTGTTTGACCCATTTAAAATACACCATCGACCAATCCAACACCTAAGTCTAAAAATAGACCCACAAGTGCAGGTTTGAAACCAAAAATTAACTTTCAATCATGTACCAAACTCTATCTATGGTCCCCGGGATTTGACCCAAAACCAAACACAAATTCGGATTGTGTTGATTCTCATCTCCCAGTACACTAACTTTCAAAATATCATAACTTTTGACTCGTTTGGAGTCGTAAGCTCTACCTTATACCAAAACGAAGCTAAAACCAAGCTCTACAACTACATCCTATGTTTATGACCTGTTTACAAAGTTAAACCCACGAAAAACACCCCTAAAGTTTCTGATCTAAAATACCCTTTACAAAACCATTTCAAAACTTGTTCTCAATCCATTCTAACGACACCTAGCCCTAACTTAACCACCCATGACCATTCCCAAACACTTTAATCAGTACCTAACATCTAGGATATCAAATCCACTCTAAAACTCATTTACCAAAACATACATGCAATGTGTTTAACTCATTCAAAACACCTAAAACACAATCCTACATACAAACCCACAACACATTTCATCAAACACCATGAGCCCACCAAACACCCCCATATTTCGTGGGTTTTGGGGGCTGTAGAACACCAACAACATATACTCCATCATGTTTTATGGATTAATTAACATTACCCAATCACCAATTAAACAAATTAATGATTTAATTACATCAAAACATGTTTTTGAAAAACCTTTGATTCTTGGAAAATTTGTGTTAATGCATGTTGGATTAAAGGGTGTTAGAACACTTACAATGATTAATTAGGATGTGGTCTAAGCTTGGATTTAATCAAAACAAGTTGGAAAAATTTTGGTAGTGGTGGAGTGGTGGAAGCCGACGGCTAAGAGAGGGTGGGGAGGAAGGAGTGAAATTTTTAAAATGAATTTTGTTGTGTGTGTGTTAATTTTCTTCCTTTTGTAAAGATGGAGGGACTAAAATTGACAACTTAACTATCTTTTGGCCTCATAATTAAACGACACAAATTAGTAGCGGGAATTGACTAGTAGTTGGTTTTGAAAATTTACGGGATGTCGGGATTTGTAAAAATTACTTTTAAATGGTTCAAACGCACACAAAACGATTATACATATGGTTCCGACTCGACTTAACACGTAATAAAAATAAAAATCTCGAAAAACTCAAATATCGATCAATCGATAATAAAATGTAAGTTTTGGGCATTCGTCGGTATCGTAGTCGTTATCGGTTCTTCTTAAATCGTCAAATGTTAAATTACGACCGTAAACGTTGGTTTCAACTTAAACCGTCAAATAAATCCACGATAAAAATTCTTAAAATTTTCAAAAATATACGTAAAATAGGATTAAATAATTGACGTTGGGTTCGGGATATCACATCCACAAGTGAGCCACAACTTAAGAGAGATGCTCATACTGAACAGCTCTTGAGACAATAACTTAGCATCATACGGCACTTTCACTGGTATTACATCCCCACCTCCTTAAGGGAGCGACGTCCCGGCGCTCTCCGGTTCTTATACTCGCATTTCGTACTACTAGATAGATGAGGGTACTACTTCCTAAAGAGGTCTTCACATTCCGATGTGGACTTCGTTTCACGTCTCAGATTCCATCACACCTTCACGATGAGTATTATACCTTGCTTCATTCTCTTAACATCTCGATCCATGGTCTCCACTTCAATTTCCCAATTTCTACCTACGGTTATCAACATGTCTCTTCTCATAGCTCCTCGCGGTTAACAAGTGATTCTTAATTTACACCATCTCTTCCGTAGCCTCTCGAATCATTTCAAGTCCATTCAACTGACTTTTTCCTACTTCATTCTATCCAACTGGCGATCTACATTTTCATCCACAAAATGCTTCCACTGGTGCAGCTTCCACACTAGCACGGTAAATGTTGTTGTACAAGAATTCTATCAAGGACACATGTCGATCTCAACTACTACCAAAATCAAACACAAACACTCGGAGCATGTCTTCCAACGTTCGAATTGTCCTTTCACTTGTCCATCATCTCACAAAAAAACAATTACTCACAAAATAAAATCGCACGGGTCACACATAACTCCATCGAAAACGTTCATAATATACAAGACGAAGTAATTATTACTAGTCGTACAAAATCACCTTATCGCAATATTACGTAAATACAACCCTAGTTCGTCAAAAACGAATTCATCGATACGCTAATCATTCGACGTATACATAACTCTCTCGAAAACATCACAAACCAATCAAACACAAAAGCCATAATGAAACACATACAACCACATTACGACACGTTTGCAACATAGCCCAACCGTGCCAAGTCAATGAGTTCAACCAAGTTAACTCATGCTTGCTAATCAGCCACGCCATGATAAAATAAGAATATTTGACATGATTCTCGGATGAGTCCAGTCAAAAAGAAAATTGCAAGTTTAAGAGGGTTCAAAAGCTTGCTAGCTATGGATGCATATCCAAAAAGAAAATAAAATAAAATAAAATACATACATATGTCATCGTAGGGGGCTCACACACGGATCCATACCCAAAAGATATTACAAGAACACCATCTCACTTTCATCTCAAACATGGTCAAAATCTCAATAAGCATCATCGTTCACAGTATAAAAAAAATACATATATATTACATGGCACGTGTTCTCCATCATCGGACTTCATTGGACAATGTCGTCTCAAGTTCTCACAACTTACGATCACTTGACCAGATCACATACAACATAAACACATAAAAGACAAGGGTTCACCACAAAAACATCAACTATGGCTATCTATCGTTTAACCATCGATAATAAAGGATGGTTGAGTCAAGCAAAGAGGATTCCTCACTTAAATAAACGAAGACGACAATGGAATTGTCTTCCAACTACCGATGCACAAGTGGTAAACTTCAACAGTTTATCGCGTGTCGTTAAACATATCAAAAGAACGAGAAGAGAGAAAAAAAATAAAAAAAATAAATAAGGTACAATACGTTTGATGCAGGAGAAGTCTTCTTTATTTCCCTCGGAGTCACTTGAACTCTGATTTCCTCTACTTTGGCAGTCTTCTATTCTTGTTTAAAATTTCTTCTCAGTGTCGGTACGAGTCCCTTTGGTATTTAATCAACACCCTCGTGATTCCGATGAAATTCACATGTTACATTCAACTCATAAAACATTTTCCAAAATTACTCGGTCAAGGTGACTTACTAAGTCAACACAAAATAAAAGAAAAGATTTCAAGGAAACACAAGAAAATCAAAAAAAATTTCTCTAGGAGTCAAGGAGAATACAATTACTTGCATAAGGATCCACCATTTTAAAAAAAAAATGTTCTCATCCAAACATTTATCAAAACACTACAAGTTTCAAGATGACCAATTTGTTTGACACGATCGTGCCCTTCCTAAACTATGCATAATTAGCTAGATCCTGCATACTTAAGGATCAAGCAACAACAATCAACAAAACAAGACTCTTCCCGGATTATGCATAGTTAGCTAAGCTGTGCATAATTGAGGATCGAGTGACGATACAAACATTATTATTACACACCAAATATGACTATGAAAGTTTTCGACCTATACTTCCAAAATAATTAAATTATTTGAAGTGAAATTTGAAATGGGAAAATATTGTTACTATCGTTTTAAGAAACACATCAAACATTTTTCGTCACTCATACATATTTTCAAAATAAACTATTCACAAAATAACGGTAAGGTGGTTCATGATTAAAGATCATTGCAAGCACAACAAGTAATAAAATCAAAAATCAATGGGATCGAACGAGGTAAACGAGCAATATAATTGCCAACTACAATTTAACTATATTAGAAATGAAAATACTTCAAATATATGACAAAAGTCTCGGGATAACAACAGCGATCTACGAATACATGGAGTAAAAATTGAATATCAACACAAGCGTCAAAAATAAAAAAACGATAATAATTCCCATCGTCCCGAGTTGTACACACATTCCACCAAGGGTATACGGGGAGAGGAGAATAATCACTTGGTCGAATAGAAACAATTTCACCAGGAAGATCGAGTTCTTTCACCTCTACAATTCGGTAAAGCGGCTTCGCCTCCTCGCTTTTGTTCAATTATAAATAAATAACCACTTTAATGAAGATTTATAGCATCATTCAAGTAAATACAGAATTTTAGGTTCCATTAACCGAAAGAAGAAAAGTTACGGCGTCCATTAACAGGACAAAAATACATCGGGTGACATACCCATATTTTCAAGTAATAGCGAAGTAGTATTTTAAGAAACACATCAAACATTTTTCGTCACTCATACATATTTTCAAAATAAACTATTCACAAAATAACGGTAAGGTGGTTCATGATTAAAGATCATTGCAAGCACAACAAGTAATAAAATCAAAAATCAATGGGATCGAACGAGGTAAACGAGCAATATAATTGCCAACTACAATTTAACTATATTAGAAATGAAAATACTTCAAATATATGACAAAAGTCTCGGGATAACAACAGCGATCTACGAATACATGGAGTAAAAATTGAATATCAACACAAGCGTCAAAAATAAAAAAACGATAATAATTCCCATCGTCCCGAGTTGTACACACATTCCACCAAGGGTATACGGGGAGAGGAGAATAATCACTTGGTCGAATAGAAACAATTTCACCAGGAAGATCGAGTTCTTTCACCTCTACAATTCGGTAAAGCGGCTTCGCCTCCTCGCTTTTGTTCAATTATAAATAAATAACCACTTTAATGAAGATTTATAGCATCATTCAAGTAAATACAGAATTTTAGGTTCCATTAACCGAAAGAAGAAAAGTTACGGCGTCCATTAACAGGACAAAAATACATCGGGTGACATACCCATATTTTCAAGTAATAGCGAAGTAGTATTTTAAAAAAATAAATAACGGTTTCACACCATAGACAACATTAAAATAAACAATTACATGACTACTCAAGCTCAGATATAGACTCGCAAAGTCGAAGAAGAGATGTCGTACGATCGAACCATCGCGACTCAAAACATTATATATACATCTTTATTAAATAATATACAAGTAGGCGTGTGTTGTATAATCCAGTTGCGTATAATAATTAGTGTTACCTTGTACATTGTAAAACCGAACATTTACACATTTTTAATTTGTGTTACACCATTAAAGAATTTATACCTTTCATTTTCCAATCTTTACAACGTTTTCATTTCTGGAAAAATTTCAATCTCCCGGAAATTATTAACATTAGTAGATGCGGTGACTCGGTTATCATAATTGACAAATCATTAGGTTTGAAAATCTCCATACTTGTGTCAAAATCTCGTTAATGTTCATATCTTAAGTACCAAAACGTATACAGTAAGAATTTTCCAAGTTTTACGTTTTTATTATTACGACTTATATTATCACATATATACACATATCCAACATGACTCAAACTAGTCCAATTAACTCTTAAAATCAACTTTTGACTTTTTATTATACACATGTCTTCCTTAAAATTTGTATGCTATGTTTTATTCACGCGACTCGAGTCAGGCGTCAAAGACGTTTCACGTAGTATTATCTCGGATAAATTACTGATTTTAGTCGAGACTTGAATCTCAAAAATAATAATAATATAATAATATAATAATTAATCAAAAATGCTTATTTCAATAATTCTAAAATGTAGAAAATTCAACTTTTAATCCTTAACCCATTATCAAACGGTTTTTAACATTAACACATCTCGCAGCGGAATAAAACAAAAGAATTTTTTTTCAAACGATTTTAAACAAGCATCATCGAATTATGCATAGTGATTCTCTATAACGACAGTTAAATAAACAAATGATTTCCAATGACGTTCCATCAATGTTTAAAAATTTATTTCAAGCGTTAGAATTTCTCACTTATAGTGTATATTCCGATTTTATCCCAGTTTATTCACTACAACAAGTAACGTGTTCTAGTTTACACCAATGCATACGTAAACATAACCTTATGTTTAAAATAAAACCAATTTTACAAAGTTTTTAGCTCCAAAATACATGACCAATTCTTCTACTCATGTTTTATATTACAAGATACGCCAAAAGTTTGCTACATTGACCCGAAAGTTAATTCATACTAAATCCAAGTTACATATACTCAACAGTCATATCGTAAATTTTATTATAAACTCCTTTTTCAAATTATATTAAACAAATTCTTAACAAATCCATCACTAGCTTCTAGTATCAAATTATTAATATATAAAAACAAGGATTTTACGAGTAATATAAATTACTTATTATGATCTACCAACCAAGGTTGAAGGAAAAACAATTTCACTTTGTCACTTTACTCTCTATAAGAGTTTTACTTTTTACAAGACACATCATAAGTCATTTTTGTCCAAAAGTTTCATTCACCATTTATTTAATATGTAAAACACTTTATGTTTAAATCATTCAATCAACAAAATTCGATGCTTACTTAACTCGCACAAATGCCGGACCTCGTCATGTAAAATATTAACTTCAAAATAATGAAACAACAAAACAAAATGAAATAAATGGAACGAGAATACGTATGTCAACTAAATGTTGTTATCGGCCTCGGATGAGTCTCGAAATTGTACTCCACAAAATTAACACAAAAACCAACCAAATTCCAAGTTATCGCGATTGATCACAACGCTAGTCTATTTTAAAACACATCTTTAAAATTCAAGTAGAATAGTAAACAACGATTAAATGGCAACACGCCTCAACCACGTTTTATAACACACACATGTGATTCGTCGCTACGATGTACGCATCGTTGATTATAATTCGTCTATATTATAGTTACGCCAATTAACATATCAAACCCATAAGGAATAAAGGAAAATAAAGTAATACGTAAGTAAATTACGTTTCAAAAGAAAATGTCCAAAATGACACATCACGGTGCGATAACGACAATCGAGATCAATCTAGTCAGTATACAATATGTTACGAAGCGTTATTTACGTATCTAGAGTATCAAACGAGGTTCATATTCGGTTATCCGAACAATAAATTAATTATCAAGATTGATAATTTGCGGTAAGGCCGAATTCTCAATAAAACCGCATTTTAATGTACGATAATTACCCAAGGAAAATTGCTTCGCGTGCAATGCCTTTAAATACCATAGTATATACATACTTATACATACAACCATTCCTACATACACGTAGGATTACAACGCGGTGTTGCCATGTAATGCAATGTAGCCCGTTATGCCAATTACATGCAACATATACGATAATCTTTACAGGAATTTGCAAATTACGATGATAAGTACTCAACGTACAAAACAATATATCTCAATATATACCAAAGTATTTACTTACTAAATACTAGGGAATTCATATCAATTTTAAGGGATACATCTAAAATATAAAGCAATGCTAAAGAATTCTTACCGGAGCCATGCAGGATAGTTGTGTGCTTGGACAATTTCTTACGACACCAAAAGTTATAGTTTAGGATTTTTCAAAATGACCTAGTTCTCTATAACTCATGGCTCTGATTACCAATCTATAACACCCCCACCAAATGGTATGCGCAGCGGAACTACAACATTTGGGTGCTACGTAGTTATCATCACACATAAGCTATATTAAACGACTCAAAGAGACGTAAAAATTTAAACATAAATTTAAACATTATTAAAATCATAAAAGTATACAGTTTTCCAAATCCCAAGATAATACTAAACCGAGTTTGCGTTAGGTCCCCACTGAATCTCAACCCAAAAGTACATTTTTGCTCACATGACAGAATAATAAAAGAGTTTTAAGTTAAATAAGGGTGGAAAAACAAGTAGACCGCCAAGCCACAACAACTTCCATCCTCGCATGTTCCGCTGCTATCAACCTTGGTTACCTGAAACACATGCTTAAAACTGTCAACACGAAGGTTGAGCGAATCTATAGGTTTATCAAATCATAAGTTGAACATAAGTATTAAAAACCATTCATGATCATTCAATAGCATTGTCGCGCAAACAATCTATTATTCAAGGATATGACAATTGTGTTTAAGCTCATGACACTAATCCGTTAACTCAATCACCCGCGTAATAATTACCGGCGTGATTCAGACGAAACCAGTGCCCCTACTAAAGGCATTAGTTGCAATTATACCTTATCTCTTATCATAAATTATCCGTCCGCAGGGGGTATCAACGTACTAGCCCTCGTCTCGGATAGGGTAGTCAACCCCATAGTACTATCACTTTGTATAAGCGGCTATTTCCCCCTTCGCAAGGGCAAGACAATAGTTAATAGTTCATGAAATTAGGGCCTTTTGCAACTAGGTACTCAACACAATTTCAAGGCAACATTCGGGTCCAACAATCATTCATGACTTATGTTCATTTTCATTTAAATAGCATGTATCCCCCTCGCGGGTAAAAATATTTGAAATAAGTAAAGAGCGAGGCTATAGACTCACCTGGCGTAGTAGTAGTGGTTCTAGTGAAGACGTAACGAGAAATGTCACCGACGACGTGGATGCCCGGGAAAATCAAACACTTGACCTAAAAGTCAAAGTACGAAAACCAAATCAATGCACCGCGTACATAATTGTACTACACACACAAATCGAAACACTTAATGCTTATGAAAACTCACGCCAAAACTAAACAAGTAGTTGTTACTAGACTTATACCATTTACCTACGTATTTAAAGTGATTCTCATTTTATAAATTTGCCGGTACTTACCAAAAGTACGGGCTGTTTTCTACGACTTAAGAATTTGTATAAAATTCAAGAAAATTCACAAAAAATACCTCATGACCTGTATAAGACCCATATTTATTCCCATGACAAGTTTTCACTTCTATGACTCGTTACACATCGCATTTCTAAACATACACTTTTAGGACTGATTTTGCACGTTGACCATGTTGGACTTGTTTGACCCATTTAAAATACACCATCGACCAATCCAACACCTAAGTCTAAAAATAGACCCACAAGTGCAGGTTTGAAACCAAAAATTAACTTTCAATCATTTACCAAACTCTATCTATGGTCCCCGGGATTTGACCCAAAACCAAACACAAATTCGGATTGTGTTGATTCTCATCTCCCGGTACACTAACTTTCAAAATATCATAACTTTTGACTCGTTTGGAGTCGTAAGCTCTACCTTATACCAAAACGAAGCTAAAACAAAGCTCTACAACTACATCCTATGTTTATGACCTGTTTACAAAGTTAAACCCACGAAAAACACCCCTAAAGTTTCTGATCTAAAATACCCTGTACAAAACCATTTCAAAACTTGTTTTCAATCCATTCTAACGACACCTAGCCCTAACTTAACCACCCATGACCATTCCCAAACACCTTAATAAGTCCCTAACATCTAGGATATCAAATCCACTCTAAAACTCATTTACCAAAACATACATGCAATGTGTTTAACTCATTCAAAACACCTAAAACACAATCCTACATACAAACCCACAACACATTTCATCAAACACCATGAGCCCACCAAACACCCCCACATTTCGTGGGTTTTGGGGGCTGTAGAACACCAACAACATATACTCCATCATGTTTTATAGATTAATTAACATTACCCAATTACCAATTAAACAAATTAATGATTTAATTACATCAAAACATGTTTTTGAAAAACCTTCGATTCTTGGAAAATTTGTGTTAATGCATGTTGGATTAAAGGGTGTAGAACACTTACAATGATTAATTAAGATGTGGTCTAAGCTTGGATTTAATCAAAACAAGTTGGAAAAATTTTGGTAGTGGTGGAGTGGTGGAAGCCGACGGCTAAGAGAGGGTGGGGAGGAAGGAGTGAAATTTTTAAAATGAATTTTGTTGTGTGTGTGTTAATTTTCTTCCTTTTGTAAAGATGGAGGGACTAAAATTGACAACTTAACTATCTTTTGGCCTCATAATTAAACGACACAACTTAGTAGCGGGAATTGACTAGTAGTTGGTTCTGAAAATTTACGGGATGTCGGGATTTGTAAAAATTACTTTTAAATGGTTCAAACGCACACAAAACGATTATACATATGGTTCCGACTCGACTTAACACGTAATAAAAATAAAAATCTCGAAAAACTCAAATATCGATCAATCGATAATAAAATGTAAGTTTTGGGCATTTGTCGGTATCGTAGTCGTTATCGGTTCTTCTTAAATCGTCAAACGTTAAATTACGACCGTAAACGTTGGTTTCAACTTAAACCGTCAAATAAATCCACGATAAAAATTCTTAAAAATTTCAAAAATATACGTAAAATAGGATTAAATAATTGACGTTAGGCTCGGGATATCACATCCACAAGTGAGCCACAACTTAAGAGAGATGCTCATACTGAACAGCTCTTGAGACAATAACTTAGCATCATACGGCACTTTCACTGGTATTACAGGAGATTACTAGGGAGACGACTGCAGCGGGGATTTGGAAAAAGTTAGAGACTTTATACATGACAAAGTCTTTAGCTAATCGTTTGTACTTGAAGAAAAAGTTATATACTTTTAAATGCATCAAGGTAGGAGTCAGTCTAAACATATTGATGAGTTTCACAAGCTCGTGGGTGACTTAGCGGCTATAGATACTGCTATATCAGATGAGGATCAGGCATTATTATTAATCACATCTTTACCATCGTCTTACGATAATTTCATGGAGACTTTGCTATGTCGGGATATTTTGAAGCTAGAAGACATGGTCGCGACACTTAATTCTAGGGAACTTCAGAAGATGATGAAAGCAAAGGGTGATGGTGGTGAAGGGTTGTATGTGAGGGAGAGATCTGGTCAGAGAGATATGGAGTAGGGTGCAAATAGTTTGTGGTCAAGGTCACAAGGAAGAAGCAACAAACTCAGGTGTTATATATGTCAGTCTGAGGATCATTTGAAGAGGGATTGTCCCAGGTATAATCATAAAAAATCTCAAGGTTTTGTTAGGAGTAAAGATTAGGTATCCGGTTCTAGAGCTGATGGGTATGACAATGCTGATGTTATGATGGCTATGAGTATTGAGGAACTTTTGGACTGGATCATGGAGAGATTATTTGGTTGATTTTAAAGAGTATGATGGTGGTAATGTACTGTTAGGTGATGGCAGGGAATTCCGTGTACGGGGGACAGGTAAGGTTCGAGTACGAATGAGGCATGGGTTAAGTTTCTTGTTGGACAACGTCATGTATGTTCCGAAATTAAGACGAAACTTGATATCGTTGGGCACTCTTGAAAAAGAGGGTTTTACCGTAAAGATGCAGTCAGGAAATATCAAGGTTATAAAGGGTTCACTGGTGGTACTATCAGGAACAAGAAGGGCTAATTGTGTATATACCCTGAACGGTCAGGCTGTGCCCGGGAAGACAATGAAGGGTAAGAAGCAGTTAGGAAAACTTCAGACTGGGTGGAAAATCAAGACATCTGATGTTCTTGATTCTTGTAATCAGAAGTCTATACAATAATGTATGAAGAGTGGGGTCGCCAAACATTTGGATGTTGCAGGGTTACAGCAGCAGAATGGGTTGGTTGAGGAGACGAACGTAACACTCTTGGATAAGCTACATTGTTTTCTGATTAAGTCTGGTCTGTCCAAGGTTTTTTGTACGGAGGATACAACCATGTCTACATATCTAGATAATAGGTCACCATCAGCAGCGATTGGATTCAAGAAGACTATAGATATGTTTGGGGTTTTTGGTTGGCTTACTAGTATTGAGCAAGGGATGCTTGAACCGGTTAAGTTCAAGTGCATATTCTTGAGATACCGTAAAGGTATGAATGTTGATCAACTTTGGAGGTTAGATGACGTTACTTCAAAGGAGTGCTTTACGAGAATATGGGTTTCAATGAAAGTGGGCAATACAAGAAAATTTTCATTGGTTCTGGTGTATGTACAAGTTCATTGCATGTGTTGCAAGGAGTTGAGTTTGAGGTGGAATATCGGGAGGATCATGCATTTGAGGTGAAACCTCAGGGGAATGTTGATCATGTAGATGTTTCAAAGAAAGTACAAACTCAATATTTGATATACTATCATCTAGCACGTGATAGGGAGCAACACTTAACACGGGAACTATTCAAGTATAGAGAAGACAGTAATGAGTCTGCTTTTGCAGTTGCTGCAGTGGAGAAGATATATGCACACGAGTCATTGACTTTCAATGATACAGTTGCTTGTGAGGTTCTTTCCAAGTGGATGGCTGGATTGAAAGAAGAAATGCATACTCGGTTAGATGTGTATGAGCTCAGCAACGGTTGCAGGAAAAGCAGTGACGACAGATACGGTCATTACTGGGAATATACACCATGTATGTTCATACATCTATTTCTCTATATAGATTGTATGGTATTTTCTTGCGGATGCAAGGGTGAGATCTCGGTTACCAAGGGTTTGCTGGTTAAAGCAAAGGGAGATATACTTGGTATTAAGATCATCAGGATTCAGAGTGGTAATACTCTGAGGGTGTCATAGTCCAGGTTTTACAACGGAAAGTTGGTACATAATTTGTTGAAGGGACACTCCATACTGTCGTTGGAGGATAGTTTATCAAGGGACTATGATGTGGAAAAGAATAGAAAGTGGTCATATATATATATATATATATATATATATATATATATATATATATATATATATATATATATATATATATATATATATATATATATATATATATATATATATATATATATATATATATATATATATATATATATATATATATATATATATATATATATATATATATATATATATATATATATATATATATATATATATATATATATATATATATATATATATATATATATATATATATGCAGTTGGAAGCCAGGAGTATCAGGTGGTCTGCACGAGACCTGACATAGCATCGGCAGACGTGGGTATGTTGGATGGGTTTGATCGTGGATTACAGACAAACGTACAGTTTTTGTGGATTTTGACTACACCATGGGTAGATCGATCACTGTCATGGGTAGATCAATCACAGGGTACGGGTTGCTGATACATGGATGTGCGAGGAGCTGGGAAGCTAAGTTTCAGCACAAGGAGGCTTTGTGGACAACTAAAGCGGAGTATCTGACACGTACGGAGGTTGTGAAAGGAGCTATTTGGCTAAGGGGATTCTTGGAAGAGTTAGGCGTGAAGCTTAACACAGTTGCAGTTAATTGTGATAATGAGGGCGCGATTCAATTATCGCGGAATCATGTTTTTCATGATAGGACTAAGCACATCAATGTGCGTTATCACTTTATTAGATAAGTCTTGACGAAGACGGTTGAAGTTCTGAAGGTGAGTACTGAACACAATGTTGTGGATGCCTTGACGAAGGTGGTACCTGGACGCAAGTTACATCACTGCTTGGAGCTGCTGAGTGTTGGGATAGGCTAATATAAGCCTAAGGTGAAAATTGTTATGTATTTAGTCTTTATTAGCCTAAGTCGTGTCTAGGGGATAGTTATCAAGTTTCCTAATATCATATAGCAATAAAGGTCGGTTGGTTACGTCGAAGCCCAACCCGACCCCTAGTCTATGTAACAGTCGGTTCCCCTCATCTCTATAAAAGGAGGTGAGGGGAACGAGATTCACAACGCTTCTTTATCAATAAAACTAATCGGGTCGATTAGGGATACATACCTTGTGTAAATTACTTTTCTGTCGATTGCATCTTTGATCGGAATATTCCACATCTAGTTGACTAGGTTGTAGTGAACGAATCACTACACTTTGTAATTAATTTTCGAAGAAAAGCATACCAAATCACAACCGTAACCTCAACGATACATTTTCATGCACCGTAACAAGTTGGCGAAATTAAATA
The DNA here is from genome assembly GCA_025667525.1 of Glebionis coronaria. Taxonomy (NCBI): domain Eukaryota; kingdom Viridiplantae; phylum Streptophyta; class Magnoliopsida; order Asterales; family Asteraceae; genus Glebionis; species Glebionis coronaria. The sequence continues at coordinate 578,206,926 of CM046878.1, forward strand.
ATGCAATCGACTTGTTATTTTTCTTATAAATCTCAAACCACTAAGAGTTAATTAATGTCGTCAATCGTAAATAAATCCCTAATAAAATAATAACGAACACCACCTCTCAGACACGCCGTCATGGGTTGTTATAACGTCTGTCGCTGGAAAACAAAATTCACTGGGTTTCGATTTATGTTTATCAGTTTTAGTTAGGTGCTATCAAAATCTTGATTATTTGTTAGCTTTATTTTTGTTAGTTTTATTTTGTTAATAATATAGTCTTTTTCTCTAATTCCAGCTTTCACTATTCGTCGCTTTTATTGCGAAAGAGTAAGCTTGAATCCTAATATCAATATATCATATATGTTATGAATATTTGATGATCATAAAATTTAGCCAAAAGGTTTATTCATTGTCTAAGTCTAACTATAAGTTGGTAGCTTGTTTTTATTGACGTTTGTTGGTATAAAAGTTCGGTTGGATCTTTAGCGGCCTGAATAGCTAATAATTCGGGTAGAGAGTGCTTCGGTTCCTGCACCAATGAAGAGCGTAAGCAACTCGAAGATGCATTAAAGTTTGGCTCCTTGAATCAAAACAATGAAAACAATAATGGGATTATCGAGAATAGACCTAGTGTTAGTAACCAACGAGAAATTCCAATTGAAGATGGTTTTAGTCATGAAATTGTTGAAACTAAGCATGAAAAGGAAAAGAAGGGATGGTTTGTTGCATGGAGGAAACGAGATACTAAGAATAGTCACTCCGACGAAAAAGTAAGTATACAAGTATACGATTAGAGTTGAGTTTAATGCGTTGTTAGGGTTTAGAGGTAATACTTGTTTAGATGCCACAAGGGTTCCTTTTATAGCCGGTGAACCCTTTAAGGTACCTTAATCTTTGAGTCCAAGTTATGGTCGAGATTCTCGAAATTTGTACTTATCCTACTCGTTAGTAAGTACCATTTTCTATTATCAAGCGTATCTCGTCCTAATCTGAACTATCGGCCCACCTTGACGGGCCGAACCCCAATAGTATTTTCCATCATATTTCGTCAGGTGTTATCGATGTGCCATAACACAAAATTAGATCGATCTATTACCAAAGGAATAAACTACATATGTCTTGAATCTATTCGACATTTAGCTTATGCCAAATCGGATACATGTTTTCCATATATTGTCCTTTAAGGAATTGAGGAAAAGCTGTTTGTAAATTGCCTGATCACCCCTTTCAACTCATAGGGGGTGATTATCCGGTAGTTATAGACGGGTTTATTTATTGGTTTGCTTCATGTGATCGATTTTATGTTATTGTTTCATTTGATTTGACAATCGAAGAATTTAAACATATATACCTCCCAGATAAGTTAGCATTTGACAATAACAGGCACTTGGATTTTCACAACAACAGGCTGCGTTTGGAATATCGTCCCATATATAAACTAAGGGAGTCTCTTGCTGTGGTTAAATACGAATCTATTATGGGTTTATCAGAACAAGTTTATAGAGTATGGATGATGGACAACCCTGTTTCTAAATTATTTACGGAGATATTTACTATTACCTTACCATATTACGCGCCAAGGAAAATACTCGGGTTTAGAAATAATGAAGAAGTTATCATGGAAACGAAAGATGATGAGAATCACGATCACGATCGAGTCATGCTTGTAGCTTATGAACCTGGTTCGGAACAGATGAACAGACTTGATATTTATGGAGAACGTGATTCCTGCTTTGTGGGCTCCTATAAGGAATCACTACTTCTGCTTGATCAACCAGATGCAATAACTACTAATTCTAATAGCCACCCAAGGGTTAATAAGTCCCCTATTAGGCATCAATTCCATGGGCAACAGGTTCATTAGAGCCTTTTGCTTTTTGGGGCTCGTATCGAAGAATCTTCTATAATTATTTGGTACGATTTCTTAGTGTATTATCCTGTTATCTTTTTCGACTTCTTCCCTGTTCCTTGCAATTTTCAAATTTTTTTGTTATTTGTTTAGAACTGCAAACGACTTTTGCTAATATATTTTATTTTTCATTTTATATTGTATCGCTTTTTGCCTTCTTTTTATTGTAGATTCAAAGGATCTTCTTGATCTAAATCAACGCAATATCTTTTCGCCAATTCAATGTGTTCATATGTAGATTATGTATGTTGTTGCTAGCAATTTGGTAGGCATGTGTCTTTTTGGTGATCGTCTGGATTCTAAATAAGTTAATTTGCAGATTCTGAAGAGGTAATATATTAACTATACTAAGCTAATCATGAGGTCTTATTACTCAAACTGAGCTAGCGAAATTTGAACCATATATCCATCGGCAACATAACTAAACAAACCAACAAGGAATATAACAGATTTAGGAAAACAAAGGAGTGTGTCTATATATAAGAACTATAAGTCTATAACGAGTCAGTACTTTTGAGGTGCAATGTGGAAAATAAAGGCGATGAATGGCGTATCAATCAATCCGTTTTGACATCGCATAAAGAAAAAGTTATATGTTTCGTCCCTATGGTTTATACGAAGTAACACTTTTCGTCCCTAACTCAAAGTATATACACCGGTCGTCTCTAATTTTGAAACTTGTAACCCTCACGATCTCTAACTTTTTTCGTTACGTCAAATTATTAGAGATAGAGGGTAGTAATGCTGTGTCATAGCATAACTGTAACTGCATACTTCTATTTTCAGCAGGATAGCAAGTCGAAACTTGTTATCTACATATATACTCCTTTTAGCAGAGTATGTGAGTAGTCAGTGTTATCAACCGTTATCAAGGTTTTTCAGAATTTTGGTAGCTTCACCAGGATTCCAGAATCCACCGGCTCCCTCGATCAGAGTGGCTCTCTAAACATTCTTCACTCGAATACGTAGAATACTGTTATATGGACCTGAGTGATTATAATAATATGTTGGAAAATGTGATCACACGGCTTCCTTCACTTTTAGATCTGAGGATAGATAGCTCAATTTTAGACCAGAGATTGCTTAATATGTTCGAAAAGTTTATCAGTTATGCAGTGTACAAGAACATCTCATTTGGAGGCTGCAAGAACAATTCTACTGTATTAAAAGTGAGACGTTTTTATTAAATGTGTTTGCTGATGCGGATTGGGGAGGAGATGCAGATGATAGCCATTCTACTACAGGTTATTGTGTTACCGGATGGGCGATGGTGTCTTGGTGTAGCAAAAATGACATACGAATGCATTGGTAGTTACTTTGTCGAGCACGAAAGCTGAATATGTAGCTGCAATCTTGGGAGCCTAAGAATGTATGTGGCTGAAACAGCTAGTGGATGAGCTGTGATAACAAAAGTACCATCAAACTTGCATCGAACCCTGTATTCCATGCAGGGCCGTCCCAATTGCATTTAAAATTGAATTATATTACTCCTATATGTTTAGTATACAACGTATTTATATATAAAAGTAAGAAAAATAGGGCCCTTTATAAAAGGAGGCCCAGTGCGACCGCACCACTTGCACACCCTCTGAGCCACCTCTGATTCCATGCTCGAACCAAACATACTGAAGTTCGCCATCATTACATTCTCGAAAAAGTGTTGAATCAAGAAATTAAGTTGAAAGGGGGATTTCAACACATGAACAAGTGGTTTCCTGTTTTCATTCCGGTTTACAACTGTTGTAATGTACTTTTTATACAACTTTTCACGAGAAACACATCTATAAATACACAATTTGCACATCTTTGTAAAACCCTAAAAATAATCCCTTAAACATCTTTAAGAAACCCTAAAAATGTCGATATACAAGTGGAAATCATCAAACATCTTCCAGCTGAATTTTTGCTTAAGTTTAGAGCTTTCTCGAGACCATGGAAGTCTTTGAGCGATAAAAGTTTGTCGCTGATTAAAAAAAAACTTAATAATTATAATTTATATGATAGAAGAAAACAAACAGACAAAAATTGCATCTCGTAAACACATAAGTGTACGCTAAGGATGTACCATAACACAAAATTAGCTAGATCTATAACCATATTTAAGATTAATATAAATCCAACATGTGCCCTCAAGCACATGTTAAACCATATTTATTAAACACTAACTTTTCTTTTATATTAAAAAATACATTAAATTCACATTAAATACACTTAAAATTCACCATAAATAAATAACAATTTACATTTAATAAACTTAAACTTTACTTTTATATAAACACAAACATGTGCATTGAGGGCACATGTTAGAAATTCCCAATCCTCCAAAATGTGTACGCTAAGGATGTACCATAACACAAAATTAGCTAGATCTATAACCATATTTAAGATTAATATAAATCCAACATGTGCCCTCAAGCACATGTTAAACCATATTTATTAAACACTAACTTTTCTTTTATATTAAAAAATACATTAAATTCACATTAAATACACTTAAAATTCACCATAAATAAATAACAATTTACATTTAATAAACTTAAACTTTACTTTTATATAAACACAAACATGTGCATTGAGGGCACATGTTAGAAATTCCCAATCCTCCAAAATGTGTACGCTAAGGATGTACCATAACACAAAATTAGCTAGATCTATAACCATATTTAAGATTAATATAAATCCAAAATTTAGCAAATACGAATAAATAATAGCCACTCGTTTTTCATAAAAAATATAAAAAACACTTCACCTCTTTTTAAAATATCCTACACGGTAAATTGTCAATCGATAAAAAGTACCCATCGCGACAAGTACATTCAGTAACAGGCACTTCGATATATTTTTGACGAACTTTTATTCAATTTTTTTCATTCGTGTATGAGAAAATCATATATGATTTCATAATTTCATAATTTCATATGTCATTTTATTAAATCATATATAATTTGTATCGCAAATCATATATAATTTATATCACAAATCATATATAATTTATATCACAAATCATATATACTTTGTATCCAAATCATATATTTATATGACAGATAATATACGATTTCATAAAAAATCATATACTATGATTTTATATGAATTTATAAAATCACATATGATTTGTGATACAAATAGTATATTCATTTAAAGTATATAAAAGTGCCTTTTTATAAAAATTATAATTTAATTCTCGTCACAATATTTTATGTTTTGTTTTGCTTAATATTTAATGGTTTATAAATATAAGATATTTTATTTGTTTTTTTAAAAAGTGGGATTTTATTTTGATTAAAAATAAATGCGTATGATTGATTCATTCGATTAATATGATAAAGTCGTCTATATTTCTTGAATCTATAATACACATAATTCGCACATCTTTATAAAACCCTAAAAACAATCCCACAAACATATATCACGATGTCAGATCACATACCATTCGATTTGCAAGTGGAAATCATGAAAAGGCTTCCAGCCAAATCTGTGCTTAAGTTTAGAGCTGTCTCGAAACCATGGAAGTCTTTGATCGATAGCGCCAAGTTTATTGCTGATTATAACCCTCTGTCACAACATTTGTTTATATACTCAGAGTATGAATATATAAACAAATGTGTTAAAATTATAGACGATGATACTTTTCCCCAACATAAATTTACTCTGACTGTTCCGTCATCGTTTTACCGGTATGTAATAGGTTATTCTCACGGATTGTTTTGCTTATCTCGTCATAAGCGAGATATGCCTGGTAATTTAGTTTATGTGGCTGTTATATGGAATCCGTCTATCAAAAAATCGGTAGATATTGTTGTGCCAGTTCGTCACATGCATATTCTCTTGGTTTTGGGGTTTGTCGTGACACTAATGACCCTAAACTTGTTAAGATAAACAAGCTGATTGGAAGTAATTGGGAATTTGAGGTTTTCACATTAAGCTCAGGCTTGTGGAGAAAAGCAGTTAGTAAATTGCCTGATAAATCGTTTTATCTCAGATGGGGTGATTATCCGGTAGTTATAGACGGGTTTATTTATTGGTTTGCTTCATCGGATAGATTCAATATTATTGTTTCATTTGATTTGACAATTGAAGAATTGAAACATGTATACCTCCCAGATAAGTTGGCATACAATAATGGCATAGTCTTTTATGATTATTTTCGTCCGATATATGAACTAAGGAAGTCTCTTGCTGTGGTTCAATACGAGTTTAAGGCTGATAAAGAAGTTTATAGTGTATGGACGATGGACAATAGTGTATCTAAATCATTTACGGAGATATTAACTGTTAACTTACCACATGCGCCACAAATGAGAATACTCGGATTTAGTAACAATGGTGAGCTTATAATGCAAATGAGAGATGAGGATGATGACGATTCAGTCATGCTTGTAGTTTGTGAACCTGAATCAGAACGCATCTATAGACTCGGGATTTCTGAAGATATTCGTACTACATTCTTTGTGAGCTCCTACAAAGAATCACTACTTCTGCATGATCAGCCAGATAAGACATTAACTGATTTCCATTAGGTATATATGCCTAGTTAGTTCTGTTCGACGTATATTATTTCAAAAAAAAAAGAAATCTGATATATAATGGCAAACCACTTGTTTGAATAAGAGCTTATACTAATCGTATTATTCTTTGAATCATTTGAGCTTTTAGATGCATAAATGCTTTGAAGCAAGTTTAGAGACGGAACGTCAAATATTTTGCTGATCTTGAAAATATTTGATATGTTTATTCTTCCATGTAACTGCAATTAGCAATTTTACCTATGATCTAATTCCTTACGTTATCACATTCTTGGTTGATCATATACTTATGTCATACTGATCATGGACTAACCAAAGTTATGTCATTGATTTTCTTCCGTATCTGCCATATACGTATGAATGATTCTCTACGAAGTCGTCTGCTGACTTTTGTAAATAACTTAATACATATGAGATATGCATTTGAATTTTTCTAAGCAGATAAGTATATGATCAAAGTATGACTTGTGCTAATATGTTTTTTGTTGTTGCAAAGTTAGACTTTTGCTAATATAGTAGTTTTTTTATTAAAAATGATCATGGACTAAACTATGAAAAAGTCTAATACATGCATCTTAAATGATATTTAACTTTCTGATTAAAGATTGGTTTGATCAGTATAAATACTAATGACGGCCTTCTGTTCTGTCCATCTTTAAGTCTTTGACGATATCAAAATCATTATCTTCCATGGCGAGAAGTAGAAGGCCATCCCATAATTTTTCCATTTCTTTTCTTGTCTTTTTCGTATCATGGATCAGCCTTGTTTCTGTTGAAACCCGGTGCATTGAGAGGGAGCGAAGTGCGCTACTTCAGTTTAAAGACGGGTTAGTAGATGATTATGGGGTACTATCTTCTTGGAGTAGCGATAAAAGCTCAAATGATTGCTGCTCGTGGAGAGGTGTAACTTGCAGCAATAGAACTCATCGTGTCACAATGCTTGATCTTCATGGATATTGGTCAGATGATCTTGGTGGGCGAGTTGGACTTGCTGGTGACATCAACTCTTCGCTACTTGGGTTAGAATACTTGCAACATTTGGACCTCAGTTTTAATAGCTTCACCAGGATTCCAGAATTCATTGGCTCCCTCAGAAAACTTCGCTACCTCAACCTTTCCTATATCGATTGTGAAGTATCCAAAAGTCCCCCCTCAATTGGGGAATCTTTCATACTTACAAACTCTTGATCTCTACGCTTCTTCCGTCATTTTGAAAAACACAGAGTGGCTCGGTAAACTTTATTCACTCGAATACTTAGACCTCAGTTATATGGACCTGAGTGACTCTAGTAATCTGTTAGAAAATGTGATCTCGCGGCTTCCTTCACTTTCCGTTCTAAGGATAGGTAGCTCTCTTCTTCCAGAAATTCCTGCAAATAAAATATATCCATTCACCAATTTCTCAAGGTCTCTGTCTATTCTAGATCTCTCCTCTAACTACCTTGCTTCCTATTCGATATATCCTTGGTTATTCAACTTCGGTGGAAGCCTTACAGATATCAACCTCTCCCACAACGAGTTGTTTGGTACCATTCCTGAAGCCTTTGGTGCATTTAAATTCCTACAGAACTTAGATTTGACAACAAATGGCCTTATAGGCGGTATTCCAATATCGTTTAGGAACTTAACCAACTTAATTTCAGTAAATTTAGGTGGCAACAATCTCAAACAAAACCTTCGTGAGTTATTCCACAACTTGAGAGGGACAGAGAAGTCCATCCAAGTTTTGGATTTGAGTAATAACAAGATAAGTGGTTCCATGCCTGATTTTTCAACTTTCACAACTTTGGAAGTATTACATCTTGATGGTAATAAGATGAGCGGATCTTTCCCTAAGAAATTTGAGCAAATCTCGAATCTTTTCGTTCTTGATTTGGCTGATAACCGGATTAGTGGATCTCTCCCAGATATGTCACCTCTTTCTTCGTTGAGGGAGTTATATTTTGAGAGAAATCGTTTGCAAGGGACTTTAGGAGAAAAGATTATGCCACTTACGCAGCTGCGATTCTTAGGGGCCTCTTCAAATCTCTTGAATGGTACAATCTCCGAAACTCACCTAAAGAATCTTTCTCATCTAGCTTATCTTGATCTGTCATTAAACTCCCTTGTTCTCGAACTTAGTTCTGATTGGTCTCCAAATTTTTCGCTCGACGTTATATCGTTGTCATCTTGCAAGCTGGGTCCTTCTTTCCCAACTTGGTTGCAAACTCAGAAGAATTTCTCCATAATTGACATCTCTAATGCTCAAATCGACGACTCTGTCCCTGATTGGTTCTGGAAGCAATTAACGCCAAATCTTCGATACCTGAATGTGTCTTATAATAAGATTCGTGGAAGTGTGCCAGATCTGATGTATGGGGATAAACCTTACATCGATTTAAGCTCCAATAACTTCCTGGGCCCTGTGCCATGGTTTCCTAGGAGCACACAAACATTAGTTTTGTCAAACAATATGTTTTCCGGATCTCTTTCATTCGTTTGTAATTTCACCACGATAGGCAGACTTGATCTATCAAAAAACCAGTTGTCCGGAGAGCTTCCGAACTGCTGGATGAACTTAACTCGGGTCTTTTTTCTTAATCTTGAGAGCAATAACTTATCTGGGGCGATCCCCTCGTCGATAGGATTCCTTTCGTATATTCAAATGATGAGTATGCGTAGCAACAGCCTCACAGGAGAGCTGCCATCTTCCTTACAGAACTGTACCTTGCTTCAACTTCTTGATGTTGGAGAAAATAACCTGTATGGTCCCATACCCGTTTCGATCTGGAAAAGCCTGACCGAGCTACGTGTTCTTAGCTTACCATCCAATGGGTTCAATGGTACTTTGCCCACAAGCTTTTGCGGGCTTTCCAAGATGAAAATACTAGATGTGTCTGTCAACAATATCACTGGAAGGATACCCAAATGCCTTAGCAACTTGAAAGGCATGGCCAAGAGAATAACAGAAGTTACGTTTTTTGGTATAAACATTGTGGGATTTCAACGTACTAGGCTCGCCATTAGTCAAGATGAGTATGCGTTTCAAGCATTGCTGCTATGGAAAGGAAGGAAATATGAATACAGAAATACATTGGGTCTGGTAACTAGCCTTGATCTTTCTAGCAATATGTTCAACGGAGAAATACCAAGTGAGATCACCCGTCTTACAGGACTTATTGCTTTAAACCTTTCAAGGAACAACTTAACCGGGCATATACCACAAGATATTGGAAAATTAAGATGGTTGGATTTCCTTGATGTGTCGAGAAACCATCTACGTGGTGGCATTCCGGCAAGCCTTTCACAGTTGGACAATCTCGGCATGCTGGACCTTTCTAACAACAACTTGTCAGGTAGGATACCAACTAGCACTCAGTTACAAAGTTTTGGCGCTTCATCATACAACGGGAATCCTGCACTTTGTGGACTTCCACTTCCTAATGTATGTCCAGAAGATATCGTCCCTCAAACCCCACGACCTACGCTAGGAACCAATGTTGCTGGAGACCAAGATAGGCTCATAACGCGAGGGTTTTTCATTAGTCTTTCCGTCGGATCAGTCTTTGGATTTTGGGGAGTTTGTGGTGCTTTGGTTGTCAATGATGCTTGGAGATATGCATACTACGAGTTCACGAACCATGTCAAAGACTGGATCTATGTAATGATAGTCGTGAACTGCACCAGGTTGAAGACGCGGTCCTGACCAAAACGCTCATACTACATGCGCTTTAAGTCACTCTTTGTCTCACTGCAAAAATTGGCGGAAGCACTAAAGTTGTAAATATGACGAAATGATATTTATCACTAGTAATATTTTATTGATTTATCACTAGTGAAATTGATATTTTACTGTTTTTATCACTAGTGAAATATCACTTGTGATAATCATTTTTCGTCATATTTACAATTTAGTCTTTTCGTCGTTTTTTTATAACTTTTGGACATTTTGATAATAATAGTTCCTTCGTATTTTTTTTAATCTTAGGTAATTAAAAGCTAAAATTTATCCTTTAGATTTCACTAAAAAATAAGATTGCAAAATAACTTTTGTCATTATCAGCAATGTTTTAAAACCCGGGTCTTAAACCGACCCGGTCGAGTCGCCAGGTCAACCTGATTTTCTAAAAAAATATTTTTTTTATATTTTTAATAATTAAAAAATTAATCTTATAAAAACCACAAAAACTTACGTGTATATTGAAAATATAAATTGTTTACCAAACAATATAATATGTAAAAATAAAATTTCGTCGTAAGTACGTAAAATTTAATTTTTTTTTCCAAAAAAACCCGAAAAATTCGAAACCCGGCCGGGTCTTGAGAACCAGGTTGACCCGGGTCACCCCAAACCCGCCAGGTCAAACCGAGTTTCGAAAATATGAAACTCGGATCAATATGACCCGTTTTTTTTCAGTCGGAACCAGTTCAACCGATTGACCCGACCGGGTCGACCCGTGTCTGAAAACATTGATTATCAGTTTATCCACATATGCAAGAACCTAGCACCTACTGTATTATTTCTTCCCTCCATTGTCCCTTCATATAAAACACAGTTTTATAAAAGTGATAGTTTTTTCTTTATTACTACTCTTTTAGCATAATGACACTTTTATTTTTAGTTAATTAAAATAAAGTTTTATTTAAATTATGTAATACTAATCTCAAAAAAAGCAATATGGTAAATTTGAGCGAACTGCTCTATTTATCTTTAGTATTATACAACAGTTTTGGTAAAATCTAAAATAGAAAGAAATTAAAGAGTGAAGGAATATAAAAAAGGCTAGTGGGCCAAGTTGAATGGAATCTGAATTGTTATTTGGGCCGGATAATTTGTTGGTATGTTTATGTAAAATCTGTGTGATAGTGAATAGTGTGATACTTTGATTTGTTTGATTTGGTAACCCGGTCTTCTAAGAGCAACTACAATGGCAACTTGACAAAAGGCTTTTTACTATTTGCTCAAGTCATTTTTAAGACTTTTTTCATTGCAACAAAGGTTTGATGAATGACTTGATAAAGAAAAGCTTGATATGTACCAAGTGTTTGACACCAAATTTACAAGCTATTCTCATTTAATGAAGAGTTACAAAAAAACTTTCAAACAACTTTTGTGCATTGAAGGTTATTTGTAAACATAACTTTTTAGAAGATAAAATTTATGACAAATTAATAGAAAAAGTCATTATAGCTTTTTAGCATTGCTTATGCTCTAAGGCTAGGCACAACGCATGAGGGTCGCGACCTAGTTTTTTCGGCCGGCGACCTAGTGCGACCTATTTGCCATAACCCGGCGACCTAATGCGACCTAATTCAATTTTTTTTATTTTTTTATTTAATAAAAATAACATTTTATATTTAACAAAAATAATATTTTATTCCAAAAAAAAACATTTTATTCAATACAACACGCATTACAATTAAAAAAAACAAAAATATTACATAAACTAAAAAATATTACGGAACATTAGAAGTAAAGAGGGTATAATGCATTAGGTAAAACTAACTCCGAAAATTGTCAAATTAATATATGTTGTGAGGAATTAAACAAAGCTCGATATATTAAAATTTAGAAATTTTTTATAAAATTTATATACTTAAAACACGATTAAAACATGTTAAATTTAGAAAAAAAAAAGTTTTTTTTTTATTAAACACACAAACAAAAGACCGAGTTTTCAAATGAGTCGTGACCAAAGTCGTTTTGTGCTAGAAATGCTCCGGCGACCGAATCGCCGCAACGCGACGACCCGGTCGCGACCGAGACCCGACCTAGTTTTTTTGGTGCGTTGCGCCCAGCCTAAGAGCATGAGCATTGCTTCAAGTCTTCAATGACTTGAAGCATTGATGGCATTTAATGAAAACAAAATTTAATAGCAAAAGCTTGTAGCAATGACTTGATACTTGCCAAGCTTTTCCAAAAAGCTTTTCAAAAAGCTTTGAAAGCAATGATGAAAATATATTCATCATTTGAAGCATAAAAGATGTTCTAATGAAGTTAACCTTAACTGGTTCATTAGATCATCACTTTAAACGATTGAAAAGTCGTGTCAAATCAATTTTATGCATAGGTATATAGTGTTATATGATCTCATAAGTTATTTTATGTTCAATTAAGCCGGTAAAATATATTGAATCTTTTTTATTAACATTAGTTTTTGTGTTTTATATTTATAAAATAATAGCAAATATTTATAAAAACAAATAATTTATGATTACCAATTTTAATAAAGTATAATAAAATATTATTGGTTAATGGTTGGTGTTGTAAGTTAGTTTTGACTTTATTTTAGCTTATAGGGTAAAATCAATATAATATTATCGTACTTATTAAAATGTGCCGACTTTAAACACTTACTAATTAATCTCGTGACTTTACCATTATATTTTCAAATTTGTTCCGACTATACTAATATAAGTCCGAAATAACTATTTTACCTTTGTCTTCTTCAATATAATTACATTTATTGTCACAAATCTGTTTCTCACTTCTCCATTATATTTTTTCTCTCTTTAAAAACCATGATTTCATTTTAAAAAAACAAGAACCCAGATCTTTATATCGAGATGTAAAACCCTCCATCTATAGTCGAGATGTGAAACCCACCAAATCTACGCAAGTGGCAGGACAACTTGAAAGTATATATTGATGCGACACTATTAATTTCGTTGAAGAATAGCACCTAGATGCCACATGACCATAAAATATGATACCAAAAGGCCTAAATAGTTGAAAATGTGGCACATGTTTGATACAAGACATATAAAATGTTTTAAAAAGCAGTTTGATTTCATATATTACACAAGCATGCATTGAGATGTTATATATACTAAAAGAAGGATGGATTGTATTATTTTCTAATCTAATCAAAATTATCCACATTAAAAAGCAGTTTGATGGATAGTAATAAAAAGCAGGAAGGGTATTAAAAAGCAGTTTGATTTTATATAGGGCTAAGTACTAAAAGTACATCTAATGGTCTCTTATCCAGACTTTTTTTTTCAAAATTTCAAAAAGAGATTTTTACTTTTGATCAACTGATCTATCTACTTAATATTTTGTCACGTGTCCAACTGATCAACTTTTTTTATTCATAAATATAACTTAAATTACAAATATGCCCTCATTTTTATCTTTTTATTCCCAATCTTACCACTCCATCACCACCACCACCACCCACCTACCATTTCATCACCACAATCACTAACAACCTACCACTTCATAACCACCACCACTACCAACCTATCAATTCATCACAACCACTTGTAATCATTCGTCATCTTCCTTAACTTGTCTATATATCTAAATAACAAAAAATGAATAATTTGATACATACAAACAACAAGAAACAATAACATTATATAATAACGGATCGATCTCAATAGATAATCATTTAACTTAAACGTCTGAACTTGGAACTGGTACTTGAATTGTATCTGACATCGAACAGCACTTTCATAAATCACGACCATATCAACTGGATACTTGTTGTTTGAATAACATCACGTGAATACTTGTTGTTTGAATAAAACAAACAGTTTGAGGAGAGCCTACGTCGCATGCCTGGGTGATGAGAAACTGGGAGAGATCTTTGTCTTTGTAACATTGAAGCCATTTTAGTTTTTTCTTGTGTTCTTTGTTTGTTGTGGTGGGTTGGTAGTGGTGGTAGTGATGAAGTGGTAGGTTGGTAGTGGTGGTGGTGATGAAATGTTAGGTTGGTAGTAGTGGTGGTGATGAAGTGGTAGGTTGGTAGTGGTGGTGGTGATGGAGTGGTAAGGGTGAGAATAAAAAGATAAAGATGAGGGTATATTTGTAATTTAAGTTATATTTATGAATAAAAAAATTTGATCAGTTAAACACGTGGCAAAATATTAAGTAAGTAGATCAGTTGATCAAAAGCACAAGTCTCTTTTTGGAATTTTGAAAAAAAAAAGTCTGAGTAAGAAAACATTGAATGTACTTGAGTCTCTTTTAGTACTTAGCCCTTTTATATATTACACAGAATGCATTTTGGCATCTCGTTATTTGGGTTCGTCCCGTCAATGCTACAACTCAAGATCTGAAGCTAAAAAAAAGCAAGTCGCACAAATGTATGTTCAAACTTATGTGGTAAATCAAGTAAAAAAAATAACCGACTAAAAGAAAGATGTGTTACCTTGGGATAAAGTCGTCGCCGGAAAATAGTTAGAGCTGTACAGTTAAAAGAGGGGTTTTTCAATCAATGTGAAAGGAAAAAAAGACAAAGGGTATATTAGTTATTTAGAAGGGTAATATATTCATTTTAGGTTTATATTGGTGTAATCGGAACAAATTTAAAAGTAAAATGGTAAAGTCACGAGATTAATTAGTAAAATCGGTATATTTTAATAAGTACGACGGTATTATATAGCTTTTACCCTAGTTTATATTAGTTATTATCATTTTAATTTGTCAATTTAACTTAGAAATGTTTATGAAAAAAAAATATTTGACTTTTTATAAAAAAAAATCGTGATCGAACCAGGTTTATTAAACTGGGTCGACCGAGTCAACAAAAAAAAGCAATACAATTTAGTTCACAAACAAGCAAAAATTAAGTCACATCCGGCTCGATCGAACCGATTCACAAATTAGCGAATTTAACCAGTCAAATCAACCAGGATTGTAAAACATTGATGTATACATTATATGGGTGAGGTTATTTTCAGAACCAAATAAATGTACACAACTGCGAGAACCACATTTTTACTCTTAAAATGCATATGTATATTCATCGGGATAGTTCATTAGGTAGAAATACATGAATTTTCATTGTCGTATGTCACTAGGAACATGTATCCTACCACCATGCACATGTATTTGTTTTGTATGTATTATAACTATCTTTTTGTTGGATAATATGAAAACACATGTGCACTCTTCATATCGCTCATTATACCCGGATCTATAACCAATAAAAAAAATTATTAAATGTTAACTTAAACATAATAATGAAAATACATATGCATTTTTAAGAGTATAAAAGTGGTTCTCGCAGTTCTGTACATTTATTTAGTTCTGAAAATAACCTTACACTACAATATATCGTAAAATAGTTGTGAGTTTTAAGATAAAATCTATATTTTGTCATTCTCATTATATGGTTGTGTTTGGCAATAAGCTTTTTGAAGTATTTTAGAGCGGTAAACGACAAGCGATTAACAGTTTGATTTAAAAGCTTGTTAGGCGAAAGAGCAACTAGAGTTTGTATATCATACAACTGCTTTTACTTAAAATGCTTGATACAGAAGCATTTCAGAAAATGCTCCAAGCGGTTTGCTTTAAAATTACAAATATATCTTCGTTTATTTTCTTAATAATTTTGCTATTCTATAATTAGTTTCTTAAGTTAATATATTTATGTCCTTTTTCGTAATTTTATAATTTATAATTACTGTTACTGCTATATTTATGAAACCTTTTTTTAGCAAAACAACTATTATACTAATTGTTATTGGTTAGTGCTCATACTAATTGCAACTGCTTACTACCTACTATCTCTACTTCTATAAATACTTACTACTACGTGTTGTTAAACATACCCTATAAACCGCGTGAAATAGAAATACATTTTTTTATCATTAATACACTCCTTTTCAGAATTTGACTATTTTGGTTTGCTAAAGTTGTAATCAAAGTCAATTTACCGAATTTGGGGGTCATGAAAATTGTGTTCTCACTTGCTGCGTATTTAATTTGAACTTCCAACTTTTCTTCATTCCAAAGCCACGGATTTCTCCATCTATTTCTCAATAAAGCCTTTGAATTAGCTAGATCAGGCACCACACTAAATTAGAGTTCATCAAATATATGAGAAGTTTGGTTAAATAAATGGGATTTGCTAACCATCATATTTGGGGTGATTTTTAAACATACTAAAACTGATAAAATTTTATTAAATGAACCCATACATACTACAGTATATTTATGAATAATTAACCATAAATCTCATACATACCATGTTTAACGTCACATCTCATATTTATAATCGAGTCCGGTTATTTTGGAAACTTGTTTTTTGTTGGAATCTAAGGGACTAATCCTAGCCATCCATTACCTAAGATTAAAATAAACACGGAGGGACTATTTTTGCCAAAATGTCTAAAATTTGCAAAAAAGCGGCGGAAGGACTAAATTGTAAATATGACAAAAATTGGCTATCACAAGTGATATTTCGTTACTGATAAAAACAATAAAATATCACTAGAGATAAACCAATGAAATCACCATTGATATTTCATTAACATAATATCCCAGTGATATTTCATTGTTTTATTAACAGTGATATTTCATTGATTTTAGCTAGTGAAATATCACTAGTGATAATTCATTACTCCGTCATATTTACAAATTTGGTACCTCCGCCCATTTTTTCAACTTTTGGACATTTTGGCAAAAATGGCCCCTTCGTGTTTTTTTTAAATCTTAGGTTAATCTCTACCATTAGATCACAAATAGATGAAGGGTGGGATTTATTTCTTGGTTTCCAACAAAAAACAAGGATGCAAAATAACTTTTCTCTGGATATATATGACAGTTCTTAGTTTAGATTGAGGATATATGAAATTATCTCTAAAAAAATAAGATACGTTACTACCGTATATAAATTTGTTAAGGTGACAAAAGTAACACATCTAGAAATAAAAAGTTATTTCATGTAAACTACTTTTGTTTTTTCTAAAAAAGCACTTTTTGTTTTTTTATACTCTTTTCGTTTTAAAATGATTGTTCATTTTTTTTTCATCTTTCTTCAAATTATTATTCACTTCTAAAAATAAATATAAAATTTAGTTCAAGTTTATCATGTTACTCTCTTTTGTGGTTACTATTACAAATTTAAAATAAGTTTTAAACTAATTAGTTAAGGTTAAAACAGTTATTCTACAAAAACTAAAAAAAATTGTAATAATTATGTTTTTCTTAAACTATATGATTCTTGTCTGTTGAAAATAATTTTGAGACGAAGGGAGTAGTTTATAAGCACGTAAAGGTTTTTGTTTGTTTTTTCTCATATCACTTCTTACGTATTCAACATTTCAAACATAAACTTTCTTTATTTTTCACTTGTTCTTTTACACCCAGGTCTCACCACCACCTTCAATATTAGTTTTTATTTTTTTACCGAAGTGATTCCCTTTGTATTTTTTGACTCTTTTCTTACATTCTTATCTTTTTTCTTCGTTTTAATACGTTTTTGTCCATTTTATACGTTTTAATGCGTTTTTTCCATTTAAAGAATATATGAAAACTACAAAAACTTAAAAAAGGTGCGCAAATGTATAAAAACGTAAAATAACTATGAAAACGTAAAAAAGGTATAAAACGTGCAAAAACGTATGAAATCATACAAAAACATATAAAAGCGTACACAAGGTATAAGAGCGTACGAAAACTAACGCAAACGTACAAGACCAACGCAAACATATAGAAGGACCAAAGAGTATAAAACCGAACGAAAATGAAGGAGAACGTACGATACGTGAGAAAACTGAACAAAACGTACAAAAACAGTCGAAAAACGTAAAAATAGAACAAAATGTACACAAACACAGGGGCGGATCTATGTGTTGCCTACATGTGGCACGTGCCACACATAGATCAAGCCGACGATACGTAATTTTTATGTATAAATTGTCGGTTAGGGAGTGGTAAAATACCGAGTTTCTATTACTGCGCCCAAAGAAGAACGAACATACGATGAAAAAGATCTTATTTTTGGGTTTAGATCTTAAGAGTGCGTTTGGTTCGTTATTTGGAATCACAATCGGTATGAGTTTCGGAATCACACAAATGATAATGGGAATGAAATTCAATAGGAGGCACCATAGCCTCCTATGAAAAAGCCCACAAATTAATATATGGTTCTGCTTTTTGATAACCACAATAATATACCAAACATCACTATCATTCCAACTATGATTTCTTTATTCCAATAGGCCTATAACAAATACGCCCTAAGTTTATGAAGAAGAACCAAAGGAATAGAGGAAATTGTTGCAGAAAAATAGAGAAAGAAGATAAACAGTGATAGTATTTACTACTCTTTCTACTTTTCTTGTCTTTTAGTGTAGTACTAGCTTTTTGTTTATTATAATACCTTGTGGTTTTAAAAATTAACATAATACCACTTGCAATTCTTCGAAAAAAGGACACTAAAATTTATTTTAAATTAATCAATATAGTTTTTGTTGGGGTTTAATTCGTTCTAACAAGGTGAAAATAATTAATAGCCTAACTACGTACCAATGAATGGTTACCGGATACCTCTTGAAGTCGTGTAATCACTTTCCAAAGAAGATTATTCGACCCTATGCCTGGGTTAACACGAATACCTCCTTGGGATAAAACCAAGAGTTAGTTCTTATTTTAGGCACAAATCAAGAACTCTGTGCGTGTAAGTGTTTCTTGTTTCTGTATATCTCATCATGCAAATATGATCACTATTTATAGTGATCCTAGTCCTAGAAAGATGTAACTCATAGTCAAAGGTATTCAGAGCATTAATCGACCAATTAAGCTCATAATTACCTACATGAAATCATAGTGGTTACATGACCATAAACCTGGTCATCAAGTCAATATTCAACTCTCATTGATTGGTCAAAGAGGTTACAAAGACTTTGTGCATCACCAGGAGCAACGTCCTAACCAGGAGCAACTTCCTAACCAGGAGCAACTTCCTAACCAGGAGCAGCTTCCTACTGATGAACTTTCAACCACTATATTGAGTCCAGGGAGGTCAGGGACTTAATGGGTGTACACTCCGTACCTCCAAACCCATTTACAAGTATGACTTGATCCCACAATTACACTAAATTTCCAACAATCCTCCCCACTTTAGTACAATTCCTTTTTGCATGAAAATCAACTTTAACAAAGCCAATGCATAAATGAAAATGTCCTGAGGATTGAATTTCCATATTAGTACATCACTTCAAATATTCGAGAATCAGGGTGTTATAAGAATTGAACTCTTCAACTACTTTGAATACCTGAAGATGAAATACACACAAGTTTTCAAACACTTAAAACGCTCCTGACACCATACAAGCCATGTGTCCATATCCAATTCATAAATGTTGTAAGAGCCAAAGTCCATGCTCCTTGAGGCGACGAAACCTCAATACTTACATAGGTGGTTCCTCTTTAGTTCGTGCTCCTGCTTAAGCACTTTTTCAAAGAAATTAACCATTAAGAAGTTTATAACTTCATCCTCCTTTCAGCAGGTACAAGCACATCCTTGGGATGATATGTAAAACATGTGCTTCAGTCATCTGAATGTTTAGCTTTCCACATTGAACTCAAATCCCAAGTTTTCTTAGGAGGGAGTTAGGTGTCCTAACATTCAGTGACTAGTTTGGACTTTAAACTCATCCCTTTAGCAGACTTTATAACCAAGTCTCTAGCCAATCCCTTCGTCAAGTGATCAGCTAAGTTTTGTTAAGACCTCACAAATTCTATTGATATCACCCCATTCATGATTAGCTCACGAATCATGCTTAGTCTAACACCTAAGTATCTAGACTTATCATTGCACATTTAGCTATAAGCCTTAGCCAATGTAGCTGCACTATCACAACGGATAGATATGGGTGCCTTAGGTTTGACCCACAATGGAATCTCAAGAAGCAAGTTTCTCAACCATTCAGCCTATTTACCAGCAGCTGCTAGAGCCACGAATTCAGATTCCATTGTTGAACCAGTAATGCAAGTTTGCTTCTTGGATGCCCAAGAAATTGCACCACCACCAAGAAGGAATACCCAGCCACTTATGGATGAATTATCCTCAGTATTGCTGATCTAACTTGCATCAGTGTAACCTTCCAACACTGAAGGATATCCAGTATATGACAAACAATAGTCCATTGTTCCTTTCAAATACTTTAGTACCCTCTGAATAGCTTGCCAATGCTGAGTACTAGGATTACTAGTGTACCTACTCAGTTTACCCACTGCAAAAGCAATATCAGGCCTAGTACTAGTCATGACATACATCAAGCAACCAATCACCCTAGAATACTCAAGCTGGGAGACAGCCTGACCATTGTTAGGCATTAGTTTCTCACTTGTATCCATAGGTGTACTCACTAGAGTACAATCAAAGTGATTGAATTTCTTCAGGACCTTCTCAATATAATGAGACTGAGAAATTACAATACCATCACTTTCATGTTTAATCCTTATGCCAAGGATAACATCACCCTTCCCCATGTCTTTCATAGAGAACCTTGATGACAAAAACTCTTTGGTTAAATCAACCTGAACTTGGTCAGTACCAAAGATTAACATGTCATCAACATATAGGCAAATGATGACTCCTTTACCAGATTCATCAAATTTTCTATATACACATTTGTCAGCTTGGTTAAGTAAATAACCATTAGACAAAAACACTTCATCAAACTTTTGATGCCATTGCTTAGGTGCCTGTATGAATCCATATAAGGACTTAATCAGTTTACACACCTTAGCTTCATGACCAGGCATGATAAAACCTTAAGGTTGGTTCATATAAACCTCCTCATCTAAATCACCATTTAAGAATGTTGTCTTCACATCCATCTGATGAATAATCAGATTATGAATGCTTGCCAAGGCAATCAACATTCTTATGGTACTTATGCGTGCTACAGGAGCATAAGTATCAAAGTAGTCTATCCCTGACTTTTGTCTAAAGCCTTGAATGACTAACCTTGCCTTGAACTTTTCATTAGTTCCATCTACCTTCATCTTTCTTTTGAAGATCCATTTGCATCCAAGTGGATTACAACCTGGAAGTAGATCAACCAACACCCAAGTGTTGTTGTCCATGATAGAATCTATCTCATCATTGATTGCTTCTTTCCAAAAAGCAACATCCTAGGATTTCATTGCTTCATCAAATGTTTTGGGATCATCCTCAACATTAAAGCAATAGTAGTACTGGTCAGAGACCTCATTCCTTGTTCCTTCAACTAGGTATAGTTGAAATTCAGGCCCAAAATTCTTTGGAGTCCTTTGTCTTGTGCTTCTTCTAAGCTTAGGATCAGGTTGCTGAACCACAACCTCATTAGTGACCCTTTCAGGTTCCACTGAAGCACCAATGTCCTCAGCTCCAGTAGGAGTCCTAAGGCTTGGTATAGGGACTGATGAGAACCTAGTCTCATCAAAGTTAGCATCCCTTGATTCAATGACTGAGTTTATTGAAACTGAATCATTAGGTTCAATAACATAGAACCTACAAGCCTTGGAATGCTCAGCATATCCAACAAAGATGCATTCAATGCCTCTTTCACCCAAGGTTTTCACCTTTGGATCAGGGAGTCTTACAACAGCCCTACAACCCCAAACTTTGAGGTAGTTCAAGTTTAGTTTCCTTTTAGTCCAGAGTTCATAAGGGGTAATCCTGTTCCTTTTATTAGGAACCCTATTTAATAAATAGCAAGCTGTTAACATAGCTTCTCCCCAAAACCCTTGACTCAGTCCTGAGTAGGAAAACATAGAATTAACCATCTCCTTCAGTACTCTATTTTTCCTTTCAGATATACCATTTTGTTGTGGAGTATAGGGAGCAGTTGTCTCATGGATGATTCCAACAGACTGAAAGTACAAAGTATCCATGTACTCACCTCCCATATCAGTCCTAAATCTTTTGATTTGGACTCCTTGTTGTAATTCAACTTCAGTTTTAAATACTTTAAATTTATCTAATGCTTCATCCTTAGTATGTAATAAATAAACATAGCAAAACCTAGAAGCGTCATCAATAAATGTTACCAAGTATTTCTTATTTCCTAATGAGGGAGTAGCATGCAAATCACACAGGTCACTACGGATTAGCTCCAAAACTGTAGTTTCACGTTTTACATCCTGAAATGGTTTCTTAGTAATTTTGTTCAGCATACAAGTCTGACACTTATCAGTGTCCATGTCAAAAGTTGGAATTAATCCATCCTTAGACATATCTTGCATCCTCTTATAGTGGACATGGCATAGTCTAGCATGCCATAGTGATGAATCATTTAGTTTAGTGGTAGTCATCAAGACAGAATCAACATTTATACTAGAATCAATATTAAGCCTGAACATTTGATTACTCAAATAGCCAAAACCAATAAACACACCATGTTTAGATAAAACAAATTTATTAGATTCAATCACTTGTTTATGACCATAATTATTCAAAACACTACTAGAAACCAAGTTCTTCCTAATATTAGGAACATGCAAAACATTAAACAAAGAAACAATCTTTCCAGAACTAAATTTAAGATCTACACAACCACGTCCATGCACTAGGGATGTTGACTCATTTCCCATGTGAAGAGTAGAACCCACCACGCAACATCATCATCATGCACAAAGTAAGCTTCAGATACATATGTAACATAATAAATCTGGAGAGATTCATTAAACATATTCTGACCTTTTGTGCCTGATCCATTAGCTTGGTTGCCAATGCTAACACCTTTGCAATCCCTTTTGAAGTGTCCAGGTTTTCCATACTTCTAACAAGCCACTGATGACTTCTTGTTAGGATTAGCTTTGGTGTTATCCTGATGCTTACGTTTGCCTATGTTGTCATTGTACCTGGTGGAGTTGTTATGCTCCACCATATTGACAACAGATGAACCAGCAACATTGTTTCTATTTGGCTTATCACTTTCATGCACCCTGAGGGATTCCTCAATGCGCAAATGACTTCCCAACTCAACAAGAGTTAACTCCTCCTTCTTATGTTTCAAGGTGTGCTTGAAATCTTTCCAAGAAGGAGGTAGTTTGTCAATGACACACGAGACCTGAATGGTCTCATCCATGTTCATTTTATGTTGTGTAAATCTACCAAGTATTCCAAGAAGTTCATTGTATTGTTCCATGACTGGTCTTGAATCAGTCATTTTGCAATTTGTGAAATCACTCACAAGGAACTTCTTACTTGATGCATCCTCAGCCATATATTTGGCTTCCAAGGAATCCCATAGTTCTTTACCAGATTCAAAATTTTGGTAAATATCAAATAAGGAATCAAACATACCATTGAGAATAATACCACGACACACATAGTCATCATTCTCCCATTTGCTCCTTTTCCGCATCTCCTCCAAAGTAGCATCATCACCACCATCAGGAATGGGAGTGGTCAGCACGTACACCATGTTCATGATAGAAAGAAGAAAGTGCATCTTCTTTTGCCATCTCCTAAAATCAACCCCTTCAAACTTGTCCAGTTTGGAGAAGTTAGCCACCATATGCTTCATTGCTGCCGCCATTGATTATCACAAAATAATCTTCTTTGATTGTTGGGGTTTACTTCATTCCAACAGGGTGAAGATAATCAATATCCTAACTACGTACCAATGATGGCTACCGGATATCTCTTAAAGTCGTGTAATCACTTTCCAAAGAAGATTATTCGACCATATGCCTGGGTTAACACAAATACCTCTGTCACACCCCACCATGGCGGAATATGGGGCGCGACGCATGGATATCATCATGACATGGCGCGTCTATAGAGATAACTAAATGAAATAAGAAATGTCATAAAATGGTGACACAAATGTCATGACAATATATAAACAATGCAAGAGTCTGGATAAGTAGGTAACAGTCCTACCACTTACCCAAGACAAACAATAATCATAATCCAAAACAAACATATAGGTGCCAACAGTATCACTTATTCAAAACACATAAAATAACTAAGAAGGAACGGGGATCTCCTTCTAAATGCAATCCTAATGCATCCCAAATCTAGCCACTTCTATCCTCAAGCTTAACCACATTCTTACCTGAAAGAGATACTAAAACACGTCAACATAAAGTTGGTGAGAGTCATAGGTTTAGACTCCAACGCCAAAACAAACCATAAGCTGTGAATAATAACCAAATTCAAGTACATATGGACAATATGATACAAACATGCATTAACAACTAACATCCAAGATATAACAATCCAAACCAAAATCCAAGGCTCCCAGCCTTACCAAACACCATGGTCCCATAGGCGCCCATACACCTATGAACCAATCCCAAGGCCCCGCCTTGTCATCGTCCCCTTGGTACCAAGTCAAAATATAAAACAATCAAGAATCATCTAGCAGTTAATCACGTAACTAAGCACAAGTCCATCACCAAACACAAACATTCACAGCATAATTTATAAAAACAAGACAGTGTCTCTTCCATCCCATCTGGAAGTCAAAATCATTAGTAAACATGGGACTATGAAACTCACCTGATTGAGCTTCTCCAAAAGTCCGCGCACTAGCAAAAATCTAACAAACCAAAAACACATAATCAAAACATGAACCAATCACTAAGACGGCTCATCAACCTATGATGGACATCTAGCCTTCTCCCATATATGACCCTCATTAATATGCTCTAAACACCCCATTACCCTTCCCTAACAAGTCCTTGACTTGGTTAAGTTTAATAACTATCTCGTTCATATTTTACACAAAAAAGTCCCAACTTTTAGGTCTCCAAACTATAAGCCAAACTCCCACCTAAACATACCCATGACCTTTGTAAAGGAAACCCTATGCCCTTACATATGTTAGCTACCTTCTCCCATTTGCCCCAACCTTAAAGCTACTGTTAAGGCCTTGATATATATATATATATATATATATATATATATATATATATATATATATATATATATATATATATATATATATATATATATATATATATATATATATATATATATATATATATATATATATATATATATATATATATATATATATATATATATATATATATATATATATATATATATATATATATATATATATATATATATACTTTCGCTTAACCAGATTTTACCGATTTTAAACGTATGAAAAGTTTGTTATGATTAGAGGGTCTTACCCTAACCCACTTTCTTAGCCCCAATGCAGATACTTTCTATAATATATAAACCAACTCCCACGTTCGTTTGAAAGCCCCATGTAACCCTAAGTACCCCAAACAATCCAAAACGTAAAAAGAAAACAGGCTGACCCGAAAACAGTTTTGACCCCCGATTGATGTAACCTGTTTTTGACCCACTTTCCGACCTCCAATTTAGTTCTTGTTTCTTGATTTAGAAAGCCAACTCAATTACCTTTCCAGGGGTAGTTTGATCGCATTCTAAAAGTATCTAGAACTCTAGATATGATCAAAAGACACAAAACTTCTGCCCAGTTTTTAAAAACGAATTAACATAATCAACCTAATTAATTACCCATAACTCCACTTATTACAAGCCCTAATTCACTTAATCATTATAATATCATTAATATCATTATTATACTGTTTTTAGTTCAAAACCTAACCTAAATCCATCATAAGATGATTATAACAACATTAAAAATAATTAAATTAAAAAGGGATTTGAAGGTTTTACCTTAAGATTAATGGAAGATGAAAACCAATGAAACCCTAAAAACACTCTAAGAACCGTCGACCTTTATTTTTCTCTCCAGGGATTTATGAAAGTTTTGATCTACTTAAAATCCTTATATAGTTTTTCCAAGAATCCTAGCCCAATACAACCCACTTTCCTTTTTTTCTCTTTTTTCTTTTATTTTTCTCTTCTTAATCGGCCCTAAACCGACCAACACCCCCTAATTTCGTTTTTTTCATTTTATTGTTAATTAATATCTTATTAATTTTAGCTTAATTTACCTTAATTTATTTCAGCTCCTAAAACCTCCAAAACCTCAAAACCGTAAAACTAGTCAAATTTACGCTTTTACCGTAAAAGACGTAAAATATACAGTTTTAAAAAAAAATCTTAAATTTTGAAATAAACTTTATAACTAAGTCCTAAATGACTTAAAACCATCCCGAAAAATACTCCCGTGACAAAATACCTCTTCCGAGACCCCTAAATGCAAAACCCTAAATCGTAAAAACACGATTTTCTATAATACATATACGTATACGTAAAACCACTAAATAACACCATCTCATTTCATAGTCACTACATTGTGAGCTCATGAACATGAAATAACCGTTCCTCGATTTACTTATGAGTACTTTATACCCATATACGATATCCACACCAACCTCGTTCACGCAATATAAACATGTAAACACACAAATCAAATAGTCACACATAAATTAACCTAAAAATAGGACCAAGTGACGAACCTCAAAACCACGGTTGTCACATCACTCCCTCCTAATAGAAATCTCGTCCTGAGATTTACTCCTTAGGATCGTCATTAATAATAGCTGAGGATACTTGATCCTCATAAATCCTTCCCGTTCCCACATGAACTCTAGTCCACGTCCCAAATTCCATCTACCCATAACTACGGTATATCACCCTGTTTATCCAACGTCCTAGCTTCACGACCCAAAATCTCTATCGGCTCTTCGATAAAACGAAGACTCGTATCCATACTAATATCATCTAACGGTACTTGCAAGTCAGTTCTTGCTAAGCATTTCCTCATGTTTGATACATGAAATACGTCATGCACACTACCCAATTTCTCCAGTAATCTCAACCTATACGCCACTAGCCCAATCCTTTCAAGGATTTCAAATGGACCCACAAATCTAGGTGTTAACTTCCCTTTTCTTTCCAAACCGCATCACCCCTTTCCATGGTGAAACCTTTAGCATAACTTTATCTCAAATCTCAACGGCTTACGCCTCTTGTCCGCATAGCTCTCTTGTCCGTTCTTTGTTATTTTCAACCTCTACTTAGTCACTGCCACCACCCCCATAGTTTTCAGATCCATCTTCGGTCCAATACATTGGCCGCTTCTAACTTCATCCCACTGTAACGGTGATCCACCTCCTCTCCTATGAATCAACTCCAGCAGTTTCTACCACAATTCCTATCACCAGACCTAATGGATTCTATCCTCTACGGATTTTCCATCTTTCGGAAGTTCTCCCAACCTTAATCACATCCAATGGTATATGCAGGATTGCATAACCAAAAGCTTCCCATAATATTCACATAAAACATGTCATAACCACCACCTCATCCTTGCTTTCCCATGCTCGGCACCAAGTAACTAACCATCCTTCATACTAACATGTGTTACACCTTTTCTCTAGGTGAACGTTCCATTGTTCGTGACTACTAACCTCTTGCTCTAACGGTTTCTCTTCAATATCACCCCACTATCTTCACAACCTCTTGCTCCTTCGAATCATTCTTCCTCCCTACTACTTTTCGCTTGTCTCTCCAAAATCTTAATTTCCATTCCATCTTATATCCCGTCTTCAGCCTATAATTTAGGCGTTTCCTCCTTTATTCCCTACATCCTTATCAATGGGGAAAAATTCCCCTCTCACCGGTGACTCTCTCTATGTAGAAGAATACTTCCTAATGTAATGAGTTCTCCAACTATCTCCAAATCTCACGCCCCTCTAGGCGTCTTTCTCAATTACCCTTATGGTATTCTCATACCAACCATTAGTCTATCAACGGTATACTACGCTTGCTTCCCATCGTTTCTTCCCTTGCCATAATCCTTCATAAGGCATTCCATACATATTAGGCTAACTTTTACGCAAAACCCTCTATTCCATCACATCCGTACGCAATCCTTCCAACTGCTCAACTACGTGACTTCTCATTCCTCTTGAAATATGAGATGAATTAGTCAGTCTATCGACTATCACCCAACTCTCATCGTACTTATTCCTCCACCCTATTATGTATCCCTTTCACCAACTTCGTCCTTACATCGCCCTTTCTAAGCTACTCCTATCTCTGTAGGAAGTATAGTCTACGTCCCTTTTCTCCATATGATTGTCCAAGCCACGCAACATACATGTTGGCGCGTTCTCTGCTTTAGACAACTCAACTCGTGCAACCTACATCCTTCATCCAAACCACCCTAATACGTCGTCTATATCGTTCAAGTTCGTCTTAGATTCACTTCATTCTTCTTATTCCATGTCTCATCAACCATGCTTGCCTTTCCCAGATGGTACTTGGCCTTGCAATTTTCTTTCATCACTTAACTCCACCCATCACCTTTTCCAAATGTTCAATCAAGAGGACTGAATATGTGTTGGAGACGTTCATGATCCATATAGATCATTCTCTACGTCTCGTACACCAAATGCCTCTAGCATTCTAGGCACATCTAACAATCCAGCTCTATCAACGAAGTCTTATCTAGTTCTTCTAAATCTTCAGTTCCTGCAACGTATAAGCAATCGCCTTTCTTTGTCGTCCTCGTACGCATCCAAATCCTTGCTCCACATATCGTCATGCTTCGCGAATTCATCCAGTCCTTCCGATAATGCCAAGATCTGCTCATTATCCAATCCACCTCTTCAGCCTCCAAAACGCTTCCTCATCCTTCTTCACTTCGCCCTTGCTGGTTCCATGATATGCCACCATCTCCAACTGCTCATCATAGTAAACTTAATCCTAAAAACTTACACTTGAAAATATCACGTATAACTCCCTTTCCTAACAACTCCAAAACCAACTCATAATCCGCCTAACTCTCCTTTTTAGGTTTTGAGTAGATCAAGATGTCATCGATACTCCCGATGACGACTCGTTTATATACGTTCATGCACACTCGGTTCATTGACTCCATGAAAACCGCTAGTGCTCTGGCGAAACTAAATGCATAACCTCAACCCAAAGCATTCATACAACATCCCTAGCAGTTTTCAACTACGTCCTACCTGCACCCTCTCTTAGTGGCAATACGAATAAATTCCTACCTTGTTCTACCCGCAAAATTCTACACGCATTCTAAAAGACCAATACTTCCTCTCATCCGACCACTCAACCGCTTTCCACATCCAATCTACTACTAAGCAACTCAACTTTTATCTTTCATTCCTTGCAATTTCTAACAACTCTTGTTTTTAAATCATTCCATCAACAATTTTCCTTGGAAGAGCACTAACTACAACTCCTCTCACTTCTCCTACTTGCTCTATTTATGGTTCTACCTCACAGTAATAGGCAAACCTACTAAATCTCAGGAAATTCTCGAAAAACTTACATGCCTTACGAACAATCATAAATACCTTTGAGATATTATATCCCCTTCCAACACTCTCTATGGCGCGTTAATTATGCCAATATCCATACATTATACAAATCTCTATTCATCTCCCTTGGCACTCCTAAGAGACCTCATGACCACATTAGTTCGTCTACGAACTTTTAACTCTTTCATCCCCACTAAGGGCATTCCGACCATTCTCTCAGAGCCACTTACTTAATCGTATAGGCGCGACCAAGTCTTTCATATGTCTACCTCAACGCTCCCAATCAATACGAACCCAAAACTACATCCTGAATCCACTAGATACGATCAACGAATCAAACCCACGAATAACTAACGACATTTCACTTGCACTAGTTAAAACAAGTCAAAACCACGAAAAAACTCAAAAGGAAAACTCAAACAGGTACCAATTCAAATGACTCATGACAAAGAAAAATGATCCAAGAAACACTTAATGGCAACCAAAACCTCTTACGCCCCGCGACATATTATTTAAACCGTGCACAAGATCGACTTTTTCAGAAGAATATTTTTTTTTTCTTTACCTCCCCACATCTATGTGACTCAAACAATCTACAAACAACCCTCTTGACGAACTCAAAACTCAACTCAAAGACTAGGCATCCCGTGCATCCCAAATCATAAAAGTAAACTACTATTCAAAACTCAACTCTTAACCCGACACTTGTACAATGATTTTGACCAGGATACTGACCTCCCATGACCACGCATTCTGAATATTTGAAAGGTACGTTCCGAGTACATAATTTTTTTGGCTTTTGAATCACCCAAAAGCTCTAAAAACGAACAAGTTATGACCAAAACAGTTTTATACTAGTTGTTTTTTTAACTAAAGAATAATCTTAGTGATTAATGTAATCCTTTTAAATGAAAGATATAATTGTATGTGAAATCTTCATAAACTCCATTTAACCGTGTATTAATAATGATAAATGACGTGAATCGGTTAAACCAATTATATAAACTATGTAAGTAGAAAGAAATTTTATTTCGCTTTATTTTAAAGAAAGTCTTTTAGAATTTGAAATAAATAAGTGTTGATTAAAAAAAATCTTATGTTACATCTTGTTTCAAACACGACTCCAACACCTTACCCTTATTTTACCGAATACAACCAACTATCTAACTCTATAGTAGATTTCCAAGTCCCCATTTTTTTCTCAGTATATACCGACCAAAAGAAATGTAAGACCCAACACAAAAGATTTCATTATCTCAAAAGAAATCCCAAGTTATTTCAATAAACTTAAAACCAAGAACAACATTTTAAAACGTACACGTGAAATACGAAACTCAAAGGATACTCTACAAGACACACTTCAAAAGATTCAAAACATCGTTGAAACTTCATCAAACTCGAGCACTAATAAATTGTTTAAACACGAGAGAGCACTAGGTACGTTCAAGTTATAATAACTACTGAACGACCGTAAATCATAACATAACATCTACTAGTATATATACATCCGTATATGTATACCTATTGAATCCCCCAAACATACTCGTTATCATACATGTCAAGTCAATCAATCGCTTTATACGCTCTCTTTTTTTCTTTTTCCATACGAGTAATCACCATCTCACCATGCCACAACAAGGCATAAAGCCCATATATTATACATATACCCAAATTCTGCATCTCATCATATACAAGCATGTACTAACCCTCTTTCATGCAATCATACTTGAGAACTCATTGAAGTTGTGGTACTTGTATAAGTATGTTGGCCACCATACTTATACAATTACCCTTCCCCAATGCACTCCCTCCTATGATGACACTTATAAGAATCAATACAACATATAACACATAAATCCATCTACTCACATAAGCTCATAACCACATAACCAATAAAGTCCAAAACTCCATCCATTAAAATAACATAGTAAAGCTCTTGGAATACAGAAATCCATAGTCTAGCTAAAACAGCATAGACTAAATCCAAAACGAAAACATAATCAATTATAAGTCATGTCGCCCATAAGAGTGGAAACAGCTTAAAATCCTTCCTACCCGTGTACTCCTAGTAACTCGAACCACCACATGATTCTTAGGGAACATGACTTAAACATCAAAAGAAAAATAATATCCCTTAGGTACATAAAATAACTCAACAAAAGATAGAAACTACCATGTACCAAATTATGTACTATAATGTATAATTTAAGCAAAATACAACAATGACTAGCGTGGACGATTATGGTTCAACCCGCACTAGTCACAACCCGAAAAGAAAATAACATGTGGCTAAGTATGAACTTTCTATGGTTCAATTCATACTAGTCAAAACATCGCAATAAATTACACCCAAACACATCAATTATTATAAAATGCACACATACTCCTATGACGCCTATATGCAGGGACCCTTAAGCTATAGATTAGGCTACGCGACTAGGCAACCTAATTCTCTATAACCATTGGCTCTGATACCATTCTGTCACACCCCACCATGGCGGAATATGGGGCGCGACGCATGGATATCATCACGACATGGCGCGTCTACAGAGATAACTAAATGAAATAAGAAATATCATAAAATAATGACACAAATGTCATGACAATATCTAAAAAATGCAGGAGTCTAGATAAGTAGGTAACAGTCCTACCACTTACCCAAGACAAACAATAAACATAATCCAAAACAAACATATAGGAGCCAACAGTATCACTTATTCAAAACACATAAAATAACTAAGAAGGAACGGGGATCTCCTTCTAAATGCAATCCTAATGCATCCAAATCTAGCCACTTCTATCCTCAAGCTTAACCACATTCTCACCTGAAAGAGACACTAAAACACGTCAACTTAAAGTTGGTGAGAGTCATAGGTTTAGATTCCAACGCCAAAACAAACCATAAGTTGTGAATAATAACCAAATTCAAGTACATATGGACAATGTGATACAAACATGCATTAACAACTAACATCCAAGATATAACAATCCAAACCAAAATCCAAGGCTCTCAGCCTTACCAAACACCATGGTCCCATAGGCGCCCATACACCTATGAACCAATCTCAAGGCCCTGCCTTGTCATCGTCCCCTTGGTACCAAGTCAAAATATAAAACAATCAAGACTCATCTAGCAGTTAACCACGTAAGTAAGCACAAGTCCATCACCAAACACAAACATTCACAGCATAATTTATAAAAACAAGACAGTGTCTCTTCCATCCCATCTGGAAGTCAAAATCATTAGTAAACATGGGACTATGAAACTCACCTGATTGAGCTTCTCTAAAAGTCCGCGCACTAGCAAAAAGCTAACAAACCAAAAACACATAATCAAAACATGAACCAATCACTAAGACGGCTCATCAACCTATGATGAACATCTAGCCTTCTCCTATATATGACCCTAATTAATATGCTCTAAAAACCCCATTACCCTTCCCTAACAAGTCCTTAACTTGGTTAAGTTTGATAACTATCCCGTTCATATTTTACACAAAATAGTCCCAACTTTTAGGTCTCCAAACTATAAGACAAACGCCCACCTAAACATACCCATGACCTTAGTAAAGGAAATCCTATGCCCTTACATATGTTAGATAACTCCTCCCATTTACCTCAACCTTAAAGATACTGTTAAGGCCCCGATTCATATATATATACTTTCGCTTATCCAGATTTTACCGATTTTAAACGTATGAAAAGTTTGTTATGATTAGATGGTCTTACCCTAACCTATTTTCTTAGAAATAATGCAGATACTTTCTATAATATATAAACCAACTCCCACGTTCGTTTGAAAGCTCCAATGTAACCCTAAGTACCCCAAACAATCCAAAACGTAAAAAGAAAACAGGCTGACCCGAAAACAGTTTTGACCCCCGACTGATGTAACCTGTTTTTGACCCACTTCCCAACCTCCAATTTAGTTCTCGTTTCTTGATTTAGAAATCCAACTCAATTACCTTTCCATTGGTAGCTTGATCGCATCCTAAAAGTATTTAGAACTCTAGATATGATCAAAACAATGACACAAAATTTCTGCTCAGTTTTTAAAAACGAATTTAACATAATTAACCTAATTAATTACCCATAACTCCACTAATTACAAGCCCTAATTCACTTAATCATTATAATATCATTAATATCATTATTATACTGTTTTTAATTCAAACCCTAACCTAAATTTATCATAAGATGATTATAACAACATTAAAAACAATTAAATTGAAAAGGGATTTGAAGGTTTTACCTTAAGATTAATGGAAGATGAAAAACCAATGAAACCCTAAAAACACTCTAAGAACCGTCGACCTTTATTTTTTTCTCCAGGAATTTATGAAAGTTTTGATCTACTTAAAATTCTTATATAATTTTTCCAAGAATCCTAACCCAATACAACCCACTTTCCTTTTTTTCTCTTTTTTCCTTTTTTTTTTCTCTTCTTAATCGGCCCTAAACCGACCAACACCCCCTAATTTCGTTTTTTTATTTTATTGTTAATTAATATCTTATTAATATTACCTTAATTTACCTTAATTTATTTCAGCTCCTAAAACCTCCAAAACCTCAAAACCGTAAAACTAGTCAAATTTACGCGTTTACCGTAAAAGACGTAAAATATACAGTTTTAAAAAAAATCTTGAAATAAACTTTATAACTAAGTCCTAAATGACTTAAAACCATCCCGAAAAATACTCCCGTGACTAAATACCTGTTCCGAGACCCCTAAATGCAAAACCCTAAATAGTAAAAACACGATTTTCTATAATACATATACGTATACGTAAAACCACTAAATAACACCATCTCATTTCATAGTCACTACATTGTGAGCTCATGAACATGAAATAACCGTTCCTCGATTTACGTATGAGTACTTTATACCCATATACGATATCCACACCAACCTCGTTCACGCAAAATAAACATGTAAACACACAAATCAAATAGTCAAACATAAATTAACCTAAAAATAGGACCAAGTGACGAACCTTAAAACCACGGTTGTCACAATCTCCTTGGGATAAAACCAAGAGTTAGTTCTTGTTTTAGGCACAAATCAAGAACTCTGTGCGTGTAAGTGTTTCTTGTTTCTGTATATCTCATCATGCAAATATGATCACTATTTATAATGATCCTAGTCCTAGAAGAATGTAACTCATAGTCAAAGGTATTCAGAGCATTAATCGGCCAATTAAGCTCATAATTACCTACATGAAAGCATAGTGGTTACATGACCATAAACCTGGTCATCAAGTCAATATTCAACCCTCATTGATTGGTCAAAGAGGTTACAAAGGATTTGTGCATCACCAAGAGCAACGTCCTAACCAGGAGCAACTTCCTAACCATGAGCAACTTCCTAACAAGGAGCAGCTTCCTAACCAGGAGCAGCTTCCTACTGATGAACTTTCAACCACTATATTGAGTCCAGGGAGGTCAGGGACTTAATGGGTGTACACTCCGTACCTCCAAACCCATTTACAAGTATGACTCGATCCCACAATTGCACTAAATTTCCAACAGTTTTTAACGTGTCCCGTTATAACTTGCAAAGATAGTTACTCTATATGTCATATAGTTTTTTTGACTTTATCAGAGAGTATTTTACATAGATATAAATCTCAAGTTTTGCTTGTGGTTCACGAGATTGGTTTTATCATTATATTGAAAAACAATTGTTTTAAGAGAATGAG
The DNA here is from genome assembly GCA_025667525.1 of Glebionis coronaria. Classification (NCBI taxonomy): domain Eukaryota; kingdom Viridiplantae; phylum Streptophyta; class Magnoliopsida; order Asterales; family Asteraceae; genus Glebionis; species Glebionis coronaria. Next base: position 578,242,002 of record CM046878.1, read on the forward strand.
TGGGCAGCTAATACTTGAGAAAATGAGTACTGTGGTACTACCCATTAAGGGTATTAAGTGTAAGCGTAGCGTGGGACGGTGGTGCGGATTTTGACAAAAATCAAATCTCCTTCGAAATTGTTGTTTTTTAAAAAGTATGAATTGCTTCGTGCGGTTTTACGATTTGCGGTGTTGCTTTTGTTCACCCCTACCCATGAAGGAAATAAAACCAAAAAAGGTGCCACACATAGCTCGAAATACTGGATCCGCCAGTGCAGAAACATATAAAATGGACAAACCGTACGAACAACGCAAAAAACGCTAATGAAAAGGATAAAGAAAAAAAATGTATGTCAATAGTATAAAAATAAACGTTGTGTTTTCTGATAGATAAAGCCATAAAAGTGTCATAATGCATGTTTAACAAAGGCGTCAATCGACATTACTCTTCATATTCATTTTGTCTAACAAATAAAGGTGTCATAATGCATGTTTAGTGATGGCACTCCACTGTGAAGACAGTAAGGAAAGAAAGAGTAGAGATAATTTTGGGGCAATTTTCTATATATTTCATTCAATGCAAAGACTTTAATTTAAACATGCTGGAAAAGTGGGCTCATCACCCATGTTCCTTCTTTCATGAAACTAACTCCTAAAATGCACTAACTTCCCTAACATGATGCAAGCTAATTCAACTGAACACAAAATAAGGATGCAGCAAATAAAATGTGGGAACATGCAACTTATGGGTCAATCTATGTATTTGATGGGCTTCTTGATTTCTCTAGTGGGTCTTGCATTGATTTGGGTTGTCTGAGGTTGTGGACTAGTCGACTGGACTTTCTGGGCCGTATCATCCCCCTCTCCATTAGAAGTTACATTGTCCTCAATGTAATCAATGTTTGGAAATTGTAACTTAAGCGAGTTGAAATTTTCCCAAGTAGCTTCTTCGAGCGCATGTTTTTTCCCATTTGACCAAAACCTCTTGATTGCCATTTGAATCGGTACGACAATTGATGATTGCTTTTGGTAAATATGCTAAGTCTTCCTTAGGATCAAATTGAGTCAGATTTCCCTTAGAGTTGCTGACGAGACCATACGCAGGTTTAAGTAATGACACATGAAATACTGGGTGTATTTTCGACCCTACTAGTAACGCGAGTTTATACGCTACTTCCCCTATTCGCTCAATGATCTTGTATGGCCCATAAAATAGGCGTGAAAGTTTCTGGTTGGCACGGTTATGAACCGAGGTTTGTTTGTACTTGTGCAAGCGAAGATTAACAAAGTCACCAATTGCAAAGTGCTTGTCAAGACGGCGTTTATTGGCTTGCGTTACCATTTACTGTTTGGACGCCTCTATGGAGTGCTTTAAGGAGCTCATAATTCGTTGATGTTCGAGTAATGCATTCTCGATGGAGCCCGTTGTTATCGACCCGGGTAGATAGTCGTGTATAGAAGTCACCTCGCGCCCATACAAGGTTGTGAAAGGGGACATGTTGATGGATGAGTGATGGCTAGTGTTGTAGCAGAATTCAGCATGATATAACAACCTAGCCCATGTTCTTGGTTCATTGAAAACAAATGCCCGTAAATACACCTCCAGGCAACGATTAACGACTTCTGTTTGTCCGTCCGTTTGTGGGTGGTAAGCGTTCGAGTGTAATAGTTTAGTGCTCATGAGTTTAAATAACTCTTTCCAGAACCTACTAAGAAATAATGGATCTCGATCCGAAACAATAGTCTTTGGAAGGCCATGTAAACGATAAATCTCATGCATAAAGATCGAGGCTAAGGTAAGAGCAGTGTAATTAGAAGGCAATGGAATAAAGTGTGCATACTTTGAAAGCCGATCGACGATAACCCAAATGGAAACCTTGCTCTATGATGGAGGTAAATTTGTGATGAAGTCCATGGAAATATGTCATGCCAAGGCTGTGATGGTGTTGGCAGCGGTTGAAGAAGACCATATGATTTATGGTTAGGATGTTTGATAGTTTGGCAGACCGTATAACTATTGACAAAGTGAGCAACGTCCTTCTTTAACCCGAGCTATGTGAAGGTACTAGAGAGCCGTTTAACTGTTGCGTTGATTACCGCATTACCACCAACAAATGAAGAATGAAATTCTGTAAGAAGTTGTTCGCGAATATTAGTGATAGGTGGTATAAACAATTTTCCTGCAATGAAAAACCAATCCGTCCCGGAACATATGGTTAGGAAAAACAGTCGGGTCGGCTATGATACTGCTTGCAAATTCCTTGCCCTGTGGGTCCGTCGAGTAATATGTGCGAAGATCGTTGAGCCACGTTGCTGTTGGGTAGGAGATGGCGAGCATGGACGGAATATCCACCATGCTAAGTGCATCGGCCACGATATTTTCCTTCCCCGGTTTGTATAAGACTTCAAAGTCATATCCCATCAGTTTTGTGACCTATTTATGTTGGTCTGGTGTCTGTATCGTTTGTGTCAGGATGTGTTTCAAGCTATGATGGTCCGTATAGATACGAAACCGATGACCCAAAAGATATTGTCGCCACTTTTTAACAACCTCCGTGACGGCATAGAACTCCTTTGTATAAGTTGACTGATCTTGCATGGTTGAGCATAACTTTTTGCTAAAGAATGCAATAGGTTTATTTTCTTAGGATAGAACTGCTCCAATAGCTTTACCTGAGGCATCCGTAGTAACATCAAATGGTTTGGTGAAGTTGGGAAGCGCGAGAGTGATTAGTTGTTGCATGTGTTGTTTCAACTCCTTGAAGGCAGCATCGGCATCTTCCGTCCATGTAAATTCCTTCATCTTCAGAATGTCTGTTAAAGGGGCTGCGATTCTCGCGTAGTGTTGAACAAAGCGTCTGTAGTACCCGGTAAGACCCAAGAATGCCCGTATCATGGTGAAGGATGTTGGTTGGGGCCACTGTTAGATGGTTGCTATCTTCTCAGCTTTCGGTGAGACTCCTTGGCCAGAAACTCGATGACCTAGAAATGAAATTTCTGGTACCCCGAAAACACACTTTGAGGCTTTTGCATGAAAATGGTGCTATTGTAGCTTGTGAAAAACGTAACGAAGGTACGCGTAATGTTCCTCTCTGTTGCTGCTGTAGATGAGTATGTCGTCGAAAAAGACCAGCACAAAGTGGCGAAGCACAGGTCGAAAAAGGTCGTTCATGGCTGATTGATATATGGATGGTGCATTCGTAAGGCCAAACGGCATCACGAGGAACTCATAATGACCATCTGTTGTGCGAAAAGCGGTTTTGTGTATATCTGCTTCAGCCACACGAATTTGGTGATAACCGGAGCGCAAATCTATTTTGGAGAAGACTGTTGCACCGTGTAATTCGTCAAGGAGTTCATCGATTGTTGGGATTTGAAATCGATCTTTGACTGTGACTGTGTTCTAGGCTCGGTAGTCCACACAGAAACGCCAGGAGCCATCTTTTTTCTTGACTAACAAAACAGGAGAGGAAAAGGAGCTTTGTATTGGTCTAATGATGTCGTCTTGTAGCATTTCGATAATGAGTTGCGTCATAATCTGTTTTTGGAAATGGGGGTAACGGTATGGTCTAACGTTGACTGGTTGGTTGCTGTTGAGTAAAGGAATATGGTGATCGTGGTACCTGGTTGGTGGAAGGGTGTGTGGTATGTCAAAAATGGGTTTGAAGAGGTCTAGTAGGGCTGTAATGTGTGGGTTAACGCTCTCGGTAGGTTGGTGGTGAATGGGGGTTTTCGGTTCCATGGTGAGGGTATGAATGGACGCAATGAAATCATGTTTAAGCATAGTGGATAATTAACTCGATGCGACTTGTTGGGTTCGTGGTTCACCTTGTAAGGTACATTGGTTGCCATCTTTCACGAAGGAAATTTGTGGAACGGAAAAATCAGTCGTTATGGTTCCTATGGCAGCCAACCATGAAATACCCAAAACAATGTATGCACCCTCCACTGGTAAGACAAAAAAAGAGGTTGTAAATTTGGTTTTCTGTAGTTGTAATGTTACCTCTGGGTAATACTCAGAGGAATGAATGAATTGGCCGTTGCCAAACATAACTCAGAACGGTTCAAGTGGTTTGGTCAAGAGGTTTAACTGTTTTGCAATTCGGGGTTGCACAATATTATGTGTGTTGCCGCAGTCAATTAACACGGTAACCGATTGTGTTCGGATGAAGCCTGTGAGCCGTAGGGTTTGGGCAGATGACATACCAAAGTATGCAGCGGCGGATAAGGACCATAATTGTGATGGTGGTGTGGCTTCGGGTGGTGTTGTGTCGTTTGGGTATGGCATAGATTGTTGGTCGTCATTGTCCACGATGATTAAGAACTGGGGTGGGGAACACTTATGTCCTGGAAAAAACTTCTCAGGGCAACGGAAGGAAAGCCCGTCTTTTCGGCATTGTTGGAGAGCTTCTGGTGATAGTTTTGTGAATGGTAATGGTTTTGGTGGGTTGTGTGTGATTGGGTCTATGGTTGGGTGGGTTTTGTTAATGGTGGCTGAAGGGGGTGTATTGGTATGTGGAGTAGGCATGGGACTGGGAAAAGGGTTTAGGGGAATATGAAAACTTAGGATTAGGTTGATGGTTAAGTTTGTTTTCCACGAGTTGGGCCAGGCCACACGCTTCATGGAATGTGGTGGGTTTAAGGATGGCTAATTCGGATTGGATTTCTGGTTTAAAGCTCGAAACAAAGCAATTCGTTAGGGTTTGTGGGGATAGCCCGGTAACTCGGTTGCTCAATTTTTCGAATTCGGTTTGATATGCTTGAACTGTTGTCGTCTGGTGTAGTTTCAGGAGGGTTGCTTCGTGATTTTCGTACGAGGAAGGGCCGAAGCGGAGTTCTGCCTGTGTTTTAAACATGTCCCATGTTCCGAGGAGATAGTAGTTGGCTAAATTTTGGTACCATACGAGAGCATCACCGGTAACATGAAATGCTATGAGTGTGACGCGGTCCTCCAGTGGAATCTTGTAGTACGAAAAGAAGCTTTCTGCTTGGAAAATCCAACCGAGTGGGTTCGTGCCATCGAAGAAGGGAAGGTGAATTTTTGGGGATCTAGGGTTATTCTGGTGGGATGAGGAGGAGGGAGAGAAGGTGTCCTTCTTTGGGAAGTTGATGGACGGGGTTTTGTTAATGTTGGAAATACGTTTTACGCATTTAGAAAGTCTCGGTCACTCCAACCATGTAGTTATAGGCTCGTAGTTAAGTTAAGTAGTATTTATTACATAGCCCGACCCATGAGCATGTTCATGGGCCGGAAGCCCAAGTCCTTTAAGGACTTGGGGTATTTAAACCTCTTTCCACCATGGAAAGAGGTGTTGGTTGTTTTATTCTTTCATTTCAATATATGTGTTTTCTTTCATTTCTCTCTCTAACTTTCTCTCTCTAGAAAAACATCAACCCCCTTGTTTCACAAGATTATCATTGTTCTACAATTGGTATCAAGAGCATGGGATGAGATAAAGGCTTGTTTTTGTGTTGAGTTGTGTATTTACATTTGTAAATTACAAACTAGCTTTTTGGCCGAAATATTCAAATTTTTTTCGTTTGATCATAGTAATAAGTAGTGTAACATAGGAATTTGGGCTTAAACGTGTTCTTGGTATCTTGGATTTCATTAAAACTTCAGTTTTCTTGGATCAAAAGTGCAAAAAAGTGTGTTTTTCTACATTCCGAAATTTCAGCAGACGCATCCATCGGAAAGTACAAAAGGTACTTGGGCCTCCATCGCAATACCTTAACCATCGGAAAGGGTTAGGGTACTACTTTGCGATCGTTGGATTTTCATTACTTATTCCGATCTGAATCATTCCGATAGCTATTGCGATCTGAGATTCCGACGGGTATAAGGAAGGTGTGTTAAGTCGTTACTCTGCTCAAATTTTGTAAACCACTTTGCGATCTAGATCATTGCGATAGATATTGCGATCTGAAGCATTCCGATAGGCATCGCATTGCGATCTAGACATTCCGATACCATCATCATCGCTACACGGTTACATTGCGATCTAAAATCATTACGATCTGAACTGATTCCGATAGTAAGACTTTCCGATCTAGGTATTCCGATAGAAAGAACATTGCGACAGAACTGGTTTTAGATACTTAGTGGATTTTCTTCTATTTGGCATTTAATTTGGTAATTTGGAAACGTTCAAAAGCTAATACCACAACAAGATAACAACATCTTTTAGTTAACAACACAAAAAACTCATAACTTTATTTCATTGTTCGATCATCTTTGATAATCTTATTCAAGGGATCACAAAATGAATTCACATTCATTTATGCCAACTATGACTTCACTCACCGATATATCGATCATTTCGGGTACCGATACTCGCCCGCCTTTGCTCATCAAAGACTTATTTGAATCATGGCAAAGTCGAATGAGAACATACATCATGGGCAAACAAAGTGGTCGACTTATGCTAGAATCAATTGACAAAGGTCCATTAGATTGGGGAGAGGTTACCATCAACAATGTGACAAGGCCAAGGCAGTATCATGAGTTAACCGATGCCAACAAAGCCATTGCAGATGCCGATGAAAGGGCTGTGCAGACAATTCTTCAAGCCCTTCCACCTGATATCTTCAGAATGGTGAGTGAACATAAAGTGGCCAAGAATCTTTGGGATCGACTTGCGGTTTTGCTACAAGGGACATCTCTCACTAAGCAAGAACGAGAATGTCAATTATATGATTTGTTTGATAGATTCCAATACATTCCAGGGGAGACTCTTCGTGATTTTTACTGGCGTTTTACTACTCTGATGAATGACATGAATGTCTATAATCTAAGGATTGAACAATTTCAGTTAAACACCAAGTTTTTGAATACACTACCCCCTGAATGGAGTCAATATGTGACGGATGTCAAAATGATTCGTGATCTACACAAGTCCAATTCAGATCAACTATATGCTTTCTTACAACAACATGAGAAGCATGTGATCCAAAACCGAATCTCTCAAGGACCTTATCATGAACCAATGGCATTATTGGAAAATCATCCTACACTGTCATATCACAACTCTCAGCTTGCTGTAGGACACAAATCTTCATATCAACCTGTGTATCAAACACCAAGCTTTCCACAGTACTCGATTCTGCCACCGCCACCAACATCTTATCACCAACCAGCAACATCGTCACCACAAGGAGATTCACACCCATCACCTTATGCTTCACATCAGTATTCACCATATCAACCCCCCACTAATCCTGTTAGTACCTATCCACAACTCGAGGCTCCTCAACATCATTACTCACATCAAGAAAGTGTTCCAACCAATCAGTTTGTTGCTCCACCAGCATCAGCATTATACTGTGAAGATGACATCCCTGTCCCTGAATTTAAACAAGGAGATAGCCATACTGAAGTCCTAGCTCTGTTGTCTGCATTTTTAAGTCAAACTTTAAACAAAAGAGGTTACCGAGGTTCAGCACCAACTAACAATCAGTTAAGGAACTCGTCTAACTCTCGACAACAGGCAACAATTCAGGACGGCAGGGTCATGGTGCAACCACTTCAAGGGAGATCAAATTCGTCTACTGCTGGTGCACGTTCATCCAATACTACTGTTACAAGGGCTAACAGCACTGGTAAAATGAAGGTGGTTATTTGCTACAACTGCAAAGGGGAAGGGCACATGGCCCGAGAATGCAAGCAGCCTAAGAGGAGAAGGGACGACACTTGGTTTAAGGAGAAGATTTACCTGGTGAATGCTCAAGCCCAAGGTCATGAGCTTGATGAAGAAGAATTGGCATTCCTTGCAGATCCAGGAGTAGCGGAAACTGATCGTCCCACAACAGTCATCACCAACAATGCTGCTTATCAATGTGATGATTTGGATGCATATGACTCGGATTGTGATGATTTTAACACCGCCAAAGCAGCTCTTATTGCAAATCTTTCACTCTATGGGACTGACACCATTGCTGAGGTACCAAATACTGCTACAAATACTAGCATTGTACCTTCTCAAGTTGAGCAAATGTCTGAGTATTCGGAAGAGCCTCCGGTGGTTAGTAATTCAATCGATGAGACAAACAATGATAGTAATAACATTGCAAGTCCTCAGATTTTGAGTGAACCACAACCGGAAGCTCCTATGACTATTAATTCGTCTGCTCAACCTGATTTGGTTATGGTCCCTGCATCTTTGCTTAGCAAAATGAATAATGCAGTCCTTGAAACCCTTAATGCTAATCAGACTTTATCTGCTGAGCTTGCTTTGCATAAGGACAAGGTTAAAACCTTGGAAATGACTCCTGTGTCCACTACCTTAACCAATCCTGAATTTGATAGGTTTAGGAAAGTTCAAATGGACAATCTGCTTGAAATTGAAAGCTTAAGAGCAAACCTTTCGAATGAGCTTAAAGAAAAAGAGTCAGTCGTCACTAATTTTCAACAACTTCAAACAGATTTTGAAATTCTGGAATCCAAACAGCTTGAAATGGAAATTAAGACGTCTAACAGAATAAAAGAAACGGAACTTAAGCTTTTAAAACAATATGCCGCTTCACATCTAGTACACTTGTTTCATGCTTCATTTAAAGAGTTCAACTTATCGCGTCTCATAGACTTACCACCTAACCCGGTTTATGCAAAGCAAGCACTTAACCACAACCCCCGACTGTATGATGCAACAAAGTTAGGTTTGGCATTAGACCCGATAGTGTTCTCAAGTGATTCTATATCACCATACGATGAAAAGCAGTTAAAATTACTTTTGACCTATCCTGAATATGATTATGCTTCAATGAATGCAAAAAATGCCACAATAGATCTTAGAACTCGTTTTAATATGAAAAAGAAAACTCTCCAAACATCCACTTTCATGCCGACTAGAGAATGCCTTAGTATAATTCCTACACTTGTCAACTCGGACAAACCAAAGGAAATTCCTAAGAATCTTCCCCCGGTTAGTACGGTAAGGCTCAGTATTGAAGAGATTGGGCAATACCTTACCGATTTTGACAAGGTCATCTTGGAATGTACGACTCCAACGGCTCAAACTGCTGGAGAATGGGCATTCGAACACATGAAATCGGTGTTTGAAGAAGCGATCGTTCCGTTTGTGAACCATATTAAACAAGGAGTCTATGATCTAGTGTGTAATTTACAATTTGAACTTGGTGAAGTTCAAAAAGTTTTCAATAACATGGATGATGCTTATGAACAACACTTAATTGAAAAGGAAAAGATTTTATTAGAATATAACTGCTTTTTAGAACATATGGTGTCTCTTGAAGTGATGCAAGTTGTTACTATTCAATATACTCATGAAATTTCATCTACTGTGAATATTTGTGATGATGTGCATAAATCTGTGAATACTATTGAACATGTGAATACTGTAGAAAATCACTCTTGTCATGAATCCAACGCTGAATTTTTAAAGCTTCAGGATTCATATAATACACTTTCAAAAAGTTTTAACGAGCTTCAACAACATTCTATATCTCTTGAAATTGAGAATCAATCTAAAAATGAAACTCTTTCAAAACTAAATGAAGGTGGAAACTCCGTTGAGACAAGTGACAAGATGATTCAGATGGTTCAAAATTTAGAAGAAGAAATGATGAGACTTAAGAGAGAATTAGTAGAAACAAAAACGGAACTAGAGGCTGTAGAGGCTAACAATCATGTCCTAGAAACAAGAATTAATTCTATACTAGGAGAGCGTGAACAAGTAAGGCAGGGAGACTCACAAATTTCTGGTTCAATAGAAGAACACCTCGCGTTTAATGCGACAGAGCGAAAGTCTTTAATTGACAAACTGAACAAGAAATGTGAGGAAACCTCTGACCTAAAAATTCAGCTCATAGATAAAAACATGGTTTTGGCCGAGTTAAAGGAGACACATCTTTTCACTCGACAAGAAGTTGTTGATAACTTAGCTACCGACTCTGCACCGTCCACTAGTGCTCCAACAACCAAGTCAGTAGTGCTTTATAAGAATCCACTTCATAAGAGAAACCCGGTTACCTACGATGATTATATGAGAAATGCCATTAAGCATGTCGATCTTCTTAGGGATATTTTAGACGATCTGTATGCCTTAGATCCCTCAAGTAGCGACTATTATTCGGCTCATGAATATGTTAAGCGAGTTCAATATTGCCTAGCATATTTGCAATACATAGGTACACCAGGTTCTGCACTACTTAATAATAAGCCCATTGCTGTCACTCCATTCAATAAGACTCCAGGAGCAAAACCGTCATTGACACTATCAAGTAAGGCACCTTTAAAATCTGTCACTAATGTTCCCTTGGCTTCTACAGGAGTAAAAGTGTCCACTAAGGCTAAAGGATCTCGAGGAAAGAAAGATAGGATCAAGCCTTCCACTAATAGGACTGAGAAGAAGAAAGTAGAAGTGCACCCTAGGAACGTTGTTTCAGTTTTAAATAAAAAGAATCATGTAGCTAAGACAAAAGGTCCTCTTTATGAGTGGAAACCTAAGCAAAGTGTGAATTCTAATGCGAAATGTTGGAATTGTAACGAATGTATGTTTTCTAAGCATCATGATTTATGCCTTATTGATCACGTGAATGAAATGCATGCTATTAAGAACAATATTGAATGGAAGCCAACAGGTAAGAAATTTACTCAAGTTGGGTGGCAATGGAAACCCACTGGTAGGACCTTTACTGCAAATGGAACTACGTGCCCTTTAACTAGGATCACATCCACGGAAGTTAGGTCTAAGCATCCTTTAAATAGGAACACTAGCACTAAGAAAAGGAACAAGCGCCCTTTAACTAGGTCTGCCCCTACTAATGTGCCTACCAGTGGTAATGTCCCCAGTCACAAAGTACCTCAGAATACTAGACAACTAGAATCTAAGCCAATCACTAGTAAGAAAATCTGGAAACCGAAAGTTTTGTCTGATAGCAAATCTAAGATAACTATATCTGTACCTGCTAACTCAGAAGAACAATTAGAATCCGATACATCGTCTATGTTTGGTAAAATTTTCAGGTCGTCCAAATTATTCTTTGGTATTTGGACTCGGGGTGCTCCAAACATATGACTGGAGACCGCTCGATGCTCAAAAATTTCGTCAGCAAGTTTCTAGGAACGGTAAAATTCGGCAACGACCATATTGCAAAGATTATGGGTTATGGTGAATATCAAATTGGGAATGTCACGATTTCAAGGGTTTACTATGTAGAGGGACTTGGTCATAATCTATTCTCAGTAGGACAATTCTGCGATTCTAACCTTGAAGTGGCCTTTCGACAACATACTTGCTTCATTCGCGATCTTGCAGGAAATGATTTGTTAAAGGGTTCTCGAGGGGATAATCTATATACTTTGTCTATTCAAAACATGATGGCCGCCTCTCCTGTTTGCTTACTCTCCAAAGCATCTAAGACCAAGTCATGGTTGTGGCATCGTCGGTTATCTCATCTTAACTTTGATGCTATTAACCATTTGGCTAGAAACGAACTTGTTCGTGGTCTTCCGAAACTTAAGTTCGACAAGGATCATTTATGTTCCGCATGTTCATTGGGGAAAAGCACCAAGAAATCTTACAAACCTAAAGCAGAAGACACCAACCAAGAACCACTGTATCTCTTGCACATGGATCTTTGTGGGCCAATGCGTACAACTAGTGTGAGTGGTAGAAAATACATCCTCGTCATAGTGGATGATTTCTCAAGGTTTACATGGGTAAAGTTTTTAGCATCTAAGGATCAAGCACCAGAGTGTATCATTACCTTCTTAAAAATGATCCAAGTCCGTCGGAATGCTACTGTTCGCCGCATTCAGACTGATAACGGCACTGAGTTCGTTAATCAGACTCTTCGAACGTATTACGAAAAGGTTGGTATTTCTCATGAAACATCTGTGGCTCGCACTCCACAACAAAATGGTGTCGTTGAAAGACGTAACCGTACACTGATGGAAGCTGCTAGAACTATGTTAATTTATGCGAATGCTCCCTTATTCTTATGGGCAGAAGCAGTGGCTACCGCATGTTATACCCAAAACCGCTCAATCATTCGCAAACGTCATGGTAAAACTCCATATGAGCTTCTTCATGGACATAAACCCGATATTTCCTTTCTTCATGTGTTTGGTGCACTTTGCTATCCAAATACAAATAGTGAAAATCTGGGAAAACTTCAACCGAAGGCTGATATTGGAATTTTCATTGGCTATTCACCTGCAAAGAAGGCTTACCGGATTTATAACTGTCGTCTTGGCAAGATTGTAGAAACTTTGGATGTCGATTTTGATGAGCTGACAGCAATGGCTTCTGAGCAACACAGCTCTAAACCCGCATTACACGAGATGGGAACCGGTACAATCAGTTCCGGCTTACTTCCCAACAACCCTACTTCTCCATCATTCATACCACCAACAAGGTCCGAGTGGGATAAGTTATTTCAACCTATGTTTGATGAATTCTTTGATCCACAGAGTAATGATTCTTCAGTACCCGTAGCAGTGGCTCCGATTCCCGTAGTTGTTGCTCAAGATAATGGAAATGAATCCGAGGCAACTACTGTTACTCTTGATCAAGATGTACCATCCCCTACAAATTCTCAAACAACACCTGAATCATCACCCCCACTCGTTCCTAATGATGTTGAAGAGGAATTTTATGATCACGATCTGGAATATGCTCACTTACAAGAGCTTCCTTTCTTTGGTTCACACATACCTGATGACCCTACGGGTGCGTCTACTTCAGAGGAAGCTCCTGCAATCGTTCACTCCCGTCCACCACGGATTGAAACTCACAACACTAAATGGACAAAGGATCACCCAATCCGCAATATTATTGGTGAGATCGATCGACCAGTCTTAACACGCCATCAACTCCAAGAACATGCATTATATTGCTATTTTGATGCATTTCTGTCAGACACTGAACCTAAAAACTGGCAACAAGCCATGACCAAATCATCATGGATTGAAGCAATGCAAGAGGAACTCAATGAATTCCAACGTCTTGAAGTGTGGGAATTAGTTCCGTTACCCAGCAACGTTGAAATCTTGACACTATTGTGGGTATACAAGGTTAAGCTCGATGAGTTAGGTAGTGTGCTGAAAAACAAAGCTAGATTGGTCGCTAGAGGTTACAAACAAGCTTTGGGTATCGATTTTGAAGAATCCTTTGCTCCTGTTGCACGATTGGAGGCAATTAGACTATTCCTTGCTTATGCTGCTCACATGAATATGATCGTCTACCAAATGGATGTTAAGACGGCATTTCTTAATGGTGAATTAAGGGAAGATGTCTATGTAAGCCAGCCGAATGGATTCGTCAATTCAGAGTATCCTAATCATGTGTACAAGCTCAAGAAGGCTCTTTACGGGTTGAAACAGGCTCCACGCGCGTGGTATGATCTCTTATCGACGTATCTCATCTCCAAAGGATTCTCCAAAGGCAAAGTGGACCCCACATTATTCATTCTCAAGGAGGACAACGACATGATACTGGTACAAATTTATGTTGATGATATAATATTTGCTGCTACTAATCAACGTTTGTCTGACCGTTTTGAGAAAATTATGTCCACACGCTTTAAGATGTCAATGATGGGAAAAATTTCATTTTTTCTAGGGTTGCAAATTTCTCAGAATCCCAGAGGCATCTTTATTAATCAATCCAAATTTGCTCTTGAATCCTTAAAGAAATATCACTTTGAAAACTGTGACCCCGTGGATACTCCAATGGTGGAGAGATCCAAGTTAGATGAAGATAAGGAAGGGATAGCTGTCGATCCTAAACTTTACCGTGGAATGATCGGCACCCTTCTCTATCTGACTGCTAGCAGGCCTGATTTGCAATTTGCTATAGGCATGTGTGCCCGGTATCAGGCTCGGCCTACCGAAAAGCACTTACATGTTGTGAAAAGGATCTTTCGGTATCTAAAAGGAACACTTAATCGTGGTCTGTGGTATCCGAAGGATTCTTCTATTGCCTTAATTTCATATGCAGATGCAGATTATGCCGGGTGTCAAGATACAAGACGTAGCACTTCTGGCAGTGTGCAACTCCTTGGAGATAGACTTATCAGTTGGGCATCAAAAAGGCAGAAAAGCGCTGCGATATCAAGTACTGAGGCTGAATACATAGCTATGTCCGGTTGTTGTGCTCAAGTTCTTTGGATGAGATCACAATTGACTGACTACGGCCTTGGTTTCAACAAAATCCCGATGTACTGTGATAACAAAAGTGCAATCGCTCTATGCTGCAACTATGTTCAACACTCTCGAGCAAAGCACATTGACATCCGCTACCATTTCATCAAGGAGCAAGTGGAAAATGGAGTGATCGAACTATACTTCGTCAACACTGAGTATCAGCTGGCAGATATATTCACAAAGGCCTTAGATCGAGCACGCATCGAGTTTTTGATCGAAAAGCTAGGCATGAAATCATTTTCACCAGCGACACTTAAGGAGTTGGCAGAAGAGTCTGAAGAATAGTACTGGTAAACTATTCTCGAGTATCCTTTTGATCGTGATCTTGTATATTATAGTACATACTTAAACCATCAAAAGCAAAATACAAAAATATAAAATCAAGAAAAACCATAAAAAAAAAATATAAAACCAAGAAAATCCATAAAAAATATAAAATCAAGAAAACCCAAAAATATTTTTTCTTTTTCAATTCGGGCATGTCTTTTAGTACGGTAATATTTACGGCTTTAGAAATGTCGATTACTATTGACACGGCGCCATAAATAGAGTCCGTATAAAAGTTGTACAAGTTTTAAAACATGCCCATTATGGCTTGTAGTTATTTCTGACTGCAACCCGCTTTTCATATTAAAGTCACGTATTTCTTTTGAAAACGTTGGCTCACAACGGGAATTAAGTTTCTCGGGCAAGGTTTTACTTTAAAACCTTGTAAGGGGCCAAGTTTACTTAATAACTTGGTCTAACACAAATTCGTGTACGTTTCAGTGCACTTATCTTGTTTAAATAAGAGAAATCTTATTTCCACCAGAATCGTTCTATACAATCACTTAATCGGCAAATGTCCTCATTAATAGTTGTGTCCCTAATATCTTTGATTACTGCTCTTTAATTAGAAAACGGGTCAGGGATTAAGGGGGAGCAAATATTAATTCTTTAAAGTTAACAAATTTGATCGTTCAACAGGTTTATCAAAAAATATTAGATACCCATCATCTTCAGTTACGCTATGTGTGCCATGTGTGAATTAAGTATATCCTGGATAGGGCATTAACATTTTGGCGACAAGTATTTGTGTTTGTGTTTGGGAATAAGTTTGTTATGTGCCAAGATAACTTGACCTTTCACTTTAACTTACAAAATAGGGGGACTCGTTTTGCAATATTGCAATAATGGGAGGGGCTTGAATCAACTTTGACCAAGTCAAAAACAAACCCCCCCCTCTCTCTCATTCCCGTCGCATTTGCAACACACACAAAACACAATCTTCTTTCTGCCATTGTTGAAACACTCAAGCTCCACTTCAATCCATTATATCTGGTTGCTTAATCTATCTAGGTACTATATCTATGGTTGAATTAATCTCGTCTTACATGTTTAATCATTATATATCAACACAGAAACCATAGTTTCAAGTTTTTCGATTTAGGGTTTGAATTTTTGCCATGAACATGTATTTTAAGTGCTGGGATTTGTTAAGAATTCACTTTTACACAATGGTTTCGCTCAGAATTGCTTAAAACGTTGCCTAAAACTCCAGATCGTCAAGTCAAAGATGAGATCGAATCCCTGTCACGGATTTCGAAGTAGATTGCGATACATCATTGCGATGCTATCATTGCGATGAATCATTTCGATGATTCGTTGCGATGGGCTATTGCGACGAGTTATTACGATGACTCATTGCGATGCTCATTGCGATGAGTCATTGCGATGGTTCTATTGCGATGGGTCGTTGCGACGAGTCATTCCGATGGTTCGTTGCGACAGGCTCATTGCGATGGCCATTCGTTGGTTCATTGCGATGGTATGTTGCGATGGCACATTCCGATGTGTCATTGCGATGGATTCGCACTATGTATTGCGATGGGGTATATTGCGATGATTTCTCAGTTATTCCAATGGAAATGCACAGATTGCGATAGCCTTAGATATTGCGATAGGATGGTATTTCATTAGGATTCCGATGATTGTTTCATTGCGATGGTATGGCTAGGTAATGTAAGGATTTTGCTATGGTTCAATTTTACTCTCGATATCCTCTCGAATTGATCTAGGTCTTAAGTGGAATGATTGTTCTTGGTTACTAAATAAAGGGGTTGGGTTTTCTAGTCTAATAAAAAGTGGAAATGAAAGTTTAAATCAAAGGCAATTACTTTAATTATGATTAACAAAAACTTGGTTGAAAATTTAAAGTTCAAATTAAAATTAAAGTTAACATGTAAATTGTGAAATATGAGTAAAGAAACAGTAAATCAACAACAGTAAAACAGTAACTTTAAAATACTCAAAAATAACTGATTCAGAACTTTAAACCTTGATTCGGAACTAACTGATTCGGAAGATACTATTCACTCATCCGGAACTTGCTGATTCGGAAGTAACTATTCATTCATTCGGAACATGCTCATTCGGAACATACTCATTCGGAACATACTCATTCGGAACTTTCCGAATGAAGGTTGTTGATTCGGAAGTTTGGAAACTTCCGAATGAAGGACTGGTTCGGAAGTCACTGATTCGGAACTCAAGGCTTGGTTCGGAACTTTCCGAATGAAAGGGTTGATTCGGAACTTCTTCTTGATTCGGAAGTTTTGAGACTTCCGAATGAAGGTGACTTGATGCGGAACTTAAAGACTTATGCGGAACTTAAGGACTGATTCGGAACCTTCCGAATGACTACTTCATTCGGAACTTTTTGTCTTGATTCGGAAGTTCTGAAACCCAGTTACAGTAGCAGAAAAGCGAAGAACACGGAACAAGGGTTTAAATCAAAATCAAATCAAATACTTAAAAAGAATTTACCAAATTAAACACAAATCATTTAGACATCATAAGCAACGAATTCCACTAATAAAAACACAAATCCAAACAACTTTTGAAGATCAAATCAAGAAAAATAAAACTTAAGAACTTGAAGATAAAGATGAAGATGAACAAGATTAAATAGAAAGATTAAACAAAACTTAGTATTGAATGATTGATGTTTTGACAAGATGAAACAAAGATTAAAATTACAAGATTAAAGAACTAAAGATAAAAATCACCAATCACCCTAGTGGTGATGGTGTTCTACGAACCAGGAGAAAGAGTGGGGAGGAAGAAAGAAAAACTAGTCTAAAATGTGTGAGGGAAAGGCTATTTATAGTCTTGTCCTTTGGTTGGTGAGTGGGCTTTCTCCCGTTCTTTGTGTCTTTTCGTCTTTTCAGAAAAGTTTCCGTTTTCGATTCTGATTCGGGATTTGTTGTCGATTAAATTCAACTCGTCTTTTAATTTCTTCGTTTAATAGACTTGAGTTTCTTCGACTTATATAAATCTTCCATCTTTGGTCCTTTTCTTCGATAAATCTTCGAATAGGCCCAGTGACTTCAAATCTTTTGCATCTCTTGGACAATAGACTTTATCTTGAGTCTTTTTCTTCAGTAAAACCCGTGCAATCCCATGTTTTCTTCAATATTCATCCGGTTGGCTCTGAAAACACAATAAACACAAAAACCACGCATAATTCCAAACAAATGATATTAAATACGTGTTTTGGTCTTGTTTTAGCCCGAATTAAGTGGTAAAAGGATGGGTGTTTACACACCTATCAAATCCCCTACACTTAACCATTGCCATGCCCTCATGCAATGCTTAGTGATAAAGCAAGCTTACACTTTTCTCATAATTAATCAACCTTGGCCTTATTTAAAATACTACTAAACAAAAATTAAAGTACTAAAGGGAATTAAGACTTTGAAGGAAACAAAAGGATAGAAAACCATTTTCACTTGAAAATAGCTATATGGAAATAACTTGTAAAGAAATCGATGACTTACATTAGGGCTTTGGTGCTGCGAAGATTTATCACCCTCAAGTTTCACGTTCCCCAAACTAAGCTTAAAAACGAGATCATTGTTATTATAAGTTAGCAATTCAAATACTTACACACATGGCTTAATTAAATGCTTAAACTCCCTTATTCCTAGGTGTATCTCTTATATTTTATTTTTGTCTTAGAATGATCATGAAGATGCATTTTTGGACTTATTTCGATAGTTTATTAGGGATGAAAGCAAAGTAGGACGATTTGATCAATAGTTAGCTAAAGGACAAAATCTCTTAAAACTGCTTCTCGGGATATTAAAAAGTTCATATCTTGGCATAACTTGGTTCGCGATTTGAGACCTTTCTCGGGCCGATATTTGGCATGTACTTCATACTTCTTATCTTCGAGAGACGTTCTTGAGATAATGGTCTTCTCATCATAATAGAGTTTCTTCACTTGGAGACTTTTGAGGGGTACTCCAACTTTGTTGACCACGACTTCATGATTATTCTTCAATCTCTAATTGGGATTTTGAGATACAACGATCCGCCTCCTTTTCGGACTTGGATCTATTTATCCTCATACCTTGTTAGGGTCTTTTCGGATAGACTTCTCCATGATCTTTATGGGAGTTGATTGCTTTTCGTCGTGAGTCTTGATCCTTCATATTGACTTTAGGAATAATGCTTTTCACATCACTTTGGATCTTCAGCAATAAAATTGAATCCTCATGCCTTGTTAGGGCCTTTTCGGACTCGCCAATCTTCGCGCCCCGCTTCATAAGTTATGCCTTGGCTATGAACTCTTATCATTACCGAGCAACTTTTAAACGATCTTGGGCTAGAAGCTAAGTAACTTTTCAAATCGTAAGACCTTACTTATTGCAGATAAATTATTAGCAAGTGATGGGAGAATAGGCAAATAATTACACCAAGTGGGCTTGCGCAAGAATACCGACTTATAATTGACTCTATCATTTCTCGTCCTCCACAATTTAAAATCTCAAGTAATGAGACTCGTGGATACTTAGCCTAATAAACCAATTAAGGTCCACATGGTTAAGGATACTAGCTAGAATAAACTTGGATAAGTCTATTCGGGTTGAGTCAAAATAAACGCAACGGGCCTAATATGTCAAAGGCTTCTAAACTAGCTACACCACTTTATTAAAATTTGACTTTATTGTGGGATATATATATATGAAAGCAACGATAAAAATTTAAAAATTACGACTAAATGGCCAAAGTTAATAAAAAAATTTGAAAAATGTTGAAAAATAGGATTTTCCGGTTAATTGAAGGCATTTTCATGGAAAAGTCCACTTAAAACTTCGATAGAAGTCCCCCCTACACTTAAGATAAACATTGTCCTCAATGTTTAAGCATGTGGGAAAAGGTTCCCCTATACTTATGACATTGTGCACGTTGGTTAACTCAAGTTAAGGAAGAGACGACTAACGTGATCAATTTCAAATGTGAGTATGAAGAAAATTGAATCACGATAGTTGAGAGATAGAACCGGATTTCGGATAAACACGGGAGCACGGTTCTTCAAAGATTCCAAGAGTGCACTTATCCCTGTAATCACATCACCACAAAGACAAACGCATATACAAGTCCCCCCTACACTTAGGGGATTAAAACATACAAGGATAGATACTCGGGCTGCCTCCCGAGGAGCGCTTGTTTTTTATAACCGAGTCACGAGCCTGACTCGACCCAAAATTAGTTCATGGGGAACGTGGTGAGGGATGGAATCACCTCCTTAGAGGTGTCCTCACCAAAGTACAACTTCACTCGTTGGCCATTCACCTTAAAATTTGGTCCATTAGGTTGAGCGAGCTCGAGAGTACCATATGGAAAAATTTGGGCAATGGTGAATGGGCCGGACCAACGAGATTTGAGCTTTCCCGAAAAGATTTTCAACCAAGAGTTAAAAAGTAAGACTTTGTCTCCAACATGGAACTCTCGGTTTTTGATCTTGGAGTCGTGAATGAGCTTAGTTCTTTCCTTATAGATCAAAGAATTTTCATAAGCCTCATTACGGAGTTCATTCAGCTCATTGAGTTGGAGCTTGCGTAGGTCACCGGCTTTGTTTATATCAAAATTGGCCCACTTCAAGGCCCAATAAGCCTTGTGCTCCAACTCAATGGGGAGGTGGCACGCTTTCCCGTACACAAGACGATAAGGCGTGCAGCCGATCGGGGTCTTGTAAGCGGTACGGAAAGCCCACAAAGCATCATCCAGTTTATCAGCCCATGAGGCACGATGCTCTCCCACGGTCCTTTCAAGAATTCGCTTAAGCCCTCGGTTGGATATTTCGGCCTGGCCATTAGTTTGTGGGTGGTAGGCTGTGGAAAGACGATGGTTTACACCGTACTTAGCCATGACTCGAGCAAATTGGTCATTGCAGAAATGAGTCCCACGATCACTAATAATGGCACGAGGCACACCGAATCTAGCGAATAGAGCTTTCAAAAAGTTACAAACCATCCTTGCGTCATTAGTAGGCAAAGCTTTGGCTTCAACCCACTTTGAAACGTAGTCAACGGCTACAAGGATGTATTTGTTTCCTTTAGACGAAGGGAATGGCCCCATAAAGTCGATACCCCAAACATCAAAAATTTCACATTCTTGAATGAAATTCTGAGGCATCTCGTCTTTATGTGTGATTTTGCCTTGCTTTTGGCAAACATCACATCTTTTAACCATATCGTGAGCATCACGGTATATGGAGGGCCAATAAAATCCCGAATCAAACACTTTCTTTGCGGTGTAGTTGGGACCAAAGTGACCACCGGTGGGTCCTTTGTGGCAAGCATCAAGGATGTCCGACGCTGCCGGTCCATCAACACATCGGCGAATTATCAGATCAGCACATTGTTTGAATAGGTAAGGGTCGTCCCAAAAGTAAGTCTTGATGTCGGTAAAGAACTTCTTCTTTTGCTGGGACGTCAACCCTTCCTTGAGAATTCCACCCGCCAAGTAGTTTGCAAAGTCCGCAAACCACGGGGTTTCATTCGGCTTCGAGTTTATAGACATTAAGGTCTCCAAGGGAAAAGAATCATTGATTTCTTTGGTCGGATGATCCCCTTGGTAAGGATCCTCAAGTCTACTAAGATGGTCCGCGGCTAGGTTTTCTGCTCCTTTTTTATCGCGGATGTCGATTTTAAATTCCTGGAGCAGCAAAACCCAGCGAAGAAGTCTTGGTTTGGAATCTTGCTTTGTCAACAAGTACTTCAACGCGGAATGATCGGTGTACACAATGGTGGTGGAAAGGACAAGATAGGGGCGGAATTTTTCAAAAGCATAGACAACCGCTAAAAGCTCTTTTTCGGTTGTCGTATAATGCAATTGTGCCCCAGTCATTGTCTTGCTAGCATAATGGATCGGTTGGAAGTGTTTGTTCACTCTTTGTCCAAGAACCGCTCCAATAGCAAAATCACTAGCATCGCACATCAACTCAAAAGGAAGCTCCCAATTAGGGGTAACTAAGACGGGTGCCTTAGTTAGCTTATCCTTAAGCGAGTTGAAGGCTTCAAGGCACTCTTTGGAGAAGATAAAAGGAGTATCTTTTTCCAAGAGGTGGGTCATCGGGCGAGCGATTTGAGAAAAGTCTTTGATAAATCGACGGTAGAAACCCGCATGACCCAAGAAACTTCTCACACCCTTCACAGTGGAAGGTGGAGGCAACTTTGCTATAACATCAACTTTAGCACGGTCTACTTCAAGACCGGCTTTCGAAATCTTATGTCCAAGCACGACGCCTTCTTTTACCATAAAATGGCATTTTTCCCAATTTAGAACAAGGCGAGTGTCTTCGCACCGCTTTAGCATACGTTCTAAATTGGCAAGGCAAGCAGAGAAGGAATCCCCGAAGACCGAGAAATCATCCATGAAGACTTCCATGGTTTGTTCAACCATGTCATGGAAGATAGCTAACATGCACCTTTGGAAAGTCCCGGGCGCATTACATAAGCCAAAAGGCATTCTTTTGTAAGCGAAAGTGCCGTAGGGACAAGTGAATGTAGTCTTCTCTTGATCTTGGGGGTCGATGGGTATTTGAAAATAACCCGAGAAACCATCGAGAAAGCAGTAATATTCATTACCGGCTAATCGTTCAAGCATTTGGTCCATGAAAGGTAGAGGGAAATGATCCTTTCTCGTGGCATCATTGAGTTTGCGGTAGTCTATACAAACTCTCCACCCAGTAACGAGACGAGTGGGAATCAACTCGTTGTGTTCATTGGGAACAACGGTTATTCCGCCCTTCTTGGACACACAATGGATTGGACTAACCCACGGGGAATCCGAAATAGGGTAAATCATACTCGCATCAAGAAGTTTTATAACCTCTGTTTTGATGACTTCATGTATTTTTGGATTCACCCTTCGTTGGCTTTGAATAGTGGGCTTGAAGTCGTCCTCCATGAGAATTTTGTGCGTGCAGAAGTGAGGATCAATTCCACGAATATCCGAGATTTTCCAAGCAATAGCCTTCTTATGAGCTTTCAACACGGCAACGAGGCGAGTCTTCTCTTCATCTTTCAAATCCGTTGCAATAATGACGGGTGACTTCTTGTTGTCGTCAAGGAACACGTACTCGAGATGTGGCGGCAACTCCTTAAGTTCCAAATCCGGAGGATTGTCGACGGGAGGCGTTTTCAAAGTCGGAGTATCTATAGCAATGACCGTGGGAGATGGAGGCGAAGGATTGGCTTCGGTGAGAAGATTGTCAAAGAAACTCATATCTTCATCCCCCTCGGTGGGAGAATCATTAGTAGCTAAATGCACATCTCCCATGGTATCTTCAAGATTGTTCCAGAATAAGTCACCATCTCCAAATAGAGACAACGATGAATCAATGGAGGACACGGTCTCAACAGTGGGAAGAGAGGTAGGAATACTTTTGCAAGCATCATTAAAGTGTTCTTTACAAGCCTCATCAAGAACGTCAATACAATTAACGCTCTCATATGAATAAGGCTGTTTAGACAACTTTCCCATGTTGAAGACTACTTTGTCGTCACCCACTCTCATGATAAGCTCACCGGCTTCAACATCAATGAGAGTGCGACCGGTCCTCAAGAATGGACGACCAACAATAAGTGGCACACGGGGGTCCATCTCGTAGTCGACGACAACAAAATCAGCAGGGAAGGTGAATTTGTCGACTCCTACAATGACATCTTCGGCTATCCCCACTGGATAAGCAACCGTACGGTTAGCCAATTCCAAAGTCATTTTAGTGGGGACTAGCTCTGGGAGAGATAATTGCTTCCAAACACTCAGAGGCATGAGATTAATACTGGCACCTAGATCGGCTAGGGCCATGCAATTCTCTACTCCCGGGAAATTGCAAGGGATAAGAAAACGACCCGGATCACCAAGCTTGATTGGCAATTTCCTTAAGAGCACTGCAGAGCAGTTCTCATTAAGTTGGGTGTTAGCAATGTCGATGAGCTTTTCCTTGTCGCTCAGAAGGTCTTTAAACATTTTGGCGTATTTGGGCATGTGAGCGAGAGCCTCAGCGAAGGAGATATTAAAATTCAGTTGTTTAAACATTTTAAGAAAGTTAGAAACCTGAATATCATCCTTGCTCTTTTGCTTCTCTTTCTTCAACCTAGAAGGATAAGGTATATTGGAAGAAGAGGAAGTCTTTGGGAGTATAGGATCACTCACAACCACGGGTGGAGGAGGGGTAGAAAGAAGAGGTGAAGAAATTGGGGAAGGAGAAGGATGAGGAATGGGAGCAGGCGACTCGTTCTCCTTAGTCACAACCACCGGTGGAGGTATAGGAAGCTCGGGTTCCTTGGTACCTTTACCACTGCGAGTAGTGATTGCTTTCATCTCCCCTCTTGGGTTTGCAACGGTGTTACTCGGAAGAGTACCCGAAGAAGAGGGTTGACTACTTTGGAAAAAACTAGCCATCATGTTCCTCAGATCATTAGTCTGGCTATCCAACGTGTTTCTCATGTCAGCTCTCAAATCATTTCCTTGCTTGACCAAATCTGCCTTCAAATTGCGCACTTCCTCTTGGAGATTTCCCACTATCACATCATTGGTTCTCATGTAGGTGGCGACCTCTTGGTGTAATGCAGTGGTGGCTTGGTTGGGAGGAGCATTGTATGCAGGTGGTTGGTAAGCAGGTTGTTGGTAGATTTGATTGTTACGTTGAGGTGGTTGTTGTTGCTTGTGAGGTGGGATGTATGGTTGTCGAGGTTGTTGTTGTTGTTGAGGAGTGCGGTTAAGGTTTTGTTGTTGGTTTGGGTTGGTAGGAGGGAAACCAGGTGGTGAAAGATAGTTGTTGCTGCGGTAGCTAAGCAAGTTACGGTCACCTTGAGGTCTAGCTTGATAAGCAGGTTGTTGGTAGGTGCCATATGCCGCATTCACATTCTCAGCAGGGTAATCTTGGGTGGCGGTACAAGTTGTGTAAGAGTGGGGACCACCGCATATCTCACAAGGTTGGCTGACGGCGTTTACTTGTGCATTTTTGGCGTTGTTGCTGTTGTTGTTGCTGACGGTGTGGGTGACAAGCGATTCAAGAAGCGTGGTGATTTTGTCAAGTCGCTTGTCGCTGTCATTAGTGCTAGCACTAGCAACATTGGTCCTAACACTCTTGGTTTGCACACGAGATTTGTTCTCAATGATATCCCAAGCAGCATTGGACGTCTTAGCCAATAAATTACCCCCTGAGGCACTATTCAGTGAATCTTGGTCACTCATGCTTAAACCATTGTAAAAAGTATTTATTTGATGTACTTTGGTAAAACCATGTTGTGGGCATTTTCTTAAAAGATCTTTAAAACGATCCCAAGATTCACTGAATGACTCATCGTACTTTTGTTCAAAGTTTATAATCTCATTCCGCAAAGCGGTAGTACGAGAGGGTGGAAAAAAGTAGTTGATAAACTTTGTTTCCAAATCCGTCCACGAGAGAATACTCTGTGGCGGTTCTTTAGCAAGCCAATGCCGGGCTTGTCCCTCTAGAGAAAAGGGAAAAAGTTGTAACCTTATAACCTCCTGTGAAACTCCATTGAACTTGACCGTGTTGGTGAGTTGTAGAAATCTCTTGATATGGTCGTGTGGGTCATCAATGGTTCGTCCCAAGAATGGTTGAGCTGAGACCATCTGGATAAAGCCTGACTTGAGCTCGAAGTTGTTGGCGGCAATTGGTGGTATAACAATTGGATCCGTGTTGCCATCAACATGAGCTTGCAGCAATTCAATCATTGGGCGATTATCCGGAAGGTGCTCATTGTTGTTGTTATTATTCATGTTGTTGAAGGGCGGATTGTTGTTGTTATTATTGTTGTTCGGAGGTGGTATGTTATTGTTGTTTTGTACTCCAGCCATGTCTAAGTTATCGAGAGGCTCGGGCTCTTGATAAGACGTGGATCGAGTGCGCATACACCTGTAAAAGAACGAACAAAGAAAAACAAAGCAAAAATATTTTTGGTTTTTATTGTTTAGTTTTTAGGATTTTTGAAAATTTTATATATTTTTTAGTTGTTTTTGAAGATTTTCTTGAAAAAGTAACGTTCACGGAGAACGGATCCCAAAATCCAATTTCTCACAAAAAACTTTTGATCTTAACGAGAAGAGCCGGCAACGGCGCCATTTTAATGTAAGGATTTTGCTATGGTTCAATTTTACTCTCGATATCCTCTCGAATTGATCTAGGTCTTAAGTGGAATGATTGTTCTTGGTTACTAAATAAAGGGGTTGGGTTTTCTAGTCTAATAAAAAGTGGAAATGAAAGTTTAAATCAAAGGCAATTACTTTAATTATGATTAACAAAAACTTGGTTGAAAATTTAAAGTTCAAATTAAAATTAAAGTTAACATGTAAATTGTGAAATATGAGTAAAGAAACAGTAAATCAACAACAGTAAAACAGTAACTTTAAAATACTCAAAAATAACTGATTCGGAACTTTAAACCTTGATTCGGAACTAACTGATTCGGAAGATACTATTCACTCATCCGGAACTTGCTGATTCGGAAGTAACTATTCATTCATTCGGAACATGCTCATTCGGAACATACTCATTCGGAACATACTCATTCGGAACTTTCCGAATGAAGGTTGTTGATTCGGAAGTTTGGAAACTTCCGAATGAAGGACTGGTTCGGAAGTCACTGATTCGGAACTCAAGGCTTGGTTCGGAACTTTCCGAATGAAAGGGTTGATTCGGAACTTCTTCTTGATTCGGAAGTTTTGAGACTTCCGAATGAAGGTGACTTGATGCGGAACTTAAAGACTTATGCGGAACTTAAGGACTGATTCGGAACCTTCCGAATGACTACTTCATTCGGAACTTTTTGTCTTGATTCGGAAGTTCTGAAACCCAGTTACAGTAGCAGAAAAGCGAAGAACACGGAACAAGGGTTTAAATCAAAATCAAATCAAATACTTAAAAAGAATTTACCAAATTAAACACAAATCATTTAGACATCATAAGCAACGAATTCCACTAATAAAAACACAAATCCAAACAACTTTTGAAGATCAAATCAAGAAAAATAAAACTTAAGAACTTGAAGATAAAGATGAAGATGAACAAGATTAAATGGAAAGATTAAACAAAACTTAGTATTGAATGATTGATGTTTTGACAAGATGAAACAAAGATTAAAATTACAAGATTAAAGAACTAAAGATAAAAATCACCAATCACCCTAGTGGTGATGGTGTTCTACGAACCAGGAGAAAGAGTGGGGAGGAAGAAAGAAAAACTAGTCTAAAATGTGTGAGGGAAAGGCTATTTATAGTCTTGTCCTTTGGTTGGTGAGTGGGCTTTCTCCCGTTCTTTGTGTCTTTTCGTCTTTTCAGAAAAGTTTCCGTTTTCGATTCTGATTCGGGATTTGTTGTCGATTAAATTCAACTCGTCTTTTAATTTCTTCGTTTAATAGACTTGAGTTTCTTCGACTTATATAAATCTTCCATCTTTGGTCCTTTTCTTCGATAAATCTTCGAATAGGACCAGTGACTTCAAATCTTTTGCATCTCTTGGACAATAGACTTTATCTTGAGTCTTTTTCTTCAGTAAAACCCGTGCAATCCCATGTTTTCTTCAATATTCATCCGGTTGGCTCTGAAAACACAATAAACACAAAAACCACGCATAATTCCAAACAAATGATATTAAATACGTGTTTTGGTCTTGTTTTAGCCCGAATTAAGTGGTAAAAGGATGGGTGTTTACACACCTATCACTAGGTTTCTGATGGTTTGCTACATTACGATGGAATTAGGTCTCTTATTCTTATGCTATTGCCTTAGGATATACCATGAGTTCGGCCTAGCTTGCACTAATCCTTCTTTAGCTTTAAGTTCTTTAGGGCCATTTAAACGAAACCAAGTGTTGTTGACATAAGCCAATTTTTATCTCATAAGAATACTTGAACGGTTTCTTATTACAAAAGTTCATCTTATTTAATAAGTTGATTCCTATGTAAACAAAAGAGATACAAATTACTTACTCAATGTCTTGGGTTTTTGCTTCCAGGCCATGGCAGACAAAGCTTCATCTTTGTTCAAACCCACTATCTTTTGGGTTGAGGGTAATCCTACAACTCCTGACGTAGTGGTTGAATCTAAATCAAAACCCACTGAAGTTTTGGTTGAAATCAAACCAAGACCTACTGAGGTGTTAGTAGACATCAAACCTAAACCTACTGAGGTAGTGGTTGAAAATAATTCAAAACCCACTGAAGTTTTGGTTGAAATCAAACCTAAACCTACTGAGGTTTTGGTCATGACCACCAAGAAATCCAAATATTGTAAGAACTAAGGCTAGGACGGTATCTCCTTAGAATAAAATTATCACTGGCATTCATGATATTTTCCTAAGTGCATTGCTATATGTAAGGACCTTGTTCATCTGATGTATGTGTGAATGTTGTGGTAATAAGTGTAATGATATTTTTCCTGTGTTTCAAATTGGCATTGATTGAATATATCTACATATGTTATGTATATCATTTGTGAATATGTCATCAAAGCAGGAAAATGTCAATCACCGAGGAAGAACAACGAGTCCGTGATCTTGAACTTGTCCCACTCAGTCATAGGCTCCCATATGCTGAGAACAACACTAGATTACAAGATGATTTTGATCCGGTTTTACCTGCTTTCAAAATAGCCACGGATATCCTAGACATATCACCCATCAGCGACACACTCAGACGTACTGCATCTGTTCCCGAAGTCTACATCCATGAATTCTGGAATACTGCATCTTTCGCTAACAAGATCATATCCTTCGAATTGAACAAAACACCGAGGGTACTCAACTTGAGCATTTTTAGGAAATTGTTTAAGCTCCCTAGGTTGGCACAAGGAGAACAATTTGTGGCTAACCCAAAGAATGATGAAGTGCTTCGAGTTATTCGTGCCATGAATTATGAGGGTGAAATTAACAGTCCATCACAATTTAACACTTCACACATAGGGCAACCCTGGAAAGCAATTATAACCATCATCGTCAAGTGTCTCACTGGTAAAACTAGGGGCACCGATGCAATGAGACCACCACAGGCTCACCTATTTTGGGGATTGTATACTGCATCAAAAGTCGATTATGCACTTCTTCTCTGGCAAGAGTTTTGTTATCAGATTACTGGAACGAAGAAGAAATCCGTGCATCTTCCATTCCCGAGATTCACCAAGCTCATTATCCACTATTTTATGAAGAATGACCCAACCATTGACACTCGCAGGAAGTTCTTTTATCACACGAAAGATGATGATTATGTGATTCTCTCAATGAATGCAGACACAAATTCCACAAAGTATGCATTACTTCCTGCACTAGTACCTGACACGATGATTAATGATGGAATCAAGGAGAGTGATAAATACCAAGAAATGCTTCGAGACATTGACGCACAATTCAAGCGGGCAAATTTACCACCCTCAGAGAAGCAAAAAGGTAAACGCAAGAAACGAGTTTCACAGCGTCAACCAGCTGCTCCTAAAGATAAACGCTCAGGAAAAATGCAAATTATTGATGAAGATGATGAAGATGAGCTGATCCACACTGAAGACGAACAAGAAGAAGAAGTACCACTACGCAGGCCTAAGAAAGCAAGGAAAGCTAAAGGCAAAGAGGCAAGTGTTGCTCAAAATGATCCTGTTCAACAACAACTTTCTGAAGAAAAAAGACTTCGTATTATTCTTCAACAAAGTCGACAGGAAGCCTTTGGTGGATCAGGCTCAAGGGTATTTGATGATTTAGCAGATTTTGGTAATCCTGATGATGATACGGAATTCTTCGACGAAGAAGATATTTATGAAGATGAGTATGAAGATACTGCTACCTTTCAACTTGAAAGTCGGGAACCAAGTGAAGAACGTGAGAGCAGTGCTGACACAGATACAAGTATGATGTATCGAGATGCAAATATCACCACATCTCTGCCTGAACCGACTCACATGGTACTAAATGAAGATGCTCATGCAACTTTCTTTCCAGACACACAACTTCAAAGTAAGTCTACTTCAAACTCTGATGATGTGTTGAAATATCTTAATTTAGAAGGGGAGGGTGTTGAGGTCACCAACACTGATCCGTCAACAAACGAACAAATGGTGGATGTCCCTATAACCACTATTACATCGACCACCACTTCCCTACTTTCAACCCCAATTATCAATACGGTCCCGACCACCACCATCACACCCGAAACTGTTGAACAACAAGTATCAACCACCACCATTACCACGGAATCTACACCGGCATCTACAGTTGAACAACCTGTATCAACCACCGTCCTAACCACTGCATCTACATCAATACCTATCCCGGTACAACCAGTATCATCCACGACCACTTTAACGGTTTTGGTTACACCTCCACCAACAGAACCACAAGCTTCATCTACATCAAATCCTTTTCTCACAATCAATGATCCGTTGATCCAGTCTCTTCAACAACAGCTAGAGGCTCAAGCTACCCAAATAGCTACGTTGACAGAAAGGTTTGCTACTCCTCCAAAGGAACCGCATCCTGATGAGCCCATTCTTCAAAAACTATCAGACAAAGTGTCAAAGCTCAAAGAACAACATAAAGCATTTCGTAAAGAGAAGAAAACTCAGGATAAAGAAAATGCTGCTTTTCTCGGGTCAATTGACGAGCAGATGACCGCGATCATTCAACGCGAAGTCAAGTCTTATGTTGATCAACAATTACCACATCTGGTCGGTAATGGTCTATCTACTCTTCAAATCATGACATTGCTTCAGAAACGTCTGCTAGACTTGGGAGCTCATAAATCAAAATACAAACGCAAAGTTCTGCAATATCTCAACTACGCAATTGATGAAGAGAATCCTGCAGACACTACCGACTCTGAGTCTGATGATGAGAATGAGGTAGAAGAGGAAGATGACGAGGAACATGGTGAAAAGGATGATGAGAATGAGGATAAGGATAAGGAAGGAGATGAGGAGGATGAAGAGGATGAACAAGGAAAGGATAAGAATGTTGATGACGATAAGGACGAGGACGAGGATACAGATGATGATCAGGATGACGATGACGATAATGACAAGGGTAATGAACTCAACAAGGGTGATAAGAATGACAACACTGGTACAAATGTCGACGAGACAAGCAAGGATGACAATGAAACGGCCACCGAGAAAGGTTTCGAGGACATTGCAGAAACGGTTGCTGACACCACAGATAAGCCACTGGAGACAACAGTATCAGAAACTCAGCAGGCTGCTTCAGGTATATCTACTGCACCAGAATTCACTACTGATTCTCATATTGAGACTGTAGAATACATGCAAGCAGAAGAACCGACAGACACAATGCTTGAAGAAGAACATCAAGATGATATACCGGTGACGCAAACTCAACCTTCCACATCCTCTACAGCTCAGCATGATGATGACATGGAAGTTGAAGATTTAAATGTTCCAGAACCGACATTTGCTGAATCTCTTATCATTGATGATACGGTACAAGAACAACTTTGGCTAACAAACGCAGCACCACATCATCCATTTGAAACTGCAACTGTAATGGAGATGACTCAATTCCTCAACAACCCTATCGACTTCTCGGCTTTTCTAAGGTACTCTCATGGGAAACCAACGATGACCCCGGATCTGATCAAAATGGCAGCTGCAAATGTGGACTTCTTTGACACATTAAAGATCACCCATAATGAAGCAGAATATCACCTGAATGAGCTTACCAAAGCAATGAGAGCGACAACTACAGGAATTCAAACTCCCGTATTGCAACCTCTTACACCAACGATCATCACTAGTTCTGCCACTATCCCAATCGAGCATTTTGTCTCTCACGATCTTGAATACCTTGAAAATGGAGCAAAGAAGTATGCCACGTCACTAACAATGCTCAAGGCTGTCAATTTGGAGAATGTTCCTTGGATAGAAGACAAAGTGCCTGACTCAATCTGGAGAAAGAAGCTGCTCAAATTTTATGACACCTATGCTTCCCTTGGCATATCTCACTGGGACAAAAAGAAGAAGTTAGCCTATAATCACTTCCATCGTCCTAAGCAAGGTGCTTCTATTGTCTCATCTCACAGAATCAAAAGTATCCTTGGGGCAACTACTCAGACGGTTTTCGGTTACGATTACTTAAATGTAATCTTGCTCAAATGTACCGATGAGAAAGAATACCGCATTGACGAAAGTGATCTCCAGTACCTTCAACTTGAAGACATAGAAGATCTATTGTTGCTCTTGGCGCAAGAGAAAGTTGACCATCTATCACCTGATATTGTCATAGCCTTGAGTTCAAACTTTCGTCAATATGCCAGAAAAATTGTCATTCAACACCGGGTGGAAGACTTTCAACTTGGGGTAGAAAGCTATCAGAAGAAGCTAAACCTGGAACGTCCCCATACGACTCCACTCAGTAATTTCCACAAGAACAAGAAGGTCTACATGGGGACTACCAAGCCGGAAGCAAGAATCTTTTATCCGAATCAGACTGGCGTCATGCAATACATGCGATTCTCAGAACTGCACAAATTCAGTGATGGAACGCTAAAGAATGTTCGAGATGATTTGTCGGTTCTCAATTCCAACTTACCTCTTCCGGCAGTCACATACACCTGGACAACCCAGTGCAGAAAAGGATCTTCGTATGCAATCAGGAAAATTGAGGAAGTGCTAAGGAAGCGCCGGTTGCTACGAAGCATAGAACGATTCGTCGGTGGACGACCATATGGAGCTCACCATCGGCTCACGGAACGATCCAATTAATTTTGGTTCGTCTCATTACAGGTCAACTCCATATGTACATTATTGTGAATATGTTATCTTTTTACTTTATCAGCTTTTGTGGCTTGTTGTAGTGTTAAGGTATGATAATTTTTCAAGAATTTCTCACGAGATTCTAAATCTTTCAAAATATATCATACTAAAGCACTACAACTATCCCTTATTTAATTAAGGGGGAGCATTAACATGTTCTATGGCCAAACATCGATCTCATTTTTACCCAAAGACCGGTTAATCCATTCAATATCCCAAATATTAATGGTTAACATTTTGGATAAGGGGAGAAAATGGGATTAAGGAGACTTAAGTGATACTTGGCTAAAAGATGAAAAAGACTTAACGATAATCCAACTTAATATGTGTCAAGCACGTGTTAAGGGGGAGCGTTTTTGATAAACAAAACACCTAAGGTACAAAACTTTTGATTTCAATATCACAAGTACCTTAGGTGATTTTTCAATGATTTTTCATGATGGCAATTCCTTCCCAAAACACGCTTAATTCACGACGGATGTGGTGACAAAAGGGTGGTAGGAATAGGTTTAGTCCAATGATTCATCAGAGCCGATGGAATCTTCCTAAGGACAATTCCCTAGATAGAATTAGAAGTCCTAGGAAAGATGGAGAAAGAATGTGAACGTAGCTGAATGCCGACCAAGTACTTAAGCTAGCACTGGAACAATCACAACAAGGTGCTAGTGATGACGTATTGGTAAGCATTGAAGGGGTTGAAGAATGAAAAAGAATTGTAAAGATAAAGGGTGTAAAGAAAGAAGCCATCCTTACAACTTTAGGCAGAAACCGGGTCAATACATATGCTATTGAGGTCATTTTTGCTAATGATTCTCGGTATTGAAGAAAGACATCATGGACCCAGTGATGTAATGCACAACCCTTCCCAGCTAACTCAAATATCTCTCAAAAGGTATTTGTTTTAATCACACGGAGATCAACACGTTATCTACTGGTTTATTCACTCCGAATAGACTGGTATTGAAAAGGTGGCACTCCTCTCCAGCCATCGCTCACTAAATCAAAACGCACAATCGAGTCTAGAGCCAAAAGATCATCAAAAGTCTCATTAGGACACTTTTCATCTATTCCTTGCTTTCTCACACACTGTGAAAAGTAAGAGATTTTCATGAGTCCTACGCAATATTCCTGTAATATTGCCAGAACATCCGAGTAATACGTAAGTATTACAATGAAGATGGAAATCCTGCTTGAGCCAACATCAAACAAGCTCATGGTAGGTTACACGTGCGGTTCTTTTAGAATCAATCTTGTAAAAAACTGGAAGGTAACAGTGGTTTAATTCTTAATTGAACTTAAACTCGTTCCAGGCCTCTTCGCATTATCATATGATCTTGCCAGAACACTCAGAGTGACTCTTTATTGACCACAGTGACGAGTGGAAATCCTTCTAGTGTCAACATCAAACAGCACTTGGTAGGTGACGTGCAAGATTCTTTATGAATTAAGCTCGTGACAACTGGAAAGCAACGATGGTGAAAATCTTAATTGAGATTCACTTGTTCCAGGTTTCATGAATTGACGGCTTCTAATCACAAGGATAAATTATCCAAGTGATTCACTCTTTATGTTCGCAGTCAGCTTTGGACGGTCGAATAAAGAGAACGGGTTTACCCGCGAAATCCTGTCAGGAAGTTACTTAATTGAAACTATCCGTCACGGGTACGATATCTAATATCGTCCAACGGTCTTCACCGACCGGAGGTAAAATGCTACCGAATTAGAATAAAATGTTCAAAGCCATTTTATTCGTGTCGTTGCTGTGTACCTGTTAAAGACGGTGGCGTTGCTGTGTACCTGTTGAAGACGGTGGCGTTGCTGTGTACCAGTTAAAGACGGTGGTGTTGCGGTGTACCTGTAGAAGTCATCCCACATGCTTATGTCTTTCTGCATAAAAGTTCAGCAAAAATTCAAGAAAGTACAAGATGAAGTCTTCCGCTGTAACAAACTCTGAAACTTTCGAGAATTCAACAAAAAGACATAAGTGTGTGGAACATGGAGTCACGAGGTGGCAAAATTCACAAGTAGGCAAAGATCGCACGTGAAAGGCCAAAAGAACATGTTCCAAGCAAAAAGGCTGATATCATTCAATACATATTCACAAAAGAAAAGAAAAAGAAAGAAAAGAAGACTACGAGCTCAAGAACAGAATCTAACATGCTAGATTAGGACTTTGTAAACTTGGAGTGACCTCCCTTTGGGGGAGATTGTTGGAAATACGTTTTACGCATTTAGAAAGTCTCGGTCACTCCAACCATGTAGTTATAGGCTCGTAGTTAAGTTAAGTAGTATTTATTACATAGCCCGACCCATGAGCATGTTCATGGGCCGGAAGCCCAAGTCCTTTAAGGACTTGGGGTATTTAAACCTCTTTCCACCATGGAAAGAGGTGTTTGTTGTTTTATTCTTTCATTTCAATATATGTGTTTTCTTTCATTTCTCTCTCTAACTTTCTCTCTCTAGAAAAACATCAACCCCCTTGTTTCACAAGATTATCATTGTTCTACAGTTAACGTCGTTGGTGAGGTTGTCCGATAGGGTGGTGATGTGGGTGACGAGGTTGGCGGTGGTTGCTGTTTGGGAATCGATTTTGGTGGTTAAGGATTTAGTGGCTTCAATTAAAGTTGTACGCTGGGTGGTGTTGCGGTCAGCAACAGTATTGGTTGCTGATATGAGTTGTGTGAGGAGATCGGTCAATGGTGGTTGGTTGTCATCACCGGTGGTATCCCGGTGGGT
This sequence comes from Glebionis coronaria, assembly GCA_025667525.1. NCBI lineage: Eukaryota > Viridiplantae > Streptophyta > Magnoliopsida > Asterales > Asteraceae > Glebionis > Glebionis coronaria. The sequence goes on from CM046878.1 coordinate 578,276,995, forward strand.
TGGCATGGTGAAGGTGAGTTGAGAATGAAAGCACCAATTGATGGCACTCCACTGTGAAGACAATAAGGAAAGAAAGATTAGAGATAATTTTGGGGCAATTTTCTGTATATTTCATTCAATGCAAAGACTTCAATTTAAACATGCTGGAAAAGTGGTCTCATCACCCATGTTCCTTGTTTCATGCAACTAACTCCTAAAATGCGCTAACTTCCCTAACATGATGCAAGCTAATTCAACTGAACACAAAACAAGGATGTAGTAAATAAAACGTGGGAACATGCAGCTTATGGGCCAATCTATGTATCTGATGGGCTTCTTGATTTCTCTAGTGGGTCTTGCATTGATATGGGCTGTATGAGGTTGTGGACTAGTCGACTGGACTTTCTAGACCGTATCATTTAGCGAATTAAATGTTAGGTTTAATCAAAACAAAATACATTGCAACACTAGTTAAAGATTCATTGTAGTAGCTCGCAAATTGAATGGCAATCGAGTGATTAGGTTACCATTCGATATCGAATAGATAACATGATTTTTCTTCTCGTCGAACATTTGCAATCAAGACGAGATCATGAGAAACATAATAGGTTTATTGTAAAATAATGGGCTAATGATTTAAAAAATCATTTAACTTGCTAATTTTTACCGTTTTATATTTCTATGTATTTATTTTTATTTTTTATATTATTGTGATTTGTACATTGTGTGTACTTACCTGTTTGACTTGCTATACCATGTTAACTTAATGAGTGTTTATTTCTTCTTTCAACATTACTCCTTTACATTAATAGTCGTTAATATAAAATGTTTCTTTTCTAAAAAAAATCTAATGCTTATTAAAAAAAATTCACTTAATTCTTTGCTGTAACTTAAAAATAAATCGTATACTTTTTTCAAAAAAATTTAAAATTTTGTTATTTTTCTATAAATGCATATATATTAGTTTTGTAAGAAACGTTTTTTGCAAAATATAAAACTTTTTCACAAAAATTTGTACTTTTTTTAAGAAATTTTTTTTAAAAAATTGAAATAAAAAATTCTATCTTTTTTTTTGCAAAAAAAATGTGAAACATTTTTAACTTTTAAAATTTTAAAAAATTACTTTTTTACAATTTTTTTTTACAATTTTGAAGTTTTTCAAAGCCAAAAACCGTACCTTTTTTTTTTACAAAATTAGTTTAAAAAATTCTCTTAATCTTTTAGAAAGGTAGAAATGTTTTTATTTTTTCTTTTTTAAAACATTTTACTTTTTTTTTTTAAATTCAAAATTTTAAAATTTCTCTAAAAAATTTACGAATTTTATTTTAAAAATTATTCAAAATTTTAAATTTTTTTTGTAAAAAAGTACGATTTTTACTTCTAAAATTTTTAATTTTTCAAAAAGAGTGATTTTCTATATAAAAAAATTCTAAGTTTTCAAAAATATTTTGTTATAAAAAGTAGGATATTTGCAAAACATAATTCAAAGTAAGATTTTCTAAAATAATACAAGATGGTATTGTTATATGGAATAATTTCATGTATCACCATATATTTTGTGATAAAATACATACATACTTAAAATATAATAACTTAATGAATAATGTACAATGATATTAATACATACCAGCATTATAATAGGTATTTGAAATTTCCAACTAAGTAAAAAGGAGATATGAACAATTATACCGCTCTTTTGATAGTTTTAACCCTCATTAATGTCATAAAAAATACATTCTCATGAAAAATTTATACATTATTATAGGAGTAAAATGCATATATCGTCCTTGTGATTTCTCAAATTTGCAGATATAATCATCTGTGTTTGAAAGTGCAAGCGACATTCCTGTGAGGAAACCTTTGTTATATTTTCGTCACTTGGCCGAACGCTTGTTAAAAAGTAACCGTTACCTACTGCTAAGAAAAGGACATTTTGGTCTTTTTATTTTTGACATCATCTTCCTCCTCTCTATCACACCACCATTACACTCCCACCATATCCCACCACCAAACCAAACCTAGATCCGATAATGCAAATTACATCCAGTACAACATCCACAATATCAACTCCTCTAAACTATACATTCCCTCGTCACAACAACATTAATCATATCCCATCTCCATACTAACATCAACTCAAAATTAAAAAAAAAACAATACAAGATCCCAGTTCTTTCTATCCTGCTACACTAATAAAGACCTTTAAAGATCCCTTATATTCGAAAGAATAAGTTATGACACATCTGTTAATATCTTCATTTGGTTCGATTCAAGCAAACACAAAAAGAACAGATATAAACGGAACCTACCTGAGACCTTTGTTTAACAAGATCTTGGTGACATTCATACTTCATTTGGATGGTTCTTCACTAAAAATCAAAAGGGTTTGATTGTTTAATTCTTCTTGGTTTAGATTCGTGTGAGATTGTTTTAAGGATGATATGTGTGGTGACGTAAATTTTGGAGATATAAGGTTGGTTGATCTTGATTTGTAGCTGAGTTATCTTGATCTGGAAAAAGATGTGAGCGTGTATATTGAGGGAAGGTGTATAAGAGAGGCGGAGGTTTCAATGAGAAGTTAAATTAGGTTAAATGTGTGATGAGAACATATGCGTACAAATAAAAAAAATTCAGAAAGAACAAGTCAATGGTATAAAATGTCTTATTCATCAAATCTTAAAAAAGAACACGCAAATCCGAATTTAGGTTTTTTTTATTTATCCAATAGGTAACTATGGGGTGAGTGTGATGGTGGTGGTGGGATGAAGAGGATGAAGATGAGAACGTTAAAAAAAAGTCAACTGTGTTAGAGAGGATGTAGATGAAACAAAAGTTTTCTTATAAGGAGGTCGACGGTACTTTAAAAACACCGATGATTATACCTGCAGATTTGAGAAACCATAAAAACGATATCTACATTTTACTCATTATTATAGCTTTCTAATCAAATCAAATTAGTATCAAATAAGATCTTGACTATAATATGAACATTTCTTACTCATATTTGATTAATGGTCAATTGAAATCATTGGTGCGTTGAGTTATGAATCTTTTCGCTAATTTTTTTCGTAGGAAATCATTTTTCTAAATCAGCTAGTTTGCGGCGGGTACCTAATCACGATTTTTTAGGTGACAAATATTAATTTTCTTATCCCTTAAATTTGTATTCAAAATAAACTAAACCCTTAAAAAGAAATAGATAAGAAGATATTTCAATTTTTAAAGATGACGATAATTTTTTAATAGGTTGTCACAAATATTGTTACAAAAAGATATGCATGATCAATTACAAAAATTAATGTTCTCATAAAAATCAGTTTTAAAAAGTCTTAATTTTCGTACTTTCTAAATGTAAAGTGTCTTGAATGCTTTATAATATAGTAAATAAGATATTTCTAGTTGGGTAAAGTATTAAATATAGATAATGAAATCTGATTGATTTTTTTATTTTATTATTACTTCAAATTATTATTACAAAATTTTTATATATTATTTTTTAATTCGTTATACGAAAAAATATTTTTTTTATAAAACGTTTGAGAGAGAAACAACAATAATGATATTCCCTTTTATTTAATTTGTGTTTTCTGTTGACATACAATTATTTCGAAACACATTAAATACTTTTCTTTTACATGTCTAAGTATATTATCTGTAAGTCTCGTGCATGCACGTGGTTTATATATAAATCAAATTTATCTTAAAATACGGCTATGTATCGGAACTTTTTCATGTTTAATATTTTGTGATTGTGATATTAATATAGCTATAATTGTGATATTATTAGTACAAGTATAATTGTCCATATGTTTTTACATAAAAAAAATTTATTATGTTTTAATATTAGTATTTAAATAGATTTATATATTTTGTATGTTTAAGATTTAAAGTATAAAAGGTATAAAGTGTAAGCATTTTTTGTTTGTTTTCAAAAATTATAAGTTCTACTCAGTTTCATCTAATTTATTAGGGGTGTGCACGGTTCGGTTTGGGTCGGTTTTTGGCTAAAACCGAAACCGAACCGACATATTCTGTTTTTAAAAAATCAAAAACCGAAACCGTTCGGTTTTAGGCGGTTCGGTTTTTCGGTTTGTAATCGGTTTCGCTTCGGTTTTTTGGTTTTTTCGGTTTGAGTAAAGTGCAAAAATCATCCCTGTGGTTTGTCAAAAGTTTGAATTACATCCCTCGTTAATACTTCGCGCAACATACATCATTGTGGTTGTAAAATAGTACACCATACATCCCTGAGGACGGATGGTGCAAATATTTTTCCGTTAAGGGTTAAAAGTGTTTGTTATCTTAGGGGTATTTTAGTCCTTTTACAGCCTAGGGATGATTTTTGCACCAAACTTTTCAAAAAAAAAAATTTCCAAAAAAAATTTCAAAAAAATTTCAAATTTTTTTTAAAAAAGTTTCGAAAAATGTTTTCTTTTTTCGAAAAATGTTTTTTTTAATGTTTTTTTTTTAAGTTTCGAAAATATATTTGAAAAAAGTTTTTTTCAAAAAAAATTCAATTTTTTTTTAAAAAGTTTTGAAAAATGTTTTTTTTAATGTTTCGAAAAATGTTTTGTTTTTTAAATGTTTTCTTTTTTAAAATAAGTTTCAAAAAAAATTTGAAATTTTTTTTTTTCGAAAAAATTCAAATTTTTTTTTAAAATTTTCGAAAAAACTTTTTTTTTATAAAAGTTATTTTTTAAAATGTTTTTCGGAAAAAAAACTTTTTTTAAAAAAAGCTTTTTTTAAAAAAAACTTTTGAAAAAAAAACTTTTTTCGAAAATTTAAAAAAAAAATTGAAACTTTTTGAAAAAAAAAATTTCAAAACTTTTTAAAAAAAAATTGAATTTTTTTGAAAAAAACTTTTTTCAAATATATTTTCGAAACTTAAAAAAAAACATTAAAAAAAAAACATTTTTCGAAAAAAGAAAACATTTTTCGAAACTTTTTTAAAAAACATTTGAAATTTTTTTGAAATTTTTTTTGGAATTTTTTTTTTTGAAAAGTTTGGTGCAAAAATCATCCCTAGGTTGTAAAAGGACTAAAATACCCCTAAGATAACAAACACTTTTAACCCTTAACGGAAAAATATTTGCACCATCCGTCCTCAGGGATGTATGGTGTACTATTTTACAACCACAATGATGTATGTTGCGCGAAGTATTAACGAGGGATGTAATTCAAACTTTTGACAAACCACAGGGATGATTTTTGCACTTTACTCTTTCGGTTTTGAAACCATTTATATTTAGGTACATCGGATTTGGATTAAAAAACTTGTTTTGCGTAAAAAAAATAGTTTTTTTTTTTCTTTATTTTCAATCTAAGCCTAATAATGTTTATCTCAAATTTCTAATCTATAATTACACACATATTAATAAGATAAACACACATGCATGTAAACATGCATACAAACGATTATTGTCACATATGTAATGATATATTGTTAAGTAAGCACAAATATATATCAAACACACGTATATTATAAACAATAAGATAGATATATTACTCTTATTTCTCTAAAAAAGGAATATTAATTTATAATTTTGATATATTACTTATTTATATTATATTATATTTTTTATTTTTATATAATATAATGGTTCGGTTCGATTCGGTTTTTGGATGAAAACCGAAACCGGACCGAAACTTTTCGGTTTTTGAAACGTAAAAACCGAACCATCGGTTTTTGTATTCGGTCGGTTTTTTCGGTTCGGTTTCTCGGTTTTTCGGTTCGATTTCGGTTTTTCGGTTTCTTTTGCTCACCCCTTATTAAAATTTAACAACTAAAATTTTATTAATTGCCCTTTTAAAAAAAATTATTTTTTATAAATTTGACACATATACTTTTATGTCGTTTTTCTCTATCAAATTCCTTCACCAAAATTTTAAAATTATTAAATTTCTTATTGCCAAATTTGGAAATATATTTTTTTATTATTTAAAAAATCTACAATAAGATTTAATTAAAAAATATTACTAGTTAAAAGAAAAATTGATTTGTAAAGCATACAAATTTTCACAAAATATTTTATTTTACTAAGTAAAAGAATTAAATTAAAATATTAACACTAATTAATAAATAATTTCCTTAACATGGCATGTATCATGGATTTCTCACGAAATGATTTAAATATAGTACTTTTCCAAACACAAATCATGCCATGCATAATACTTTTCCCAAAATATAAAATAGATCAAGGTTAGACAAACACATGAATCAAATCAATCAATTGTTGGGTAGTCGATTTTCTAGTAGTTTGTAATCGATTTGAATGTGATTGATCAGATTTCTATTTTCAGTTATGTTTTCGTATTTTTGACGAGTTTAGGTTATTTTTTGTAAGATATTTTGAAAAAATTGTAATAGCTATAAACTAGAGGTGCACAGAAAAACCGGTTTTTAAACCGGAACCAGAAAAAAACCGGAAACCGGGACCGGTCAAAACCGGTCAAAACCAGTTTATTATAAACCGGTCTCGGTTTATTTAGGAACCGGAGGTTTGAGACCGGTTCATGATTTTCAAGAAAAATTCGGTTTTCCAACCGGTTTATGGACCGGTTAACCGGAACCGGTTTATTATAAACCGGTTCCGGTTAACCGCCACAAAAATTAAAATAAAAAAAACCGGAAAATCTAGTGGCAATTCAAAACCTTTTCAAAAAAAAAAAAAAAAAAAAAAAAAAAACAGAACCGGTTAACCGGCATAAACCGGTCTGAGACCGGTCTAGGACCGGTTCTACCGGTCTGTAAATTTCATCTCCCAGCCGGTCCGGTTTTAAACCGGTTAACCAGACGAACCGGTCTTTTGACCGTTGACTAGGGACCGGGCCGGTCCCGGTTTATAAAAAAACCGGACCGGTTAACCGGTTGTGTGCACCTCTACTATAAACAACTAGTATTATATGTGTTTGACAAAATTTGCAGGTATCTAGCAAGTTTAATCATCATTGGTCGTCGTCGACTGACTTTTATCTGACCGATTTGCACAAATCGACAAGGTCGAAACCTCAATAGTGCTTAGGCAACAATTAATTGAGTATAAGCTTTTGTTGCAACACTAAAATAAATAATAATAGTAATTAGTGATGAAAATGAGTCGAGCTGCTTGTGAAAAGCTTAAGATCAGATCGGTAAAAAGTTTAAACGAATCGCACCTAAATAATGCTAGGATATTTTTAGTACTAAGTATACATAAAATGATAAAATGACATATATCACACATTTATACATTTTTATTTTATATACCTTTGGTTAAGTTGATACTCACATTCGGAAAACTCATTAGACAAACTATTTAACCAAAAAAAACGCATGTGATAACTGAATTTTTTTAATAAATAATAAGTTAAGATTTAAGTTCCGACCTCTGCCTATTTCAGTCGATGATACACTAAAATTGTTGGAGTTAAATGAACAATAACGAATACCAAATACCTAGCTTCAAAATGTTTCCGCCAATTCATTCCCGAATATAGGAATGAAGTCAGAAAGAATGACTAGATGCATAAAAAAAATTTGAACCGTAAATATAAAAAGTGAATTATAACAACTTAACGAGTATTAAAAACTCATTTTGACCGATACATTTAAGATGCATTTAAGAAAAAATCAATATTTCTTTCAAAAGTTTGATAAAAAAAAAATCATAAGTCCCAAGGATATCTGCAAAAACCAAGGGTGTGTTTGGTAAAGAGAAAAGAGAGTAAAGAAATGGAAATTTTTTACCTTTCCATTGTTTGGTATGCAAAGAAAAAAAAAGGTGGAGAATTTGTTGTCTCTTTAATTCTCTCTAGTGTAAATTTTATAGACAGAATTCCATCTCAAATTGAATGGAATTGGTATTCTCCATGTGTTGGCAAGTGACGAATAGTATTCATTTTATTAATAGATACATCAAATAAAGATTAACTAGTTATATTTTCTAACAAACTTCTTTTTTAATATATAGAAAAACCGTAAAACACATTGGAGTCAATTTGGTCGATTCAAATTGGTGTTAGTCATGTATTTCTAGCCCATGACCTTATTTAATATTTGGATGATTCGAGGCGATCCAAATGAACTGAATACATTTTTTGACACGAGTAATTTAATTCCAGTAAAAACAATGTTAAAAACTCAAAATAAATACAAACAAACATTTCACAGGTTTAAGTCTCTGTTGCTACCAAACAGAAGAATCAAACAAAATTCTCTACTGATTTCTATTCTCTGAAGTTATATTCTCTACTTCATTTCCAATCTCTAATATTCTCTCTACCAAACATGGGGCATGTTTGGTTGAGAGAAATGAGAGCAGAGAAATGGAAATGAGTCAGATTCTCTTGTTTGGTAGGTTGGAGAAATGGAAAGATGGAGAATTGAAGAGAATTGGTGAGAATTTGGTAGAGAATTAGTAGTGTAAATTTTAAAGTTTGATTTCTCCACTTTTAATAGAGAATTTAGAGAAATGAGAATGATTTTTGTAATGCTTTTTTTACAAATATGCAGTTTTTGCTTTTCAACTCACATGTACATTTTAGTTACTACTCGAATTCATTTTGTTAACATGACACGAATATAAAAAAAACTTTATTCGGTCAATCGAAAACCCGAGTTAATCAAACAATTTCAACTCACTATCCGAGCTTATTCAATATTTGGGTGACTCGTGATAACCTTGATAACTAAAATAAAAATATTGACTCGAATATCTCGGTCCGAATAAGCTTAATCGGGTTTTATTCGAGTCGGAATTTTTGACATCCTTGGTCAAATATTAATAAAAAAAAGTAAAAAAGAATACAAATACAAATTTATGCATTTCTCAGATTTAATTCTCTGTTGCTACCAAATAGTAGAATTAAACAGCATTCTCTACTGATTTCAATTCTATGAGTTTTAATTCTCTGCTTCATTATTAATCTCTGAAATTCTCTCTACCAAACGTACCCTTAACTTCCAATACATTTCTAGAAACGATTTACGGAGTATTAATTCTTAACAGAAATCGTTACTAAATATTCATCGCTGCATTGCGTGGATGGAAAAAGATCCTCTCAAGTTGAAGCCATCTTTATTGGTCAAGTTCTCTGATCACAACAAGGATAAATGCAACTGAGCTTCCTGCATTTCAATAAAAAAAAAACTTTTATACATTTATCTAAATTTTCATTAGTTAACATGATTAATCAAGTTACTTTCAACTAGGGGTGTTCATCGGTTCGGTTTTCGGGTTTGTGGGTTGTATGGTTTGGTTTAATCGGTTTGAAAATTTTCAAAGTCAAAACCAAAACCAAACCAAACCAGTTATAATACCGATAAAACCAAACCACAAACCACAAAAGAATTCGGTTTGGTTTCGGTTTAAACCAAGAAAACCAAATTCAAGTAAACTCCAAAATATAATCTAGAAGTTACAAACAAAAACCTAAATTTTCAAGTAAAAATACGAAACATAAGCTTTTAAAGTGCTCAAGTAAGTCGACAATTTTTTTAAAGAAACCTAAAGGGTTTAGAAATTAACAAAAGTAAATGGAAGCGAAAAAAGGTAAACTTTTCATTTAAGAAAGTCTTTCATTAACTTGAATAGTCAATATTCATTCATCCATACACAAGTGCAACTTCAAACTTACTCCATGTATCAGAATTTATATGCAGGCAAACCCTTAGAGATATGTATTAATGTTTAGTCTGATGATTGATTAATTTGAAAGATAATTACTTAGAATAATAAGAGAGAAATTATGTAATATATAGTTAAAGTTTTCATGTGAATATTGATGAAAATACCAACAACTTGCTTTATTTAGTAGGTAAAAAAATATGAATTTTCAGCATTTCTATTTTAAGGAGGTCTCAAATGCTTTATAAAGTAATATAAATCATTTGTGTCATTTTCTTTTGATAAATATTGTTTTCGACTAATTTACGAGGTTTGAATGTGCTGCCAAACACATTCATACATGTTAAAGCTTTTCATTTTTAATGGTTTAACGTGACCGCTTGAATTGAACATGAGACCTCACCGTTTGTGTACATTTGAATACCCTTCGAGTGACTTTGAACCCGTTAGAATAATAAGAGAGAAATGATGTAATACTACCTCCGTCCCAAAATTATTTTCCACAGACAAAAAACACACAGTTTTAGAAAAATATCACTTTTTCAGCTTTCTCTCTCTTACTTTTTGTAGAATGACAGTTTTACCCTTAACCAGTTAATTTTATACTTATTTATTGTTTGTAATAATAACCTCAAGTGAGGGTAATATGGTAAACTCAAACAAAATTCTCTATCTAATTATGAAAGTATTGGAAGTGGACAATAACTTTGGGACAACCTAAAATGGAATAGTGGACAATAATATTGGAACGGAGGTAGTATATAGTTAAACCAAAGACCTCTTGGTCTAGCGGTATGTGAGTGGCCCTCTAACCTAAAGGTTGTGGGTTCAAGTCTCGGTGGAGACATGTGAGATATAATTTGTGAGAGATAGTTATGTGAGTTGTAAAAATTGCCGTTCTAAAAATTAAAAAAAAAAAAAAAAAAAAAAAAAAAAAAGTATATAGTTAAAGTTTTCATGTGAATAGATTTACTCGGTTTTTTGGGTTTGGTTTGGTTTTAATTTTGTCAAACAATTACCAAACCAAACACCAATTAAATACTTCAGTTTGGTTTCAAATCAAACCATACACCAATCAAAATTTTCGGTCCAGTTTTATTCGATTTTAGTCCGGTTTACTTTTTGATTTGTTCGATGTCAAACCAAACACTCAACACCCTTACTTTCAACTTGAAAGGATTTGGATCAGATACTATGTTAGTTTCTATAAATAGATTGATCAATTCCCAACAGAAATCATGCCATGCTATATAATTATATACTTTTCCCAAAGAAAATATAATAAGACGGTTAAAGAAAGAAAGAAAGAAAGTGAGAAATACGTGACAGATAACGATTTGTTACATGCATAAACTAATCTGCCCCCCTTACCCCACACACACACCCGGATTCATCCAACAGAAAACGAACCTGCCCTTTTTTCCATCCACATTCATCCTCTCTCCTCCTTCACATAACAAACTTCCTTCCCTCAAAAAAAATTCTAACTTCTTTTAGTTTTTATACTCAAATTCTTATAAAAAAAAACTTGTGTTGAAATGAAGACTAGTGTTAGTGGTGAAGAGGTGGCGTACCGTGTGTTGCATAAGTTGCCGTCTGGTGATAGTCCTTATGTTAGAGCCAAATATCTTCAGGTACACTAATTTGTGTTCTTCAAGTTTTTTACGGTTATGTGTTTATTTGTGATATGAAGTTATTTTGAACGTGAAAACTGTTTATCAAAATTGACTGATTCGTGTGTGTGTGTGAATTACTCCTTATATGTTTTTTTACGTGAACTTTTTTTATTACATTTAAAAAAAATAAAAATTAATTAATTATTTAAAATTAAAGCTATTTTACTTATCTTTTAAAAACAGTAATAATTTGTTTCTCAATAACTTTACTTTATCATAATAATATGATTTTACAAAAACTTACTAGGAAGTCTAAATAACTCCTACTTTTTTATTATAATTTCAATATACTATTATTATTATTATATTTTTTTAATTATAATATCACTTTATAATAATTGAATTTACAAAAAAATGGTGGGTAGTCGAGATATTAGTCGAGATACTATCCCACTCAAATATTATTATTATTATTATTATTGTTATTATTATTATTTTAAGACGAAGAAATTAAAGTATATTGTTCTGTTTATAAATTTATTAGAAAAAGTGAAATATTATTATCATTTGTTAATCTTTAGTTGTTTTGAGTTATAATTATAGTTCAGTATACTTTTTTTTATGTCTCAAATTAATAGTCGTACTTCTAAAATAAATAAGAAATATAGATTAAGTTTACCATATTATCTTTAATCGAATGTATTATTACAAAAGATAAAGAAGTTGTGAATTATTGGTTAAAACAAAATTGTCATTGCGTCAAAATTAAGAGAAAGAAAATTGAAAAAGTGATATTTTTATTAAATTACGTGTTTTTTATCAGCCGACTATAATTATGGGCCGGGAGGAACTAGTGTTGAGAAGTGATAGAGAGGCTTTAAATAACGCTTAATTTTATGTATATGATTTTTTTTTATGTATTGTTAATTTGAAAAAAAAAATATTGATTTTTTTAAAATGAATTTTTAATGCAACCCGTCCATCAAAATATATTTTTAGTATTAAGTTTTAAAAAAGATCTGTGCACCTAATCATATTCGGTGTTGTTTCCGTCCCTAATCTAGAACCTGAAAATTATAATTGAGGGTACATTTTTATACTTTTTAGAAAGAGAAATGCAAAATACATCTACGGAAGATCGGATGATTCTTGCAACAAGTTTAAAAATTATTTTTGCAAAAATCATCCGTGTAGGGATGTAAAATGTTACACATTTGACTTTTGAAGGATGTAAAAATGCTAATTGTTTTTAGTAGAGATGTATGTGAATGTATTTTGCAGTTTACTCTTTTCAAAAATACTGTACACTACTAATGTCATTCGTATAATAGGTTTTCATTAGTGGGCAAATTATACAAATAGCCACCGTGACCGGGTGTACAACTTTCTTTAGATTGTAGTATATTGAAGTTTTTTTTTTGTGCCAGTAGACTTTTCAAAAGATGTCCTCATTTTTTCATCTTTTTCAGCTGAATTAGTTCATTAATGTGACATATATCATCGCCTTTAAAAGTCATTTCAGCTCAAACTATGATCGGTAATCGCTTTACAAAGAGTTGAGAAAACCTTGCATTGCATAAAATATCTTCCATACCGGAACTTGAGATAAGTAAGTTGAGTACCAAAAATTCAAATTGCGCTAATCAAGATATGTTGGTTAACTTGATAATTTAAGACTTCTTTTTCTTTAAGCAGAAGATAATTTAAGACTGGTTAGTACTATTTTTAGTCAAACAATGGAATCAATTACAGTATTTGTTTATTAGGCTGTTGGCCGATTTTTTATAGGAGAATAATTAGTTTTATTATTGTTTTCGGAACATTTGTCATATACTATGTGTGAGAATGAGATGATTGCTTTGCGGAGAAGCGATGTTGTAAATTACACTTAAAGTGTGTGTAGGGTCTGGATCTCCAAACCACTCATTTACCCAATTTAGGTGCTCAATTATCGAAACCGAATTTTGTTTTTCTAGAATAACTTGAAGTTTTTTACTTGAGAAAATAAAACTTTATGGAAATGCTCGTAACTTAGTTTGAGAAAATGAGTAAACATATAGCTATTTTCTTGCTCGGGCTATCCGGGGAATGTAAATTTTCAACTCAGATATACACGGCCTAATAAGGAAGGTCCCTTTGATGGTTTCCGACCCTTTCCATGGGCACCCAAAATGTGTGTGTTTAGTGAGGTTACAACTTGAGAACTCTTGTCAGGGTACCAAAATACTAGGCCACCTTGTTAAGTGGTTTGAGATTGTTAGCTTGCGTTTAGAAATGACCCAACAGACATATCGGATATATTGGGAAATTATACCATGAATACAAGAACATCCATGATCAACATTATTCTACCGAATTTTATTTTTTCTTTTTCACTTTGATATTTGAGTTTTTATGGATGTAGTCTTTTTTCCTTATTCGATTTAATGGGCGGCCGAGTAGAAATGATGATTTATAGATATTCTCCTTTTCATTTTATGTAATGATAATTCTTCATAATTGCGAGCTTTGATATTTCAAATAGGGTTCGAGAGTATTATGGTTTATCAAATTATTGCCAAGAAAAAAACATCAAATGAGTTGTGAGAATATTATAAAGGGCCCATTTAACCAGTTACTTCCTTTCGTTTTCAAGCTAAAAGTATCTCTAGAAATAGTATACCTTATTACGATCAGTATCATTATTATCTTTTGCAGCGTAACATTATAAACGCTGTTCTTGTGGTCATTTCTGGTAAAAAAAAACTTCACGGAGGTCGCGTTTATATATATAACTATTAGGAAATAGTATCTATGAAGAAACATAAGTAACAAGATAGAGTTTTCTTCGTATTTCAAAGTTTGATTAGTGGGGAATAACCTACGGCTATATGGACCAAAAAGTGTAGTATTTGTTTCAAGTCAACGTTGATAGAAGGTATGGTTTGGGTATGGTCATGTAGTCACCATATCAGCAGCAATGACACTAGAGAAGATAAGGTCCTGTCATTTTTGTGGTCCAGTTTAGGAATGTCATTATTTTGCCTCTGTAGAATTTAATTGATCTCAAAGAGCAGCACTTCATGTCAAGTTGTTTATTAGATTACGTGTTATGATAATTTAAGTAATACAGTATCTTTTATGACACCAATTTGACATTGAATTGTGCTGTTTATTTACAGTTGGTCGAAAAGGATCCAGATGGAGCGATCATCCAGTTCTGGAAGGCTATTAATGTTGGAGACAGAGTTGATAGTGCCTTAAAAGACATGGCCGTGGTTATGAAACAACAAGATAGAGCTGAAGAAGCAATCGAAGTTATTAGAACATTTAGGGAACGTTGCTCCAAACAAGCTCAAGAATCACTAGACAATGTCTTAATCGACTTATACAAGGTAAATACCACTTACAAGCTCACACATTCTCGGATTAAGTCAAGAAGCAATGTGCTTGACCTAAAAAGTTAAATTGTGTTTATCTGATCTCAGCAAGTTACTAATTCTGGTTTATGTTCTTGCAGAAATGTGGCAAATTAGAGGAGCAAATTGAACTTCTGAAGCAGAAGCTTCGGATGATATATCAAGGTGAAGCATTCAATGGAAAACCAACTAAAACAGCTCGTTCCCATGGAAGGAAATTCCAAGTTACAGTCAAGCAAGAGACGTCAAGAATACTGGTATTAATAACAAGCTACTGCATGCATGTCTAATATCTGTTCTAGATGTGGAAAAATGGGGTCGGTTGGGTTATGAGTCGTGTTCTTTTAGAGCTGTTATTATAGTGGCGGGTTAAACGGGGTAGTTTTTAGTGCAGGCCATAATGGATTGAGGTCGAATGTACTTTGGTTATTTTCGACCCATGTTCTTTATAGCTGTTATTTTAGTTTACTGATATGACACGTGGAGAATAATAATATCCAAATCGACCCTTTTACAAGTAAATTGGTCGAAATTGTCATCTGATGTTGGCACTGCACAATTATCAACATCTTTCTAATTTTCCGTTGGGACAAACATTGATGCAGGGCAACTTAGGTTGGGCATATTTGCAGCTAAAGAATTTTGCAGCAGCAGAAGCTGTATATCGTAAAGCTCAAGAGATAGACCCTGATGCTAACAAAGCCTGCAATCTGTGCATTTGTCTAGTCAAACAAGGTCGATATGCAGAGGCCAACACGGTTCTTGAAGATGTAATAGAGGGTAGACTAGCTGGGTCCAACGACCCTAAGTTAATCAGCCGGACAAAGGAACTGCTTCAGGAGCTAGAGCCATGGCAGTTACTTCAGGTGCACCCTACTCCTAACCACGGGCTGATAAATATGGAGGATGCTTTTATCGAGGGGCTTGACCAGTTGATAAACCAATGGACCCCGTTGAGATCAAGAAGATTACCTGTTTTTGAGGAAATATCGACATTTAGAAATCAACTAGCTTGTTGATCTGTTTCAATGGTGTGGGTGTGAGCCGATGACTCAATAGTTGTTGAGACTAGTGGACGTATATTAACCAATAACCAATCTTTGTACCGTAATAGGTAAGGGTTGTGTGCATATTACTTGTAAACTGCCAAGTGTAAGCATATATCGTATGAATAAACTATTCATCTTTTTTGTTCTAGATTGTAAATTGACTAAACGAGTAATCTTGGTTTGGTAGTTTGGCAGACAGAACCGGCAAGAATACTGGATATCAGCGACATCAACTAATCACGATTCTGTTTCTCTAGTTTGACGATATAAGTGAAGTTTTAGGTATACTAGATACTAACGTGTACTTATTTGCTGGTGAGTTCAGTATACTATGTATATGCACGGTTCAGTTGAATGTCACAGACTGTTGCTTACTTGTTTCGTACCAGAACACGGAACAGTAAACGGCTAAAATGAGTAAGCACATCAGGTTAAACCAATATAAATCGTTTACAATCAAATTTTAAGATCACAAAAAGTGTATGTAGTATATACACGTGATTAAGAATTGCAGAAAAAGGTCTTGGTGGCGTTCAGAAGCACCTCAAGCTGTTGCAGATTGACATAACGACCAACAAAATCAAAACAAGGACGATCAACCCGACTACCAGTTTGATCTTCATATTCTGAATCCACATCTTTCTTTTCATCTTGGTTCCTTGTTTCTTGAAATCATTAGCCTAAACAAGAAACCAAGTTAAACAAGACGCAAAAAAACTAGTCAACCATTTCTATTGTTAAACAAGTAGTTACAGGTAGCCAAATACTCCGTAGTATTCATTTTAGGCTTGGCCTCATGGTTAGTAGAGGTGACAGAACGGGTTTCGGTCAAAACGGGTAAAAGATGTTTATGGGTCAAAACAGCTTGCTTAGGTTACCCACAACCTCGTGTTGCCTATATCATATTTCAATGAGAACTTTTCCTCTAATGGAAAGATCGTTTGTGTTACACAAACCTGATTGCGAAGGTTGTCAGTTTTATCAACCAGTAGTTCAATCTTCTCCCCACGGTCCAGTACCTGCACAAGTCATCGTTTTACCAGTTATCATAATCACCACAAAACAAGCATGATTAGAGAGATTAAGATCTTAAAATTAGCCTGAAGCACATGTAATCAAATAGTTAACAGACGGGTATCAAGATAACTTAACGCTACGTGAATCAAAGATACCTTCTCGATATTCTCCATCATAACTCCCTTGACTTCATTAACTTGATTTTTCACCTTTGCAATTTTGTCGATCTCCTCAGGGTGAGCCATACAGTATTTCATTTGCTCCTTCATTTTCGGTCTAAAATCCAACAACTGTCAGTAACACTCTCATAAAACACACGGCACAGACATTAAATCGTGGATAGTTAAGTACCCGAAAGATTTGCTGAGGCTCTTGGCAGAAGCAGTTGAAGCTTTTCCACCTGCATATTTCTTATTGAAATCGTCCTTTACACGTTCCAAAAAGCCTATTGGAATGTTCCTGCCACAAGATTCGACTGCAACAACACAAAACGCTGCAACAACCAAGAAAAGTTAAATCCAATGTATCATCAAAAACGACATAGCAAACAATCAGGCCATAGCATAATGTTTTTGGGCTAATATTTCATAAGCCATAATTTCTGGCTTATTTTGAGACTTTGGGCTTATATAAGCTTATTATAATATGATAAACATATATAAGCCCATAAGTCTCAAATAAGCCGGAAAATTGAGGCTTATGAAATATAAGCCGAAATCAACTAAGCTCATAAGCCCACATAAAACGTGCCTAAAACGTTGGCATGTTACATACAACCTAAAATCACAAGGAATGTATATACAACGACACAAAAAGGTGGCAACACGCTACATATTTGCGTGATTAGAACACTCGAAACATGCAAACATTGCATGATCAAAATCCAAACCCTACATTAGAATCTAATCAACGCGAAAAAGAAAAGAAAAACTTACTATATCCATTATCAATAAGATAGCTAAAGGTATATCCATCACAATTATAATTAAACCGGTTCTGATTAGCCGGAAGCTTTTGAAGACATTGGCTAGCAACAGCTTGGAAATTCCCCTTGAATTCGGTATATTCAGCGAGGATGACCGTCCCTCGAGCCACGAAGCTGTATATCAAAGATTTTTGTCCCATTTCCTATTCTAACAAACAAAATGTTTGATGTTTTTTTTTTTCGCGAAACTATGATTAGAAATGTATCAATACGAGGATATGTTGGTGATCATGTCGTCTTAGATTTTTCGATTTCCGGCTGTTTGTTTTGATATGAAATCGAAAAATGAGGATGGAATGAAGATTGTTTTTGTGAATGGAAAATTTGTTGGGATGATTAGAAAGAGTAGCGAAATTTTTGTGATATTTAACGGTAACAAACTGATTTTTGAGTCTGAATTATTAGTAGCATGGTTCGGTTTGGTTCGGTTTTTGTATAAAACCAAAACCGAACCAACAAACATAGGTTTCTGATTTTTAGGAATTATTCGGTTTCGGTTTTGTGTCGGTTTGGTTTTTCGGTTTTCGATTTACTTTCGGTTTGGTTTTTCAGTTTCTTTGGTTTCTATATGATTTATCGAGCTTCGCTTTTACAAGTCGATTTTGAATATACCATAAACCGACACGTTAAAAGCTTTAAATAAACAATAACAACAAGAAACACAACATTAACAATAAAGAAAAAATATCATATAAAATCCTAAAAAAATCATTTATGTGTATAAATAAACACAATAGCAACGATAAAAACCTAATTAAACAAACAATCGAGAAAAAGCCTTATTATTTAATCATGTTCAATAAGCATATGAAATAATGATTAGTTATTAAACATGATAGAATTAATCTAGCGTAGCATATTCATCATCCATTAGATTCGACGTGAACTTATATATATATATTCTCATGTTTATAAAGATCGGTTCGGTTTATATCGGTTTTCTTTAATGCTAAAACCAAACCGGACCAAAAGCTTCGGTTTTTTCAAAATGCAAAAACCGAACCATCGGTTTTTCAATCGGTTTCGGTTTTTTAGGTTTCAGTTCTTCGATTTTTTTCGGTTTAGGTTCGGATTTTCGATTTCTTGCACACCTCTACTACGAGGGAAAAAACTAACATTTTTAAGGTAAAACGGAAATATTTACTTTTTTACACAACCCACCTCGATAGTTTGCGAGATTTACTCAAACAACCTTGGACTTTTACTTATTTGCAACCTTTTTATATAGTAAGAAACATTACTCACTCCATTTTTATTATTCACATTTTTTTTTCTGGACGTCCCAAAATAATTGTCCACTATTAAAAATAAATAATTTTTTTAATTAATATCTAAAAGTAAAATTATCATTCTGTTAAAAGTAAAAAAAAAGATGTAATAAATATATTTTTCTTAATTTATGTGTTTTTTTCTGAAAGACAATAATTTTAAAACTGAAAAACTGAAGAAGTATTTGTCCAATAAGAAAAGTGTGAAACCATTAAACATATAATCGAATTGTGAACAAAACAAGCTCAATATTTTAAAATCTCTCACATAGGTACAAATATAAAGTATACATCCATCGATTCATTAAGAAAAACATTAAAACAATCGTCAAATTGTAAACAAAACGAGACAAATATTTCAAAACTTCTATCTTTATATGATTTTTCAATCTTTTTTAAGGTTTGGTATGTTTTAGGGATAATCATTTGAAAATGTATCCAACTTTACACATTTTTTTCTATGTAATCTACTATTTTTTTTTGTTATTATAGTATCAAACTTTTGAATTTCGGTTATGTTGTGTATTGGTGACTTGTTTAACCTGGTGGAGAGGGTTAAACTAACGAGCGTTAACTTGTTATAGCAATGCTAGTTCTTATACTAACGGACGTTTGTAATTTCGATGTAAAAACAAATTTTTTTTAAACAATTTTTAATTTTTTTACATCATTTTTATCGAAAAAGTTAAAAAATAAAACTTTTATTTTCCGAAAATAAATGTTTTAATTTTTTTCTGAAAAAAAAGACTTTTTCTCGAAAAGTAATTTAAAGTTAAAAAATTTAATTTTATAAAAGTTTTATTGTCTGAAAAAAAATGTTTTAAACTTTTTCTAAAAAGAAGTTTTTTTTTTAAATAATTTGGAGTTAAAAATTTTAAACTTTTTACATATTTCTTCGAATTTTTTCAAAAAAAAGACTCAAACATTTCGAAAGTGAAAAAAAACTTTTTTTTAGAAAAAATATGATTTTTTTTCCAAATTTTACAAAAAAAAATATTTTTTTAAAACTATTTTTGAAAATTGAAATTACAATCTGTCGTTAGTACAAAGGACTAACATTGCTATAAAAAGTAACGATTGTTAGTTTAACCCGCTCTACTAAGTTAAACAAGTCACCGATACACAACATGACCGAGATTCAAAAGTTCGCTAGTATAATAAAAAAAAAACAGACTACGCAGAAAAAGAAAAAGTGTAAAGTTTAATACATTTACAAGTGATTAGCCCATTTTTTAAAAGCTTACGAAAATAGTCTTTGAATATGGATGAGCTCGGTACCAGTCCCGTCCCGATTTAGTGCTCTCAATTTTTTCTCGATCTAAAAAGTTATGTACGGAATAGGATTACGTACCGAACAGAATTCGGATACTAGTACCGGTACGGGTACCGGTACCGATACTGTGAAATCAGGATTTTCCTTTGTTTTTCGGGAATTTCTCGATTTGGAACCGGTCCCGTACCGAATTAGTGGTCCCGAAATTCTTTTCATCTTATTTCGTAGTCCCGGTATCGTACCAAACGACATTTGGGTATCGAAAATCCGTACGGTTCAAGTTCGAATTCGAAATTCGAGTCGAAACGCTCATCTATAATCCCTACTATGAATTATTGGTTGGTTGAAAAGTTAATTCTTAATATTGTAACTAATTGCACTGGAACGCAGAGTTTTAATTATTGGGAGGCAGCAGTGGGAAATTTTCCGCAATGGGCGAAAGCCTGACGGAGCAAACCTCAAAAACATTTGGAGCTTGTTTGTTGATTTTTTTTATTAAAACATATTTAAGGCTACCCGCAAGGGGGTGTTTTTTACTCGGTCGCGACCGAGTCGTAGGTCGGTCGCATTATGCTGTGATTCGGTCGCAGGCACTCGATCGAGGTAAAACAACTCCAGCCACAACCTAGTATATTACCGTTGGAAAAAAGTGACCGCCGGTACGTTTGAAACAAAATTTTTTTTTTAATTTAAACTATTACCTATATATACATAACCATTTCTTTCATTTTTTTTTCACACATTCACACTTTAATTTCTACACATACCTATCTAACATGTCTAAGCAAGAGAACCCCTAAAACCCCAAGTTTGTCAAGAACCCATTCCACATGTGATACCGGATTCGGCTTTTCGATTTTCCGGCGTTACTCCTAACTTTCGGTTTAGACCCGCCGGGTTTGAATATCATTCACCACAACCATATCACTCAAACTATTCGAACAGTCCGTTCTATCCCCCACAACGTGATAACAACCAACAACCTTTCTATGAATCAGCGACGGGTGTGTATCGTCCTACTTTGGATTCTTCCACTTCTTCTCATCTTAACCCGTCGTATTCTCCGGTTAATCGTTTTCAAGTTGATCAAAATTTTGATGAAATGATGTATAACGAAGACTACTTTGCCAACTAACAAGAGGGTGAGGGAACTAGCCAAGATCAGTTTATGGGCCAAGGTTCGGGACACGGGTCATTTCACGGTGCATATAACCTTGAAAAATACGAGGAAGAGATGTCACCAATCAAACCTAAGAAGCCCTCTAGACGTGCTACCAAAGCCAAGCAGGTTGATTCAAGTGAGGCACCAAAAGAATGGACAAGTGATGAAGAGGTTGCGTTGTGTAGAGGTTGGTGTCATGTTTCCGAGAATAGCGCGGTTGGAAACAATCAAAAATCAAAGGGCTTTTGGAAAGAAGTAGTGAAGTACTATGCATCCGAGACGGGTTCTAGTAGAAGGTACGACGCGATTGTGAGCAAATGGAAAAACAGGTTGTGTCCCAACGTTGGTGCTTTTTGTGGTATAATAGATAACATTGAGCGTACTCATGATAGTGGTGCCAATGATCTCACTGATTACCAAAAAGCTTGTGCTGAGTACAAAGTGACTTAAAAAAAAGTATTTGCGTACCAGGAGGCATAGAAAGTGCTCAACGATCACCAAAGTTGGCTCCAGATTGAGATGCCAGAGTTTACAAAGAAAAAAAGTGACAAAAAAAATACAAGACTTTTGAGACCACTTTTGGTTATGGGCATGTGAATTTGAACGATGATTCAGATGATGAGGAGGAAGAGACTCAAGAATACCGGGCAATGGGTCGTGATAAAGCTAAAAAAGAAGTCATCAACATCTTCGTCAATAGGGACGTCTTCATTTGTTGATGATGTAACCAACAAATGGGAGAAGATGAAAGACATTGGATGGGGAAAAAAATAAGCAACAACAAGAGGAATACTTTTCCATCAAGCAACGGGAGTTGGATTTGCAGGAGAGAGCCGCGAACTTAAAAAAAGAAAAGCTCGAATTACAGCGTCGGACAATTAAAGTTGTTAAAAAAAGAAACACGATAAAGACTTGTTGTTCTACAACACCGATATCAACCCTAATTTGTCTCTACCCAAACAACAAGCCTTGCAAGAAATGAAAGACGAAATCAAGTAACGCTACAATTTAAATTACTAGTAATATTGTATTGTTTTATTTTATTTAAATTATTATGTAATATTTTATTTTATTTAAATCATTATGTAACGTTTTTTTAATTAAATGTAATGGTTTTTTTTATGAAATTTAATTTGTTTAATTTTTTTTAATAGGATGAAGTAAATTTGTACAATGTGCTTTTTATTTGTAAATTATAATAATATGGGTTTTACCAAAGGCCTCTTAGCCCAGCGGTAGTGGACCTCTAACCTAAAGGTTGTGGGTACAGGTCTCGGTAGAAACATGTGAGATAACTTGTATAAGTTGTAGAAAAATTGTCCTTAAAAAAAAGAAATAAAAATAATGAGGTGTTTTAATTATAATATTAATAATATTTAGTTATAGTTTTAAATGTAATGTGTTGTACTAAATAGGATTAATTGTGTTTTATTTTAAAATTATTTTAATCTTTAATAAAAGAATTAGATTATTTGAAAATTTTAGTGAAAAGTGGAGGTTGTAGAAAAAACAATTGAACCAATCAAATAGCTTGATTTTGACACATAAGCAAAATCGAGCGATGTGATTGGTTGAAAAAAGTCAAAAATGAATTCAATTTAGTCAATATTAAGAATTTTGATAGAGAAATTTGATGAAAACACAATAAAATATATGTGTCAAATTTGTAAAAATAAAACTTAAAAAATAGGGGGGATTAATACAACTTTAGTGGTTAAAATTTTAAATAAATTAAATAGACTTAAATTTAAATTTATAATTTTCCATATTTTTTAGTAATTTACAAAATAAACAAATACCCCCTTAAACTTTATAACATCTAGAATTTATATTTTAAAATACAACATATATGTTATATTAAAAAAAATCAACAAATCACATAATTATAAATACTTAAATAAAAACACAAATTATTATCTATTTTTATTTTGACACTTAACAAAGTCAAGCAATGCAGTCTACGTAAGTTATTATTAAAATTTTAATATTGTTTTATAAAATAATATTAAACATTAGAGAATCATGAATTTATAAATCGTGTATGTGTAAAGTTAATGTAAATGGTTTATTAATTAATAATTAAAATATATAGTAAGTATCTAAAATAAAAATATCAAAAACAAAAAGAGTATTTAATTCGAAAAATAAAATTTGATGTGAGTTTATATTAATTTATACGGTACACAGTAAAACAACAAAATAATCAAACAATAAACTTTAGATGTTTTTAAAACCATATATAAGATAAAAAAATCACAATAATGAAATTATTACTCAATTTATCGTTTATATTTAAATCTCGTGCGTGCACGAGCATTAAAACTAATTTGTATATAAAATATTATAAAAATAAAGTTGATTTTGTAACAATTACATTGATAATTGAGTGTTGATATATCTTCCTACATATCCTTCTATATATATAATAATATTTTATATTTTATCTTCACTTATTATCTCTCAGCGCATTTAAATCTTTAAGTTATAAAAAATTATAGAGGATAAAACTAAAAAAAAAAAGCGAAGATTGATGAGAACACTTTAACCCCGGGTGTCTTTTGGCACCAGTCATTGTCCACCCCACAAAGAATAGCTCCGACAACTCTCCTGGCCCAGATGAACAACACCTGGAGTGAGACGAGCCGAGACTTAACCCCCGAATTCTTATTCCACAAAGTCTCTCCAGTATGCCCATATGTTTTACAGAAACGGGTACCTATTTGAAATAAATGTTAAAGATAAGAATTAAACTTATCATTTCACTCAAGCAGAAGAGCTGTACCCATTGCCATTAGTCACTAATGCTCAATAATTACAATTCACTCGAGACCTAATTCCCGCGCAATTTTATTTTCATTTCCCGCCAATATTTTACCCCCAAATCTCATTATCATTCACACACACTAAAAACACACACAGTCTGCAAGTCTCAAATCTCCAAAAATGGAAGACGAACTCGATTGGCTCGAAGCCGATCTACACCACCACGAATCCTCCTATTTCGAAGACGATTTCGATCTCGAACCCCCTTTCGAAGAACCCGAAACCCAACCCCAAACGGTCAAATCTCCTCCGAAACGAGACCGAGACGATAACCAGACATCCAAAGACAAGGATCAAGACAAGAGGATCAAGCTTGATGATGTAGCTAAGGTGATTGATGAAGAGGAGGAGGAGAATGAGGAGTGGATGCGATATTCGCCCGTGCACGAAAAGGCGGTGGAGGAGGAGGTGGTTGAGGTGGTTGAGGTGGTGGAGGAGAAGTTTCTTTCCCGTAATTTGGCGGAGATTGAGGGGGAGTTTATGCCGGTCACTGGGACGGATGGGGAGAGGGTTTACGCCAAAAAGAAAGGCGATGAGGAGGTTGAGGGGTGTGTTGTGAATAAGCGGAGTGTGTCGAAAGGTAGTAAGTATATTGGATTAAGTAGTTATTAGCGCGCTTATGGTTTTATATGTTTATGTCCTTTTTTATGCTAAACTTCTTTTGATGTATGCTTAGTTCTAGTGTGATGTCTCTTACTTAGGGGGTGCGTGTTTCGGCTTATATAGCCGGCTTATGGCTTATTTGGTTTTCGGCTTATGTTTTATAATCTAAGTTTTTGTGGCTTGTGTTGAAACTTATTCTTTTGGCTTATATAGCCAGCTAAAGGTAGTATATTGGATTAAGTTATTACCGGCGTATGTTTTTATATGTTTATGTATTGCTTTGGATTTTATAGCCAGCTTATGGCTTATATAAGTTCATTATAAGGTTATATAAAACATATGCCGGCTTATGGCTTTTTTGGTTTTGGACTTATGTTTTATAACCGCACTCTTTTTGGCTTATATAAGTTTTAAACATAAGCGAGCTTATATGTTTATGTATTGTTTCGGCTTATATAAGTTCATAATAAGGTTATATAAGCCATAAAAAGTGAGCTTATGAAACATAAGCCCAAAACCAAATAAAATATAAGCCGGCTATATAAGATGTAACAAATACCCACATAAGCCATAAAACGTGAGATTATGAAACATAAGGCGAAAACCACATAAGCTAAGTCCGTCTATATCAGACGAAACAAACACCCTTGTGGTGTTTGTTTCAGTTTATATAGCCGGCTTATGGCTTATTTGGTTCTCGGCTTATGTTTCATAACCTCACTTTTCGTGGCTTAGTTTCAAACATTTCGGTGTTCATTATTTCATAATAACTTATATAAGCCGAAAAGTTCTGAAATAAGCAACAAAACGCGAGCTTATGAAACATAAGCCCAAAACCAAATAAACCGTAAGCCAACTATATAAGTCTATAGGGGATGCTTGTTTAAGCTTATATAGTGGCTTATAGCTTATGTGTAATTTGGCTTATATTTCATAAGCTCACTTTATGTGGCTTATTCTAAAAGTTTTCAGCTCATATAAACTTATTATGACATGATAAGGTTATATAAGCCTAGAAGTGTCAAAATAAGCCACGGAAAATGAGCTTGTGAAACATAAACCCGCAATAGACTCAATATTTTTGTTATTGCCACATTCGCTCATGCACGTATATGTGAGCACTCCCACCCGCACACTTACACTTGCTGCAATGTCCCTACTTTCTCGTTTATCCTTGGGTAGGGGTATCATCCGTCTACGTGCTACCTCTTCTATATCTTGCCCCAGCGGGAATACTCGAATGAATCAAATTAATAGGATAGGCTAGGTTGATTGCGTAGTGAATCATGTGTATATAGATTATGCTGATGATTTGTGTTGTTAGTTAGTTGACACGTGGTATATTTTATTAGGATTTGTTTGTTAGTATTGGGCTTTGGTTGAATAAATCTTAGGCCGTGTTTATCTTAGCTGTATATAAGCTTTATTGGGATTTTGATTACTTCATAACCTTGTTTTGTATGTCCTGTACAGCTTAAATAAGCTATAAGCTCAAGTTGATAAGCTTATACGCCCATCAATTAAGCTGAAGCAAGCACCCCTTTAGCAATTATGTGACAGAACTTTGTTTTGGGTTAATTTTGTAGGTGGTCTTATGATGGAACCTATAAGCCTTCTAATGCAGAAGGTGGAAGAAGATGCTCTGCAAAAGGTATGCTTAGTGTATTTTTTGTGATTGATCGGTAACTAAGATTGTTCATTGCACTTGTCCTGGGCTTGTGTATGGAACACAGCGTGTTTTATGCTGATTTGATTCACGTGGACCTACGATCAATGATAAAGAGATGCTAGTAGTGACTAATATAGGGCTTGTGAGTTGATGATAATCTTAGATTAAGGACCCAGCTAAATCTTGTCGTGGTTGAGTATTATCCATGAAATTACTTAGTTGTTTTGAATATGTATTTGCTTGTAAAGACCGCAGAATTTATAGGATATGCCATTTTATTATTATTGTTATTAACCATTCCTTTTACTATTTTATGTATTTCAAACTATTTGTATTTATGCAAAAAATACACCGATGCCTTCACACAACCATGAAAAGAAAGCATAACATTGTGTAAGCATAAGAAATCTAGCAACGCCATTTCTGCATAATTTCTTACTGTCATTTTTTCACCCGACAGCTTTGTCCATAAGTTTTACTAGTAATATATCATCGATCGAAACAGTGATTTTTAATATGATCGTGTTATTAGACGGTCGGCGGATATGATCTTCTACGTTAGAAGTTTTCATCATAAGT
The DNA here is from genome assembly GCA_025667525.1 of Glebionis coronaria. Taxonomy (NCBI): domain Eukaryota; kingdom Viridiplantae; phylum Streptophyta; class Magnoliopsida; order Asterales; family Asteraceae; genus Glebionis; species Glebionis coronaria. The sequence continues at coordinate 578,304,018 of CM046878.1, forward strand.
TTGTTAACTAGTAATTATCATCATTAGCCAAGACGACAATTTATAAGCATTATATTGCTTTGGAGGTTATTACAGGATTTTCTCAGCTGTTTATTGTTTAAAAACACTATACTTTTTTAGTCAAAGTTCGGCATGCGATATATGAAATTAATGTCTGAATAAGTAGGCTACAGTTTTTCTGGACTTCTAAATTGCTGTATAACTGTGTCATGAAGGCTTTGCAAGATAGTGTCTCTAGTCCGACTGATGCAGTTATTCCGGGAGCACCAGTGGTGAGTGAACGACTATGGGTGGATAAATATTCTCCAAATTCATTCATGGAGCTTCTGAGTGACGAACACACAAATAGAGAGGTACACATGTCAGATAAAGCGTCCTATGAACTTTTTCGTCCGACTAGTCTGCCCGCTCTTATCCTTTTTATTGCTGTTATTTTCAGGTCCTTTTGTGGTTGAAACAGTGGGATTCTTCTGTTTTTGGTTCTGAACTCAAGACCACAACAGATGATGTTTTGTCCGCTTTAAAAAGACATTCCACTGTTGTTCAACATAAGAAAGTTTCTACCAGGAATTCTTCGGGATGGAACAAAGACTTTAAATCAAACGGTGGAACTTTTAAAGAGCACAATAACTTTGACAAAGAAAACTATAATTCTCACGGCGATCAGGAAGTCCATAACAAGAAGACTAAGGAGCCTGGCCCACCAGAACAGAAGGTAACATTTGGAGCGAGTTTGATACTGTTTGTGGACCGTATTCTCAGTAACAGTTATATGTTTTCAAGCCACACGTACTTAATATCCTGGGTCTATGTTCAACTGTTGCAGATCCTTTTATTATGTGGTGCACCAGGGCTAGGAAAAACAACACTTGCACATGTTGCTGCTAGGCACTGTGGATACCGTGTGGTGGAGGTAGTCACTGGTCTCATGCATATAAGTATTTAGCTACTCGTTATTTTTTCACAAAGTATGAGCAAGTTTTATGAGAGGCAAATATATACATACCTATAATCACCTACTAACCTCACACATGTCTTAGTCGAGGCTATGAGCAAATAGTTTTTTTTCCTTTCTGTTTTTTGTTTAAACCATCAAACGTGATGTATGCAGATTAATGCCAGTGATGACCGGTCTGCTTCAACGATTGAAGCCAAGATTCTTGACGTGGTTCAGATGAACTCTGTCATTGCTGATTCAAGGCCAAAGTGTTTGGTAAGTTACATTCAATATACACAGTGTACATGGTTTTTGTTTTGTATAGAAGGTTTGAAATGGCTTTTATAGGTAATTGATGAAATTGATGGAGCTCTTGGTGATGGAAAAGGTGCAGTGGATGTAATTTTAAGGATGGTATGTTATAATTTTTACTGACTTAAAATATATTTATTTTGCGTCGTCTGCAACATATAAAATGGCTTTAGTTCTGCTACTTAAGGGTGGCAATCAAGTCAGGTTTGGGTTGACCTATTTGGGTAGGTTGGTATAACCTCAGCCCGAACACGACTTGAATCTTGTCAGGAAACTTGAACTTAGCCCCACCCATTTAACATGTGCAAGTAAATGGGTCGAATATGTTATGAGATTGGTTGGTTGTTGACTCAACTAGTTTAAATTCCAAAATGGTATAGTGACTGAAAAAATGATGAAAATAGCATCTTTTTAGCTACACAAGAGTTATAGTTTTCCTGATCTAGATCCGTATCAAGATTTTCCGTTATGTTAAGCACTGCTGCTGAATATGAAACTTTAGTTGTCTCAGCTCTTTTAAAAATCAGTGTCAAAATGTCAACGTTTGTACTGGATTGTTTTGCTACTTCCAATAAAAGTTCTGTTATATGTATATTGCCACTATGATGGCTTACACTTTTATCGATGCAGATTACTGCTGATAAGAGGTCTGACACAGGGGCAGAATCAGAAAAGTCAAAGAAGAAGAAAAAGGACGCACCACTTCTTAGACCTGTAAGATCGGTTTACTATGCGTGTTCACTCGATGATCTGGTTTTGCTTGTTTGATTGATACTCATGGTTTGTCTTCATCTGCAGGTGATTTGCATTTGCAATGACCTATATGCACCTGCTTTACGACCGTTGCGTCAGGTGGCAAAGTAAGTATTTTTGGAGTCACCAGTATAATATATCAGACTAAATTAAGGAGCACGATCAATGCTATACAGGAGTCAAAACCAGTATAGTCTTAGTCTTAATATTTTCAATGATTCTATGCAATATTATTGCTCATTAGGAAAACCTTGACTGATAGGATCCTGTAGCGGTTTCGCTTTTTGGTTTCTTCTTTCTAATGTTTACGTTCTGATAATATGAGAATTGTGCAATATTTGAAGCAATTCAAACTGACAACAAATGTTCACATTTGCAGGGTTCATGTATTTGTTCAGCCAACAGTAAATCGTATCGTGAGCAGGTGATTCATTAGGTCTAGTAAACAAACATTAGTTTTATGTAGGATATATTTTCTGTTGCACTTATTGCACTGGCTGAATATACTGGTACCTAACTTCAGTTTATTGCCGATTATTTTAGGCTTAAATTTATATGCAACAAGGAAGCAATGAGGACAAGTTCTGTTGCACTTACCGCACTGGCTGAATATACTGGTACATAACTTCTACTGATAAAACTCTACTAGTATAACAACTGGACGTGAACTCATCTAATATCATATATATCTGATGGCGTCACTTTCTCTTCCCTTAGAATGTGACATACGCTCATGCTTGAATACTCTTCAGTTCCTCAACAAAAAGAAGGAAATGCTCAATGTGGTATGTCATCACGATCCAGTTCTTATGTTTTGTCATATATAAATTATGAAAATTGCTATCAATTCACAATCTGTTGTAACTAAGCAAGTGTTTTGGCTGTTTTGTAGCTGGACATCAGTTCTCAAGTGATTGGTAGGAAGGATTCATCAAAAAGTGTTTTCGACATATGGAAGGAAGTTTTTCAGAAGAAAAAGCTGAAGGGGGTTAGGAAGTCGATGGCTGGCTGCAAAAGCATGCTTAATGAGTTTGATTCTCTTCATTCTCTGATTTCTAATTGGTATGTTGAATTTTTTATAAGAACTTAAGACTTCCTCTTGTTTTAAGTACCACATCGTTTATCTGGTTGACTTTTGAGTTTTCAGTGGCAGCTATGATCTAATATTAGATGGGATACACGAGAACATGCTGCATTTAAATTATCATGATCCAGTAATGAGAAAAACGGTATGTTTCCTACGCAAATCTGATACAAATAGCCCAAAGTGTTTACTCAATTTTGGGCCAATAAAAATTACCCACTGGGTCTAAATGGGCGGAAAACTAACATTTAAGATGCTTAGCGGGTCAAATGCGGTTGGAAGATGGTCAAATTAGGTTGTTATAAACTTATAGAGTAATAATTTTACTATGAAATTTTCGTCTTTATTTTGGGTCGACCCAGCTTAGCCTGTTTTGAACTGTTATCAATGTTACTCGTTTTGACCCTTTACCCAGTCCGACCCATCTTGCCACCTCTACTCTTGATTGTCAGTAGACTTGTAGCTAAAGAATCCTTGCAGGTCAAGTGTTTGCATAGTCTTGAGACTTCCGACATTCTTCATCAATATATTATGCGTACACAAAAAATGAGTCTTCAAGGTAGTTAAGCTTCTGTTTACAAACTTATATAAATCCTGGAGTTAATTTAGTAGCTAATAATCTACGGCATTCTTTTTGCAGTTTATCAGCCTGCCAATGCAATTGCTATACACGGTGTAGTATCTCAGGTTGAAAAACCTAATATTCAGTGGCCAAAGTCTTTTCACAGATACCGAACGACACTCATTGACAAGGTGGAGTCGTTGCACTTGTGGCACAACAAAATAACACCATCCATCTCAAGACACATATCTTCTAAATCATTTGTCGAAGATTTGGTTTCCCCATTATTGCATATCTTGTCACCACCAACTTTAAGACCGGTAATTTACTTTTATTCAACTTTTACCATTTCTTTTTTTGCTATTTATTTCGATTCTTAATTTAGTAGATAGAATTCCCACATATAAGTTCAAATACTGAAAATTTTATTTACTTGAGGTTAAGGTATCATAAAATATCCAGTTAAGATAGTAGCTAAGTTACTAGATGTGGCAATATGGGTGGGTGGCGTGGTTGGGTAACCATCAAAGTATGTAATGTTTGTTACGGGTAGAGACAGGGTAGGACCTTAGGTCAAGTTAGGTTTACCACCTACCGTGCAAGGTAGTTAAGAATTGCTACCTTGTACATGTAAATCACAACTTTACCCTGTCGTGATTTTCAGGTGGCTTTACATTTACTATCAGAAAAAGAGAAGAATGAAATGGGTCAGCTGGTGAAGACCATGGTGTCCTATGCCATAACATACAAGAACAAAAAAGTTGACCCGTTACCAAATAAAATGAAATATGAAGTCACTACTGATGCTCCAGTTCTCTCATTTGATCCCCCAATTGGCGATTTTGTAAACTTTGAGGTTAGATTTGTTCAATTTGCCTGATAAATTTCTATAATGGTTTTTCTCATATTTTATGATCTCTAATTTATCGATCTTATACTGCAGGGCTACAATTGTAGTTATTTCATTCTTGCCTTAGCTGTGAAGCAGGTTCTTTGTCACGAGGTGAGCAGCATATTGTTCTCAATATCTACCGACTAAACATAAAATCAGACCCACCTTCTGCTAATGTGATATCGTTCTGATCGTAGGTTGAAAAGCAAAAAATACTACAAAGTAGCCTCAACAAAGCAAAGAACGGGAATGGTGTATATGATGAGAAAAGAGCATATCTTGCTGGGAAAGAAAATATAAGTAAACCTAAACATTTACCGGAAAATACCAAAAGTATCAGCAACTTAAAGAATCCATCTGGTCAGAAGCCTAGTGATACAAAAGCTCATGTTAATACATCTGCCCCAGCGTCAGGAAAAACCACTGTATCCTATGAAGTAACAAAACCCACAGAAACTAAAAAGAAGCGAGTGAGCGGGACCTTCAACTTCTTTGAAAGGTAATCAGATTATTGCATTCTTTGAATCTCATTAAAGTTTTGAATAGTAACTTGCATCTTGATATTCAATTAATCTGTAAATCAGGTTTAAAAGAGTGAGCGTCAATGGTTCTCAAATAACCGAACCTGTGATAAAGGTTCCAGCAACATCAGAGAGAGATTCACGTCCGGTCCTATTTAAGTATAACGAGGTACAGTAAAAATACATTCTCATTTGCATAAGGAAATTGCTCTGCTTGTTGAGTGTCTAATAATAATACCGGATCACTTTCAGGGGTACACAAATGCAGTTAAAAGGCCAGTTCGTATGCATGAATTCTTTTTGTGACATTGACATCAAGATTTTGCTTGCTTTTCGGTCTTTTGAGCTTAACAACTCCACTCTTTGAGGTTCACTGTGTTAACACAATTATTATATATTTACTGTAATTCTTTTTTTTGTAAATGTTAACCAAGCTTTAGCTTCATTTATTGTGGCATTTGCTACTAAGAGCATGAATGTTGCCAGCTCGGGCTCGGCTTAGCTCAGGCTGACCTTCAGAGTGTCATTAGCGTAAGCTTGTGGACGTGGTATCATTAAGAAGCAATTATCAAGCATATATTCGCTCCATGTCTAACAAGAACTTAAGAGTTTTTTGCCTGTTAAAAGTTGATGAAAAGTATAAATATACAGTTGAGCATTATAGACAGCAGACTGGATTGAGCCAAGAAACCAAACTGAACCAAAGTATTTCGGCCCGGTTTTCAGACCACCCTTTTAATCATTTTTGGTCTTTGGCTCGGTTCGGTCTTACACATTCGTCGGGGAATAATCGTGATAATATCTCATCAAGGTTCCACTAAGTGGTTTCCTTGGGGGAGGTCTTAGGTTCAAGACCTGCCCGATAAGGAGTCTAACATAACTAGGCGAGGGATCGAAGAAAGCATTCTTCCGCTTGGATGTCATTGTACGACTCGACCCACTAACCACTAACATTTGTCAATCTAAAAAAAAAAAAAACTAGATAAAAGGTGTGAAAAGTATATCTTAAAATAGCTTGTTGAACCTTCACTCTTTTATCATCACTCCTAAAAGTCGTAAGTTTTCTTAAATTGATTTTAATCAAGTTAAAGAAGACATTCATACAATAAAACACAGTCATCTTTAGACTTAAACAAGTACACCCAAACAACCCTGGTATACGTCAATATGGTCAAAAAATACTTGTGACCTTCCTTACTAACAACCGTGTAAGGACCTAGAGCTTAATATGCACAAGCTTACTATAAATAATAGATTTGTGATCACTAAGAGGAAAATGTTCTCTGATTTGCTTAGCTTTTTGACAAATTTCATAAAAATGACTGTATATTATCAAAACAAATGTCTTTTTGTTTTATTATCAAAACAAATGTCTTTTTATAAAACAGTTAAAGGGCCGTTTGGTTTATAGTTGGGTTTAGGATTAAAATTTGAATTTTCGGATTTAAGTTTGGTTCAAGTTTAGATTTGAATTTGATATAAGTGAGAGAAAATATAATATACAATAAATAAATAATTTTTTATATGTAAGTAAATTATTTAAAGCTAAAATATATTATTACAAAACAAAAAATATGTATGATATGTGGCGGAGATAGTAAACAGGCCCACATTATTAAATGAAAAATATCAGGTGGCACACTTGATAGGATTTCTTAAACACCAATTTTGAAGATTTGAGTTCTAATTTTGAGCCCACTTCATATACCAAACATGAGTTTTTAAACACTTTTGAGCCTAAACCTCTTTAAACGCCAATACCAAATGCACCCTAAGACTTGGTCAGAAAGATGACATATGCCAAATATATTTAGATGGATTAGAAAATAACATTATTGTCCTTTTTTAAAACAGTTAAAAGTTTTAGCATTTTGAGATAGTAATAAATTTCTTTAACCACGTTAGACCATGTTTATTGGTTAGGTTGCCAATTTGGGTTGGTGATAAAAAAATTAATAAAATAATAAAAGATTATTGTGAAGGACATATATTGTAACGAATCGTTTGTTTAATGACATTAAATCGCAACCAGTTGGAGCAAAATTTATTATAAAATATTAATTTTTTTTGTTCTTCTTGTCTTTCAACCGGTTGGTTAAGTAATGGATAAAGTTAGTCTTATAAACAGACAATATGAAACTACTAACACATCATATAATGTCAAAAAATCAGTTAAGACCAAATTTCGAACTTTAATGATAAAAACCTTTTGTGCCAAGTGAGATGAGAATCTTTTATTTTATGGTAAGAAACCTCAATAATGGCTGCTTGCTCAAGAGCGAACCTGCTATTACTATTAAAACAAAAAAAATTTCAAAAGTTTTTATTAAAAAAATGTCTGTTATTGAAAACAATACCTACCATATTGGTATATAGTGCTAACTTCATTAACATAATTTTCTTTTGATAAGTTTCGTGATATGTTCATAAGATAAGCTAAAATCAACAAAATTATTGCTATTCATAAATCTTTTTGTTAACGCAAAGCATGCTTAAAAACATTATTTGTAATAATCAATCTTTTTATGTTTTGATCACGACAAAGTGTAAAAATATTTACCATTAAAGATAACTGCAAAATAAATTATTTAACAAATACTACCATTTAGGTTATAATCATCTAATGTTTACACAAACATTCTTCTAACATGTTTAGTGATCATTAAAAGTGATGTACCTTAAAACTCACATTTGATTAAACGTGACAAAACATTTTCAAATATACTTTCTTTTTAAGAAATTGTTTTAATGAAAAATAGAAAGTTGGAATATTAGATATTTCAAGTTTGAAATTGGATATTCCTAACATGTTTTACCTGGCTAGATAATTTTTCCCACCAAAGGACAAAAAAAGGAGCGTAGTGTACGCCACGGTTCCACATACGGTCCAATGGTTCTTTATATATAAAGAACCGTGAGAACAATAACGAACCGTGACCATATAGTTGTTGGCCTCTTTGTCCCTATAAATAGTAGATCATTTTTCATTCCCCTCTACCTTTTTGGACTTCTATTTTCTGCTTCTAAATCTCTTTTCCAATCATTAGTAAATGCACTTAATGTGTTAATATGTTTACTTATGATTATCTCCTTGATCCCCTTCTTCTTATGTCTAAAGAGAAGATCACCCACATCCTTGTGAAGTGTTAAAAGATGAAGTATTGATGAAGATCCCTCTTCTATAGATCTAGTCATGTTCATCATGTTTATTCTTTTTGTATTTTGTGTAGATCCAAGTTATGTGTAAACTTGGTAGTGTTGTGTGTCTAAGTTCTCACTTGGCTTTAAAGTGATGTGAGTGTCTAAGTTCCCACTTGACTTTAAAGTGATGTAAGTATGAGTGTTGTGTGTAGATTGGTTCTACCTAATATTAGAACTCGACATCTAGGCTTGTGTCAAAAAATAGATATAAGCGGCGTGTGTAGATTTGGTTCTATCTAAGATTAGAACTCGACATTTAGCTTAGTCTCGGAAAATGATGTAGTCAAGACACTACACATTTAGAATTGAAATATTCCAAGGATATTGACATTATCACCCATAACAATGTTCTAAATCCGATTAAGAGGGAGAGAAAGTGAATCTATATATTTGGTCACTTTTTGCATGAGTTTAAGACATTTATTTAAATGTTCTTTCTCTAAGAACAAAAAGAGATTGGTATTATTCATTACCAAAGCCGTTTCTTCATTCGCCGAAAAGGCACGTCATAAATCACTATATATGACACAAGCTCGATATCTCGACATCTTCGTGTTCGTCATTTATCTCTTGAGCATCAACCATATGACTTGAGCTAATCCTATTTGATCATCTGTCCTCTCTTCCCAATCAGGAGTCCTATTTTCTCTTCTTTTCTCTCTCGACTCTACTTGTGATTTTACGTTAAGGCATTCTAATCTCTCTCTCGGTCGGTCAAACGAATTTCAAACCTTCTAAAATATATTTTTATTAGTCTTAGGAAAAACCCTTTTGAAAATTTTCTTTCATTTTCGTGGTTAAAATGTGGACTTAGTCCACAATTCTTTTATTGTCACGGATCAAACCATGGTGTGTTTTATATATCGAACCGTGGGTGCCACTGACATAAAGGTTTTGGGTTTTTATTATTTTATTATGTTTCTCAAAACCCCTTTTACCCTTCTTCTCCACTGGACGACAAAGCCTCCTACAACCATTAAGTTTCTTAAAACACCTCAAATCACTCAAATTAATTGAATCAAATTAAAGGGTTTCATTCTCTTCTCATTAATCATCAACTAATTGTAAGCATTTCATTCAATTATACTTTATTCATTTTAAGGTTCTTAATTTTATAATTAAGGATTTTTGAAATTAAAATAAATTAGAAGCAATTAAGAATGTGGGTATCCATGGTTTAATTACTATGATTCTCGTAGGTTTAGATTTCATGAAATCTCCAAACCTGATTTTTGAAAAATATGAAATTGACCAAATGGAATGTTCAGTTTTGTAAATGACATAAACCCTGAAATGAATCGATAATTACATTGTTAATGCTTACCTAAAAACGAATTTTTGCAAAAACTAATGTTCAAGTTCAAAATAGATTTGTATTCTCATATGCATTTGTTGATGATGAAGTTGCTATATTATGACCATAAGAATAATAGGAACAATTCCTTGATTAATCACTTTGTTAATTAACCACACTCCTACGGTTTAAAAAATATTAAACTCTAATTTTACAATGTGTAATTTGTGGATATTTTTCTAACATAGGTACTAAAAATGCCTTCGGAAATTTAAACCGACCACAAAAGAACTAGAGCGTACATGCCTATTCTTTCCGAGTCTTGTCCTTCCACTACCCTTCGCAATACCTATCGTTCACTTGAAAAACGTTGCTTTCACGAGGGTCGTCTAGTCTATCGGATATTGATGGATATGACTATACTCGAGTCATGTTTACGTTTATTGGTTTACCTGTTTGTTGGAAATCAATGAGCCAATCTATCCTCGGTTTCTTCTTGAGTTCTTTAGCCTATATTCCATCATGTGCAACGATGATAGTATGTTTATTAGGTTTTACATTAGGGGTCAACCTATCATATACTCCCTTGTCGAATTCGGTCGAATTCTCAAAGTGCCTTATGAAGGGCAATTTTGGTTCACCGACGCTTGGAGTCTCGACTCCTTGGAATTGGCCTTTCTCGATAGTCATTATAACACCGACATTCCCGACCCCTATGACATCGCCCAAGCTATCCAAAAACCCCGTGAGCATCTGATTTTTCGTAAGTTCCAAGGAGTTACTCATGCTATACTGCTTGAGAATTATTGACTAGCAAGATTAATGATTATATGTTGCCATGGTCCAAAATCATTAGGGAGAACACGTTTTGTCTTGGTGGTAACCACGATCACATACCGCGTGTCTTGCACACATGATGTATTGTGTCGCTACCTTTACCCCATACAATCTCACATACTTCATCTCTAGAAGGATCAGTTTTGTCCTCTACAAACCAAACACAAACCTTCCATATGCCATGCTCCTCTCTCACCTCTTTGAAAGGATTTATCACAGCTATCCTCACCTTGGACTATCCTCCTATTACCAAGTTGATCGTGTGATTATTCCTATTCAAAGGAATCATCCACGTAAGCCTAGGAGTGATTCAGGTACGAGGAAAAGTGTTCATCGGGAAGCAACCTCCGATGTTGGGAAAGAGTCATCTTCATCTCATCATGATGATGAAGGTGAAGTAAGTGCCGGTGTGGGTTCCCCGAGTGATTTTACACCATCAATATACACTTATGTTGATGGTTTACCTCAAACATTTCATCCAATGTCTTCCAATTCTTTCGATATCTGTAAAGACATAAGCCTTGAGACTCTTTATCAGCAAAACCTTCAAATCCAGGAGGATGTTCATGAGCACCGGGAGGAGACTATAGGAGGATTCAAGTTTACCGAGACAATGTTCAAGAGCTTGGGAAAGAAGAAGAAATGATTGTCGTTGGATGACATCTTGGGTTTTTGATTTAGTTTTGGTTATCTAGTTTAGATTTAGCTTAACCTTTTATCTAGACATTTTTATTATATGAATTATTTGTTTGGATTGATTTCTTATTCTATGATATGCTTATGATATCGGTTTTGAATTGTCATGTTTATGTGCATTATATGTGTTGCCTAGCTTTATATATTATGGTGGATGATCTTTAGGCTTAGTACTAAACATAAAAAATTTGGAAAAAGTTTGGATTTTGAAATTTTCTGGAAGTGGATTTTTTGAAATCTTCTATCTGCGGTTCTTTATTGTTCCACGGATTGTTATATATAACGAACCGTGGAAATATTTAACGAATCGTGGGTTGATTTTTCAAAATCAAATCTCTTCTTCACTGTTCCCCTCTTTTTCTATAAACAGAGTCAATTATTTTTCCTTAAACACCTGAATTTATCCTTAAGGCATAACATGCTTTAGGTTTTTACAAAATCACTTTAAACCCATTACCACTTTGGTTTATCCCTATTCCTATTAAAAAACCTCTTCTTCATCCCTCATCTTTATAAACCCTAACCATGGTTTCTACAAGAGCTTCTTCCTCTTCCAAAAACTCCACAACACACAAAAGCCTCAAAATTTAAATCAAAATATCAAAAAAGGCTCTTGCTCAAATACTCTCCAAACTAAGGATGAGATGACTCCCTCACCGATCCTTATCTCTTCTTTTCCATTACCACCAAATGCTCCATACAAAACATCCACCACCTATGGTACCAACCATTCCTATGATTTTACCTCCTCTTCATTCCAATCTAGGTTGAATGATGTTTCCTCTCCTTTTCTCCAATCTTATTTTTAAAATAAATCCCTCATCTCTGACAAAAATTCCTTATGAGGAAGACTTTGATGCTCTTTGTCAAACCTCTACTATTGACAACTTTCCACCACCTCCTACTCAAAACTCTCAACTCTTGGGTATCCCCATTTACCATCCTATGGGTAAGCCCTACCTCTTCACCTTCCTTGAGGCATATGACACAAATTGTTCATGTTGTCTTTACAACAACTATCTCATCCACTCTCTTAGGGTGGAAATGCATCACATGCATGCAAGGATGGAGCATATCCTTATGAATTTTCTTGCTCCTCCTCCACCTCCACCTATGGAGTGAGATGATGATATATTCTTATGAAAACTTTAGAGTTATTGGGCGTCAGAGAAAATCCACTTCAAGATATAATAGCTAGCTTTTGTAGTTAGTTGTTTTTATTATCTTGTATTGTTTCTTTTATTTTCTAGATGTGGTTCCCAGTGCATGTAGTTACGTGTATTGTTGTTTGTGTATTTGAATCCTTTCTTATTTGTTGATTCTCTTCACACATCTTGATTAACTTCAGTTATACCTTAAAATTGCACCTAATCTATTGCCACCTCAAAATTGACTACAATTGGATCAAAATGTTATATTAATATCTTGTCACCCTTTAAATCAATTTACACTTACTTGGAGTTTGTAGCTTTGTATGCAACCTCAACGTAAAATTATAGCTAATAGAGGTAGAAATTCAAGATTTGCTAAAATTTGAAAATTATCTTGTCTTTTTCAAAATTTGCGGAAATCGCATTTTCAAACCTATTGTCTACGGATCGTTAAATTATTTGGCGGTTATTTGTTGATAAAGAACCGTGGTGGTCTTTATCGAACCGTGAATAATGTGTCTCACTTTGGTCTATCTCTAGCTTTGACCATTCTACCAAAGATTCCTTATTTTCCCTAAAACCCCAACATTTCTTGAAACCCTAATTTCACCCTTTCCTTCTTGCTTCGTCTATTCTATTATAAATCCCTCCTCTAGGGTCATTTCTATCGCATCCCATCACACCTTCTCCTCCTAAACAAAACCTAGACAATTATTTGTCTCAACCCTCTCTTTCTAAACCTCAAGCTTCCTCTTCTAAGCTTACCAAAAAGCCCAAGATTTTAGTCAAACCGATTTGGGTTAAGAAAACCAAAGAAGCCATTGAGCCTTCTTACCACAAAATCTTCAAGACTTCCTTCTCCCCTATTGAGTATTGGAACGATTCTTACTCTATCAATCCAATAACCGGGGAAAGGAAGCTATTCCACCACCTTCTAAACCCTTCAACACCCTCACTGACCTCCTCTCCGAGTGTTTGTTCCTGTGAGCAAATCTCTAGAAGAATTTCCCTCATCTTCTTATACCGATTAATTCACATCATGTGTCTTAATCCTTTGGGTCAAAAATCTGTCTAATCAAATCTTGGGAAACTAATTCTATTAGAATAGTTATTATGCTTATTTTTTATTTTTATGTTTCTATATTCATATCCCTGTATATGAATATCTTTTATGTATGTTCTTTCATATTTAATATAATATGATCTTTATGTGTGATTGTTATTATTTTGTGTCTTTCTTTATCACATATATTGTTGAGAGTTGATCATGGTTAAATATGAACTTTTCTTGTGGATCTAAAAGTTCAATATTTTAACCATTTGACATTATATCTTCAAATTAGTTAGATGTTTCTTTTATTTCTCAAATACAACTCATTCAAATTTATCTTGTCAAATATTCTCTTTGGACATACTTTGCAATTATTTGCTCCTTTATTTGAAACTTCTTTTCTTCTCCCCTCTCAAATTATCTTAGCATATTTGTGACATTTGCTATACATGGGTACTTCTTTCTTTCTACTAACCCATATTTGTAGCTCGTCACCATATCTCGATAACTTGATGCCCCAATCTAGGGGGAGTAAACACTAGGGGAAGCTTTTAGCTAAGTCGATTATTCTCTTCCTTAAGACTTTTGCTACCTTTTTGCTTCGACAAAAGGGGAGAAATGATAGTGGATAAACTCGTTAATAATTCTAAAACCTTTTTTATATAAATGCGTTTATAGTTTGTCATAATCAAAAAGGGGGAGACTTTTAATGCAAAGGATGCCTAAAAACATTATCTGTGATAATCAATATGTGGATTATGTAATCCAAGATATAGATGAAGTGGATGATTTTTTAAAGAGAGAAAATGTGTGAAATGATATTGAGAAGTAAACCAACCAACACCCTCTCCATCTAAGGAGATTGATGACGTTTAGTGGCTATGCTCACTATTCGCAATCCCATCCCATCATCTTTTTGCTAAAGGAAGCCCATTACGATTAGAGCCATATGTTAAGGACGACCCACGAGGATGTCCTAGCAGCAAGCCGCATGCGGTTGTTTAGTAAGCGTGATACATGAATAAGTCTAACATAACATAATCATGGACCATATCATACTAGACTGGGAGACATGTCGACGTATAGTCTGGAGTCGACCCGGCCCGACAGGCCCGCGGCCCACACATACCTAACTTACCCTTCAAGAAATCCTAGTCCTATAAATACAAGGGTAGGGGTCTCATTCTACATCATGTTATCTCTTCTAAACACACCTCACTTTTATACTTTATCGTCCTGATACTAACTTGACCGTCAGAGGTGGACCCCGGGCTCTGGCCTCGGGTCCACGTCTAACCGGTTCTTCTTTGTTTGCAGCATTACTCAGGACCCAGGAAGACGATTAACAGCCCAGGAGAATCATCGAATCGACCCAACCAAAATATGCTTCAACAAGTTGGCACCATCCTTGGGACTCGAACCCACGACCACGTGGTAACGGCCGTTTAGTTTGTTAACTAACCTACATAAACTATGAGCTCGTACTATATATATTGTTGGAGTGACCGAGACTTTCTAAATACGTAAAACGTATTTCCAACAATCTCCTCCCTAAGGGAGGTCACTCCAAGTTACAATGATATAAACCTAACATACTATGTGTTGGGAATCTAAGTTTATTAGATTCCCTGTATCATAGATTTAAACACAAATCAAGCTGTTTGATATTAACTTGCCTATGCCTAGGAGGCAGGCAAGTATCGCAAGACTCACAGAGATCTAAGTCTCTGTGAGCAACCTCAGAGGAGTCCATGTTAGAGACATTGTCAAGGAAGTCGAAGATTACTTGAAGACATACTCATTGGCTGTGATGGATAACAGCCAAGATGTATCAGGGACTCTGAGGGGTTGAGGGTTAAAAGGGGTGGCAATACCCTGTTAACACTCAGTACACTTTGGACATACCTTAGTGTGTACGAGATTATGAAGAAAAGGGAAACTGTGTCAGCTCTGTTTCCCTAAAGCATTGTGGCAGAATACCAAGAATAGAAGAGCATCTTGTGACAGAGGTCTGACAAGTGTCTGTCTAGTGTAGTCACCATCAACCAGTACTTGGAGTCAACCTCGTACCACTATAAATAGGTTATGTAGCCTAGAGTTAATGTTCAACACTTTGACACAATTCACACATTAACTCTTAGAACTTATGGAACCAAACAGCTGCGACTGTGTTCATAAGTTAGGTTTTAGTTTGTCCAAAGTGTGCACACCACATTGTCATCAAACGGTGTTATCCATAACACTTGTAATTCTTTATTATACAATAATAAGTATTATGTTTGAAAAGTAATTAAGTGTGTTGATTAGTTAAGTTTATTGTTTCAATCATAGATTAGGGACTTTCAATTGGTATCAGAGCAGTGTTTGATATTAAAACCCTCATAAACATCGTTCTAAGTTTTATAATCAAGATCCACCATGCCTGAAACAAGCAATACACCACCACCATCGTCTTCTGGGAACAACACTAATGCACCACCAACATCACCAAGACTCACTCCTCCACCTCAAAATGAAGATGATCTACCTCAACTTCTTGACTCAAGAGGCGGATCTCATGTCACCAATGTACCAGTCTTTGATGAAGATGATTTTGCAAGTTGGAAGATTCAATTCCTCGTGTATCTCGACGGACTTGAACCATTTCTTCTAGAAATTCTAGATAATGGACCTTATGTTCCCATGGCGCTTACCTCTACTAATGAGAATCCTCTTCCCAAACCTTTCAAGCAGTGGACTCCAGCTGATAGGAAATTGGCAAACCAAGACAAACATCTCAAGAGCATCATTATATCCCGTCTTCCCAAACACATCATGAAATCTGTTATTCAGTGTCCTACTCATGAAGGACCCTCTGAAACCAAAGAAACCAAGATTCAGGCACTCAGACTTCAGTTCAATGCTTTCAAGGCACTTGAAGGTGAAAAGGTTCAACAAACATATATAAGGCTGAAGATTCTTCTCAATGACCTTGCTATGAATGACGTCACCATTGGTCAAGCTGAAGTAAATGCTACATTTGTCAACAGCCTTCCAAGAAAATGGCTGAGTATGAATCAGACTCAGAGAGCCAATAACTCAATCAAGAATGACACCTTAGCTCAACTATATGGAAAGTACAATTATGAAGAAGGGCTGATTGATACCATATACAAATCAGAGACTGAGATATTTTTAGTTCAGGGAGGAACATCCAAAACTTTGATTTCTACCCCACAACCTCATGACAGCGACTCTGATGTTGAAGAAGACATACGCAGCAGCCAAGAGTTCTTGACAGACCTTAATGCTGAATTTCATGAAAGAGCCTTGCTAGCTAATTAAAGGAGATTCTACAAAAGATCAGGGAGAGTAGGATCATCTAGCAAACAAAACGACAAATCAAAAGAAACTTGCTTTGCCTGTGGAAAATTTGGACACTTTCAAAAAGACTGTCCTTCCACAAAGACATCCTCACCTTCTTATCCATCATCTTCTACCAAACCATACAAGTTCAAATCACAACATAACAACTCATCTCACCAATTCAACTCCTTAGACAATGAGAAGAAGGATTACAACAACAAGTATAAGGCACTTAAAGCTGAGTTAAAACAGATGAATTTGAAGCTTGAAGCTCTGTCTAAGAAGAAAGGGGGTGATAAGAAGACAAAGAAAGGGTTGGTAGCTGAAGTATATGATTGGAATGATGAGCCGCTGACCTCAGATGAGGAAGATACTACTAGAGTCAGGGCTTTCATGGCAATAGCTGAGGATGAACCAACTGTTGGGAAAGGAGATGCAAGATCAGGACAATGGGTTGACATCACTATGAAAAAGGTACACAGGCTTCTATCTATGTCTGAAAGTGATGAACACAAACATGTCCTTGATTACACCATTGTTGATTTACACTTTGTTGAGGAACAAAGAAAGAACTTGCTGGATAAGTTTCACTCTGTTAAACATGAACTATTAACTGCTAGGGCTGAATGTGAAACTCTCAAACAGGTTAATTATGAAAAGATATGTTAGAAGTAATTAAAGTGATGGTCATATAATATATCGTTGCGAAGCTCGTGAAAAATGTCATTTAATGATGTCGAGAGTTTTTAGTTATTATTTTTTATGTAACGGGATTTAGTCCCGAACACACAAATGAGGAAGGCCTCCTAAACATTTGTTACTTAGTATAAAAGGCTTCCTAATCCTCATTTGTGTGTGTGCTTTCCATTTTGATTAGTTTTAGAGAGAGAAAGGTGGTTGTTTTCTCTTAATAGGAAATCACCAACTTTGTATTTCTTTTCTTTTCTTCATCTTAATCTAATCCTTCTTTTTTAGTTTAATCATCATCATGTTATTTGTGTTTGATTAGTCGTGTGATTTAGTGCTACAAGTGGTATCATTCGCCAAGGTATTCGTAGTTAGCGTTGGTGTTTAATCTCACTGGTTTTTCAGATACCGACCATGTAGGATGTCATGATTCATTCAAGAGCACTTCCGGTGGCGCACAATTCTTAGGTGAGAAGCTAGTGAGCTGGTCATCAAGAAAACAAGACTGTACGGCGTTGTCCACCACGGAAGAAGAATATGTGTCTCTATCCGTGTGTAGTGCTCAATTCCTTTGGACGAGAACACAACTCACGGATTATGGATTTCACTTTAACAAAGTGACTATTTATTGTGACTCACAATCAGCCATAGCCATATCCTGCAACCCGGTCCAACACTCAAAGACCAAGCACATTGCTGTCCGATTTCATTTCATAAAGGAGCATGTGGAAAGAGGAACGATCGAACTGTTTTTTGTCAAGACGGACTACCAACTAGCCGACATCTTCACCAAAGCTCTTTCTCAAGACAGATTTGAATTCTTGGTTCGTTGACTTGGTATGCGTAGTTTCACTCCTGATGATCTTGAACGTCTTGCACATTAGCAGTAACCTTGTATATATCTACCAGAAAATCAAAATACAAAAATATAAAACCTATAAAAACAAAATAAAAAATGAGAAAATATTTCAAAATACCAAAAATATTCTCCTTCGACATGTCTCTCAGCATCGATAATATAGAAGTACTTAGAAATGTTGTTCAATAACGACACGGGTACGTATATAAAGTTCGAATGAGAGTTCAAATGTTTTCAAAACATGTCTTTTCTATTTTTCTTCTCATAATGGCTTATAGTCACATGTCAGACTATAACCCGGTCCCTAAATAAAGGAAAGTCTTTAACTTATCCTCAACAACGAGAAATTCATTTTTCTCGGTCATGAGCTTATATCAAAACATTCAAAGTTTTAAGCTCATGAACACAATTTTTCTTGGACTTTTGAGCACAATTTTTTAAAGTATTTCAAAACAATGTGCTCATATACTCCCCTATTTAAATAGAATCTCTTTTCGAGGGGGAGTATAATGATTTCATAAACATTTGTTCCAAACTTTCATGACACATTATTCTCTCCATGTTTCATCACTAGTTTCACAAAAATTTCAATTTCATGCAATTTTTGAGGGGGAGAATAGTGATTAAAATGTGTTATCTTGAATAAGATCTTTGATAGTGCTTTCTCTTCCTAATATGTGCAAAAACGTTTCCTTTTATGATGCACATATGTAGGGGGAGCGTTTTGGGTGATACAAAAAACCTTCAAGGTGTAAACTCTGATTTCATCAACACCTTGATTGCTTTTTCAAACAGGTTTTTTCTGGTTACGATATCTATACACTTCAACACATTAATTCACGATGGTATTGGTGTCAAAAGGTGGTTAGGTATTCGTCCTATGATCCAACCAGAACCGGAGGGATCTTCCCAGGGACAATCCATTAGAACTTAGAAGTCCTTAGGAAAGATGGAGTAGTTGAGTGTACGGGAATAATGCCGACTAATGACTTAAGCTAGCACTGGAACAATCACAACAAGGTGCTAGTTATGACGTCTTGGTAAGCATTGAAGGGGTTGAAGAATGAAAAATAAATGTAAGGATAAAGGGTGTAAAGAAAGAATCCCTCCATACAACTTAGGCAGAAACCGGGTCAGTACATCTACTATCAGAATCATGTTGATGATTTCTGGTATTGAAGACAAAGCATCATGGACCCAGTGATGCAATGCACAACCCCTCCCAGCCTACTCAAGCTTCTCTCAAAAGAAGTTTGTTTTATTGTCACGAAGTTCAACTCATTTCTATCGAATTTCTCACTCCGAGATAGTAGATATTGAATAGGTGGCAGTCTGCTCCAGCCTCCGATCACCAAATAAACGTGCACTTATAGAGTCTAGAGCCAACGAGATTCATCAAAAATCTCATTAGGACACTTACTCATTATATCAATTGTTGTTCATCACTAGAACACATGCGATAATTTACAGAGTCCTACGCTCTATCCCTGTGATATTGCCAGAACATTCAGAGTGATACTCATTAGTATTCACACTGATGAATGGAAATCCTTCCAGTGTTAACATCAAACAGCACTACGGTAGGTCATATGTAAGATTCACTTGAATTGAACATATGTTAACTGGAAAGCAACAGTGGTTTGATTCTTAATTGATTCAAACTCGTTCCAGGACTCGACGCAATATCTTTATGATCTTGCCAGAACATTCAGAGTAATACTTTTTCAGTATTTACAGTGACGAATGGAAATCCTTCCAGTGTCATCATCAAACAGCACTGCGGTAGGTAACTTGTGTGATTCTATATGAATCAAACTTGTGTCACCTCGAAAGCAACGATGGTTTGATTCTTACTTGACTCAAACTTGTTCCGGGAAATTGAATTGACGACTTAATCAGCAAAATGGAACTGTATGATTTACTCCTTACTATGAATTATCTTTCGATAATTTCAAGTATTGAGAACGGCTACCACAGCCGGAAACCCTGTCAAGGAAGTTCTTTGAACTTACCTAATCACAGGTACAGTATTCTTACTGTATAATGGGAAACCGAAGGAATGCAAACGGTGGCGTAACTTCATGAAGTCGTAATTCAAGACCACATGCTCATATAAATGAAGAAAGCTCAAGAACATCTAAAGACAAAGACTTCCGCTACTCTGATGATCAAGGGAGATTGTTAACAAGCTTTCAAGTCAACACAAAACATGAGTATGTGGAGAAAGACACAAGAACACAAGCTGGCAAAGTTACAAGATCAAGTCAAGGCAAAGATCAAAGATCCAAGATCACAAGTCATGAAAGGAACTATGAAGAAACTCTCAAGACACCGAGCTTCAAAGTCTGCAACAACAAAGAAGTGAAGTCTCATATTATATGACCACCCCTTAGGGGGAGATTGTTAGAAGTAATTAAAGTGATGGTCATATAATATATCGTTGCGAAGCTCGTGAAAAATGTCATTTAATGATGTCGAGAGTTTTTAGTTATTATTGTTTATGTAACGAGATTTAGTCCCGAACACACAAATGAGGAAGGCCTCCTAAACATTTGTTACTTAGTATAAAAGGCTTCCTAATCCTCATTTGTGTGTGTGCTTTCCATTTTGATTAGTTTTAGAGAGAGAGAAAGGTGGTTGTTTTCTCTTACTAGGAAATCACCAACTTTGTATTTCTTTTCTTTTCTTCATCTTAATCTAATCCTTCTTTTTTAGTTTAATCATCATCATGTTATTTGTGTTTGATTAGTCGTGTGATTTAGTGCTACAAGATATCTCTTCAAAACGAAGTTAATAGGTTAACCTTAAAGAATAGTGCCTTAAATGATCAAGTATCTGAAATAAATAAGGTTATAGAAAAATGGCTGTGCAGTAGGTTCATTATAGATGAATTACTTAATGATGATCTACCTGCTGACATTAAAAGGAATATCTCTGCCAAGAATTTTTTTTTGAAAATTCTCACCAAACCCAAAGAGATTGTTTTCAAATCTACAGAGACAATTCATATGTCAGATCCCCTCTTGACTGATGTACATGTCTCTGAAGATGTGGTTGATTTACCACCCTTACCAAAACTCTCAGGAGTTGAACCCAGAAGCTCTTCTAGAGGAGATAAGGCTGAACCCAAAACAGAAGTTGAGAAACCACCAACTAAGGTATTCGATGTACCAGCTAAACAATCAGTTAAGCAAGTTGCCTTTAAGCCTGTCTCAACAAAATCTGTTAACAAAGTTGATTCCTCAACTGAAGAACGCCTGTTGTCATTAATGAAAGAAGTAGAACTCTTGAAACAACATATTAAGCCTTCCGCTGAATGCTCTACTTCCTATGAACCTAAGTCTATTCTAGGAGAACCAAAAGGTGAAAGGATAGTCAAACCTTACTGCAATATTTGTAAAAACTCTCATCACATGACCATAGATCATGATAGACAAATGGCTGTTAAGAGATCTCAGACACCTTATAGGGATAGACAACATGCTTCTAGGAGACAATTAGGTAACTACAGACCTTATACTCCTTGTAAATTTTGTGGATTCACAGACCATCACTCAGATGAGTGTAGTGACTTTCTAGGATGTGATATCTGTGGAAGGTTCACCAATGAGACAACTAACTGTCCTTCCCAACGTCAAAAGTTCTACAGGAACTCAAGAGTTGCTAATCAGCAATTCAGGGAACCCACTGGAAAGTGGGTTCACCATAGGAACTAACTTGTTTCTATGTATCTGTGCAGAAACATCTTAAGGAATCGGTATGGTATCTAGACAGTGGTTGTTCTAGACACATGACATGGATTCGACAATACCTACACATATACTCAAAGGAGCCAGGTCCTAAAGTGGTGTTTGGGGATAATTCTTCAGGCGACACAGAGGGATACGACTCAGTGAACTGCAATGGGATAACTTTTACAAGGGTTGTATATGTGAATGGTCTTAAGCGCAATCTTATTAGCATCAGCCAATTGTGTGATGCTGACTACAAAGTTTTGCTTACTAAGACTCGGGGAACCATATTCAACAAGAACAATGATGTGGTGCTTATTGTACCAAGAAGGAGAGATGTGTATGCCATCAACATGGCTACTTGCTCTGAAGACAGGTCCAACTGTTTTCTAGCCAAAGCCTCTGAAAGTGTCAATTGGCTGTGGCACAAAAGACTGTCTCATCTCAACTTTAAGAACATCAACAAGATAGCCACACAAAACCTGGTTGTTGGTCTACCTTCAGTGATGTTTTCTAAAGACAAGACTTGTCCAGCTTGTGTCAAGGGAAAGCATCATAGGTCTTCTTTTAAGACCAGGAAATCATTCTCTATCGACAAGTGCTTACATCTCCTTCACATGGATTTGTTTGGGCCTGTCAAACCTCAAACCATTAATCACAACAAACATACCTTGGTCATAGTTGATGAGTTTTCAAGGTATACATGGGTTTTCTTCCTCAGAAGGAAAAGTGATGCTGCTGATACCATCATGTCCTTCATCAGACAGGTTAAAAATATGAATGATGTTAGAGTCAAAGCTCTAAGAAGTGATAATGGTACTGAATTCAAGAATCAATAACTTGAATTCTTTTGTGATGAAAAGGGAATATCACAAAACTTCTCTTCAGCTGGCACCCCTGAACAAAATGGTGTGGCTGAAAGAAGAAACATGACTCTGATTGAAGCAACCAAAACTATGTTAAATGGTGCAGCTTTACCAAAGCAATTTTAGGGAGAAGCTGTTCACACTGCATGCTACACTCAAAATAGATCAATCATTGTCAGGAGACATGGCAAAACTTCCTATGAAGTTTTCAGAAATAGAGCTCCAGATGTCAGCTATTTCCATGTTTTTGGATGTCATGTGTTCATTTATAACTACACGGATAAACTTGGAAAATTTGATGAAAAGGCTGATGATGGTTTCTTCTTAGGATACTCTCCAACTACCAAGACCTTCAGAGTATTCAATACTAGAAGAAAAGAAGTAGAAGAAACCTTTCATGTCAGATTCAATGAAGATGATGATGTCATACAGAGATCAGGAACAGAGTGTGATGAAATTGATTTTAATGAAAACATGTCTTTCCTAAGTGATGAATTCTCAGAACCTAGACCCCACTGTCATCACCATCATCATTCCAACACTCTCACTCCTTATGTTCCTGCATTTGACCCTCTGTCAACACACAACATTGAAGTTCCCTCTTCTCATGGACTTGATGAAGAAGAATCAGCCTTCTTGTAGTCCTTGTTCCTCAACTGCTAAAGATGACTCACCAATTCTTCAAATCACTGAAGACTCTCCTACTGACAATGAATCTGTACCCCTTGATATAGCTGAAGTTGACACAGATACTGAGGTCATCTTTGAAGAAAGTCCTTCTATTCAGCAGGGTGAAACTCAAATAGTGCTAGCTACCTCCACAGATGTCCCTGTCCATGATTCCCCAGCTCCTTAAACTAAATGGTCAAGAGATCAACACATTCTTCTTGTCAACATTATTGGGGAACCTAATGCAGGGGTTACTACTAGACATCGAATTCATGACTCAGAGTCAGCCTCAGCCAACGAATGTCTCTTTGCTGAATTTCTCTCTCAAATTGAACCTAAGAGAGTAGCTTAGGGTTTTATGGAAGATGGGTGGGTAGCTGCTATGCAGGAAGAAATTAATCAGTTCAAAAGGAACAAGGTATGGACTCTAGTGCCAGCTCCACCTGGTAAGAACATCACAAGCACTAGATAGATTTATATAAATAAGATGGATGAAATTGGAAACATCATCAGAAACAAGGCTAGGCTGGTGGCACAAGGGTATACACAGACTGAAGGGATTGATTATGATGAAACGTTTGCTCCTGTGGCAAGACTTGAAGCTATCAGAATCTTCCTTGCTTATGCTGCATATATGAACTTCACTGTGTATCAGATGGATGTTAAGAGTGCCTTCCTCAATGGAGATTTGGCTGAGGAGGTATATGTTGAACAGCCTGAAGGATTCGAGAACAGTGAGTTTCCTAATCATGTGTACAGACTACACAAAGCCATGTATGGGCTGAAACAAGCTCCAAGAGCATGGTATGAAACTCTGTCTAATTTTTTAACTGGAAATAAATTTGTCAAGGGTTCCATTGATAAAACACTCTTTACCTTCAAGGACAAGAGTGATTTCATCATTGTGCAGATTTATGTGGATGATATCATCTTTGGGTCAACTAATGATAATCTTAGTAAACGATTTGCTAAATTAATGACCAAGAAATATGAGATGAGTATGATGGGTGAATTAACTTACTTTTTGGGTTTTCAAATTAAACAATGTCCTAAGGGAATTTCAATTTGTCAAGAAAAGTATGTTAAAGATTTTCTTAAAAAATATGACTTAGCTGATTGTGCATTAGTGAAATGCCCCATGCTTCCACCCAACAACTTGGGTCCTGATGAGTCAGGGGTCTCTGTTAATGAGACTTTATACAGAGGCATGATTGGGTCACTCATGTATTTAACAGCCAGTCGTCCTGATATCCAATTCTCCACATGTCTCTGTGCAAGGTACCAAGCTAACCCAAAAGAATCCCATTTAGTGGCTGTTAAGAAAATTTTCAGGTATCTCAAAGGAACAACCTCCCTAGGTCTATGGTATCCCAAGAAATCAGGCTTTGATCTCAAGGCCTATTCAGATTCAGACTATGCTGGATGCTGTATTGACAGGAAAAGTACCTCAGGTAGCTGTCAAATCCTAGGAGGAAAACTGGTTGGATGGAGTGCTAAGAAGCAAAACTCCGTGGCCATGTCATCAGCTGAAGCTGAATATGTTGCTGCTGCCAGCTGTTGTGCTCAGGTACTCTGGATGAAGAGTCAACTGGCTGATTATGAAATCCTATATGACAAAGTGCCAATCTTCTGTGACAACACAAGCGTCATTGCCATCTCCAACAACCCTGTTCTTCACTCTCGAACTAAACACATTGATATCAGGTATCATTTTATCAGGGATCACATAATGAAGGGAGATATTGAGCTGCATTTCGTTCCCACTGAGCTGCAACTAGCTGACATTTTCACAAAGCCTCTGGCTGAACCTTCGTTCAACAGGCTAGTTGCTGAGCTAGGGATGCTTAATATCTCAAAGCCTGTGGCTTGATAATTAATGTGTTCATTAAATGTCTGTTTAAATATTAAATATTTTTCACATGAAACTAGGTAGTTAATTTCCAAGTAAATGCTAAAAATCATTCCTTATATTTAATTATTTCTTTTTCGAATAACGAGGAGACAAATGGTTTTGAAAGGTCAAGGGACCCCACTTATGCAGTCTTTTTCCCACTACGCATTAAATGCGTTTGAATAACTGTTTTAATTTTTGAATATAAATATTGTCTCACGTTTCTTCTCACCTACCACTATTCTCATTTCTTACATTCTCGTCTCTCTCTAAACTTTCTCTCTCTAAACCCTCTCACCATTTTCGTTTTCTTCAACCTTGAATCCATGGCGTTCCCAGTTCCTAAGGCTTCTAACGTCACCTTCGAACTCAATGAGAGCATCCTTGCTTCTAACAACTCGATTGGATGGCTCAAGGCTCCTAACGATTCCTACACAGATCTGGTGAATTTTATGAAGAATTGTGATGTAAGTGAAGCACTCACAAAGACCCCATCCGTTTTCTACCAAGAATACCTTAGGGAATTCTGGTATTCTGCCGAAGTCATTGACGACACCATCACTTTTAGCCTCTCATGCAATGAACACCCTTTCGCCTTCTCTCTCAAAGATTTTGCAAATGTGGCTGGGCTAAGACATAGAGTTGAATGCCTGAAGATTGTAGACAAAAAGGCTATAAAGGACGCCCTTGCCACACTTAAACCCATGCATGATGTAAACCCAACTCTCACTCATGCTGAAGTTCTTGCCAAGTCTCCTCTGAAGATCAAATACTTTTCCCCTATGTGGCGTGTCCTCTTCACTCACATAGTCAAGTCTCTGGGTGGAATGCAGGGTTCTCAAGACCAAATGTCATTTAATCACCAATCCATTGCTTTTGGGCTGATCTGGGGCACAGACGTAGATGTTGGAAGCATACTTTTCTCAAACCTTGTGGAAAAGCTTAAGGGAGCAAATCAGGTTAGGGAGAAAAATATTTGCTATGTTCGCTTTCTTTCTCTTCTCTTCGAAAGCCTGTTGGGTGACAGCTACCACAACTCTGCACTCATTACCCTGAAGCCATATCGTATTACTGGAGCTATCTACAAGGAGATTGGATCTGAAGATGTGCCTGCTACTTCTCACATGCTGAACATTGCCAATAAACAACCTTCTGTTGTGAAGTCCTTTCTCCTTCCCTCTGAGAAGGTGAATACATCTGGTGTGTCTGGCAAGTCAGCGTCTTTGACCTCTGGGCAGCACACCACGTCGTCCAAGGCAACAACTGGCCAACATGCAAAGAAGAAGAAAAACCATCTTCTTCCCAAACCAAAACTGTTGCAAAGGCCAGGGTAAAGAAGAACGTGAACCTCTCATCCTCCTCTGTTCCAGAGATTTCTGTGGATTCAGAGACTTCAGCTGACCAACAACAAGGGTCTAGCGTCTCGATGTCAGCCGAGACAACAGGGAACCTGCCAAATTCTGCTGATATCGCACATGTAATCAGTCTTATCATTTTTAGAGGTCCACAAGCAGCCACTCTCAAATATCTGTAGGTGAGAGTGGTGAAGTTAGGGTTATCCTCGACCCATAGGATTCATTCTATGCACTTAGAAATCATTTAAGACTTCTGTACACCCTGTCTATGCACCAAGGAGTGATTCATTTGTGTTTATAAAGCACCCCGATGACCCTGCACCCTCTAGACAGTATTCAGGCAAACAACAATCTGAATACATATATGTCTCGACCTAGAGTAGCTGTACCTCACACAGCCTCTTGGTTCTCTCAGAAAAAGAATCCCAAAAGTTTTACTTTTAGGGGAGCTGAATAATCATCCTCAACTCTCCTAGGGACAACGTTATAAGACGAACTTACCCTACATCTTTTTCACACTTAAAAAGAATCTCAAAGGATTTATCCTTTCAGGGGAGCTGAATCATCACCCTCAGCTTTCCTAGGGGCAGCGTAACAGGCGATCTTTACCTACATATGTTTCACAAATAAAAGAGTCCCAAAGGTTTCTTAACCTTTTGGGGGGGCTGAATAATCACCCTCAGCCTTCCTAGGGGCAGCGAATGGCGATCCTTAACAACATATGTTTCACAAATAAAAGAGTCCCAAAGGTTTTAACCTTTTTCTTTTTGGGGGGGGGCTGAATAATCATACTCAGCTTTCCTAGGGGCAGCGAATGGCGACCATTAACCTCATGCTTTTCACTCTTAAAAGAATCCCAAGGATTTATCCTTTGGAGTGACTGAATAATCACCCTCAGCCTCTCTGGGACAGCGAACTGGCGACCCTTCCCATTATTTATTTCACTGTTACTAATTTAAAACAACTTGCAGGCTGATGTTATACAACCAAACATAGAATCTCTGGAGCAGCCAGATAAAGGAGCTGATACACTGATTTAGGATCAACCAAATGAGGAAGAGCCCATGCCTGATGTTGAAGAGGATGTGCTCTACTTAGTCGATGACTTCTCTGAACCTGAATCCATGCCTGATGATGAGATTCTCCCTGAGGGGATGATTGAGGAGGAGGAGGATGAAGAAGATGATGACCAGCAATCTCTGTCTCCTCCAAAGGATATCGTTGTGTCCACACCAGCTGTTAATGCCACTCCTCCTCCCAAGGAAGCTGTAGTAACTCCCACCTCTACGACCTCTGTCACTACAATATTCTAAAGGCCTGCATATGATCCAACAACTGAATTTGTGTTGTTTGATCACCCTACCCAAACCAACTTCGACATATTGCCAAGAGAGGATGATTATGCACAACAAAGTCTGAACATCCATGATCTTAAGCATGAGCATCATCAATCAGACATGGAACGCCTGTCAAGAAAGCTGGACATCATAAAGTCCGAAATGCATGCGTTCACTGTCAACTTTCCTAAGATCATCACACAGGCGGTTATGAATGCAGTCACTTAACCTATTAAGGATGGTACAAGAAAAGGAGTGTCCCAAGGACTTAGTCATTTATCCACACGTATCAAAGATGCCATTGTCACAGAGGTCCCTGCACTTTTCAATGCTCATGAGTTAACGATGCATAGAGAGTTTGAAGATGTACAAAACAGGCAAATTCGTCACACCAACTTTATAGTTGATCGTGTTCATCGCAACACAAATGGTAATTGCAACCAACTACTGAAAATTGCCAGAGCTTCAAGAACCAGACAACGAGAAATGGCTGCCTCTGTTGAGCAGATTGCTAAGTACTTTCAGTCACGTTCATCCAAACGTCTGAAAAGACAGGCTGAACGTGAGGGGGACAAGGAAAATGTACTTAACCTTGAATCTGCTAAACAAAGCTCAGAATCTACTGACAACACTATTACTTTACCTGTCCCTCTCCAAGTCATCACTCTAGTAATTATACCTGATGACGAGGATGAAATTAAGGGGGATCAACAAACAAAGGATAGAGTTGATTCATCAAAATCCCTGACTCTGGTTAACACCAGCGAGGCTGTGGATGATGGTGAACCAGCTGCCAAGAAACTCAAGTTCACTGTTAGCTCCCTACCCAAAGCTGTACAAAACCAAGCTCAGATGGCTTTTCTCAAACAAGCTGAAGAGCTGAAAAACGCAAGTGTGGTGTCCTCTGTCTCAAAGAAAGGAAAGGAAATAGTTATGGTAGACTCAGACGCCAAACTAAAGAAAATAGCTGCGATGTTAGAGACAGGAGGATCAACCACTAACCCATCCCAATTCACAACCTTCATAGCATCAAATAAGAATCCTCTAACACCTGAAGAAATTGAGAAACAGGCTATTGAATTTAAGAGGTTGAATGAAATCAAGAAAGCCAAGGAGCTTAATGAGGAAACTATGAGAAAAATGACTCCACTTCAAAGGGATAAGCAAAGACAAAGGTTGAAAGAAATGGAAGTCAAACGCACAGAGGCTCTAAAAAAGGTAAAAGCTGATTATGATGCCTGCGTCAACAACAGGTTTACACCTGGAAAAATCACCAAGTTTAAGTATACTATTCACAAGTCTACTAACACACCACAAATGATTTTGTGGAGCGATAACCAACAGGCCAATATGGATATCTTTGAAGACTTTAAGTTAAAGAAACTTGGCTTAACTGAATGGTTTGAACTTGAGGCTTTAGCTGCTAAAAGAACTGGACAGGCAAATTTTACTCTTCTTAAGACCCTCAAAGCTAAGTTTAATTGGGTTAAAGAATCAACATCCAAACTCAAGATAGATCCCCCACCACAGCTGTTTGAACCAGAACTTCCAAAGTCTGGAAAGAAAAGAAGAAGGATGACTCAATTTGTTAAGGAGACCTTCGTTACTGATGATGTTCAAGTGGATGGAATGCACAGGGATTTGGTATTACAAAATGGAATCATAGGCCCTATTGATGGTCAGACTTATACTGAGCCTGAGAAAGGTATGGCCTTCATGAACAGGGCATGTCAATATGCATTCCAAAGGATGAGCTAGTATTAGCATCAACCATTCAGCTTATTTGTCTAAAAAACGCACTTAAAATCAACACAGAGTATTCCAAGGTATTTTCACAAACTTTGCAGGCCGAATTGGATACTAGGACAGACTTAGCTGAAGCTGAAGAAAGAATCAAGAATGATGATTATTGAAGTGTTTCACAGCTGAATTTTACTTTCATATTTTATTTCACTTATGTTTTGTACTCGTAATTTCCTTTAAGTCTTAATAAAATCATGCGGTATGTTTGTTTAGATCTGTTATGAGTAAGAAGAAGCTGTCATCTCACTTACCTTAACCTATATAGATCTAGCTGTATTTATGTTTAAATAGGGGGAAATTGTTGGTAATCTAAGTTTATTAGATTCCATGTATCATAGATTTAAACACAAATCAAGCTGTTTGATATTAACTTGCCTGTGCCTAGGAGGCAGGCAAGTATCGCAAGACTCACAGAGATCTAAGTCTCCGTGAGCAACCTTAGAGGAGTCCATGCCAGAGACATTGTCAAGGAAGTCGAAGATTACTTGAAGACATACTCATTGGCTGTGATGGATAACAGCCAAGATGTATCAGGGACTCTGAGGGGTTGAGGGTTAACAGGGGTGGCAATACCCTGTTAACACTCAGAACACTTTGGACATACCTTAGTGTGTACGAGACTATGAAGAAAAGGGAAACTGTGTCAGCTCTGTTTCCCAAAAGCATTGTGGCAGACTACCAAGAATAGAAGAGCATCTTGTGACAGAGGTCTGACAAGTGTCTGTCTAGTGTAATCATCATCAACTAGTACTTGGAGTCAACCTCGTACCACTATAAATAGGTTATGTAGCCTAGAGTTAATGTTCAACACTTTGACACAATTCATACATTAACTCTTAGAACTTATAGAACCAAACAGCTGCGACTGTGTTCATAAGTTAGGTTTTAGTTTGTCCAAAGTGTGCACAACACATTGTCATCAAACGGTGTTATCCATAACACTTGTAATTCTTTATTATACAATAATAAGTATTACGTTTGAAAAGTAATTAAGTGTGTTGATTAGTTAAGTTTATTGTTTCAAGCATAGTTTAGGGACTTTCACTATGCTTGTCTTAAGCTCGTGGTCTTCTTATTCTTTTTCTTCTTCTTGTGAATATGCTGACGTGATCTTTGACTTTAGGCTTGAGCATGCTTCTTTGACTTAAACTTGTGCCTTCATCACTTGTGACTTTTGCCTCCTTGTGAAGTTGTGACTTCTGAATCGACATACTCCTACTTTGTTGTATTCTTGAAAGCTTCAGAGTTTGATACAACAGAAAACTTGACTTTAGGCTTTCTTGAATTTGTTGAAGTCTTTAGCATTGAGTATGAGCATGTGGAAATGATTTCTGTATCAGATAGAACACCGCGACGTCACCTTCTTGTTATGCTACATAAGACAGTTAGCAACAAACATAGACACAGATAAAATGGTTTTGTCATTTATCCTAATTCATTAGCATTACCTTCGGTTAGTGAAGACCGTTAGAGGGTATTATATACCATATCTGTGATAGGTAAATTCAATTTAGAATCTCCTTAACAGGGTTTCACGGCTATACTAGCTTGTTCTCATTACCGGATCGTCTCAAAGCAGACAACGCGGTAAGGGTGAATCATTTGGATAAGAATTATTCGCCTGATTGAAGCCGTCAATTCAGATTCTTGGAACAAGTTTGATTCATTTAATAATCGCACCATCGTTGCTTTCCAGTTGTCACGAGCTTGATTCATGTAGAATCTTGCAAGTTACCTACCGCAGTGTTGTTTGATGTTACCACTAGAAGGATTTCTATGCATCCCTGTGATTACTGAAGAGCGTCACTCTGAATGTTCTGGCAAGATCACGCAGATATTTCGTAGAGGCCTGGAACAAGTTTGAATTCATTTAATAATTAAAACCATTGTTGCTTTCTAGTTATCACAAGTTTAATTCATATAGAATCGCACAAGTCACCTACCATGAGCTTGTTGATGTTCACTCAAACAGGATTTCCATCTTCATTGTGAATACTTGCGTATCACCTAGATGTTCAGGCAAGATCATGAAGATTTTGCGTAGGACACTGAATATCTTTCTTACTTTTCACAGTGTGTGAGAAATCAAGGTGTCACACCCCACCATGGCGTAATATGGGGCGCGACGTATGGATATCATCACAACATGGCGTGTCTATAGAGATAACTAAATGAACTAAGAAATGTCATAAAATGGGACACAAATGTCATGACAATATCTCAACAAAGTAGGAGTCTAGGCAAGTAGGTAACAGTCCTACCTCTTACCCAAGACAAACAATACATAAACAAAGCAAACATATAGGTGTCAACAGTATCTCTTATTAAACAAACAAAAGAAACTAAGAAGGAACGGGGATCTCCTTCTATATGCAATCCTAATGCCTCCAAATCTAGCCACTTCTATTCTCAAGCTTAACCACATTCTCACCTGAAAGAGACACTAAAACACGTCAACATAAAGTTGGTGAGAGTCATAGGTTTAGACTCCAACGCCAAAATCAAACCATAAGCTGTGAACAACAACCACTAACAAAAGAACATATGGAAAATGTGATACAAACATGCATTAACAACTAATATTCAAGATTTAACAAACCAAACCAAATCCAAATCCTAGGCTCCCAGCCTTACCAAACACCATGGTCCCATAGGCGCCCATACACCTACGTACCAATCCCAAGGCCCCGCCTTGTCATTATACATTGGTCCCATAGATGCTCACACATCTATGTACCTCCCCAAGGCCCCGCCTTGTCAACATCCCCTTGGTACCAAGTCAAACCACAATAACTGAGACGGTACGTGTCCCCCGATCCAAATCATAAACACAATCAAGAATCACATAGCAGTTAATCACATAAGTGCACACACACGTCCATTACCAATCATAAAACATTCACAGCAACAATTTACAAAACCATAATGGTGTCTCTTCCATTCCATCTAGAAGTCAAAATCATTAAAAGATATGGGACTATGAAACTCACCTGATTGAGCTTCTCCCAATAATCCGTGCACTAGCAAAAAGCTAACAATAAAAAACACAAAATCAAAACATGAACCAAACACTAAGATGGCTCATCAACCTATGATGGACATCTAACCTTATCCCATATATATACCTCAGTTATATGCTCTAAGCATCTCACTACACTTCCCTAACAAGTCCTTAACTTGGTTAAGTTTGATACCTATCCCGTTCATATTTTACACAAAACAGTCCTAACTTTTAGGTCTCCAAACTATAAGCCAAACGCCCACCTAACCATACCCATGACCTCTGTAAAGGAAATCCTATGCCCTTACATATGTTAGCTAACTCCTCCCCTTTGCCCCAACCTTAAAGCTACTGTTAAGGCCCCGATGTATATATATACTTTTGTCTATCTAGATTTTACTGATTTTGAACATACAAAACATTTGTTATGCTTAGGGGGTCTTACCCTAACCCACAATCTTAGCCCCAATGCAGGTACTTCCTATAATATATAAATCAACTCCCATGTTCGTTTGAAAGTACCAACACAACCCTAAGTACCCCAAACAACCCAAATCATAAAAAGAAAACAGGCTGATTTCAAAACTGTTTTGACCTCCGACTGTTGTAACCTGTTTTTGACCCACTTCCCGACCTCCAATTTAGTTCTCGTTTCTTGCATTTGAAATCCACTTCAATTACCTTTCCAGGGATACTTGGATCGCAAAATAAGAGTTTGTAGAACTCCCTATATGATCAAAACAATTGACCCTAAATTCTGCCCAGTTTTTAAAAACGGATTCAATTAAATTAACCTCATTAATTATACATAAACCCTAATTAAAACCTAAAAACAATTTCCAATGATAAAAACCTATTAATTACATCATTAATTACAGATTATTAACAAAATCTAATTAAAAATATGAATGTCAAACCCTAATCCATCATATTAGGTTACATACGTAAATTAAACGTTAATTAAGCATAGTTTTAGCGCATACCTTAAACCATAATTGAATAATTGGGTTTTCTTCATCCAAAACTATTAATCACGACTCATATTAGGTTTAAGAGAAAGAGAAATCGTTTTGGGGGCTAAAGGGAGTAATATGGGTAATTAAAACTAACCACGAAGCCTAATAGTACTCAAACTGGGCTCCCCTTCCTTCCCTTAAGCAAAATTTGGCCCAAAACCAAGCCCAACACCCTATGGCCGACTTTTTTTAATTATATTACTGTAAATTAACTATTAATTATTATTACCTTAAATTCCCTTAATTTATTTCAGCTCCTAAAGCCTCCCGAACCTCAAAACCGTAAAACTAGTCAAATTTACGCGTATACCGTAAAAGACGTAAAATATACAGTTTTATAAAAACTCTTGAAATATGAAATAAACTAATTAACTAAGTCCTAAATGACTTAAAACCATCCCGAAAAATACTCCCGTGACTAACTACCTCATCCGAGACCTCTAAATGCTAAACTTAAATCGTAAAAATACGATTTTCTATAATACATATACGTATACGTAAAACCACAAAATAAC
The DNA here is from genome assembly GCA_025667525.1 of Glebionis coronaria. Lineage (NCBI taxonomy): Eukaryota > Viridiplantae > Streptophyta > Magnoliopsida > Asterales > Asteraceae > Glebionis > Glebionis coronaria. Next base: position 578,338,384 of record CM046878.1, read on the forward strand.
ACCATCTCATTTCATAGTCACTACCTTGTGAGCTCATGAACATGAAATAACCGTTCCTCGATTTACTTATGAGTACCATATACCTATAAACGATATCCAAACCTCACTCCAAACACACAAAATAAACACATAAGCACATAAAAGCACATATTTGCACAAAACACCCCCAAACTATAGTCTATGTCAAGAACCCAAAAACCATGGTTGTCACACAAGGAAATATGGAATAGTGTCCTAATGAGATTGATGATATGATCTCAAATGGCTCTAAACATGATCATGCATTTTGGATCTTTAGTGATCAGAGGCTGGAGAGGAGTGCCACCTTTTCAATACCAACTTATTCGGAGTGAATAAATCGATAGATAATGTGTTGGTCTTCGAGTGATTAAAACACATATCTTTTGAGAGATAAATGAGTTACCTGGGGTGGGTTGTGCATTGCAACACTGGGTCCATGATGTCTATCTTCAATACCGATCATTATTAAAATGATCCCGATAGTTTATGTGTTGACCCGGTTTCTGCCTAAGTTGTAAGGAGGGCTTCTTTCTTTAGACCCTTTATCTTTACAATTCTTTTTCATTCTTCAACTCCTTCAATGCTTACTAATACGTCATAACTGGCACCTTGTTGTGATTGTTCGAGTACTAGCTTAAGTACTTGGTCGGCATTCTACTACGTTCATAATCTTTCTCCATCTTTCCTAAGAACTACTACTTCTAGCTATGGATTGTACTTGGGAAGATTCATCATGCTCTATAAGAATAATTGGACTTAAACCCATCCTACCATCCTTTTGTCACCATAAATGTCGTGAGTTAAGTGTGTTTTGGGTTAGTACTTGTCACTATGAAAACTTCCTTTGGTTTACAAATCCATTTGCTCCCCCTTAACATATGCCACGATATTCGAATTTACATTTCGCATATGTTGGGATAAGCCCACATATTAATACAAACCATTGCATTAAACTTAATCTCATATTAAATCACATTTTCTCCCCTATAAAAAATATTGACCCAATTGATGTTTTTGATATCAATTAATTTAATGAAAATTTTAACAAAGTTTAGGAAGAACTATGCAAATCCGAATATATTCATGATTATCACAAGCTCCCCCTCAAATTAATAAGGGTATATATGTAGTGTTGAGTATGTGATTTTGAAAGATTTTGAATTTAATGAAAAATTATAGAAAAATTCATACTCAAACACTTCATACGCCATATCACAAGCAAATATCATATATGATAAATAATAAGTGTGAAAACTGTTGGAAATACGTTTTTACGTATTTAGAAAGGATCGGTCACTCCAATGATATTGGGCTCGTGATCCAATATAGGCCATATAGCCCACATGTAGGGTGGCCTATATAAACCCCCCTCCTAGCATGTTAGGAGAGGTGGTTGGGTTCACTTCCATTTTCATAATCACATTTTATCTTTCTTCTTCATCCTCTCCTTTATCTCTCTTCTTTCTCTCTCTAAGTTTCTTTCATTTATCATCTATATCAATAGATTAATTCAACAATGCCTAATCCTTAGAAAAGTAAGATCATTCAATTGGTATCAAGAGCATGGTTGATTCTTCGGATTAGCACGTTTTATTTATTGATTTGGTGGTAAAATTTCTTTCCTTTACATATTTTTTTCTTTCTTTCGTCTATTTTTATCCACTTTGTTATTCTTTGTCTCGTTTTATCTTTTAATTTGGTAATCTTTGATAAAAGTTTTATCCGATCTTTCGTCTAAAAGTTTCTTTTACTTTTCTCCACTTTCAAATTTTTAATCCATTGTTTTTATTATTCACTTTTAACATTAATTTTTTTCAAATCTTTATCTATTCTTATCAATTTTCTATGAAAAGTTCCTGTTTTGTCTATTTTTGAATTTGGTCACGATTCTATTTTGTCCTTATTTTAAAAAATTTTTTTAGTTTGTTCCAATCAGTTATTGTCTCTGTATCTGTCTAAGAAGGGTATAACATTCCGATGCATCACTTTCTCATATTCCGATAGAAAGTCACCTTATTCCGATCGTAATGTCACCAGGTTTGTCAATATCGATCGCAATAACCCTCGGGTTCTACTTTGCAATCACTTTGTTTTCAGATTCCCTTATTCCGACGTTGATTGCGATAGCACTTTGCGATCGTGATTGCGACGGGATCAAGGTTCATTGAGACAGAACTCTGCCCAATTTTTTTTAACACATTCCGATGGTGAGTATTTTTGATATTGCGATGGAAAGTTAACTGTTTTGCGATGGAACACTAAATATTGCGATTGGTGAGTTTTTGCGATAAAGAATATTGCGATGCAATAGGTTTGAATTTTTTGATCAACTTTATAAAAACAGAAGACTAATCAAAGCCCACAAACTTAGACTAGGACTCGACATACGTAACACCTACACCTGACCTCGACATCGACCAACCTTCGACAACCTCACCACTTCGACTCTCGACCAAAATCAAATCTAGACTCTCAATTTTTTTTAAAACAGTTTGCACTCAACCGACTCATTCCCTCGACTCTCTCGTACTCATTCCCTCAACACCCTTGTCCCAACCCTCGAACTCTAAACCATCTTGACTCAATCCCAAACACAGATTCGTTTCAACTCAACTTAACGTGACTCAACTCGAAACCAAACAAACCCATCACCACATTTTCTCTACTCACTTCATCTATCATTCACCTGGACTCAAAATTAACTGATTGCAACTGATCTCAGATCAAGTTTCGATTTATATCTTTCAAAGATATATCTAGATCTTATTTAGATCTATCTTTCGAAAACTGTGTTCATCACAGATCCATTTGTAATTTACGAAAACAGTTAAGAAGATCAATAACAATAGTGTTAGGATCTTTCTTTGATTCGTTTAAACACAAATCAAACATAAAACGAATATCAATATACCTACCCGAGACTGAATGATCTTGAATACGTGACCTTGTTCTTTTATGGTTCGTGGGTCTCATATCATATAATAGATTGGAGATAACAGATTCGTTTTGTTGATTAGTAATCAAGAAAAGGGGGCGGACAAAAGAGGCTGAGAGATTAGGTTTTGTAAGTTATATTAGGTTAGTAGTTGTGAGTTATCTAGAGAGTGGTAGGAGAAACAAAGGGACGGCGTTTACTATGTGGGATTAGATTTGTTTGGATTTTATATCCACTAAATTAGGGGGCATTATTTGAATATACATATATCACTCACTGATAAACAACACTTGGTATTTGATACACGTCCACTGTTTACACGTGGACCTACACGTTGATACACGTCCAAAGTTGTCCACGTCCAAAGTTGATACACGTCCAAAGTTTACATTTCATTATTTGCACATTGTATTGATTTGGTTGACATTTTTTTTTCTTTTCATTTGGAAAAAGTTAGAGGACTTTAATCATTGTTTTATATCACCAATCAAGGCTTTTCAAAGAATTTTTACGGATCTTTCGTTAGTACTGTCAAATCCCGCGAATTTCAGTTTCTCGGTTTTTTTTTCCACGAAGTGTCAAATCTCGCATTGATTTTTTTTCTCGACAACTAACACAATTATCTTTCATCGATATTCAATGGATTTTTTGAATTCGACTTTTCAAGAGAGAGAATTGCAAAACGATACTAGAAGCAGTCACAAAAGAATGGATTCAGGAGGAAAGCAGGAAGCAAACAGTCAATCAGGAAAATAATGCAGAGCCGTCATGTGTCACAAATCTTCGTCTACTTCAATCTGAATTGAATGAGATAATTAACAATCCTGATAAGTGCCCTATGCCCGCTTCTTTACCCAATTCTGCTTCTAGGATTAAAGAGCTTGAAACGATCGTCGCTCAGCAATCAAAAGATCTCGAGGATGCCAAACTAGAATTTTCTAAGAGAACTGACAAGTTTGAAACATATTTTGAAAAACTTGAAAAGTCAAACGTTGTTCTTGAACGAAAATTAGATCAAACAGTTCTAGATTCTAAAGCTGAAAAGGATAATCTTTTGAAACAAATTAAGTTTCTTGAATCTAAATTGGCATCCCAAGATAACTTGCTCAAAGAGAATGCGATGTTAAAAGCTCAAGTTCAGGAAAAGGTTTTTGCTATAGTTGCTTTGAAAAACGAGTTAAGGAAAACTAGAGGACCTAGTGTGGACACTAAGCTTGAAAAACCATCAATCTTGGGGAAACCGCCTACAAATCAGTTCGTCAGACAACCGCCTGTCAGACAACCTACTGCATTTAGATCCGAGCGACCACAATTCTCGAGACCGGGGTTTGCCTCCCAAGTTGATTTGGTTCATTTTCCCAGACCAGTCACTCCACCATCTAGGCCCAGTGTGACTAAAACAGCTTTTGCAAGACCTAATCACATGATTTCCTCTAGTCTCCCTAGACATAGTCCAAAGAACACGTCTCGAACTAGTTAAATGACGTTCGCCATACATTTGGTCTAAGGGAAGCTAAGCAAAAGACACAAGTAAGAGATAGGAATTTCAAACCTAGTCATATGCCTTCTAGTTTACCCAACACTGCTAAACGTAGCATGTCACATCCTAGGAGCATCAATCTATCATCTAGGAATTCTAGATCTTACTCGGACATTAAATATGCTACTTGTAAAACATGTAGAAAATGTGTCTTTACGGCAAATCATGATTCTTGTATCATGAAACTACTTAATGAGGTGAACTCCCGTGCTAGACTTAAATCCCAGTGGGTAGCTAAAATCAAACCCGTTGGCAAAATGTGGCGCCCCACTGGTAGAACTTTCACTCTTGTAGGAAACGAGTGCCCTTTAACTAGGATATTCTCTGATTCTACGAAGACTACTAGGGAGGAAATTGCAAAGGATGATACATCACTTAAGCATGAACTTAAGGTTTTCTATAAAAGGAAACGTTTGCCAACTAAGACAAGTGAATCATCCCCTCAGGCCACCTCTTACACAAGAAAAGAAAACTGTAAACCCCCACATGCTTTTAAGATAGATATCGCTAACCCAGGTCAAAGTATACAAACTACTAATGAGAATGCAGGTACCAAAATTGATGTTCCAAAAGAACGAAGCGGTTCAATCATTGTATACCGTTCAACAAAGGATACTCTCAGAGTTTGGTTGCTGAAGAAGCAGATATCAGAGAAACAAGTGTCTCGGGGGATTCATGGTTAAGCTTAATACCTAGGACTTATAGTCACATCACAGACTATAACTCGATCTTCAAAGAAAGGAAAGTTTATCGCCGATGGTAAACTTATCCTAACAACGAGAAATTAATTTTTCTCGGGCATGAGCTTATATAAAAAACATTCCAAGTTTTTAAGCTCATGCATGATGGCTCCTCGTTAAATGACAGACGATGACCCGGACTTCAGAGACAAGGAAGTTTATCTACGCAACGATAACTTACCCTCTTAACAAGAAATTAAGTTTTCTTGGACACGAGCTTATCCTAAAACCATTCAAAGGTTTTAAGCTCGTGTATAAGGCTCTTCATTAAATGTCAGATGATGACCCGATCTTCAAATTAAGGAAAGTTTATCGCCGATGATAAACTTATCCTCACAACGAGAAATTAATTTTTCTCGGGCATGAGCTTATATTAAAAACATTCGAAGTTTTTAAGCTCATGCACAATGACTTACAGTTAAATATCAGATTGTAACTCGGACGTCAATTTTAGGAAAGCTTATCTTTAAAGATAGCTTATCCTCGTAACGAGAAATTAAATTTTCTCGGTCATGAGCTTGTATTAAAACATTTCAGGTTTTAAGCTCAGAAAGGAAAGTGAATCTTTTAAATAAGAGAACTTTTCCTCATAACAAGAAATTCACCTTTCTCGGTCATGAGCTTTTCATTAAAACATTCAAAGTTTTTCAAGCTCGTGAAAACGACTTCTAAGTAAATGTCAACTTAGGACTCGTTCTTTAGTTAAAAGGAAAGTTTATCGCCGATGATAAACTTATCCTTAACAACGGGAAGTTTACAACTTCTCGGATTTGAGCTCGTTTTGTAAGATATTCAACATCTTAAGCTCAAGTAATTGGTTTTCAAAACATTGAACACAATTTTTCGAGAATTTCTCAAAAAGGTTTTTCTAAATCTTTCAAAATTGTGTGTTCAAAAAATGTTTTGATAAAAAGAGCATGTCTTCTGGAATCGATAATATTTACGATACTAGAAATGTCATTCAATAATGACACGGGGTTGTAAATAAAGTTCGAGCAGAAGTTCAAATGTTTTAAAACATGCTCAAAATGGTTTGCTATTATTTCAGATAGTAACCCGCTTTTCATACTCAAGTCAAGCATTTCACCGGAAAGCTTTGACTCAACAACGGGAATTAATTTTCTCGGGCATGGTTTACTTTATAAACATGTAAGGGATTGTGTTTACGTAATAACACAATCTAACACGAATATATGTACGTGTCAGTGCATTTATTTGTTAAAACAAGAGAAATCTTGTTTTTATGAAGTTATCATCTCCACCAACCATAGCAATTTACAATTGATATCTACATACTCGACGAGGCGACTACTCAAACGGTAACTACAGCTCTTTCAATAGAACACGGGTAAACAATTGAGGGGGAGCAATTGTCCAGCATTCAGAATCTTTGACGCTGAAAGTGCCAAGTTCACATGTTGGTGTCAAGACAACGATATCAATAAAATGGAGTCAAGAGATAACTTCAGACGTGATGAGGCGACCAACATTCGTGAACAAGAACCATGTGCTTCTTTCATATGATGTTCTTCATCATTCAGGTCCAACCTCATAAAATGCTAATCTTGTGAATTCATTATCATATATGATCTTTGCACGTGATAAATACCTTACACTTGTGTTTAAAAGGTATTTAATTTACGTTTCAAGTACATCCTCATTAATTTGAGGGGGAGCTTGTGTAATTCATGAAAGATAATTGGATTTGCATTTTTCTTCCCAAATTTTTCCTAAAATGCTATTAAATCAATTGATATTAAAAACATCGATTGGGTTAATATTTTTAATATGGGGGAGAAAATGTGATTTAATATGGGATATGATCAATCATAAATGGTTTGACTTAACGTGATAGCTCATCCCGACATGTGCGAAATGTTTTCGGATATCGTGGCATATGTTAAGGGGGAGCAAAATGGAGTTGCACTATCAAAATGGATTTCATGGTGACATACACTTACCCAAAACATCTCTATTCACGACGGTGAAGATTGTGGTGACATAAGGATGGTAGGATAGGTTAAAGTCCAATGATTCCTCTAGAACCGGAGGAATCTTCCCAAGGACATTCCATAGCTAGAAATAGTAGTCCTTAGGAAAGATGGAGAAAGATTGTGAACGTAGCTGAATGCCGACCAAGTACTTAAGTTAGCACTGGAACAATCACAACAAAGTGCTAGTGATGACGTATTGGTAAGCATTGAAGGGGTTGAAGAATGAAAAAGAATTGTAAAGATAAAGGGTGTAAAGAAAGAAGCCCTCCTTACAACTTAGGCAGAAACCGGGTCAATACATATGCTATTAAGATCATTGTTTAATGATTCTTGATATTGAAGACAGACATCATGGACCCAGTGATGCAAAGCACAACCCATCCCAGCTAACTCAGATATCTCTTAAAAGATATTTGTTTTAATCACACGGAGACAACACGTTATCTATTGATTTATTCACTCCGAATAAATTGGTATTGAAAAGGTGGCACTCCTCTCCAGCCTCCGATCACTAAAATCCAAAGTGCACGATAGAGTCTAGAGCCATTTGAGATCATTAAATATCTCATTAGGACACACTTTCATAATTCCTTGCTTCTTCATACACTGTGAAAAGTAAGAAAGATCTTAAGAGTCCTACGCAAAATCTTCATGATCTTGCCTGAACATCCCAGTAATACGAAAGTATTTACAATGAAGATGGAAATACTTCTTGAGCGAATATCAAAAAGCTCATGGTAGGTGACTTGTGCGATTCTCTATGAATCAAACTTGTGATAACTGGAAAGCAACGGCTGTTTAATTCTTAACTGAATTTAAACACGTTCCAGGCCTCTACGCAATATCTCAGTGATCTTGCCAGAACACTCAGAGTGATACCTTTGTGTTCACGGTGATGAGTGGAAATCCTTCTAGTGTTAACCTCAAACAGCACTTGGTAGGTAACTTGCAAGATTCTATACGAATCAAGCTCGTGACAACTGGAAAGCAACGATGGTGCGGTTCTTAATTGAATTTCACTTGTTCCAGGAACATGAATTGACGGCTTCAAATCATGCGGATATTATTATCCAAATGATTCACTCTTTATGTTCGCAGTCAGCTTTGGACGGTCGAATAAAGAGAACGGGTTTACCCGCGAAATCCTGTCAGGAAGTTACTTAATTGAAACTATCCGACACGGGTACGATATCTAATATCGTCCAACGGTCTTCACCGACCAGAGGTAAAATGCTACCGATTTAGAATGAAATGTTCAAAGCCATTTCTTTCGTGTCTACTTATGTTGCGGCATTTGAAGACGGTGGCGTTGCGGAATCCAAGAAGAAGTCGTCCCCACATGCTTATACTGCATACACTCAGTACTTCAACGAATTCAAGGAAGTCTGAAGGTCAAGTCTTCCGCTGTATCAAACTCTGAAGCTTTCAAGAATTATAAAGGTATACGTGTGTGGAACATGAAGTCACGAAGAGGCGAATATCACAGGTGATGAATGCACAAGGTCAAGGCAAGAGAACATGCTCAAGACTAAAGTCAAAGATCTCATCAGCATATTCACAAGAACAAGATCGAAGACTAAAGCATAGTATGCTAGGTTTAAGATTTTGTAAAATGGTGTGACCTCCCTTTGGGGGAGATTGTTGGAAATACGTTTTTCCAAGGAAAGTCTCGGTCACATCATTATTAGCATAGATCACGAGCTTTAGACTATTTAGGACATTATAACTTGGAGTGACCTTCCTTTGGGGGAGATTGTTGGAAATACGTTTTTACGTATTTAGAATGGATCGGTCACTCCAATGATATTGGGCTCGTGATCCAATATAGCCCATATAGCCCACATGTAGGGTGGGCTATATAAACCCCCCTCCTAGCATGTTAGGAGGGGTTGTTGGGTTCACTTCCATTTTCATAATCACATTTTATCTTTCTTCTTCATCCTCTCCTTTATCTCTCTTCTTTCTCTCTCTAAGTTTCTTTCATTTATCATCTATATCAATAGATTAATTCAACAATGCCTAATCCTTAGAAAAGTAAGATCCTTCAAAAACACTTATCCTTTTACCACTTATTTCCAATAATAACAAGGCCAAAATGTGTAATTTATGTCGTAAAAGTCGGAATTATGCGTGGTTTGTGTTTTTATTGTGTTTTAGGACCAAAAGATGAAAAAGGAAGAAAACACGGGCTTTCACGGGCTTTTATCGAAGAAAACGAGAAAAGACGAAGTCAAAAGATCAAGAGTGCAAAAAGAACGGAAGTACAAGGCCTATTCTGAAGATTTATCGAAGAAAAAGTCTAAAGACGGAAGTTTAATGAAGTCGAAGAACTCAAGTCTAATAGAAGAAGAAAATTACAAGACAAGTTCAATATACATCGACAAATCCCGAGACGACGTCGAGAAAGACAAAAGATTTAAATCGAGTCGAGAAGAAAGAAAGAAGAGGCAACACATGCACACCTTCCCATTTTCCCTATAAATACCCTCCTAATACACATTAGGAGGGTTGGTTAGTTTTTAGTAGTTAGTTTCGTTTTTCACTTTTCCTTTCTAGTTTTTAGAGAGAGAAAGTTCCAAACTTTCTCTCACTAAGTTTTCATCTTTTCTTTCTTTTAATCTTTCAAGTTTAAACCTTTTTGTATTTTGATTTCATTAATCAAGTTCAAGTTAAGCTTTTTGTTCATTAATCTCCTTCTACATTTCTTGATTTTGATTCACCTTTGATCCGAATTATTCATAATCCGTGATTGATTTTCTTGTTTATGTGAATAAAAAGTTCATCTTTTTATTCATCTATAAGCTTTCATATGGTTTAAGCTTTAAGATCTTTGTGCTTATTGGCTTATTTGTATGTTAGCTTATTTACTTTTTAAAAGCTTTCTTAAAGTTTTAATCTTTTTCAAAGTTTGATTTAGAAAGTTTGCTTATTTAAAGTTTAAAAGTCCTTATTTCATGCTTATTAGTTCTGCTTATTATTGAGTTAGTTAAGTCTTGGATTGAGCTTATTGAAAATAGCTTATTTCCTAGCTTATTTCGGATTAACTTTTGTCGCAAAGTAAAACCCCATTGCGACGGGGTACTTAGACACATATTGCGATCATCCAATCGCAAAAGGGTTTGCTATTGTGATGCACATTGCGATTGGTGCATCGCATTAGGGTTTATTATTCCGATTCGTTTTGCGATTGGATTTCTTTTGATATTGCGATTGGCTTCATTTTAGTGACATTGCGATTGGATTGCTGTTGACTTTGCGATTGGATTTCTTTTGATATTGCGATTGGACATTGCGACAGGATTCCTTTTTGAGTGTATTGCGACAACATTCCTTCAACATTGCGATAGAATGTGTTTTGTTATTCCGATGGTTATTCACTTGTATTATTCCGATGACTTGTTTTATTCACATTCCGATAGATCATATTTTTAAGTATTAAAATTTTACAAGTTTTACAAAGTTTTATGTTTTAAGTGTTTCTCTTAATAAACTTTAGTTTGAATTTTTAAAGTTTCTACTTTACTCAACGACAATTATTTGCTTTTAGTTTAAAATTAGATAATCAAACCAAACCCCATTTATTATTCTACCAAGAACAATTGAGTCACACTTTGAACCAGTAGTCAATTCGAAGAGATTCGGACGATAACATTTTATACTCGGTTGCAAAACCCAGTTATTAAATGGCGCCGCTGCCGGCTCTTTTCGTTAAGATTAAAGGTTTTAAGTGAGAGACGCATTGGATTTTGGGATCCGTTCATCTTTGAACGTTATTTTCCTTGCTTTCAAATTTTCACAAATCCAAAAAAATATAAAATCTTCTAAAATACAAAAAAATTGAAAAACCATAAAAACCAAAAATATTTCCTTTCTATTTTTCTAATCCTTTTGTAGGTGTGTATGCGTACTCGTGCTCGTAAGAAGAGAGTAGCTCAAGCCGAAGTCATTACTCAACCAATTGTCACCATGGACAATCAACCAATGATCGAGCTTTTGCAATCGCACGTAGAAGGTAACACCGATGCAATTGTCATCCCTGAGATTGGAGCCAACAACTTTGAACTCAAATCTGGCTTTATACAAATGGTCTCTGCTCAACCTTTCTTGGGCCGCTCACTTGATGATCCTCATGACCACATTAAAAGGTTTCTTCAGCTTACCAATACGGTTAAGTACAATGGGGTATCACAAGAAGTGATTCGCTTGCAACTTTTTCCTTTCTCTTTAGAGGGACAAGCCTGGAATTGGCTTGATAAGGAACCGCCACAAAGTATTCTTACGTGGACCGATTTAGAGACCAAGTTTATCAACTACTTTTTCCCACCCTCACGTACTACCGCTTTGCGGAATGAAATTATTACCTTTGAACAAAAGTACGGTGAGTCTTTTAGTGAATCTTGGGACCGTTTTAAGGAACTTTTAAGAAAGTGTCCACAACATGGTTTAACAAAAGTACATCAAATCAATACTTTTTACAATGGTTTAAGCATGAATGACCAAGATTCACTAAACAGTGCCTCGGGGGGTAATATTTTGGTTAAGTCTTCTAATGCTGCTTGGGATATTATTGAAAACAAATCTAGAGTTCAAACCAAGAGTGTTAGAACTAATGTAGCAAGTGCTAGTACTAGTGATGCCGACAAAAGAATTGATAAGCTTACCTCGCTTGTGGAATCGCTTGCTTTACAAACTGCCAACAATGCCAAACAATTCAATGCCCAAGCTAATGTTTTGAGCCAATCTTGTGATATATGCCGGGGATCTCACTCATACACCGATTGTCCTTCGACTCACGACAATCCGGAAAATGTGTATGCCGCAAACGATACCTATGCTACAGGAAGCTATCAAGCACGTCCTCAAGGTGACCGCACATTGCTCAGCTATCGCTCAAACAACTATCTTTCACCACCCGGTTTTCCCCCACAAAACCCAAACAACCTCAATCGCAACAATCAAAACCAACCACGTGCTCCAACTCCATATCAAAACCAAAGAAACCCATATCCACCTCAAAGAAACAACCAAGTTTACCAAAAACCTACTTATCAACCACCCGCTTACCATGCTCCTCCTCTTAACCAACCCACAGCCTTACATCAAGATGTTGAAACCTATATGAGGACTAACGATGTGATTGTGCAAAATCTTCAGCGGGAAATGGTCAACATGAAAGCAGATATGGTGAAGCAAGGGAATGATCTTCGAGCTGATATGCGAAACACTTTGGCAAGTCAAACGAATGACTTGAGGAATATGATGGCTAGTTCCTTCCCTAGTAATCAAGCCTCTGGATCGGGTTCTCTTCCGAGTAACACCGTTGCTAATCCAAGAGGGGAGATGAAAGCAATCACCACTCGCAGTGGAAAAGGTTTAAAGGAACCCGAGCTTCCTACACCTACACCGGTGATTGTGACAAAGGAAAATGAGTCTCCTTCTCCGAATCCTCCATCTTCTATTCCTCCAACTTCTACTTCTCCAATTCCACCACCTTCTACTTCTACCCCTCCACCACCCAAGGATGTGAGTGCGAATTCTATCCCAAAGCCTTCATCTCAACCCAATATACCTTATCCTTCGAGGTCGAGGAAAGAGAAATTGAAGAACAAGGATGATATTTAGGTTTCGAATTTTCTTAAAATGTTCAAACAACTGAATTTCAATATCTCCTTTGCTGAGGCTCTCGCTCACATGCCCAAATATGCGAAAATGTTTAAAGATCTTCTCAGTG